>PUFA01000031.1:12215223-12840243 GCA_003508835.1 Eonycteris spelaea | reverse complement strand
ATATTGTGAATTTGCCAAAGAACTGCCATATTGTCCTCCAGAACGTCTGCCTTAGTCTATAGTATCTACAAGAATTTAATGAGAGCTTTTATACCACTGCCAACTCTTGGCATGATTCAGCTTTCTAATTTTTGTCAATATACTAAATAAAAAGTGACGTCAGTGTTTCAGTTTCCATTTCTCTAACTACATGAATTTGGGCATTATTTGTTGATTACAAGGTTTTTCTTCAGAGGGTTTCCCTTACATTTATTGAATATACATTATCCTTTGCCTATTTTTTAATTGAGTTGCTTTCTTTTGCTTGCTGATTAGCAGGAGGTGCTCGATAATCTAATTATAAATCTTGTCAGTTTTAGACATTAGAAATTAAATTTTCTCTCCAAATTTGTCATCTGATTGTGAATTTTTCCGTTTAATATTTACTGAATAAAATCTTTAATTCTTATTTTATAAAATTTATTTTTTTCTTTGCCTTAGTGTTTGTTCTTTTGGAATTTTAAGAAGTCCTCATATCTAGATAACAAAGATTTACTCTTACATTTATATTTTTACTTTATAATGTAGTAATTAAGATGAAAGAGACTGCAATCCATATGATTTGAATTTAAAGTTTTGACTCCTTCACTCTACTAACTGGGAGAATTTAGCCAACTTAATCTCCATATATTTGTTTTTATACATAAAATGTGAGTGGTAATACTAATGGTCTCATAGGATTATTGTGAACATTGAATGAGATAATATATGAAAAAGTATTTAGAAAAGCACCTGCCTGTATGTACTAAGTACTGTATGTATGTTGCTATTATGACAAATATGCATATATATATATATATATATATATATATATATATATATGATATATTTTATTTTAGTATGAATCATTTTATTTTCTTAGTGCTATATAATTTTAAAAAAATCTATCCCTGTCTTATTGATTTGTTGATGCAAGGTTATCAGGTATGGACTTTCTAGATATTCAAAGACCCGTTAGTAAACTCACTATTTTGTTTTACTCTTTCATTTGGATGTTCCTGAACTAAAGCCGTACTGGTTTTATTTCCATGGCTTTTATGTTATTTTCTGAGAGGGCAAATGTATACTTTTTGCTCTTTGTTTTAAAAAATAATTAGCTATTTATTCATCTTTATTTCTCTATATAAATTTTAGAATCTGGCACTGAATTCTAAAAATCATCCAGATAAAAGTTTGCTTATGATTATATTGAATTTATCTATTAATTTTTAGAGAATTAAACTTTTTCTTTAAATTGTTTTAATAATCCCACTTAAAAACACAATTTTTTTCAGATCTTTTCTGTTCTTCGTTAGAGAAGGAGATTTTGCTCTATTGAAATCTTGGGTTCTCATAGTTAAGTTAAAATCATAAATACTGTGAAATTTGTTACTATTAAAATTACATTTTCACTTTGGACAATGTTGATCTGAAAAAAATACTATTAGGTTTTGAAAGTTGATCTTCTATTCAAAAGAAAACAAAAACAATTAGTCTGAATTTAATTGTGCTGACTTTTCTAGTAGATGTTCATATCATTCATTAATAATAAAAATTTTGTCTCCTTTCTTATATTCCAATCTCTTAGTTATTTTGCTATCCTTATACAGTTAGCCAAGACCTCCAGAATCTTTTAAGCAATTGTGATGATAATGACTATCACTGTCTATCTGCTATTTGTAAAGGGAATGTATTTAAGGTTTTCCCGCTGAGTATAAAGTTTACAGTAGGTTTTGGTACACAACCTTTATCAAGTTTCCTACCCTGATAGCTGCTTCTTTTTAAATTATATATGGCTGTTGAAATTTCAAAAAAAAATTTTATGGATATAAAATGAGATTATACATAATTTTTTCCTTGTAATCAATTTTTGTGATAAATTACCATGATAGATTTTCTAGATTAAATCTTTCTTGCAATCCTAAACTAAATCCATTTGCTCATAATGCATTGTTTTGTTTTACACATTTTTTACTGTGAAGTAAGATATACATACAATAAAGTTCATAAACATGTATAAACACAATTCTGTAGAAGACTATGAAGTAACCATCCAGCTCAAAAATTAAAACATTATTAGCACTCCAAAGATTTGCATGTGTTACTTCCTGATCTTTGTCTACTCAAGTTCTCTGAGAAGTAACTATCCTAGCTTTTGTGATAATCACTTTCTCGTTTTTATTACTTTACAAATTATCCCCAAACAACATCTTACTTTTTTTATTTTTTAAATGAATTCGTAAATGAATGTAATCATACTTGTATATGCTATATGTAAAATATATATAATACATATGATATATATGTAACATATATATCATATTTTATATATTCTTGTATCCAGCCTCTGTCACTCAACATTTGGATAGTAAGATTGTACTGTGCTCATGCTCTTAGGTATAGTTTTAGTTCATTTATTTTTATTGATAGTATTCCATTATATGTTTATTTACTTATTTTACTCTTGGTAGATACTTGTTGTAGATACTTGTATCAATTTCAAATAATGCCACTAGGAAATCCTTTGTGCATGCATCCTGATGTGTATGTACATGAGTTCCTAAGAGTTGAATTGCTGATACACAGAATATATGTGTCTCCTTGACTTTACTGGGTGATGGCACACTGTTTCAGAATAATGTTGTATCAGTTCTTCAAAGCTCTACCTTTAGTACCCTGAATCATAAGATTTAATAGGTTAACTATCTTATTTACTATAGCATAACAAATTTCTTCAAACAGGAGAGATGAATTCTTGTCTCCACACCTCCTCAACCAAGATAATCTGACATTTTAAGATATTACACTTGCAACACTCCACATTCAGATACCAATTAAACATCTAATTAAATTAGAAATCAATTTTTTTTAAATGAGGCTGTAGGCATACTTGATGTAAATCTCGAATGATGTCATAAAATTTCCCTCTAGTTACCTTTCTCTCTTTTCTTCCCTCTCTGCCTCCTTGCTTTCACTTTCCTTCTTTTTTCACTTTCTCCCCCATATCATGGCTCTGGTCATTGTGTTAAAGAAGGTGACCACTAAAATGACATCCAGAGTACCATCTTTTCAGCTTAGCAACCCTTGTGGAAAGAGACAAACTCTCCATGTTTTGGCGGCAAAGTCCCAAGGTGGCACATATTAGCCCTCTGATTCATGTGCCTTCTCTGATTGTGAGGGTTGATAAGGGACAGAGCTTCATCAGGACAACAATCACTGGTTCTCCAAAGAAGATGATACCTGTGCGGATACGTGATTATTTCTCACCAGGTAATTGTTTGTTCATTTACATCTTGCCTCCTTTGAAAGAGTCTCTTATCTCCTTATTCCCATTGTCCAGCAGGATAGTTAGCATACTACAGGTGTTCAATAAAAGTTTTTTAAATGAATGAGAAGCAAGAAATGTCTCCACTTTCTGTAATGTAAAAGGTACTTTATAAGAACCCATACTGATATAATAGGGAGATGATCTACAGTTGCATAAAGTGACATTTCTTTGACTAGACTTTTCCTCACACATTACATTTTATATATATTCTTATATAGTTATTTCTGCAGAATATATAATCTTATTTCACCTTGTTTGGAAGCAAAGTTTTGGTGCCATCATGGTAAATGAATGTTTCCTTAAACTGTCATCTGTCATACTTAGAGAAATTGAAATTGCAGCACTGAATTCTGTATGTTTCAAACAGTGCCAGATGCCATGAAGTCATATGCAGATGTTTTACATCTACAAAATTATAGTAACAGTTGGGTTTCTTTATCTGAATATTTCCGCGTAGAAGGGTTAAGTAGCCTAGCAGGCAGTGGAAAATAAAACCTTCTGTTCAGCCATGGGGCAGAAATGATACAATGAGCCACTTTAGATGTTCCATTAATATCCTCAACCTTGAATCAGAAGGGCCACTCAATGAATGTAAAACTTGGTGGAAGTCAGAGCACAGGGTGTGCTCACTGTTGGCTACTAGAGGCAGTGATGTTTGCAGGTGCAAGGCTAACTATGACCTAATAGAATGAATTACAGAAGCTGACCAAATGGGAGAAATATTCAGATCAAGGTCAGTCATATCCCAACATGTTCGCAACGGAAATTACCGTGATGACACTGGAGAAAAATGTAGGACCTAAGTAGCCTTTGGCTTGATTTACTTGCAACTTTTGTTTCTAATTCAATCCACGAAGATATCATTGTGCTTTGTGTACATGCTGCTGGTTCTCCCAGGAAGATATTGTTCTCCTCCACCCAGCTGGAAAGCTCCCAGTCTATCAAACTTCAGCTCACATTCCTCTATGGAGTCTTCCCTAAATTCTCTTGGGCAGGCATGGATGTTCCTTCCACACTGGGTTCTCCAGAACCTTATGGTTGTCTTTTGAAAGATTATATCTCATTGTAGTATATAGTATATAATATAATTGATTGTTGATATTTGACTTTTTACTAGATGATGGGTGCTTAAAGTTATGAAATATTTCCTTTCATTTTTGTACTACGACTCCATGAACAGGATAAAGATTTAATAGATATTGCTGAATAGATTTATTTGTGATTAGATAAAGTGCTTTAGAGTCTTCCAAGTACCTTCTTACCCATTACCTCATTTGAACATCAAGACAATGCTGTATAGTAGGCAAACCAGGCATAATTATCTCCATTTCACTGATGAGGAAACTCAATCATAAAAATAATATTTAATTTGTTCAAAATCAATAGCCTATGAGTGTCATAATTAAACTCAAAATCAGGTCTTGACTTTACCCAAAGTCTGTGTCAAGCCTTGAATTCTCCCACAGATCTGATGCCACTCCTCTCAGTACCAGATCTTTCAAATGTGGCCAGGCCGGTTGGAACACTTTCTCTAATACTTTAATATCAGACATACCTTCTACTATTCTGTCAATACCTGCATCTTCTTCTGTCTTCCAACTGCATTTTAAATTGGATTTCAGTTTCTGGGTACACATGACAGAGTTTTTCTGTATCGCTTTTACTAATTCTGCTGCCTGTCTAAAGCCTATTTTCATATGTGACCCTGTTACTGGCCCCACTTCTCTTTCTGAATATAGCTGATGTTTCAAGGTAGGACAGCCAATGACCTCTTCATTTCAGCACTGCTTCATATAGACTAATATTTCTACATGTCTCATGGATTGAAAATATAGACTACTACTAATTACAAATATTTTGAGCTCTTGCTATGTTCCAGGCATAGTGTTCAATAAGTATTATCTTGTTTGATCCTAAAATGAAATCATCACCTGGACTAATATTATCCCCACTTTGCAAAGGAGGAAAATTGAAGCTTGGAGAAGTTATATAGCATGCCCCTGTGACATAGCTAGTGAATTCAAGGGGATTTTAACTACATGGAATCTAATTTCAGAGGGATGTCTATAATCCTATAATATTTGCTTATTTTTATAAAACTCACTGTTATACTGAGTCGCTAATGACCATGACTGAGAAAAAAATATGTGGTGAAGCACACTCAATCAATACTGTGGGAATAAAATTTTCACTTCCAAATTCTAATTTGGGTAACTTTATAAAACTAAGAATTCTTTTTTAGCTTCATCTATATGCCATAGGACAAATATTTGCTTTGAATATCCCAAAGCACTCAAAAGTTTTCAAGATCATGATGACAGTTTACCCATCTGGCTTAGCAGAAGATTTGAAAATATAGTTGCCTTCCTATGGATGTAATTATGTAATTCTTTTATTAAGAAGAATTCTCAACTTCATACATTTAAATAAACACTTTCTTTTAAACAATTACACAATGCCAATTGGTAGAATAATGTTAATCTTCTGATGTTTGCATCTAATATTTTCATTCATTATATTTCAAGACCGGATGAAATATGAAACACCTACCATAACTCTAATGCCTTTGATTTTTCTTTTTTTTTTTTTTTTTTAGGCAAGGCATCCTTGGTTGACTCACAGATTGCAAGGACTTTGTCAGCTTACAATCCTTATTTTTTATTTTTTATACCTACAGCACCAGGTCTTCCCAGGTGGTCTCCCATCCAAGTACTAACCAGGCCCAACCCTGTTTAGCTTCCAAGATTTGACAGGATCGGGCTTGTTCAGGGTGGCCATGGCTGTAGACACCTTTGATTTCTTGATGCTACCCTTCTCCTCTTACTCTCTACACCTGAGATCTTCAAGTACTAAAAAATACCATACTTTCTTTTGTCCAGATTGTCATATATGCTGTTCCTTCTGTTCCCACTCTTCCTCTGACTCTCCCCAAATAAAATCTTGGGGTCAAAGTGGATTTCTCAGGGATCTCTTTTGTGACCCTTCACCATAGGTTTGTTCCCCTATTATATGATCTCTTTGTGTCTGGGTCCCCTTCCTAACACTCAGAGTACCTGCAAGTACTTGTTCAATGTTTATCTTCTGGAATTTTTCACTGTATCTTACACATAGTGGGTGCTCAATGATTATTCGAAAAATTAATGAATGAAGGCATTTCTGTACTAAAGCAAGTATTGTATTAATCATTATCAAAACAGGACAATATAATGAAAATATATTTTGGTTTAGTGAGCCAGTTTGGTATTTGCAATTAGGTATGCCCTTTCTTTAGGCTCTGTTTCAATTGCCACGTTCATCACATTACTTATGGTACCTGGGACTGTATATAATAGAAAACTAACTTAAAACAGAATTCATTGGCTCACATAGTAGAAAAGCCAGAAGGCAGAGTGGGATTTTGGGTAATCTGATCCACCTCACTTCGTAAACGCTAGCCATGGTATTACCTTCATCCCCAGATTTGCTTCTTTGTGGTTGTGGGATGGTTTTAGTAACAATTAAGAGTACATGCTTCCTCAGTCATGTCTAGGAGAGAGTAAGAGAGACTTTCTCTTCTGTGAATACCTTATAAAAGTGAGAAAACTTTTTTTTTCCCCTGAAAGAGCAAGGCTTACTTCTCTTTGTGTCTCATTAGTTCTAATGCAGCCATGTGCCTGTTTCTGAGGTACTTTCTATCACTGGAAAGAGCTTATTGGCTTACACCCTAGCTCCTGTATCAACCTTGACATAGAGAGTATGTTTCTTATGATTGGTTTTCTGGGCCTGCTCTTGGGGCATCCTATTCCTCATTCTAAATGGCAATGGATGAGAAGGAAAGGGCTACTATTATCACATACTCAAAACTGCACCGATATTATTTTCATACTCTTTGATTTAAAAAATAAAATAAAATAAAGGTTAGTCAAATGTTATACCAAAACCAAGATTTATTCTGGGAGAAAGGTATAAATTCTCCTTGCAAGAGAGAAGTATAGGAAACATTTGTGATTCCACGTTTTCTTTGCTTAGTCAGAGATAGAGGTGGTAAGCAGGACAGGGAAGGAATGAGGCATCATGGGTCCCCAAGTAAATCTGTTTCTTCTGTGTGAGAGCAAATTCTAGCCCCCCTCTCAGATTCAAAAGAACACATTTAACACTGATGGGATGAAGGGATCTTGACTGGCAACTCAGGTTGTTGAATTAAAACAAAGATTAAAGTTTTACTTAAGGAACATTTGATCATCATTGCATTTTAAGAGGCTTAAAATTGTTGGTTTTTCCACGATGAAGTTTTACTTTCCATCACTTTTTGTGTGTGTGTGATCTTTTGGAAATCTAAATGCACTCTAAGGTTAAAAATGGCTTCTTTTCTGAGAATCTTTTTTTTTTTCCCTTTTTGGACTGTAGCATTCCCTTCTGTTTTGTCCTCCATATGTCCCCATAAATATAATTCTGGCACTAAAATCCAGACAGCTCTTTCCAGCACTTGCACACTCAGCATTAAGCCACTAAGATATGAGATCATGTTAGCTCTGCGCCATTTAATTATTTTACATTCCTTTAACAAATGAGTATTGAGTACCTACTATGTGTGAGACACTGCGCCAGGTGCTCAGAGCTGTACATGAAATATACTTCTTATCTTTGAAGAGCTTACAACAGCATAGGGAACCCAGTTGAGCAAAATGAATGGTGCCCAAAATAAGTGTTAAAGACAGTGAATTGACGAGAGGTTGCTTATGTGGTTGCGAAATGCTTTAGGGAGAAATGCTTGAGCCAAGATATAGAGTGGACATGGCTTTATTTGGGTTGAGCAGAGGGAATCACCACTTCAAGAAAGCAGAAGAAAAATTTAAGGAGGTAAGATTGAGTGTGGAAATATTGAATATAGAAAAAGCTAGACAGAGTTGAGGATCCTTGTGGTGGAATGGTAAACTCTCAACTTGGAAAATAGAAATCTGGAGCAGATTACAGAGGGCCTAGAGTGCTCTGTTTAAGAACTTTGAATGTTCTTCTGATGGAGTAGTGAGCCAGAGAAGATTTGGTGGCTATATTTAGGGAATAAAAATGATGAAAGTTATGTCTCCGAAAGATCCTTGTGTGTGAAAAGATATAGCCAAGAGAGCATCAAGATTAGAGAATATTATTATAGTGTTATTATGTCAAGGAAAGTACTGTGGAGGTGGCAAAGAGTTAGTGAGGAAGAGAAGAATCAGCGACAATTAAGAAGGAATGGGTGACCAGGGCTTCAATTGTTAACCTATATGACTGAGTTTACTCTGACTGCCGTTAATAATGTAGGGACACACAAGGAGGTGCCAATGTAGTTCCGAGCTCTAGCTTCATGTTAGAATTACCTACAGAGTTTTTATGTTTTGGTTTTCATTTTTTTAATACTACTATTTGGGCTCATTACAAATAATTTTCTGAGTGGGGGCCTTGACATTGGAATTTTTTTAAAAGCAAATTGTGAAAAGGGTTAAGAACCACTGAGAAAGATGACGGTAAGTTCAATTTCTGTAAAAATCCTCTCACCTATTGCACAGTATTATTTTGTTGCTATTTTTTAAAGGGAGGGAGGCAGGGACCAAATGAAAGAAATGTTCTGCTTCTGTCATGGTTGATGAAGTTCAGGAGCTTGATAGATGTTCCTCTATTGTGAAGCATGTTACACAGCTCCAATTCTTGATCCTGACTTTAAAAATACAATCCAATTCAAGCAACGTGCTATTATTTTTTAAAGGAATTTGCACATAACCCACTAGTCATTTCTATATTCTAAAATTAAAAAAAAAATGCTTTCTTTTCTTTCAGGATTGTTCATCTGCTTCTTTTTTTTGTATAAATAAATAAATAACCCATACATATCATTTCATTTGTTTAAGAGGAAGAAAACATGTAAAAGTGTAGTAATCATCTGCATTAAACATTTATAACTTTGAGTATCGGTCCAAAATGTGAGGTTTTTCTTTTTCTTTCTTTCTTCCCTTGAAGAGAAATCATCTTGTGCTTTATATGGATAAACATCAGGAGGTGATAGACTTTATTCATGGCTGTTTCCCTGCATAAATGCTTTATTCTTCAAGAAAAACATTTCTAATCAAGAGCTTTATCCCCATCACTCACCCCCTACTCTGTTCACACGGGGAGGTCAGCACCTTATGTTTCTAACATTGTAATTTATTGCTGTTGGAAAGATTGAGTATTTGTATAGAATTTCCACAATTCAGTTTTGTTGCAAAGTCTTACCAAGTATAACTTTTTAAGAATACTTTCTGAAGAATACTCGGTAGAATTCTAAAATGGCCAAATATATTTGGGCACAGCAAATGGGTATAAATATAAATAGTACAGGGACAGATTTAATGCAAAATAAGGTGTGTGTATATATGCATAGATATGCAAATGAATGCTATATGTAGGTCTAAGACATGAGTTTCTTTTTTTCTTCAGCAAAGGACAGTTACATTTGAGATGATTTAACGAGTTAGTACTATATATGTTACAGGAGTTAGATGTGTGTGAAGACTTTTTTTTTTAATTAAAAGGCACATATTTTAGATTTTAAGTTCTGATGTTCCAAATGTAATGAATTTTTTTTTTTAATTTTTTGTCTCTTTGCCTAGTGTTTTGAAAATAAGTTTCTATGGAAAACAATAAAAAGACAGAAACAGCCTCTCAGAGGAAGAAAGCATTATTCTGTGAAAGGCTCAGGGGAAGTTTACAATCCAGAGCACACCTGAGTGAACTCAGGAAAGGGCACTTCCTTTTCCTGAAAGTGAGGATTTATGCAGGTGATTGTCTTCCAAATGAGTGTTTCCTCTGTCCTTTACCAATTATCCAGTGGCTGTCATACTAGAATAATTGAGTCCAAGAGCTTGAAGGGTTACTTCTGAGTGTCTATTCATCCAAGCAGATGGTATCTCAAGATGTCCTGTTAAGAAGGAATCCATAAGTAACCTTTACTTTCTCTCAAATATTTAAACAAATTCAACCATCTTTTTCTATTCTGACCTCAGTGTAACTAAAGCACAGTGGCCTACATTTTTCTAATAAAAGTCTTTTATATTTTTGAAGAGTTGTAATATCCTTCTTCAGCCACCTCTTTCCTAGACAAAATAACACAAATGTCTTTATCCTTTTGTCAAGGGTCCCTTCTATCAATTCATTGTTCTTGCCTTAGATACTGCCTAATTTTTCATTATCCTTTTTAAAGTATAACAGCCCAAAGTGAACATCAATTTTCCATAAAACTATAGAAGATGAAACTGAGAAAGATTATGGTTATCTGTCTTTTGCATCTGTAGTAATTATCAGTTTTGGTAACATTCATTAGTATAACTTGTATTTCTTAAATAGATTATTCCTGTTATTTATTTATTTTTTAAAATTAAATCTGAAAACTGATTCCACAAGGTCGTTGTTTTTAATCCACCTTGTACAGCTAACAAAGAAATGCAGTTAACCAAAGTTCCCCCAAAACAGAAAGCAAAACAATTAAGACTGAGACCAAGGACTTCTCTGCATACTAACTAGCAGTGTGTCATTTTTAAAACTTATTCTGTTTCCTCCAATTGGGACATCTCTCTAGAGCCCAAATCCAACTCTTGCACTCTTTACCTGGGCATTTTTCATTTCTCAGCTGAAATGTCCCATTCTCAGGAAAGGACCTTTCTGAAACTCCCACATCTCGCTCACACATTCTCACATATCACCCCTGTTATGAGCTCCCAAAGAATCCTGCACATCTCCTACACTAACCAAAAACATATATTTTGTTAGGAAAAATATCTATTTTAAAGCATCACTCATTGCTTCATATTGTATAATCACTAGAGTGAAGCAAGTGTCAACCACACATTTCTGAGCCTGCAAACATGATGATGCAGTAGGTCCACACTACAAACACTAACAGTTGTTCTGGAATGGAAGCTAGTGAAAGTTCAGTTGATTCTTCTCTGCTTGCACCTTGATAGCTTGATAGCTTATAATTTTGGGACTTCAGATTACAGGATATTGTGTGCAGGTAAATTTAATTTTTTAAATTATTTTAATTCCTTTTCTTTCCCTGACCAAGCTTTATTTTTTTTTTCACCATACAATCACTTCTACATAGATTTGAGTCTTTAATGAAAATCCCACTTTTTCAACATCTTTAAAAACCACATGAAGAATATGTTTTCTTTCTGTGAAGATACCCTTGTCCCTCACACAGCTTGACTGCCTACCTGTGACCTATAGAATTAGTTTACTTGTGGCTTCCTAGAATGCAGAATCCCCATGATCACCATGTAGTTATTGTAAAGCAACTTAGGATCAAATAAATTTCCATTTACCCATGTTTTTTGGTTTGTGACAGTGTGTAAATATGTGTATGTATGCTTGTGTTAAATACCAGTCCAATATTCATATTTATCTGTAGTTGATATGGTTTAAGAATGAAGATTGAAAATACTAGTGTACAGTTAGTTGAAGAAAAATAGTTCTGGGTTCCATTTTATAGGATAATGCAAATAAAATGGAATACTTTGATTACAATTATTGATATAAATGTGCTGAATTTTAGTATATGTTCAAGTTCCATAAATTTTATACATAAGAACAAACATCATCAGTCTGTTTTTTCAGCAAGTATTTATTAAAGATTAGTACTTACTCTATAGAAGTGGACAAAACAAATGAAGTCTCTGATCTCATGAAGCAAGCAAGGGAAGAGTAATCTATCTATATCTATCTGTCCGTCTGTCTGTCTGCCTGCCTGTCTATGTATCATCTACTTATTCATAAATTGCCTTTCAGACATCATTCAGGCAGGCAAGGATGTGAACGGAGTAAAGAAGCAATGTTGTTATTATGATAAGGACTTTGGAATTTATTTCAAGTGTGATAAAAACCCATTAGAGGATTTAGTGCAGGAGAGCATTTTTACTGATGTGTAAAGCTTATAGTATAGCAAGCAAGGGAGGAAGAAGGAAGACCATGTAGGAGACCTTTGATGAGCTCCAGACAAGAGATGATGGTGGCTTGAACTTGGATGTTGAGGTGAAAGTGCTGAGAAGAAGATGGACCTTGGACTTGCTGTGAAAATAGATCAGATAGGATTTCCTAAGTGTCTGGATGTAGAATGGGAAGAAAGGGAGGTGTCAAGGATTTCAATGTTTTAGTTTGAGTACCTGGGTGAATAGCAATACTATTGATTGTAATAAAGAACATAGAGATAGTAAATGGAGGTGGGAGATCAATAATTTGATTAAGGCTGGGCTAAATTTGAGATAGCTACTAGATAACAAATTAGAACTATCATAATATTGTTAGCTATATGAATGTAGATATTAGTAGAAAGTTCAGTGTTTAAAATTATAAACATAAAGTTAACAGCCTATAGGTGAAATTGAAGGAGTGGCCAAATGGTAAGAAGAATATTAGGGAAATGTGGTAAATCAGGACAGTAATGAGAGCATTTCAGGTAGGTATCTACTTTCTCTCTCCTCTGTCTCTGTCTCCTTTCTCTGCCCCTCCCACCCCACACACCGTTAACCTAAATGAATGGCTTAATACTACCACTCCAAAATTTATCTTTTAAACAATGAGTACTTCTAGTCTATCCCAAATAGGATTCAACTATCAAAACTTTTCTGAAGCAACTATTGGGAAGCAAGCTGAAACTCTGAAGCTATCTTCCAAAGTCTATTTGCTGTGATCAGAAACTGCAAATAATATTTGAGAAAGTAAGTAATCTTTGATTCTAGTGTGGACTCTGAGACTTACCAGCTTAAACAACTAAACTAACCACTCTGGACTAAGTTTTCATATCTCTAAAGGTTCAGAATGGCAAAGGAATAGCTTTTAGAGCATTTCTAGCTCTAACAGAACAGATGCTGGCTTTTATTGACTTCAACTAAGTATTTAGGATTCTGGGGAGTTCTATGTATTGAAAAAAATTGATACTTTTTTCAACTCTATACAGTTTTATAACTGTATGTGTGATATGTTATATGCTATCATGACATCTGAAAATGTTTTCATTACAAAGACAGTTTCTGTTATGTAAAAAAACCTTCCTACCCCAGTACAATGACAACTTGTTTGATAAACTTCATCATGCTCTTTTTTTTTTATCCCAGAAGGTGACTAAAGTAGTACATATAAGCAGATGGTCTTGCCCCACAGCTTCCTCCTTAACTGAACTCACATACCCTTCTCCATATGTTCCTAAATTAAAAATGTTGGATGTCAATTGTGAAAGATATTGGAGAACTCTTAACTTTGTGCTTAAATTTTGTCCTAGTTTTTTTTTTTTTTTTTGTACAACCTATCTCCTAAACATGCATAATCTCTAAGTCATGACCCTGATTTGAGGCAGTTTGTAGAGATTTTTAGTCGGTTTTCCCCCCCATCTCATTTAGTGAGAAATGTCAGGATAACATTAGAAGCTAACAATTTTGATTTGCATATCATTAGTAATGATATGCAAGCCACTTAATCTCTCTGACCCTCCATTTTCTCATATGTAAAGTAGAGTTATAGTAATATCTAGTTTTCACAATTTTTATAATGGTTGATGAGTTAACATTGTCAAAGCACCTAACATAGTGTCTCAACCATGATAGACAATTAGTAAGTGCTAGTTCCAGTACTGCCCTCTCTTCTGTGCCTCCATTCATTCTTGACTCAGGGAATGGCATGCCAAACAAACAAGGTTGAACACAGAAAATTTCTTTTTGCCTTAAGGATCAGCATTTTCATTTAGTTTATGACTCCAGGCAAAAATCAAAATTCAAATTACACAAATTTTTGCTGTAGTTCAAAATATCAACACACGGAAGACAATTCCACAATGTTTACATTTTTTCATGCTAAATATCTGGAGTGACATAATATTTTTCAGTAGCAGTTGAACTCTTTAAAGAATTTTGAGAAAAAAATAATAAAGCATGCTTATGTGGATTAGATAATGTTATAAATGAGAACTATACCTGTCACATTTTCTGACCTCAGTGAGTTTAAATTTGTAACCTCAACATCTCTTCAGCAGGATGTTTTGCATTTGAAATTTGGGACATGATATTAAAAGTTAGCAAGCTTCTAGGAACATTTTCAAAGGTTTTATATAGATAGAAGTGATTATTATTTATGACAAATTCAGCTGTATTTTTATCATTATTTCCCCTAAGGCTTTTTATGCAGATTAGGCTATGAACCAAGGAGTAGACTTGATAATGTCTTCATGTAAATAAAAGTGGTTTCTAGGTGAAGCATAGTCTTTTTTTTAAAAAAAAGTATTTTTTATTTCTCAATTATAGTTGACATAAAATATTATATTAGTTTTATGTGTACAACATAGTGATTAAACATTTATGTAACTTACAAAATGATCACCCCTATAAATCTTATACCCATCTGACACCATATATAGTTATTGCAATATCATTGACTATATTCCTTTGTTATATTTTACCTCCCCATGACTATTTTGCAACTACCAACTTGTACCTCTTAACCCCTTCCCCTTTCCACCCACCCCAACCCCCTCCTATCTGGCAACCCTCAAAATGTTCTCTGTATCTATGAGTTTGTTTCTGTTTTGTTTATTTTGTTCCTTAGACTCTACACGTAAGTGAAATCATGGCATTTGCCTTTGTCTGTCTGACTTACTCCACTCAGCAGAATATCCTCTAAGTACATCCATGCTGTTGCAGATGGCAAGATTTCATTTTTTATTTATTTGTTTATTTTCATGGCTGAGTAATATTTCATTGTATATGTGTAGCACCTCTTCTTTGCCATTCATCCATTGATGGATACTGAGGCTGCCTTCATATCTTGGCTACTTTAAATAATGTTGCAATGAACATATGGATACTCATGTCTCTTCAAAGTAGTATTTCGGGTTTCTTTGAATAAATACCAAGAAGTGGGATACTGGGTCCTTCTTTGTCTCTTGTTATAGCCTTTGTTTTAAAGTCTGGTATAAGTGTTACTACCCCAGATTTTTTTTTATTTCCATTTTCATAAAATGTTTTTTTCCATCCCTTTACTTTCAGTTTGCATGTCTTTTGATCTGAAGTAAGTCTCTTGTAGGCAGCATATGTAAGGGTCTTGTTTTCTTATCCATTCAACCACCCTATTTTTGATTGGAGCATTTAGTACATTTACATTTAAAATAATTGTTGATAGATATGTACTTATTATCATTTTATTAGTCATATTTTAATATATATTTTTTCTTCTTAAAGAAGACCCTTCAACATTTCCTGTAATACTGACTTGGTGGTCCTGTAATACTGACTTTTTCTAGTTAAGTTAAGAAGCTTTTTATCTGTCCTTCAATTCTAAATGATAGCTTTTCTGGGTAAAGTAATCTTTCTATCACTTTGAATATTTGGCCTGCAAAGCTTCTGCTGAGAAATCAGCTGACAGTCTAATTGAAGCTCCCTTGTAGGTAACTAATTGTTTTTTCTTGCTGCTTTTAAGATTCTCTCTCTGTCTTTAATCTTTTACATTTTAATTATGATGTGTCTTGGTGTGGGTCTCTTTGGGTTCATCTTATTTAAGACTCTCTGCACTCGCTGGATTTGTATGTCTATTTCCTTCAGCAGGTTAAGGAGGTTTGCCATCATTACTTCTTCAAATAAGTTTTCAATTTCTTGCGCTATCTCTTCTCCTTCTGGAATCCTTATTATGTAAATTTTGGTATGTTTGATATTATCCCAGAAGCCTCTTCAGCTATTCTTATTTTTTTTTTTCTTATCGTTGTTCTGATTGGGTATTTTTTTGCTGTCTTCTCTTCTAAATTGCTGATTCTAGGATCTGCTTCATCGAATCTGTTGATTCCCTCTAATGTATTCTTCATTTCAGTTATTGTATTCTTCATTTCTGACTGTTTCTTTTTAATGTTTTTATCTTCATTTTTATGTTTCCTATCTCTTTGTTAAAATTCTTTTTAAGTTCATCTTCTTATCCCTTAAGTTCATTGAGTATCATTATATACAGTGTTTTGAACTCTGCATCTGGTAGATTGGTTGACTCTATTTTGTTTAGTTCTTTTTATGGAATTTTGTTCTGTTCTTTCATGTGAGACATGTTTCTTTGTCTCACCATTTTGGTCGCCTCCCTTTGTTTGTTTCTGTGTATTAGGTAATGCCTCTTATGTATATCCCCAGTTGTAGAACTTCTGTTCAGCCAGACTTCAGTTAATTCCCAATGATGGTTATTCTGTAGTTTCACTGTAATTTTGATGTGGTCATGAGAGGAGGCAAGTGCAGCATCTACCTTCTGTGCTATCTTGACTGGATATTAATGTGTTATTTGGTGAAGAGTAGTCTTAGAAATAATAATACAACATTTAATAACATAAATTACTTTCACCACTCTTAATATGTTTTAGATACCAATTAGTTGCCCTTCATGGTGGAAACAAGTCTTGACACACTGTTACAACTATTCTTACAAATAATGCTCAAACTGGAAAACAAATAAACATACCACAACCTGGTAACTCTTGTCCATCCATATCTTATGTGTCCTGAATTACTTCTATCATATCATATACTATATTCTCAAAAAATTCCACAACTGTGACTTTACTCATCCTTTTTTCCCCTTGAGTTACTTGTTCCATGAGCAGGGAGCATCTAATCTAGCAAGAATCGTAAAGGATGAACAAATTATAGGCCCTTTTAATAAGATTTTTTTTATATAATTTGTTTTTGTGCCATCACAGAGGTGTTGTATAAAGTAAATCCAAAATTTTTACACTGTTAAAATCAAGTAAGAGCTATACTATTTCAATTTATCTTTAAAAAAACACAATGAACATCAATAATGATCAGTAATATTGTTGACAATGAAAAGTGATGATTAAGAGCTCAGACTCCTGACATAAACTATCTAGACATAACTTCCTAGTGCACGATCTTGGGCAACTCACTGACACTTGGCTCCAAGGTAATAATAGTAATACCAACTCACAGGTAGTTGTAAGGGTTAGAGGCATTAATAGAAGCAAAACACTTAAAATAGCGTCTGGCACATTATAATTGTTTCATAAACATAAGCTATTATTACTATTATTATTATTATTGTTGTTGTTATTGTTTTGCCAAAGATACATCTTTTGTGCCTTGTCACAACACTCTCTTCTTGAAATACATGGAAAGAATATAGAATATGTTTGTAAAGAAAACTCAAAATTGATCATTAGCTGAGGTATTGTACTACTTACCCAACATGAACAAAACAAAACAAAAAATTGCAGAACTCTAGAAGTTCATTGGGACCCTATGAAGATTTTTTTTTTTTCTAGGCCAGGGCAGTGTGAATATTCTTGAACATTGGACAGGATGAAAGTCATCTTGGTTACTTTTTCTAAGGCTAAACCCAAGACTCAGATCTTACTGTAGTGAATTTTAAAGCATAAAATCATATAAAGCCACATGTACACCAGGGAGTAGCAGAAGAAAATGTCAGATACAGTGTAAGAAAGAATATTTAAAGGAGTAAGAGAAAGACAGAAACAGGATACATAAAAACAGAAAGAGATGAGGATATAAAAAGAAAGAAGAGGGAGAGTGATAGAGATAGAAGGAATGTCAGAAAGAAAAATAAAGCAGAGATAGAGAGGCAGAAAGACATACAGAGACAGAAAGATAAAAGAAAACAGAGAAAGACAGAGATCAGTAGAGAAAGAAAGACCAAGAGATAGAATCAAGACAAAAAAGAGAATGATAAAGATGAATGAAGAAAGAGACCAAGGGTTTGAAAGACTGAGTAAGACTCTGGACTGCGAATCCCTTCTCCAGGCTCCTGGAAGAGAGCAGGTTGGGATCTGTTAACATCAATTCCAAAGTAGGATAAAAGAAAACAAAGCAACCACACCCCCTAGTTTTTTGCCCTAAATCAGGCATGTAACAGCACCCTCAGCAGCATTCTATTTTCTTGAAGACAAAAGAAGCAAGAGAGATAAATGGAGACCTTTTGACTTCTGTTGAAGACCGTCAGCTATAGCTACCAAGTCTATGTTATATGTATAAGAGCTTTTGATATGTTACATCATTTAATTCTTCCCAAAATCCAGTCTTAATATCCATACATTACCCCCCATAAATAAACTGTGGCTTATAGAGCTTAAGTAACTTTCCCAAAGAAACAAAGAGAAGCCAGTGCCCCAACAAAATCCTTCAGATCTATACTCCACTGTTTCCTTGGGGAAAATGTCTCCACTGTAAGCCTTTTATTTTATTTTTTAAATTAATTTATCTTCAGCCTCAATGACTTCCATCAGTTTTCTGACATTGAGCATAAATCGGCACCAAAATGAAGGAACAAAAAAAGCAAATATTGATGCAAAAATTTAAGAATAGCTAGCTCACAGTGTTGATTTAACAGCTGGTTACCTTTTCTTGAACACAAATGCCTCTGGTTACTATTTTACATTGTGTAATAGACATGTATTTAATTATATTGTGCTGGCAAGGATGTTCTTAGTTTTGTATGAGTGAATTAAATCAATATTACATGTTCTTTCTACTTAGGAGTACTTCCCAGGGGAACAAGTTTGAGAAATCCTGATGTATTTCTAGGTGAAAAGACTATATTACACAAATTAAGAATTTCAATGTGATTTTAGTGTAATTTTTCACTGGCTTATTTGGAGGTGTCCTGAAGGGACTACGTTTCACTGGACCTTTAAGAAAGTATAGAATTTGGCTTAGCTGAAGAAATGGAGAGTGCATTCTAGGTAGCTAGAACAATGTGTCCAAAGGTACAGAGGTAAAAATGAGTGTGGTATGTGTGGGCATCCGTACAGATGAGATTGTGGAATTACATTCCACAAAATCAGTGATCAAACCAGAAAGACAGAGTGCAGTGAACTAATACACGATTTGAATGCCAGTATATACAGCATGGATCTGAATCAAATACTAACAAGTAGTTTATTATGTCTTTTTTCAAGAGCATGTCATTAATGAAAACCATGCACGAGGAAGATTGTACTGAGCAGGATGTATTGCTGGGGATGGCCAGGTGTGCAGTAATAAAGTGATGACATAAAGAAATGAAGAGGAAAAAAATTAGAAATCTAATAAAAATGGAAGAGAAGGAAATGGGGGAAAGAAAAGAAAGCCATAGACTGCTCTGATACTGGCAGGAGGTGACAGGCAGTGGAGGGAAGAGATTTTTTTTAAAAAAACTGTCTGACAAATTTATTCATAATAAAACTGAAGTCCTCAATCTAAATACACAGGCTAAACAACAACAAGCATAAGAAGGCAATCACTTATGCATGTGTTTTTGTTTGTTTGTTTGTTTGTTTTTTGGTTTTTTTAGTCAAAGGCACAGAAACAGGGAGTAGAAAAGGGTTGCCCAAAGCTGGGATTGGGAGAAATAGGAAGAGGTTGGAAAAAGGCTAAAAACTTCCAGCTATGAGATAAATAAGACCTGAGGTTCTAGTGTAAAGCATGGTGACTATGATTGATAACAACGTATTGTATGGTTGAGGTTTGCTGGAAAGGTGAAGCTAAGATGTTCTCAAAAAAAAAAAAAAAAAAGGGAGGACGGGGAAGATATGTGAGACGATATGTTAATTAACTAGATGGGGAAAATCCTTTCACAATGTATACATGTGTTAGGTCACCATGATGTACATTTTAAACAGTTTGCAATTTCGTTAGTCACTTATACTTAAGTATAGATACCTCAATACAGCTAAATTTTTTTTAAAAAGGGAAATTAGAGTTGCTCAAATACATTGAGTTTGAATTTTCCTTTTTCAATTTTTTTTTTTTACTTTTGTATGTTGTGTTTAATCACACTGGATTTTTTAAGTAATAGTGACAGAATTTTCTTGCCTTGCCTTCCCTCAGCATTAATCTGAAACCACTGTTATTTTAATTTCTCTCTGAGGATTTTTTCCACACCACATTCAATAATGTGTTTGACCTCATCTCTGACAGCAAGCCCAGGCTGCTGAAGAAGGCTAGTTAATGTCCTCTCCCTTGTGCGACAAATCAAATTTTAATGCCTATGTCACCAACCAAGTGAAACAGTAATACTGTGTCATATAAACAGGAGGCAGGGATAGGGGGTATAACATATACATATTTTAGACCAGCTTTATAAAAGAGCTTAAACCTAACAATTGCAGAAGAAAATATATTGTTAAAATATATTATTGGCAATAGGAAAAGTAAGCACGAGATATTAATTTCAGCAATTGAGCAAAATGATGCCAGCGGGTTGAATTAAGACCTTTATCATCTGGTTCATATTCACCAGTTAATTAGAGCCCTTTAAGCAAGTCCTATTTTTCCTTGAGTTCTTCTTCAGTTTACTTCATCTACTTTAACTCACCGACACGTAGCTTTCTCTCAAAATTGTTTTAATTTTATCTACTTTGCCAAATATAATTCTATTACTTTTCACTACTATAATACTTTGAATTTACACTTTCAAATTTATGCTCAGTCCTCACAACAATATGCTAGGAATTATTTTCCTCATTTTATAAAAAAGGAAACTGAAATAAGTGAGGTTAAACTACTTATTCAAGCTCTTACAGTTAGAATTAACAGAGCCAAGATTCAAATGCAACTCTCTTTTTATAAGAAATTATATGTATATCACATATGTATAATTTCGTTCATATCTACAAGCACTTTCACATATATCTTTTTTTTATGCTGAAGCTTTTAAATAAATGCTTCTTCATTGATTTAACAAAATAAGGAGAAAAATGTAGCAGTCTTTTATTGCATTTCTTTTTACCTTTTAATTTTATTTTAGTGTAATAGAGGTACATATGAATAAAGAGAGTGTAAAGGTCATGTGCGCCTTTCTTGGTGGGAGGGTCAGGAAAAGTTCCACAATGACGCTCAAGATGAGTTTATCCGAAGTTTCTAATAACTACCACTGCTGTGCCAAGATAATGTCTAAATCTTCAAGCTAGAACATTTACCTTCAGCCGTAAACATTCATTTTGTTTTCCTTGCTAGTCTTATAATTCCTGTAAAATGGGCACAAGGAATGTTGAATCTAGGCAACAATATGAGTCACTAAGATAGAGCTGGTGTGGTGAACAGCATCATCATCATTATTATTGTCGTTATTACCTTACAGTAGTAGTTTTGAGAAGAAACAACAGGATCTGTCCAAGGCACAGTGCTGAAACAGGTATTGAGGTCAACCTTATTTTAGAGAAATATTGGTAAGGGAAAAATAGAGACGATTTCTAACAAGCAAGTCACCCACTGCATTAAGAAGTTCCTATTAGAGAATGTTGGTGAAGTTCCTAATTAGGGTGAGATAGTGAAGAATTAGGTATAACCTGTTACAAAATCTGTGAAGAGTCTTAGTCAGTGACTGGATGTATGAGTAAAATTTAGTCTTGGGAGAAAAAAACACTAGCAGATGCAAAGCAAGATATCTGGGTCTAAATCATAAAACTTGAGGTTGAATTCAGAGCCTCAGCTCTTAATGGACTGAGATTGAGATCTAGGGAATTCTAGTCTCAAACCTTTGCCATTACAAGAATCTAACACTATTCTTGTTCTGTTTCATTTTTGTTTTTTTTGTTTTTTGGCAAGGTGGGTTTTGTTGTTGTTGTTGTGTGTTTGTTTGTGTGTTTGTTTTTATAATTAAGTTAAATATAGAAATAGAGAATTGATCTAAGTTTAAAACACTAATACTTTGGCCTATTCTAATTTTACATTTTGCTACTCTGTTTAAGAGGCCCAAAGGTATATATGTTAATTTACCTTTTTTTAGTAAGGAAAACCAGTTATTCTTAAGAAAACAACAATTAAAAAAAGAGTGAATGAAGAGTTTAGGAAAACTATCACTGGGTACATCACTAAGTGGCCCTCAGTGTCTGTGTTATTATTTGTATTTATCACATTGATTTGCTATAGTTTCTACTTAACCTGCTCAAATGATTGAGCATTTTTGAATGAAAGTTAGAAATATTCTTAGCACAATTTTTTGCCATAGAAAAGAAATAAAGATTTTTTTCAAATTGCCTTTTAATTATATTTAAAAAACATTTTCAGTGAAAGCACATTTGGGAATAAACAGGTAGGTCCATGTGCGTATGTGTGTTATGTATATAGACATATATATATATATCTATATGTGTGTTATATAGATATATAGATATATAGAGATGAAGAGCCAGGACAATATAGTATATTTATCTTCACTGATTCTATAAATTTTACTTTTATAGTTCTTGATGGAGGGTCACATTTACTTGGTAACAGCAAATGATAGAGCCATGTTAAATGCTACAGAATTTCTTATCTTTCAAACCAAAGTTAAGAGTATGCATCTGTCTATCCATTTAACTGCCTATCTTCTTGATGCATTTATTTTCCAGCTCAATCCAAAAAGGCTTTGGGGAGTAACTTTAGAGGCTTTAAAATTTTTCTAAGTATTTCCTTCCTTGGAAGCAATGCAGAACACGGAACGTAAATAAGCTGTTCAAATAAGTATCGGTGGCAGTAAGGGAAAGCATCTCCATTTTAAGGGGATACAGAAGAGTTCCAGTGGCAAAATTAAAAAAAAAATAGCATGTACAAGAGCATTATTATGTCCACTAAGAGATTCTGAAAGATCTTGCACTATTCTAAATTCTTAATCACATATAGTACAATCAAAATTCAATTACACACTCCAAAAAATAAATAAAACACATAATGGCCAAGAATCTTTAACATACTTCAGTAATTTTAGGGCAGAACTATGAGTGCCAGCAACCTCAGATGGACAGCTTCTATGTAATGGAACTGTGTTGGGCAAATGTTGAACATGTAATTATTATACAGCAATGAAGGGAAGAGGGCATTGGAACCTGTCTTAATTAACATGCTAACTAAGCTAAATGTCTTTACTAAAAGCTAGGCAAGCTTAGCTCAAATTTGCTTTGTAGAAAATTTGTCCAGAAAATTCGTGTCCAGAGGAGAGATTAAATTCTTCAGAGTAATGGTATCAATTTTTTTTTGGACTCATAGTGGATACTTTGTACTTAAAGAATTTGTCCCCTAAGGAAGGTCATGCTAGCAGCCTTTATCTTTGTCCTTCACTTAAATGCTGTCAAATTAAACAGTAGCATTTTAGTAACTCATAATTATGAGACAGAATGTACCTAAATATTACAATATGTGCTATACAAAATATTATTGTAAATGTATTCTCAAACCATAAATCAAGACATCGGTTGACAAGTTCAAGGATACTTATGAATCAACAGGACAGATTATACACACACACACACACACACACACACACACATAGATTAATGGGGTAGATTTGGGTTGCATCATTGCTATATTTATTATGTGATTCTAATATGTTGTGTCTCCTATATTACATATCTTAGTAAATGGCGCTATATTTCACTTAGCACAGCAATCCTAGCTGTGTTTGTTTTTCTTTACCTTCGCTCTCTTTCGTTTTCTCTCCCTCTCTCTCTCATCTCCAAAATCCAGTCATCACCAACTTCTATAGATCCTGCATCTTTAATATCTCTCCCATCCATATACACATCATCTTGTAAATAAAGGAAACTCCAGAAATGAATAAGTGAAAACAGATTGTATATTGACATAATTTTCAGTGGAGGATATATATTTAGGTCTGTACTTAACATTTGAATCAGAGAATAGGTTAACACAATATAGCCATGAGATTTTTCATCCCTCAAATCTACTCTTCAAATTCTTAGACAATGAATTAAAAACAAAAACAAACAAACAAACAAAGCAAAGCACAGCAAAAAAAAAAAAAAAAGCTGTCATTTAATTGTAATCTTTTGAGGAAAAGAGGAGGAAAGTCCCAAAGTTCAAACTTTTATGTATTGCTACTTTGGATCTTGAATGATTAGCAAGGGCGAGGAGTCAAGGTTAGAGAAAGACATTCCAAGCAGCACATGTAAAGCTGTAGAGCTAAAGGGAAATAGGGCCTCTCTGAAGGACTGATATTACTGAAAACACTAGCCATCAGTTACTCAGAGGAGATGATAGAGAGGCCTAATGAACAACATTGGAACTGGTGTGTAACAGTAACGTGGGTGTTGTCTTTCTGGATGAACAAACACACTTATGAATTCAGATCATAGATAACTTGGAAATGTAATCTCTGCTTATTTTCAACATGTTCAAACTATTCTGAAAATGTGGTTTTACAGGGAAGGGAATCTGATGTGAATTTAGATGAAATTAAACATTCCTTTATGTATGACTAAATATGAATTTCATACATGTTCTTAGCTATTTTATTCTACAATTCCATGGCTAGCTACTGTGTCATTATAATAATGTTACAGTGGCTGTCTTAAATTGCTTGTGGACTTTTTAAGATGTTATTCAACATGATATAGCTAATTGACATCTTTCTCAAGTACCCCGGAAGTTATGATGAGGTAGAAAGAACACCCTCTCTATTCTCTAATATTAGGAGGAATATTTACCATTGGAAAGTGGTAATATATGTAACATCTATCCAAGTATTTTATTTTTTACCCATCTCCCAAAACAGAAGAATCAAAATAAAGTGCCCCTATTACTAGATGAATTGATAAAAATGGCTTAATAAGTAAAATCCAAATTGCACAGTACCATTATTATTATTAATTTTTCATTACCTCAGATCACTGTGGATTCCAAAGGGCATTCTGTTCAAAAAACCACTTTTATTGACCGTGCTTAATATCTAGCAATATCTTTAAATATCTAGCAATACATTGATTGTAGCTAAGGTCTAATAAGGAAACTGGACAAGTGTGTATTAGAACTGAGCCATGACATTAAGCCAGTGTTATCATGATTATGAATATTTTACCATAGGCAAATTAAGCTTAGCATTTTTATTCCTATCACTTAGTGATTATTTCTGTTTTAAGTGGTCAGTTGAACTTTCTAGTTCCTAACAGCAACACTATCTTAGAGATGAACTACTGAAAACTAAGCCCATTAGAACTGCCACATACACAAAACACTAAATTGCTTGTCTTACACAATAAAGATTGGATAGTTCAGAAATTATACGGAAGTTCTCTTTTTCTCAACCTTCCATCAGTTGATTTGAAGAAACCTTCTGTCATCCTCGATAATGTGTCAGAAGCAGAAAGAACAAACACATCTCTGGGAGTTGATGGAGTGAAATGTCAAGCCAAATAGCCGAGAGCTTGGCCTCCACCAAAGCTGCATGAAAACTTTAATACAGAAAGGTTCATGATTCACATCATGTATTGAGGCTTCCAGCAACATTTGGAGACATAAGGATTATATATCATTATTCAAATTGGTGATGTAACCCCAAAGGGCAATTGTTTACCTACTTTTGAAAAGAAAGAAAGAGCAATTATGAGAAGAGAAATAAATTACTCAGAGTAAGACTGATTATCTTGTTCTTTGGAATAGCCTTTGAAAAATATCATTTTCCAGATTCTCATTTCATACAGCATTAAGCCTCATGCAATTTCCTAGTGCTTGAGTTTCCCAAGTGAAGCAAACAGTAGACTTTCAGATGCCTTCTCCTCCAGGGCTTCCAGTAAAGATAGAGCTGGTCATGTGAAAGAAACATTCTTTAGACTTTTAAAATTAGTATAATTCTAAGAGTTTAAATAAGAATATTAGAGAGACTTTCTTTTATGGATGATATTTTAAAAATCTGTTATGACCCAATATTTTAAATCTCCAAAGGATTTTCCTTTAAAGATAGGGGCCAGCTGAACTTAATATTTGTAGGCCTGATTTGAGTAGTTCAAGTTGGAACTCAATTTAGGGGGTTGAGCCTTCTTTTAATTATATGTTATTTTTATGTAAATTACATAGTAGTAAAAATACTTCCCATGTTTCCATTGTTTTCTGCATTATCATATCTTCTCAATCTCTGTAGCTAATTCTCTCTTCCTTCCTTAGTTGGGTTCAGCATTAGCCATTTGCACATCTGGAGGTGAGGGGAGGAGGCTTTGGCAATCAGAGCCAAAGGAGACTGGAGGAGTAAAATCACTGACCTTTAAGCTTTTCATCTGAAGCTCTAGCACGAATCTTCCACCTCCTTTCCTAGCTTTTTACTTACATAATAAAACTTTAATCCTGCCTCACCTGCTAAAGAAATATTCTCCTCTTGAAATGCAAAGACCAAAATATGTCCGCCTATAAAACTCATGTAGAGAATGTACAAGGAATCCTAGGTATGTGATTTACTATCTTTAAAGATTTAAAAGCTTTTTCCATTGATGGCAGGGATGTTTAAGATGTAAGCTTGCATCACAATTATTTTTTTTTTCCTTACGGTTGGTCAAAATGCTACCAAGTATAAAGTTCTTATCTCCCTATAACCCCCTGGAATTTTTTGATGTCAATGTATCAAGCACAAAAATAGACTTGGCTGAAAGACAGAGGAGAAGTAGCACATCAGGTGATGGCTCTAAGCCAAATATTTCTGCAGTTGGAAGCATTAAAATACTTGTATTCACTTTAAAAAATATATTAGGTTAGAATAACTATATCTAGTATCCATTAGCTCACTGGAAATCAGTCACATGCATTAGAAGACTGATTGAACTCATTCTTTTGCTGTGAACTTGAGAGGCATGTTTTTGGTATCAGTGATAGAATATATTCATGCAGACTACAGCTAATCTTTCTGAAATCATTCAGAACAAAATCTTAAACTTCATATAACAAAGGGATAAATAATCATTTGTAAGTTACTCTAGAGTCTTTTTTATGAAAAAGATCAGCCAATATTGAAGTGTATCTTAGAAAGGAGAATCTTTTATGGTAGGAACCTTGCTTCAGGTTGTTAAATTGCAATTTTGTCTTCTTATATTCTTAAGAGCTGGTCTAAATGTAGATATTAACTTTCTCTGTAACCTTGAACAAATCGTTCCACCTGTCTGGACCTCAGTCTCCTCCTCCCTCCAGAGAAAGGGGGAGAGAGAAGGAGAGGGAGAAGGAAAGGGAGAGGGAGAAAGGACAGGAGAGGGAGTGAGGAGAGAGAGATTGGATGACATGATTGCGTAGCTCTCTATGAGCACTAAAATTGCATGTTCTAAAAGAAAGAAATCTAAACTGATTCAGCATTTTTTTCTGCACCCAGATGATGTTTTCTACCTCAGATAGTGTTAATATTTAAATTTTTAAATGCCATAGAGATTTGAATGGACATCAAAATTTGAATTCCAAAGGTTTGGGAAGCTGATGAGAGATATTGTCAGAAAGGATGATGAAGAAGGGGCTACTCAGTAACTGTGCAGCCTGCATGAACGGCAACCGAGTTATATACATGAAAATATTTAATACAAGCAAAGAAGGAATGCAAATCCTGTTGAAGTAGAGTTCAGATTCTGGAGTTATTACTTCAATAGAGAGAATCAAGAAATTTTCCAGGAAGAACGTAGTCACAGCCTTTCGGAGCATGTATTCATTCAGTGAGCAAGGCACTGAGTCAGGCTCTGAGAATGAAGAAAAATTTCAGTAATACACAGTACCTTTTTTTAGATTTCAGAGTCTCATGGGAGAAATCATCAAGTTGACAGACATTCTCTATAAAGTATCAGAAACTCTACAGGGCATAATTTATAAAAATGCTACCACAGTGCATAGAACCTAGAATTCACTCAATAACTATTAACTTTTACTACTATTACAACTAGTACTATTATTTTTATTGAGGCAAGCATGATACTCCAATGGATCATGGTAGGGGAAATCAATCTGGATTGTGTTGGTCAAGGAGAGCTTCCCAGAGAAAGTAACATTTAAATAAGTTTTTAGGGACCTGTCGAAGTTGATCTGGTGAAATCTGACAGCAGGGACAAGGTAATACATTCCAGTCGGAGGATGCAGTCTAGACAAAGGCAATATGACAGAAGAGGGCATGTTATGTTAAGGAGCCTGCGAGAAGCTTGGGAATGATGAGAACATATGAGGGGAGGCACGGCAAAAGCGGAACTGTCAATCTATGCCAAGGCCAGACTTAAAGTCCATTTTATGCCATTCTAAGTAGTTTTGGCTTAAATAGGAGAGTCATTAAGATATTTTAAACAGAGTTGTTACTGTATTATATAAAAATGGATTAAATAGGGGCATACTTAGAAGCAGGAGATCAGTTAGAAAGTGTTGCAATAGAACAGTTAACACATTGAGAAGGACTTGAACTAAGACAGTAGTTCTAATAGTGATAATGGATGACAGAGATATGAGATCTTTAGAGGTGGGAGTAGTCAGACTTGGTGCCTAGACGTGGAGGGGAAAGGAAAGGGAAAGTTAAAGATGGCATCCAAGCTACTGGCTTAGACAAAATGTATAGAGTTGTGTTGAGTTTGTGGTCTTTGCAGATGTCCATGTAGACAAAAAATATCTTGGAGAGTACAGATAAACTAAATGTGGTAATGGCAGGTGTTTTGTTTTGCTTATTTTATCTTTGTTTCCTTTTTTACTTTTTATTCTTTTTTCTTTCTTTCTTTTCTTTTCTTTTTTTTTTTTTTTTTTTTTTTTTTTTTTTTTTTTTTTTTTTTTTTTGTACCCTGTCAGGACCAAATAGCTGTGTAGGTGAATTTACCCATTCTGGCCTTTTCACCTTTCTGATATTTGCATATTTTTTTTTTTTGCTTGAGAGATTATGGAGAAGAGAATGTACTTTCCCCAATTTCTTCATTTCCATCCTGTACCATCCTTTTATGTTGAGAGATAACCAATACATAGTTGTATATGTGGGTATGAGTGTCAAGAAAAAGCCTCAGACTGGAGCTGAAGACTTTAGATGCTTCTTCACATAGAAAGTAATCAAAGCCAGGGGATAGATGAGATTATTTCGAGGAAAGGTAGTGTAAGAAGAGAATTAGACTAAGACAGAAACCTGGGAGAGTACCAATGTTTAAATGGCCATAAAAAGAATGAGCAGGAAGGATTGCTTTAGTTTTGTTGTCTGAATTCCCAAAATGTCTTCAAGTATTTAAAGAATATAATGCAAACAACCTGGCAAGTCACAGTGTTCAAGTCCACCAATGTCAACAATGTAAGCAAATAGCACCCATGTCATAAGGGGTAGCTTCAAAGTTTATTCAAGTTATCTAGATTTTTTGAAATTCCATTAATACTCTTATATTTTTAAAAAATCAGAGAAAACATTTCAAGAAATATATGTTCTATCCTATTTCACATCTGGATGGCTGCTCCCTGCTATGTCCTACTGAATAGCAGATGTGGGGATGAAAAGTGGAACAGAGCAAGGAGTCATTTAGAATTTCCTTCCCCAGGCAATTACAGTTCTGCAATTACAATTACAGGAGTTGGTGGGTTTGCTAATGATGGACAATCTTCAACAGATCCATCTATCTAGGGAGTTGAGGTGGTAAGAAGCTAAGAGAAAGAAGATAATGAGTTCTGTGAAATTCAAGTACCACTTTTGATTCCCTGATTGTCACAAGGGTGTATTTACATTTCCAAAAAACTTTAAATTCCACAAAATCATGCAGTGTGCTGAAAGCACCTAGCAGTAAACTTGACACAGAGAAAGTTCATAAAAATTGTTCTTCTTTCTATCCCATCAAGGACTAGATTTGGAGTTTTTTTGTTTATTTGTTTATATCATTTTCTTTTCTACCTCCCTTGTACCAGGCAGATAGCTGAGCAACTATTAGAATTTCAATAAATATGAGATTGAAACATTGTTCATTAGGAAAAAAAATTAAGAACATTTTCTGTATTAGTGAAATAATTAAATGTGTTTGGTAGTTTGCCAATGTTAATCCTTTTCAGTACTATAGACTTACTTAAGGAACTCCCTTTCTGAGAAGGCACTGAATCATAAGTGATGAGAGAGTGCTAGATTTAATAGTATCTTAGGCCTCTGGGGCTGTGCCTTATTAAGATAAATAGTAGACATAATAATAAAATTAAAATATTGTACTGTTCCAAATTTAGAAAATGACTCTCTTCTTTTTATAAATGCTGATGACTTAAAAGCAGTTCAGCCTTTTAACTATGTAAATGGTATAATACAGTATAAAGGATTTTTTTAATTAAAACAATGGAGGATTCAAATATAGACTACATCTTACAAATTTTTGTGTGCCCTTTCCCAAAAATGCAAGACTTGAAATCACATATGCCCCACTGCATTGTTTTAAAGGATGTAGTGACTACATTAGGGGTTTGTTACATCCATCTGGCATGTAGAGCCACATATCTTGGCTTTCATTACTCCTCAGTAGGTACCATGTGTTTATGAACAGACTACCAAAGAAATTGATAACATTTGGAGAAACTTGCCTATGTTTTGTTATTGTTTCAAAGAGACTTAAAGTCATTAAGCCATGTTGCTGTTCTAAATGGTTATATGCAATTTAGAACAATAAAAAAATAAAATAAAATAAGTCTAGGAGTTAAAAGATTATGCAGAAGCAGCCACTCAATCCAGCTCATTCATACCTATTATGCCTCTGAATCAGTTTTATGCAGTTGATGGCAAAGATAACAAATGAAATCCATCTAGAACATTGAATGTTGTTGTGACTCTTGCTAAAGAAGTACTTTCCTGATTATCTTTCTATTCTATTCATAGAGAGTAAGTGATATGAGCTAAAGGATGTGTGTGTGGTGTGTGTGTGTGTGAGTAAGGTAAAGGCATACAAAAGGAATAGTGCTCCTTCAGGGACCATTGTGTAAGAAATGAGCTTTTTTGCTCTATCTCTTCGTAAAGTCTTGAAAAGGATGAAAATTATGAATGGGCTCATTCTATAACAATAGAAAAAATATACACATACACACACACATATTAGTATTGGACTTTATAGATAAAACAAAAACAAAAGAAAGAGTTGAAAAAACATAATGCGCAAATACATGCTTCTAAGTATATCTTCACATGAAGATTTAAAATAGTACTGTATACTATACATGAATTATTTGTCAGTTTACAATATGAGTCTAATGTTAACTACCAACCCCTTTTCACTAGTAGTGACTTCTCCATAGTTAAGAGAGACTGGGTTTATATCTGTCTTTGTTCTGAGTCAACTTTCCCTTTTATTGTTCTGAAAATGACTTATCTTTTTCTTGTTTCAGCTTTAGACCCACATCTCACTTGTGTCACTTATAGGCCACTTTGGAGTATTTAATTTTATCAAAGCTCACATATTAATTGCATAAAACAGTGGATTCCCAAGGCCAGGCTGGATTTATTACATCAGAATGTCAAGGAATAACTTTTTTAAAATACAGATTTATAACCCCAGCACTCACATTCTCAGATTCAATAAGTTTAGAAAAAGGTACTAGGCATCAGCATTTTAAAATTGCCCCTCAAATGAATCCAATAGGCAGATATACCTAGCAGTCATCAGATAGTTGTGTGTATACATGTGTGAGAGAAAGAGAGAGAAAGAGAAACAGAGAGAAAGAGAGAGACAGTGAGAGAGCACATGCTCAAGTTCAGGTTTATAGAGAATCACTGCCTAAAATAGAAGCAAGTACCTATATTTCTATTATACTTTTATACTTAATAAATCTCTTCCTATTTGGAATTGCACATATCTCTTCCAAAATGCCAATGAATGGCCTCAGAGATTCCCGTGGCAGGTTTTTAAAGATCTTTCCTGGGTTAAGACGAAAAGAATAGCTCCAGGTTGTGTATTTACTGACAGATCACCTTATTCCTCCTGCTAATTGTTTGTTCAGGAAGCATGCTGCTACCCCCACCACATACCACGTGCACCCCCCGCCCCGCCATTCCCTCCCCACTGCAGTAACTAGGGTTAGTCTGTTTATATCACAAAAAAAAGAGATTTTGTTGTTAATTTTCCAACCTGCAAGTTACAACTTCACACTTATAACAAACAGAAATAAAACAAAGACTAGCAAAGTAATTTTTATCCACAGAGAGATGGTTATTGTCAATATCAGATGATAGATGATAGATAGATGATAGATAGATGATAGATAGATGATAGATAGATAGATAGATAGATAGATAGATAGATAGATAGATAGATAGATTAGATAGATAGTAAAGGGTGAGCAAATAACTTGGTTTTAATTTCAGATACCTCAAGAATCTTAGGATAGATCACTTGGAGGCAGATGATACAAACATACTTGATTCGTTTAAGTATAAGCAAAAAAGGAATTTCTTGTAAACATCTAACAGTATTTCGTGACAGAATAGGAAGTACAGCTAGGCTGTACCAGGGGCCGTGCCAGGCATGGAAAATTCTTTAGGTCAAAGTGAAGTTCTTTCTCTCTCCATCTCTTTCTCATTCTGGTACTATATGGTTTCTCATCCCCATCACCCTACACCTCCCCAGCCATCTTCCCTTTCTCTATACACATTACAGCCTCAAATATCTCCTCAGTTAAAGCACAAAGACAGATTGAAATCCCAAATACCTGAGAGGGACAATTAGATTGTCCCACCTCATATCCATTAACTGAGGTCAGAGAAGTGAAGCCCAAATGTACATTCAGTCAACCAGAGTATATTCTCTGAAAAAGGAACACTATCATTTTTTTTTTTAAAGGAAGGAGATATAGTGAGTAATGAAATGAATGACAAGAGGGAGTTACCGGCATCACTTGACTACCAAGGTCGACATTTCTGTATTTAACATTTATCCCTAGTTCTCTGGTACTAAATTTAGCCAAAAATAGAATTCCTTGTTTGGTGAATGAAAATTAAAATTTAATACCTAGGTAGCAATTGTGGAAAGAGATACAGATTGTCAACTAGCAATAGTAAAAACATTAAAGAAACAATCGAAATTACGCTGTTGTTAGGTGTTATTTCTGGCCTAGCTTTCAACATAGATGCAAACATTTTCAAAGTCTTTCTGCTAAAACCAACATTATATAGATATCCAAGTAGAAATAAACATACTTAAATATAATCCGTGATGTTGTGCAACAGAGAATGCTATTTATTGTGATTTGAGACAATGTTTTATTACATATTTTAATTTTATTTTTTTTCTTTGCATTATTCTAGAATGCAGCAATAAGTGTCACTAGTGCTTACAAGCCACTATCTTAGCTAATTAATCTACACATTTTATTTCTTCAGGTTTATGTCCTCTCTCTTTTCATTTAAAGATGTGTTGTGCCTCTAACTAGTAGTCATTTTAGTGAAAGAAAGAGATTTTGTCTACAGATTCTCTAGTTTGCTTTAGCAGCTGGACATTTGTGAGCAGCCAATCAGAACCTCCATTTAGTCAAAATTGACAGTGATTAATAGATGCCTTGGAGATCTACTTATTGATTATCTTCATCAGAAAACAGAGAATCTTTTTGGGAATTATAGGTTCTGTTGTAGTATGTTGTCTTTTTTTTTTTTTTTCGATGCATCAATTGCAGATAAGTGCTTAGGAGAAGGGCTGGGTTTGGTTATTAATCATTTTGCTTCAACTATTAAAATATGACCAAAACAGATATTTTTAACATTTTTCTTTATTTCAAATCCTTTGCTTTCTCAATATTTAAGGGAAAATATTGTCTTGAGATATTTCTGTCTAATCAAGTAGCATGAACTGGAGAAATGAATAATTATTAAATGGAGTTTTACCAATAGAATTTAGAAAGTTCTTAATTTAGGCCGAAATTTCTTCTTAATTCACAGCACCTAGATAACAGCTCTCATTCATTCTTGACTTCAGAGCATTACAGAGAACACAACAAAGTGAAAGAAAGCATCTGCATGCATCCATGTGTTTAGAAGTCATCAGAAATAAACCATACATTCCTTAGGGTGTGTTGTATTTCCTTTCCCCTTTTTTTTTTTTTTTTTTTGTCAAACTTAGATGTTGTGAAGTTTGTCAACACATCATCCCTGATATAAAAAAGAAGAAAATACAATGTAAACCACTTGCACTAACCAGAAAAATAACAGTGCAAGTGGCCATAGTATTTCAACCCATTAAGTAGAGAAAGTTTGATCTACAATACAGGCATCTCCCACTTTTTGAAAGTTCACGTTATACCACTTTTCTTTCACAAGTCTTTCATTAGTACCGGTTTTCACTAATAGAACACAGTTCAGAGAGTATTTTCATTTTTATGAAAAAAAGCAAAAAATGAAAATAGCATTCAGCGTTTGTTTTGCAGCCAGGCTTTTGGGAGTCAGTCTTTATAGAAGCAACATGTACCCCAAAGCAACCAGAGTGGCCTAAGTTCTTTCCCTTAGAACTACACTCAGCATCTCAGCCTCAAGCCACCATAGCTTTAAATGTGTCTGTGAGTATCTGTGCTTTATCTCAATTCATTTTGTGCATCTGTCAGGGAGATGTGTCCTAAGATATCAGAAAAGCCTAAGAGAGCTCATAATGGTGTTACGCTTAGCATAAAACCGGACATAACTAATTGTACTTAGTATGATTTAGTGGGTTAGTTTTGGGGTCTGGGGATGCTCAAAATTTTTTCATATAAATTAATGGTAATTGTTTCTTCATTTTATGCCTTTTAGGCTTATGAAAGTTTTCATAGTATCACTACTCTATTTCCATAGTATCATTACTCTATTTAGCTGGGTAAACCTGTGTTGTGTTATAAACTAGCCTTTGCTTATACTTTAAAACATATGACATATACAATGTTCCATCCCAACAGCATCCAACTAAGAAAAATTGTATGGTTTAGGAAAGTGTACAATCCATTTTCAAAACAGGCAAAAAGCAATCACCTCACCTCCCCAAAACTTGTGTATAAATGTGTATGTGTGTGTATGCACACACACACACACATATGTGTATATATGTATATATATTCGGTACTGCTTAATCTCACTATCTATAGACCCAGCTGTTGTTTGGTTCGATCCAAAGTAAATACTACTGTACTGAAAGTGAAAAGGCTGAATATTTTTTTAGGGATAAGAATCCCTTACATCACTGTGAAAAAAAACAGTGGAACATGTTAACAGGTCCAAAAGTTAATGCTAAATTCCTGCCAAATCATTATGTCTTGGGTCTTTTTGTCTTCTTTGCTTGTTCTGTCTCCTCTTTTGGACCATGGGAGGATCTGCTTTCTGTCTATTTTAGGAGTTTCATTTCAGTGCATTTTGTTAGGCTGGGTAGGTCAGCAGGTGTGCACGAACATATTACCCAGGTGGCCACTTAATGCAGTGTGATTGAGCACGGAGGATATAAGCAACCTTTCCCAGAGCGAAGGGCTGTTTGGCTGCTTGGGCAGGTGAATGTGATTAGCAACCGACTTTGGGTAGATTCCCCTGTATTCCCAACATGTCCCCTAATTGAAAGCTTGTTGTGACGCTGTTGATTCTGAGGCCCCAAATTCCCTTAAATGTCTTTTGCTCATTAAAAATATCTCTCTCAGCTTCAAAAAGAGAAGCTTACTTAACAATTACATGCATGCATGGGAGAGTAGGTCTGCACATGCACACACATGCAAAATCAACTGTTAGTGTAAAACTGCAAATCTCTTTCTGCCTTTCCATCAGTTGATCTCTAGAAATAAATCCTGAGGTCTGAATCACGCCATTTGCCAAATATTCCATTCACAAGAGTAACATGAAGCCACTCCATGTTCTAGAACAAAGTAGTTGCAACACACAGGTACATCCTTCTGAATTATATAGTCTTCTAGGATTATTTGTTTATTATTTATACTCTGTTACAGTTTCAAGAAATAGACATATTGTAAAAAACCATAGAAGATAAGAAAAATTGAAGTGATGAGAAAATAAAGGTAAGGAAAAAGGAAACTAAAGGTAAGGAAAAAGGAAATTATGTTTTGAGTTTCCTAGTTCTGGTTGTTACAATTGGATCACAGCTTAGCCTTGAGCTCCTTGCCCTGAAGTGATGAGAAAAATACAATCAGTTATGCAATTCCATTGCCTGTACAATAAAACAAGTCTATTCTTTGTGCAGACACAGGGAGGCATTACTCCCAAGAGGCCTCATAAAGAGAATACTACCATATGCAGAACCTGCCTGAACCCTGTGGTTTATGTGTACAGTTTGCCTTGCATATTTGATACCACAGGAGATTTTACAAGAAAGGCTTAATCATATGGCATATGCATTGATATATATAAATATTTATTATAATTCATTATGTATAATATATCGCATTTTATAGCCCATCATTTCCAATAAGAAAACAGTAAAGCCATGAGTTATAAATGATTTTCCAGAAGGAATGATGTCAGCCATTCAAGGATATGTATTGATTCAACACATTTATTAGCACTATGTGAGCTATCTTGCTACTCTCTGATTATATTAGGTGATTGGTTTCACTGAGTTTAGTAAGAAAGGATAATTTTGCAACTATATCACTGAGAATCTTGTAATCTATAACTCTATTTCTTTGTACTCTTTCATAGCCAAACTCTGCTAAAAGATGTCTGCACACTGTCTCCACTTCATTTCTCATTTATTCTTATCCCTTCTCCATACTCTGTGAGCAACACATCTTAACTCCATTCACCTGACCTTAGGCTCTATTACACAATACTCTCTCATGGCGTGCCCACTGCTTTTCTGACTGTAATTTTCAGCATTTTTTTTTTTAGCAGGATCACCCTTCTGATCTACTCATTATATGTCCTAATTCCCCAAAGACTGATTTTAGGCCTTCTTCTTTCTTTTGCTATCCTATATTGATTCTTCTTTTTCTTTTTCCATCTTTGCTGATGGCTTTTATTAACATCTATGTGCTACAGACTGTCACATTATTCTTTTGAACCAAACTTCTCTTCTGAGTCCCAGATCATATATCCATTGACGTCCCTGTTTAGACACTGAGTTGCCTCAAACTCAACAAGTCCATGATAAAAATTCTGAACCTTGACCTAATACCTGGTTGGTGCTCTTCTACATTCCTAGTTTTGTGAGGGCAACAACAAGCCATCAAGTTATCCCAACCAGAAAGATAAGAGCTTTCTAAACACCTACCTCTCCCTCCCTTACCATGTTCAGTATGATGGTTAATTTTATGTGTCAACTTGACTGGGCCACAGGGTGCCCAGATATTTGGTCAAACATTATTCTGGGTATGTCTGTGAGGGTGTTTCAGGATGAGATTAACATTTGAATGGTAGATTGAATAAAGCAGATTGCACTCCATAATTAGGGCTGGCCCCATTCAATCAGCTGAAGGCCTGAATAGAACCAAAATGCTGACCCTCCAGTAAATAAAAAGGAGTTTCCTCCTGCCTGAGTGCATTGATCTGAGAAATCAGTTTTGTTTTATTTTTTTTCCTGCCTTTGGACTCAAACTGAAACAGTGGTACTTCCTGGGTATTGGACCTACCAGCCTTTGAGCTGGAACTCTGGAATTAAATCATTGGCTTTCCTGGGTCTCCAGCTTTCCAGTTTACAGACTCACCCTACAGATCTTGGTACATGTCAGCCTCCATAATTGTATAAGCCATTTCTTAGAATAAATCTCTCTCTCTCCTCCCCCTTTCTCTTTCTCTGAGAGAGAAAATGAATATATAAATATATTCATCCAATAGATCCTTTTTCTCTGGAGAACCCTGACTAATACATTCAATGCTTTACTAATCCCTGAAAATCTTACTTCCTATAAATGCCTCTTGTCATGAACCACCTCATTTCAACTCGGTTGTCACCAACAGAGTGCTACCTTTTATTTACACTAGTGTCGTAGCATCTTTAACCCTCACTGACACTGGTTTTCATCCAATCTCTTTCTCTGTGGCTAGAGTAAATGTTTCAAAATACTGATTAGATTATGATACCTTCTCACCATCCCCATCATCTCCCCACCAAAACTCCCTTCAAAGTTTTATTATTCTTTTTCGGGTAGAGATCAAAATTCTGACTTTGACTTAGGAAGCTCTGCATAGTTTCCTGTACATATTTCTCCAATCTGCTTTGGTATTACTTTCTCCCTTGCTTTTCCAGCACTGGCCTCACTGAATGTTTTGCATTTCCTTGAACATGTTTTCTCAGACAGAGGTCTGGCACATGCTTTGTGATTCAGATCTTTTTGTTATTTATATGCTCTCTTTGTATCTGTGGTTCACCAAGGACAAGATGGTAGAAATAATCTGCCAGGGTGCAAGAAATAAAAGGGTGCATTGTCTTCAGAGAATTTAAAAACAGTAATAAAACGGTAAATGCTGTCTGCTTTTTATTAATACCTTGTGCCGGCAATTCTGAACAATCTCTTTCCTGAATAAAATCTTTTATCGGTCTAAAGTCTTCACAATTGATGCGATTACATTGAGTTTTAATATGGTGTGTAAAGATTTTCAAATTAGCACTTTAAAAAAATTATCCTCAATAAGCATTGTATTTTATATGGAAGTTAATTTGGAGAACTCCTGGTTACATTGCCAGCCCTCACCATGGACATTTGTTGAAAGAGAAGGTTCATAATGGTTCACGACCATTGTAACACACTTCAGGTACAGGCTGTTTCAACTGCTATTGCATATTTCTGAGTTTTAAACAGTAAATTCTAAATAAATAATGATAGCACGGTAATTTTAAGTAAAAAATTTTGAGTTAATACAGTTCCACAATCCTAGATGACCACTTAAAGATTTTAAAATGGAAAAACAGCACAAATTACAAAACATAATGTTTTTGCTTAGAAATGACTAACTTTAGTTCACACAAAATATTTAGCTTAATTTGAGTAATATCTTCAAAATTAAAATGTTTTTCTTGTTTATTTCAAAACTAAAGAATGATTAGAATAGCAATTATTAACAGTGCATCAATATTTTTGAAAACAGTTTTATCATATGGAACAGAGAGGGGTTACAAAAATGATCCACTCTAGATGTCAACCTTCTAGGTATGTCACTGCATGAATCACGTTTCTTTCCTTCAGAGCACTTATCATTAGTTGTAGTCCCTATTCATTAGTCTAATTATATAATTAATATCTTAATCCTTGACTGAACTGACCTCCACCTGAGAATAGCACCATATTTAACTTAACATTGACAGATACTAGCACAATGCTGACACAAAGTAGGTACATAATAACATGCCCCTTGAATGAATGAATAAATGAACAGGTAATACTCGGAAGGGCCAGGGTTTAATCCAAGTCTCTCTAACTCCAAAGCTGATCATAACCACTGTGCCCTACTGACTTCTGGCCTCCCTTCTGCATTGCCACCAACAAGCATACTTTCAGCTGCAGAACATCAATAACATTGATTTCTTCACTTTTTCTAGTCGTTCTTCATTTGGAAAACAGAGGAATGAGAGGGAGAGGATGGGGCTGGTGCTGGGAGAGTATGCCTTAATGAGAATTGCATTCTTGCTGAACATATTCCTAAATTTGGGGCAGAAGCTTACCAATATAGAGCAATTAAATGGAAGACACTCATTATAACACTTATTTTAAATTAAGGAAAAATATGAGCTATGCCAGATGTATGCAGCCTCGGAATAGAACCTCTCATGTGTAAATAATATACTTTGCTTGATTTTCAAGGCTTGATAAAAACAGACTGATGTTGCAACATACTTTATTTATTTATTTATTTATTTTACCTTTGATGTATTTGTGAACATCCACCAAAGGAATGCCTCCAGCAATATGTCTTACAAAAGGGTGGATTCTAAGAATAGCAATGACTCAAAGGCAAGAAGCACTCACATTTTATCTTACAAATATTTGTGAGATGTGTGGTATTTTGCATTTTATCCCTTTGCCAATTACTTGCAGTCACATACCTGGTAAAGTTTATAGTATATTGCTGTAGAATGATCAAATCATATTCATAAAGTTGTTTTTTATTTTAAAGAAAATTCTATATTTATTCTGAAGGATTGGAAAGTGTATTGCAAAGGCAATGTAATTAAGCTTCTCAAAATGGCAGGGCATTTAACCACAAAGACTTTAAGTTAAAGAACAAAGCGGACTGTTTAAAACTGGTCTTTTGACAGGTGACACCATCAACATTATAAGTAATATTTGCGTAGAGTTTTATCACTTACCAGGCACTTTCATATCTCATTTGAATTGTACAACAATAATCTCAAATGAGTATATATGTATCAACGTCTCTGATTTTTCCATCTAGAACAGTGGGCTTCAACCATAGTTAACGATCATATTTCTATAGAAATGAATTGAGCTAAGATTTAAAATTGGTTCCACATTTAATTCTTGTTTCATTTAATTTAACTAAACAATGAATATATATTTTTAAGAAATTATACATTTCCTGAGTTCATTTTCTTGATTTTAGTAGAACTTTTACTTCATTTTTTAAGAGCCTTGTCTGGGTATAATTTACATACCATATAATCCATCCCTTGAAAGTTTACAATTCAATGCTTTTTTGATATATTTATAGTTTTATATCTATCACTACAGTCAAGTTTTAGAATATTTCCATCACTCCAAAAGTTTCTGTTTTCAGTCAATTCCCATTTCAATCCTGGTCCCAGAAAACCACTGATCTGCTTTCTGTCTTTACAGATTTGCCCTTTCTGGAAAGTTTATATAAATTGAATCATACAATATGTGGTCCTTTGTGTCAGTGCCTGGCTTCTTTCACTTCATGTAATGTTTCAGAGGCTCATCCGTGTTTTAGGGTTTCCCAATAGTTTGCTCCTTTTTATTGCTGAATATGATTCTACTCTATGAATATACCACATATTGTTTCTCTGTTCACCAGCTGATGGACATTTGGATTGTTTCCAGTTTGGTCTATTAAAAATAAGACTGCTATGAATATTTGCACACACATTTTTTATGTGAACATATGTTTTCATTTCTCTAAAGTAGACACCTAGGAATGGAATTCCTGGGTCATCTGGTAAATCTATATTTAACTTTTTACAGAACTGCCATAATGTTTTCCAAAGTTACTGTGCCATTGTTCAATCCAGCCAATAGTGTAGAGTTCCACTTTCTCCACATCCTCATCAACACTTGCTGTTGTCTGTCTTATTTATTACAGCCATTCTAGTGGAGCTATCACAGTATCTCATTATAGTTTTAATTTGCATGTCTCTAATGACTAATGAAATCAAACATCTTTTTTAATTGACTGTTCATATATTTTCTATGTGAAATGTCTACTCAAGTCTTTTGCTCAGTTTTTAATTGAGTTGTCTTTTCATTATTGAGCTATGAGTCCTTTATCAGAAATATAATTTGCAAACATTTTCTCCCATTCCCCAAGTCTATAGCCCTTTTTTTTTTTTCATTGTCTTAATGACACATTGAAGAGAAAAGTTTGCATTTTGATAAAGTTCAAGTTATTGATTTTTTTCTATTATGGATTTATGCTTTTAGTCTCATACATAACTTTACCTAATCTGTGGTCACAAAGGTTTTCCCCCATGTTTCCTTCTAGAAGTATTACAGTTTAGTTCTCCTCTTTGGGTCTATAATATATTTTGAATTATTTTTTGTGTATGGTTTGAGGTAATTGTCAAAGATCTCTCCCCTCTTTTCTTTCTCCTCTTTCTCCTCCCCACCCTCCCTCCTCCTCCTCCTTCTGATTTTTTAACCAGCAACTGTGCTTTAGAACTATTATTCTAAGCAAGCTGTGAGGGGAAAGGGAGGAAGTACATAGAATGGAAGGAACCCCAGGTGTTAACACCACAGACTCCCATTGTGCTAACCTGAAGTTCAGCACTTTTCATGAATAATCGCTTCTCAATTAATTACTTTTTACATTTTTGTTCAGTTTTAAAGTTGTTTCTTGGAGACTTGATTTATTAACCACTTCAGAAAACTGTACCTAGACGTCTCATTTTATTTTAAAGAGGATTGTTCATATTATTCAGTCAGATGGTGAGGGTGTCTTGATAAACTATAAAATATTTCTTATATTGTAACATATAAGTGAAAAAACAGTGTAATGATTATAAATAATAATAATTTCTACCACTTATTGGTCACTTATTTTCTGTTGGTATGTTACAGCATAACATACCAACATGATCTCACTTTTTTGATCATCTTGCAGATAATTTATTCCCATTTTACAAATGAGGAAGGTGAGATAAATTAAGACAAAGTAACTTCTCCAAATTTACACTGCTGTAAATGAAAGAGCCATTATCTCTTTTCCGTGTGTTCTGTTCTTAGGTCACACGAACGAATTGCAAAAGAATTGTGAGACAAGGTTGAGTTACTTTGCTCCAAGTGCTGAAAAAAAAAAAAAAGTGCTGATTTCTTAACATTCAAACTTTTAAATTTCTATAAGCCATGATTGTGAGGAGAAAATAAAAAATGTTGGTTTTAACAGAATTTTAAAGGTTGAAAAATCATCATCTGGTCAGGGAAATTGCCAAACTCAGGACGCAGGTTCTTAAAAATTTTTAATTCATTATATTCATGTTGCATTTGTTATATGTATGAAGGTTTGCCATGTGTCTTTGTGAACTTCAGACATGCAGATTTATCTACACAGACAAACCTAAACTATGCACACTTAAAACTCAACTTGGAAAACATAAACTTTGGCATTCCAAATGAAGCTGTTCTAGAGTAGTAGTTAGTTATTTTGCATCTGATAATGTGTGGTATAAATTAGCAACATAGATTTGATTCATTTCCTTAGGGTCATTGTGAATAAATGTATTGGGCAACCTACCTGCAGGGTATGGACAATATTCTGTGTCAAGACAAAATTATTCTAGGCCAGGGCCAGCCCAGAAAGAAAGAAGGGTAGGCTTATTCTTTACTCTCTAAAGTGTGCTCCTAGTCCCCCATCTTTTTTGCACATTCAAATGAAATGCATTGCATCCGTAGGACCATAGTGTACACAGAAAGAATAATACTTCTGGGGGCAACCAGAGAGTGCCCACGGGAGGAAGGCCAAAGAGAAAAGGCCAAATTCACACATATCTATAAAAACAGAAACAGGAATGCAAACTGTGGCCAAATTAAAATCACCACAGAATTCTTTATTTTAGAACTGCTTAATTTTTTGAATCATAAACATTAGATTGATTTGCATGTTACATTAAGTCCTTCATCTTGACTTTCAGCCACTCATTCAGAGGAGATAACTGGTAAAAGATGACTTTACAGACAATGTTCTATTTAATTTTTCCATACTCATAATTCTAATCTTGCATGTCATTTAAATCTTGAAGAGTTTTTACTTTTAACTCTGGCCTTATTTTCCTATTATCTTGCCAAGTTTCAAGTATGTATCCTCAGCCAATTTCAGTGTGTATGCACACCAAAAATGTCTGTACATGCTCATTTCAGTGGAAAAGAGTGTGTGTGTTTATATACTAGAAAAAAATTCAGTTTCGTTGATTTTTACCTCAAATTTATGAAAATATGCATTGTATATGTACAGTTGATTTGAGAGTTTTACTTCCAGTACATTTGTTCTTTCAGAAAAATGTCAAAAGATTACAGTAATACATGATTACTTATATTTTTTGCAAATAACATTTAATGTGACCAAGTAAATGTAATATGTGACCTTTCACTGGATCCAAGATTGAGAAATAAGCAGCTATAAAATTGGAAATTTAAATGCGATTATGTATTACATAAGTGTCATATCAATGTTAAATTTTCTAAGATTTAAAATTTACTCTGGTTGTATGGAAGAATGTCCTAGTTCTTTGGAGATATATACTGAATTATTTAAGGGTGAAGCATTATGATGGCTGCAATGAAATCACAAATGTTTCAGAAAAAAAGGAAAGAAAGTGCGGTAAAGCAAATATGGCAAAATACAATTGGTAAAGAGAATATCATTGTTCGTTGTGGTATTCCTGCTACTTTTGTGTAGGCTTGAAACTTTTCAAAATTAAAAATTAAAAAAAAATTGAAACAATATGTTGCACATATAAAAGGAAAAGTTTTGGCTTGTGTTAAAATTTCACTGCTATAAACTGCCTTGAATTATATTTTTTGTAAACAGGAGTGATAGAGATATATTAATAATTGAAACATAAAGATTTAGGTCAAACATATTTACCATGAACTTTACTCAATTCACTTGTGGCACACTGCTTTACAGAATAGTATTTTAAACAGTAATCAAATTTCACACACAAAACAATTTTTAAGGTAGAGAATCATAAAAGTTTCATAGTTTTACTGATAAGAATGCCAAGGCCCAAAGAAAATAATTTCATACTATAATTCATTAATAAGTAACACTGAAATATTTGTTTGTTTTTATTTTAAAGAAGTTTACAAAATATACTGCAATGTTTGGGGATACCTGATGTTAGAACTTTTACTTATACTCCAACATTCATCCTTGCCGTTATTGAGAATTTTTTTTCAAACCTACTGGTTTGAAAACTTTGAAAAGTGATTAATATTGTCCAAACACACACCCACTACAGGAGGATGTATAACTTGGAAAAATGATGGGTAATACTTTAAAAAATGCTAATAGGGTAGTGGATAACTAAAACTTGTCTCTATGCTTTTTCTAGCAGTAACAGACCTTTCCTTGTACATGTTCCTGATGTGACCTCTTGACAAGTCAGTTGCTCCGGATAATAGAATGTAACTAAGTTTTAGAATCAGATAGATTCTAAACCACTTACTAACTGTGACTGACACCTTAAGCAAATTCTGCAATGTGTTTCTGACCTTGATGAGATCAATTCACTTTTTGACTCCCCATAATTCAAAACAATTAGGAGAAGATCAGATCTTGATCCTTATTCTTAATTCATTCATTTTCCATTACCACCTTAAAAATGTCAGTAGGCTTCAATAATTATTTTTTTAAATAAAATATATGACTTCTTCATTACTACTATTATCTTCTGAAAAAAAATCTTAATATTGAAATTATGCTTGCCTTCAAATGAGTTTCTAAATCACCATATGCTATGTGCTATATAGACAGACTTACCAAGTCTTGTACTCCTTTTTCCTGGAAGAATATTATCTATGGCAGTATTTCTTAAACTTTAAAGTTCATACAGATCACTAAGCATCTTGTTAAAAATGCAGACTATGGTTTAATACATCTGGATTGGAGCATGAGACTCTGAATTTCTAACGGTCTCCTAGGTCACAAGGATGTTGTTGTTTGAATAGTAAGGGAGTCTAGCACATGGCAATGCTACAAATAAACATGCCTAGCAACTCTGAGGGAGGCTTGAATGACATTAAACTTAATGTATGAATAAGTATGTCATGTGTAGTATATAATAATATGTCAATTAATTAATTACAACTGAATGGAAAGTATGTATGTGTGATTGTGTAAAGAAGCACTGAGTCTGAACCCCTCCTTTTACATGTAAGAGAATTAAGATTTAGAGAATTTCAGAGACTCACTCAGAATTGTCACTGGAACCATAGTCGTGGTACTTGTGCCCATGCCTCCTTCTCTAATTTCAGGAAAAGATGGCCTTATCTCTTACATATATGAAATTATCAGTATAACTACTTTTTTTGGAAGAGAACAAAAGGGACCTATAAAGTCAGACCAAGAAATTCAGGAGATCTAGAATAAGAAAGTGCTGATCTAAACAATCAATAATATGACCCAATTACAAAGCAGTTTTAAGTAATTTATTTTCTGATTTAAGTTATACTAGTGTGGCCTGTACATTAGAAGTGCTCAGGGAAGTATGAGAGAAGGCAAAATGCTGGGAATCTAGATAGTTAAGTTCTACTCTCAACTTTGCCACTATGGTATTTTACTGCTGGTAGCTGGGACATACTACTTATATTTTATGAAGCATTTTGTATTTGTTTTTGGCCTATAAAGTAAATACAAGAATTGTTGCCCCACTTACTGTATGCTGCTATTGTGAAGCAATAGATGTAGAACAAATGTGCAAAATCAACAGTGCTCTACGAATGTATCATTATTTTTACCATTATGATTAATATTCATGAGTAGTGTCCTTTCTACTGCCATCATTAAGGAAGAGGACCTTTGCTATCAACTTATTTTTCTCTTTTCTGAAACTGTTCCCAGCCAGTTTAGGTATCTATCTCAGCTCAGGTTTTTATCCACCAAAGACAGTAAGACAGATTCAGGCAATAAGATGGATTCAGAAAATACAAATATTGACTTTGTATCATTATGTACATGGCTTCCTCACTGGGTCATGTGCAGAGTTATTGAATTCCATTAAAGCCATCAAGATCACTGAAAACTTTCTGTTTCTCTTGGGTTGTTTTTTTTTTGTTTTTTTGGTTTTTTTGTTTTTGTTTTTGTCCGTTGCAGTATCTATTCTAATTCCCCACTTGCATGCCTCCTGATGTTGTCCTGTTTCCCCCCCTTTTTTTTTCTGTATCCCCTTTTCCAATCTGATAGCACCTGCTAATAGCCATTAATTGCCACTTACCTCTACTCATATCAATAGGACTTTTTCTAATAAAAATAAAAATCAGAGTTGAAATGAACTATGTAGAGCTTCCAGTTTTAGCTTTCACAGTCAAATATAGAAGTTAAATCAATATGACATCTAAACAGCATTGCAGAAATCTTATGCTAAACGAAGCATTTGTTTTATAACTGCAGCCCTATTCAGTGGTGGATTCTTTGGGACTATGTTCCCCCATATAAATTTGCATAATTTGCATTCAGTGCTAATTTGGTTTATTACTTACAAACATGACTGTCTTTCCTCTGCATTTTGAAAACTTTATAGAAGAGCCTTTTAACACTCATGTTATGCTATTGTTACCACAACATCATTGTCATCCCCAACCTATTTAAATACGTCAGTTTAATGATAACTGAAAAGTAATTTAACTCTGGCAAGGAGTGACCCTAATTGAAGGATGATTGTTCTAAAATTAATAATAATATAACTCAAATAGTGTGAACCACTCAGTTTACAACATGAAATCTGCGCTTGTTTTTTTTCAGATGGGTGGTTAGGGGTCTCGAAAACTCTAAACAAAATCTGAAATGCCCATTTACTGTCATAGTCTTTAAAAGTCAACATCTCTATTCTTGCGCAGATTTTAATGATATGATAACCTGTTGCTACCTTTAAGAATACATTTTGATTCATTAAAAGAGATTTCTTTATTAGCATCTATTGATGGTTGTTCTCCATAATATCCTTAAGCTAATTATTTTACTTAAATGATGTTCTTAACAAATGACTTGCATATTATTGTCACATAAATTCACTCACTGCATTAGAGATAGCCAACAACTGGTGAGTAGAATTGTACATTGCCATGCTTAGTAATGTTTTGGTTTACATCTGCATTCACCAAAGATCTTAGTAAAACATTTCAAACTGTAATAAAAATGCACTAAAAAAGAAAGGTGTGTGTGTGTCCAAGCATGTCTGGAATAGTTTGGTCTGTTTTTCAAGAAGGTTCATATTTTCAAATCCTTTGTTTGCTCCCATGCTAAAATCTTTAACAAACACTTATTGCTCTTTAAATGTCTAGACTGTAACAGGATGAACTTCTCCCATTTTCTGTCTATGGCACCATGCTGACTGCCAAGCCCTCACCCACAAGGACACATAAAACATGCACACACTAGCATCTGGGCGAGATTTAGCAATCCCCATGGTGACACATCACAAATGCTAGTGAAAGGAGAAATGCTCACTTTTGTGGGTTCCAAGCATCTACTCCAGTCTAAACACAGGCTGTTTCTTTTAAACCACCCTCAACAACCTTCCCACAACTGCTTCTGGCCATGAAACAACCACCACTTGCAGAATGGGAAGAGCGAAAATGGAAACAGTCTGTTTTGCAAGCACTTTTCCAGCAAATTTTTGCTTTGAGACCTTAATGCCACCATCCAAGTATCAGCTGCAGTTGCTGTGTCTTCACACTCAGAGATGGGGATGTGCTGATCTTTATTTCAACAACAACGACAACAACAAAACTGCAGAAACCCAATCCCATTTTCTTGAATTATGCAAGTGCTTGACTTAAAGTTTAAGAGCACAGTCAATTTTTAAATTACAGAAACACAGAGTCCGTCATGTTCAACTTGCTTCCTTTCAAGAAGGCTCACCTTTAGTTTGAAAGTGTTGTAAATTAAAAGAGAAATGCCACATGAGGGACCCAGGTTCAGAATGATAATTTTAATCTACCCAGAGGTCCTGGATTAGACTTCTTCCAAGAATATACCAGATGACTTTATAAGCCCCACTCAGGAGATAAATCATCTTTTCATTTTACCTACTTCTCCATTAGCTCTGCACTAAAAGGCAGCAGGTGTAAAGAGAGAGAGGAAAAAAATGATTCGACACAGGAGTTTATGGAGGGAGACATTTGATAGGTGGATCACTGATGCAGATAATCCAAAACAATAAGTTTTCATAAGCAAAATTAAGTACTCTGTATTACATTATTGCAATTTTCCTTCTTAGTTATATTTTGCTTTTTTCAATGAGTTGATTGAAACATGAAAAATACGCTTCTTATATATAAATCAAATGCATCTTGTTAAATAATAAAACCCAGCACTTTATTTCCACACTTCATATGGCCTTTCACAGATTGCTTATGTATCTCATATGCATGATTTTCTGCCTTCTGTATTATTATGCCAAGATTATCAACAATTGGATAATATATATCATCAGTGAGGAAAAAGTAAGTTGGTTGTTTCTGAGAACTGAAACAAAAATGCATCAAGATTTTACCCTTTCCTAAGTCTTATAGGTTAGATGTTCAATTAATTTATTTGATGCAAAAAATATAAATCTCATTCAACCTCTTTTTTATTTAGTTTTTTGAGTGTCATATAGTATGTGTATGGCATAATGCAACATATTCACTAACTCTATTATTTTCAAATTATTCAATTCAATCCACATATAATAGAGATCTAAATTACCATCTTCATTTAAAATAATTAATAATTTAATAATAATCATTTAAAAAAAAAACAATTCAAATAATGGCCAAGAAAAGAGAATTGCCAGGATACCTAAGATGGAGTTAGTCTGCACTTAGGTTTTCCTCTGCCGCTCTTCCTGAACTCTCAGTGCCTTTCTACTTCCCTCTTCCCTAACTCTTGGCTTCCAAATATGGGAGAGTTCTGGTGTCATTTTATAAGTTAAAATCAAGCTCCCTTTACTTCAGGAGTTTATAATGCAATTGAGAGGCCACATATCCTTATATATATAAGACAGAACATGAGTGAAAATGCGTAATATGGTATAGATGATGAATAATTGTTGAAGGCATGAGAAATCTGTGAATAAGGAGAGAGAGCTTCCTGAAGAGTGGGTCTAATGCAGGGAAGTGAGAAATAATAGTGGGTTAATGGAGGAGAGTGGAAGAGGGCATTCAATGGCCATGATCTGGTCAATGAATCAGAGACAAAGTGTCATGGGTGTCGACTGCATACTTAAACACAACAATTAATCCTTAATTTATATAGCATTTTATGGTTTACAAAGTATTTTGCCTACGTTACCTGATTTATTTTTAACCATGGTTGCATGATATAAACAGAGGGGGAATTACTACTCCCCACATGGCAAATAAAGGAAATGAGGACCAACCTTGGACTCCACACAGTAAGAAAGTGACAGGGCTAGAATTAAATATTTGGTCATCTAACTCAGCATTTTCTCCAGCAGTGTGAACACTACCCTCTCATGTTGCCAAAATCTTTATTAGATTCACAAAGGAGACTCTTCTTCTTGGCCAGGTCTTTTCATCAAGAACCTGTGAAAGCATTGTTCAACTAGCTATTGAGTTTTGGGTCCACCTTGAGGTGTGTGTGCCTCACTAAAAAATTTCTGTCAGTGTTGTTTTACTGATAAAGAGTAGCACTTGTTCAAGAACCCCTTTGAGAATATCAGAAATCTCTAATGCCGGGTCCAAAATCTTTTGTATGTCTTTTAGAGCAGACACCATTGGTAAAAAGCACCCCCCCCCACCCTCAGAGTTTTAAACTTGATGTTTCAAATCCCAGAAGACCTTTTCGATCCTGTCAGTCTGCATTTTTTCATCCTACTTAAATCCCACCCCAGCTTATCCATACCTTTGTGAACATTCTTCTAAGAAAAAGAATCTCTCTGTTGTGAATTTCTCAAATGCTTAATATCTTTTCACTCATTTACCTGTTAATCTTCATGCACCTTGAGAAGAGTATCTAGGTTTTATACTTCCTTTGTATCCTCCACAACAGGGAGCCCAAGAACATTTAACAATATTCTTAATTGTTGGGTTTTGATCTCTGTTTCTACCTCAACAAAATGAAATAATATGGTTATACTATCAGAATTTCATAATAAAATTAGGTTTCATAATAAAAATAACCATCAGCAAATATGATTTATCATCATGAACTTAACAGGATTTTATATATATTAAAAGTTGTCCAATTTGAAACCTTTCTTTTTTTTAATCTCTTTAGCAAGTGACATTATTTAGTTCAGCAGTAAATGACATGGAATTGAAGCTCAAAACCTGTTTTAATCTCAAAACAACCATAACTATCCCATTGTTTTTATCAATTTAGTTAGAATTAGAGTTGACCCTCGAACAACACAAGTTTGAACTGAGCAGGTCCAATTACATACAGATTTTTTTCAATAAATACATACAGTGCTGTACATGTATTTTCTCTTCTTTATAATTTTATTAATAATATTTTCTTTCTTTAGTTTACTTTATTGTAAGAATATGATATATAATACATATAACATACAAAATATGTGTTAATTGACTATGTTAGCAATAAGGCTTCTGTCAACAGTAAGCTGTTAGTAGTTAAGTTTTGGGGGAGTCAAAAGTTATATATGAATTTTCAGCTTCATGGGTGGGAGTCAGCATCCTAACCCACACATTGTTCAAGAGTCAACTGTATTAATTTCCTGATCCATTTGTGATTAAAAAAATTAATCTATAATATAAATTCTAAAGAACAAAAAGAGATATTTTGTGTGCCTGAGGGAAGGTTTAGCCCTGTACAAATTAATCATACCCTTCCATAATCTTCCTGGGAGTTATATATACACAGGCCAATTGAATCATGAAATTAAATCTAAAATTATTCAAGTCGCACAGACTATGGAATGATATAATCTTAGGATCACCTACTCCTCTTCATTAATATACTGCTAAAGTAAACAGTTTTATTACCTTTCCCCTAGCATTTGTTCATGATGATAACTAGTTCTATATTTTTACTAAAGTTAGATATTAGATTGTGATTCTTTATAATGAAATTTCATTCATCACTGAGCCAGTGTTAAATTTCTAGTGTTCCATGTGCTATTTTAAGCTTGAGTAAAATTTCTGCCATCTATATTAGTTTCAGCAAACGAACAAACGAAGAGTCTATACTTTTCTACTATATTATTTTAAGCGTAATGTTATTAGAAGCTATTGTGCTTGGAGACGAAGGCAATCATGTCCCAAGACCAAGTCTGAAGGCAATGGGAAATTGAGAAAGTAGTTTAATAAACAGATGCTTCCTTTGCCCTCTTAAAGAAAATCATATTTATTTGAGCAGCCCTCTACACATAATACAATCTACATGTTTGAAACGCGATCATTTCCCTCAGTTTATTCTCTTAAATGAAATCACGTCTGCACACAGAAGTTTTCCTTGCCCCTTTCCATGTCATCACTCTGATGTGTAGAGTTAAACTGAAAAGAGATACGGAATGAAATCCACAAGTGCTTAGGATTTAGAAGAGCAACTGGAGTTTTAAATAGGTCTCGTGATTTTCTAGGATTTTTACAAGAGCAAACTACAGGGGGCAGCAAATGTTAACAGGCTCTCAGTTTCACGCTGAACCTTGGAATGATCGAGTGCTGGGCTGCTCAACTTTTCTCTGATGGAAACGCCCAACTTTAACATGAAACCTATCATTTTCTGATTGCTTTAGTTTCAAGATATATATGAGTTAAATCTAGAAGGCTTTTTCCCATCCGTCTTTACACAAGTCCAGAGGAATCTGTCACATTTCGCGGTATTTTTTTGTCTTCTTTAAATTCTGCAATCAAGTGTGATGTGCTGAAGTGACATGGTTTAAACACGTTGGGATCACCTGAGCATTAAAGTAGGAGCAACAGCACAGGAACTACACACACATAGGGTACACGTTGTGCTACAATGGGCATTTTACTCTATTTTATTTACTTAGAGTAAATTGAGTACTGTTGGACTTTGCTGAAACATATCCCACACTGTTTGAAGGTTTCATTATCTGAGTTTTCAAACACTCGTGTGTGTTTAAAATCAAACACACTATCACTGACTTTCCCAAATAAAACTTACAGTCTGTTTTTCAGACGGACAGAGAAAGTGAGTACACATTACCCATTAATCGTATTGAACTTGACTTATGCTTTTATTTTGAGGACCAAAGAGAGGGAGAATGCCAGACCTTCATAGAAGAGCTTTGATGTTATCCTGGTGCTGCTTAGAAAATAATATCTCATAGAGGCTTGTGGTCCAGCCTTCCTTTTCAGAGAAAGTCTGAAACACAGAAAAGGAAGTATTGTGTTATTCTTTCATCTACCTCAACCCTAGTTTTAAAATATCAACAGATATTTGATATTGGGGGAGGACAGGGGAAGTAGTGTGGTAAAGGGGGTCAAATATAGGGGGGTAGGGGGAGGGTGAAGTGTGTAAGGGGGATCAAATATATGATAGCTGTAAGAAACAACTTTGAGTGGTAAACACACAATAGAATATACAGGTGTCAAATTATAGTGTATACCTGAAAATTATATAATTGTATTAACCAATGTTATCCTAATAAACTTAATTTTTTTAAAGTTTCAAAATAAATAAATAAATAGATAGATAAAATTTCAATAGCTACTGAGAGGGTTGCACATTTCTTTAATTGTTGATAAGCATAATCAATAACATAGAGGAACAGCACTGTTCAAAATTTCGAGGGAGAAACCAAATCTACTTCCAACATAAAAATTGAAAATGTGAAGTTTGTGATAACATGTAAAGTCCATGCAAGAGTTCAGCCCCGAACTGAAGTGAGAAGTGAGGAGCTTGGATTCATGTCTCAGTTTTGCTGCAGCAGATCTGCTGTGGTATCTGGCATCTCATGGTCTATCACTGCCAACTGGTACCATCTCCTAGCTATAGTTCTTAATGTAATTGGTCCCTGTGTTTCCTTTTTTTTTTTTAATAATGAAATATTACGAATAAACGGCAAGGAACAGGAAATACTATAAAAACAACTATGAACCCATTAACTCAGTAAATAAATGTTAATTTGCCATATTATTCTCAGAATTTTTTTGTCAATTAGCATTGTTTGCATTTTATTGCAATATAACATACATTCAGAAAAGAAAACATTTAGTAAATGGACAGTTTAATGATTTTTTTATAAACTGAAAACACCTGTAAAACCAGAACCCAGATCCAGAAAGAAGACATTTTACCAGCACCACAGAGGACCCACCCTGTACCCCTTAAGTGTCTGCACCTCCCCCTATGACCACCACAAGGAGAATGTATTATCCTGACTTCTACCGAAATACATTGGTTTAGCTTTTTTTGGTTTCGTTCATCTTTTTATATAAGCCACGCTCTTTGGTGTCTGGTTTCATTTGCTCTACCTCACGGATAAGCAAATGAAATTTGCAAGATCCATTTATTCAGTTGCACGTAGTTGTAGATCATTCATTATCGTTGCAGCTTGGAAGTCCATTGTCTGCCTATCTCCTGAATTATTTTACAAAATAAAATGGTAGAGATGCAAGATACAATAAGTTTGAGCTATGTAATCTTTCTATTGTTTTTTTAACTTATTCTACATAAATAAATATGTCCATTAATGATATATAAAACTTTCCTGTGTGCTTTGAATTTTACATCAGTAGTATCTTAAAATACATATCATTTTACAACTTGCTTTTTTTTCTCTCAATATTATGCTACAGATGTGTTTCCATTTTTATACATGTATACTTAGTTCATTTGCATTTCAGGATAGTGGCTCACTGAATATACCACATTAAAATCTGTATCCTGTGGCCACTTAGGTTACATCCTCCTCGTGCGTATGCATGGTGCATACCCGGCAGTGTGATCTCTGCTCAGAGAGTGTGCACACTTTCACCTTTATGTATAGTGTCAAAATGCTTTCCTAGCAGGTGTAGCTGGAAACTGAGTACTCCCATTTCTCCACACATGTCAACATGTTCGCTTGTGGTTTATTGTTTTTTGCCAGTTTACTGGGAGTAGAATGGCATGTCCCTGATTGCCAGTAATGTCAAACATCATGGTAATTTCTTTGTCATTTCACTTTCTTGTGTCTCCACAAGGCTTTTTCCCCATACACTCAGCTTCCTGCTCCACTCTCCCTGCAGATTTTGCAGGTGGCAATACAGATTTTTATCTCCTTCTCTCTCCTGTTAATTAACAAAAGGAGACTGTAGTCCAAAACAATGCTAATTCAACTAATGCTAATCTGGCCACTTATTCTCTTTATCATCTCCCTCCTGTCTCACTGTAGTTGGCCTCTCCTATTCCCCTGAAATGTACCTGAAGATTATCAATGACATATTAATTACTATGACTCACTTTATTGTCCTATTTTTCAGCTCCTTGGACCTCATGCCTGTACCTCATCATCTATTCTTTCTTATTTATTGTGTGGCCTCTCATTTTTCTGGATATTTACATGTCTAATATCTGGTTAAGATTACCTTCTCCTCTTCACCTCAGAACTAGTGATTCTTTTTCTGAGTTCCCAAAGAACCTTGCCAGCACTACACACACACACACACACACACACACAACACACACACACAACACGCACGCACACAAAACCATTGTACCATTATATTACAATTACAATTTATTATAAGAGAGATTCTGAAAGATTTACATTTCTGTATCCCCAGTGCCTAACACAGAGTTTTGGCAAATGTTTGTGGAATGAATAAATTAGGCAAACATTCTTCTGGGTTCTCTTCAAGTTCTATCCCACTGGTTCAGAGGTTGTAGTGATGAAAATAGGATCTATTTTCTCAAACTGCCTGCACTATCCCCTTGAACAGAATGCTTTCCCCCTGCTAAAGAAGTCTTTTGCCAGAACCAAGGGGTTCTACACTGGTCTCAACAAAATTCCTGTCATAAGCTGTGAAATAGCAGCCTTGTTGGAGGAGCAAGTCACACTGAATCTCCCTTAGGGCTGGGGACAGCAGAGAAGGAGGTGATGCCCATTGTAGAATTTCATCACTTCTGTTCCTCAAGTCTCATACACTGCAAAAAAAATAGGAAGCAAGAAACAGGAAAGGGGAGAGTATGTGAATGAAAAAGAAGAGAACAAGAATTCACAAGGAGATATTAAGAAGGTGATGATAACACAAGGGTGTTATCCTACTCAGAAGAGCAGGGATGAAATTCAATCTACAAGAGGCATAGCCTTTTATTTAGATCACCTAAGTCTGCCCAAGTGCGAGACTTCTGGATCCCAAGGTGGTTTTAAGCTGTCACAGAGTGACCTTTTGTTTCAAGTGGTTTCTAGAATTCTAACCATTACTAATAACAACTGTTTTCAGGGCCTCACTCCTGGTAAAAAGCACCAGCCACACATTACTTGGCCCAATTATGAATATATCCTGTTTCTATTGCTACATGTAAAGAGCAGGTGGGGCAGAATTCAGGCCATCATGTGGCTTTTCCTACGAAGAAGAAATTGCTGTTTTCCAGAATCACAGCTTGCTGCTTTGAGTCGTATGCTGCTAATTTATGCATTTAATAAATAGCTCTTCTATGTATTAGCGTTGTCTTTTAAAGGTCTCACTTTCCCATGTGTGTTGACATGCTTACCTAAAAAAAAGAAAAAGAAAAAAAGAAATATTAGATTGATTCAAACCACAGAGGTTCCAAGAGAGGTGTATAGTGCCCTGTCTGTTCAAATATGAGGGCTAATTGGTTTCCCAAAGACCTTGATCCTTATTTTAAAGTAATACATTTCACTTCAAAAACCCTATGATTTATTTACACTTTAAAATGATAGACTTCACCCTATCAGTAATCTTAAAATGGTGTTAAACCTGGTCTATGACTAAAAAGCCTCTTTTTTTCATTTCCTCATTGAGACAGACAGCTGTCGAATGTGGCCTTCTCAATACTGCATTTCGTTGCTTTCACAATGAAATGACAAGTGAAAATAGGCAATTATAATAGCACCTTGCCTCCTAGAGTCCAAAGTTCCTGGAAAAACTGCCGTGCTATTTAAATAGCAGATAGATTATCTGTTTGCCTACAGTGGTATGGAAGGCAGGATTCTCTTAGAGAAAAGTCAAATGTAAAACAAAATGCGAATGGAGATTGCTCTAGGAAGAGAAATGTTTAAGGGCATCTGCAAATTGCTACCTAATAAGTACATGAAAATAAAGATCTTTCCAAGCAAAGGTCCAAGCCACTCTTTGTTTAACATGCATTTTTAAAGAATACTGCCATGCTGATTTAGCCCAGATCCAGGAGATAAATTCTGCCTAGAGATGGCTCTGTGTCATTTGTGACTCTCCAAGCAGAGGTTAAGGGAAACACTATGAACTTGTAAAAGTTGACCAGATCTTCACCAGAGACCAATGCTATCTTATATTTTTGTATATCCAGAAAGGAATGTGAGATGGGAAAAAGTAAGGCCTTTAGCTGTCTAGCATATTAAACCTGGAAAAGGAAGAGTGTCCTGGTATATCTAGGTAACGCTGCCCTTCTGTATGTTTCATCCTCAACCCATTTAATTTGAAATGTTATGCAAGTCTTTGTTTCTGTCCTGGATAAAGGACATAAAAGCCAAATAGATATTTACATATTTCTGATAAGAATATTCTCTAAAATATATTTATTTTGATATGCATCTGATTCAAATATGGGCAATAAATTAAGCTGGGTGACCTATCTTAATGAGTAATTTGCTCATCCATTCATGTATTAATTCAACACACATCTGTTATGTTGCCTACTATGTGCTAAGGACCTTGTTAGTTTGAAATTCAGAGTTGAACAAAACAAGTGCATTATGCAATGAAATCTCCCTACCCACCTGTCTTCCCAACTATTTTTCTCATTCTCCCTCTTTCATCTCCCTCTGTTTCTGGTTTTCTTGACTATCATCATCATCATCATCATCATCATCATCATCATCATCATCATCACCATCATCACTATCATCTAGATGCCCAAGCCACAATTCAGGAAATCATCTTTTTTTCCCTCACATTGGTTGTCAAATAATCTTTCATCGAAATATTTTACTTTGTAGTTCTTAATTAGCTGAGCATTCCACTACTCCACTATTGATGTTGTCTATGATCTCATGAGGGTGGTGGCCACCAATATTGCAGCCCTGGGCAGTGCCCAAGATCTTTTAAATGGTTCCAGACAGTTCCATAGCTAAAGATCAGTGCTGCATCTGTCGGGCAGTGTTGACAGTCCCATCAAAAATAGTATTTCCTCTGTGTTTAATGGGTTTTTTTTTTTTTTTTTTTGCTTCTTTCTGTAGTTCTTTGAGGGCTTTGATGATCAGAGCAGTGGTAGAAGGTACTACCTTAATTTGGGCCTGTCTATTCTGAATGGTTGGTTTCGCCATAATCCTCAGACCCCCTTCAATTACCACAGTCTGTCACTGCCTTTTTTGGAGACAGACTCAGGGGCCTGACCTTGGGGGCTGGGACAGTACTCACTGGTGCACTTCAGGTATACAACTTTGATCTCGTTGGGGTTAAAGTTCAGCAGGATGGTGGAGGCAGCTTGTGTTAGACGAATCCAAATTCAGGATAAAGAGAGAAAGTTGCACCTTGGCCCCCTCTAAGCCAAAAGCTGAAAGCTACAAGAAACCATCTTGACTAAAGCTCTTTCCTCCCTTTTATTCTACTAAAATATATTCTTCGGTTCATACCCTCTTGGGTTTCTGCCTGGAACATTGCAATAGCAAGGGCACAGGTCTAATGATAAATGGGCAATGAATCTATTTAATAACTTGGGCACCAAATAAATGTTTGCATTCAATATTATAATTTATATAATATCACCACTATTGTAGGGATAAGAAAACTAAAGCTCAGAGAGTTTGTATCAGCCTTTCAAAGCTTCTAAGGTAGTAAGTACAATAGCCAGACTTTAATCGAAGGCATTTTGACTTCAAAGTCGGTGTTCTCTCCACTCAGCTACACTGTTTTGTGTCCACCATGGTACTCCCTGATCATGCTTCTCACTCATGAAGGGTCCCAGTAGAGGCTCCTTCATGTACACTATTAGCTCATCTGTCTGAGGTGATATTTAATATCTAAGGTGAGGCAACACTGTTAGAAGCCACCACAAAAATAATAATAATAAAAAAGCCCTCAAAGTGAGTCACTTAATCTTACAAAAATGAACTGTTAGATTGCAGCCCAGCATAGCTGGGAAAAACCTTGAATAAAAGCCCTTATTGTAAATTTTACTGCAGTTTCCCAGTAGGTGAGATGAGATACTGTTTTTCATCTTTTTGCTTCTTTGTTTGAAATCTCTTTGCAACTAGAACAGTATTATTTTATGTTACCTTTTTAGTAATACCTTGAATTTCGTGTTCAGAAAATAGTGATAAGACTGTATCTGGGGTAAAATTTCAAGTGTCCAAGTGATATCACCCAATTATATAATAAATGTTAAAGCACTTTGGAGATAATAAATGGTCATGTAAATGAAAAGTATTATTATGTTCATAAGCAGTCTTTCATGTGATATTTGATGAGCGGTCCTTAAAAACAAATGAACACAACCTAACTAATGCCCCTTGATTACTCTATTAAATAGTGAGTAGCATAATTATTCTTCCTTTTAAATTTTCCTATTGAAAAATGCAACCATTTGGCTCAAAGTTGCTGTCTCTGTGGGTATGTACAATTAATTCCTTAATATGTTACATGTTTAGTGCACTAAAACCTGTGGTTTTCTAGGAATTGAGATGGCTCTTACAGTAAATGCCAATGAGAAAAGATAAGACTTGAGATCAAAGTGCTGATGTACTATTTTTTCCAATTATTTTGCATGCATTGTTGAAATTAGCAGTAAGAAAATCATAAAAGATGGCTTTTTTATGTCTATTGTGAATTTTTAAATGGCAATTGCAAAAGTGAGTGAGGCACCACCATTAAAAAGTCTTAAAGAGGTAGTTTTGTGTTCTGCAAGTGTAGATTTCACAATAGCTTCCTTTGAAGTAAAAATCTCATCTCCTTGTAACGAATAGTTCTTGAAGAAACAAAGCTTCAAGAGGTTTAGATGGGCTATAAAAAAAATGGTGCAATCTCCTACAGGAGAGACGTGATTTATAAGGCAACGTATTTTTTATGACACATCGACGTTTGCAACAGACCAGGCCAGTAAGTAAGAAGTTCAGATTTGAAAGGAAAGAGCAGCGACATAACTTTCCTTTACAGGTGTCATTTGGCTTAAAACAACCTCTGCCAACCCACGGACTGAATTATTTTGAATGCGTGCAAGTGGGCTTTGTGTAACAAAAGGTCTATGTGCAGGAGCCAGCACCTCTCTGCCAAAATAGTTTTTAATGAAATAGAGATAAAATGATCTGTGTGTGTCTGTGTTTGACAGAGGTCTTAAGCCAGTCTTGGGGACCTGAACAAAGCTAGGTTTCTGCCATTAGATATTTTCAAAAGAGGCGGCAGAGTATAATAATGTTAATAGCATGGGTTACGGGGGCCAGACAAACCTGGGTTCAAAAGCTACTTCTGCCAGGTACTAGATTGATATGACCTCGGGTGAGTAACTTACTTAACATTTCTGCACATCAGTTAACTCATATGTAAACTGGGGATAATAAAACCCTCACAGGATGGTTTTGTGGATTAAGTAATATTATATCCTTTAAATGTTTAACCCAGTGTCCAGTGCGCAGTAAGTAATCAGGTAAGGCTTGATATATCTTTTCAGGCATTTACAAAGCATTGATTGAGTAACCACTCGGCACCAGACAAAGTATAAGTGTAGTTTGTGTGTGTGTATTCTCAAGTAATGAAGCGCACTCCCACACCGCCTCTGCATTATATGAAAATGTATAATTAGAGTTTTTAAGCCGCCTCTAACCACTAGCACATCAGCAAACAACAAACACTATTGCACGGTGCAGTTTGTTTACTTGGCAGAATGCAGATAATGCAGCTGCTTCATCCAACAGTCAAACAGGGGGGCGTGCTGATTGCAGAATAAATTGAGCCCTGGGACTATGTTTCGTTAGAGTGTGATATAATTTTAAAAGTTGAATTATTCGAATCATTTTTAAACAAGTTCAAATGATTGTGTTTAGTTATTTAAGAAAGACTGGGCAATTCAGGAAATGGCCCCACTCTTCCTGCTTGAATTTAACCAATTATAACTTTAAAAAGAAGGTCTATAATGTAACTAATTTCAAAATCTATAAAGTCTATATCATGGCATGGCTATCTGGGTCAAAATATATGTCCTGGAACATAATAACCATACGCTATAACATATTATTGGTCTAATAGTATAAGCCAATAGGATGAGTTTTTATTCTGTACAGAGACATTAACATTATAAAAGGGTACCCTATGGCAATTGCATAGTGAAATATACCATTATGCATATCTTTTCATGTGTAGTTATGGTTATGTCTATATAACACTGAACATCTGTATGAAAATCAGAAAGTTCAATCAACTCTCCAGATGTCCCCAAATATCAACATGTTTGGCTTATGGACGAAACAGCTGGACTTTTGTTTTTCATTTCATTTTCTTCCAGATGTTAGTCTCTTGTAGACACAACCTCTCTTGGAGTCCTTTCCTACCACTCACCTTTGGGATTATAACTGAATTACTGAAAAACAAAAAGGTTTACTATATCAATACATGTCTCCTGTGTTGAAGAAGGTTGTTAGTAAAAGATCTGCTGGATTATATGTAAATGTCAGCAGGCAAGACAGCAAGCAGCAATGGAAAACTTAAGGGAGAGAGAGCATGAAAGTTGTTTGATTCAAAAAATAAAATGTTTAAGAAAAATAAAATCCTTCACATTTTTATTTATAGGAAGTATGTGATCTTATATTGGTAAATTCAGTATCTTTAAAGCTTGAGGTAATGTAGTATGGTGGAAAGACACAGGGTGTGCATCAGGAAGTCTTGGGTGTGAGTTCAGATTCTGCTCTTGACTTATGACATTGTGAGCCCTAGTTTACTCTAAGGTGCCTGGGATTCCTCAAGTTTTAGCACTAAAAGGCACATGCCTGAGAAACTCCTCAGTCCCAGGCAAATGGATGGTTGGCCATCCTACTCCTCATCCATAAGATGAGTATAATAATAACTTCTTCAGAGAGCTTTAGTGCAAACTGGTGAATGGGGAAAGCATCTAGCATATCAAGAAGTTCAGGGTCCCCAAATAGAAACTATTATCATCATTACAGATCTCATCTACATTTCCTATTATGTTTCCTCTCAGAACACAAGCTTGTGTGTTTCCATTTTATTCAACACAATCAACACTTCACTTGCACTATGACAGTCACTCTAATTTCTAATTGATCCCATCTCATTCTCAAAAGCACTTAAACTTCTATACTGTATTCTCTATCATTGATTCAATGGTCATGAACTTTACATTGTCCTCAATGGAATTTGAGAGATAACTTTTTGTTTCCTCCACACAGACCCGATATGCTACTCTAGCTCAGGTGTACATTGTTGAAACTCCAGTGCCTACAGAGAGTCTGACACAGAGTGGACCCTCAACAGATACTTGTTAAATAAAAGAATGATGCATGAACATAAAAGTAAATATATATGTAGGTTGAGTTATGGCAAACTGGTAGAGCAAACATAAAATTGTGACCCTCCTCTATAACTCATCATTCTGTTGTAGATTTCACTTTACTTACTGCAGAAACATTGATTACCGTCTTTCAGGAATCAAACAGGTGTATTCCTTTCCAAAACTTTCAATATTCCAATTGATCTTTGCCAAATGAGGAGTCTAATCTGCTCCCTTCTAGTCATTGGCCCTGTATTGCTCTTTGGGTCTCAAGCCTCTTGTTCCTCCTCATGTGTAAAAACATCCACAGGCCCATCTGCAACCTCATCACTTGGTCCAGCTCCAAACTCAAAAACATTCTCTTGAATCCTTTCATCACTTCACCTTATTCTACCTTCTGGGTTACTTAATTCCCTGTGCCTTCTACTTCAACTAAGCCTTGTCCCTGCCTCCAGCCCTCACAATGCCTGCATTCTCAGAGGCCAGACGTAAACAGCAACAGGCAATTAAGCCACAGGTTTTCCCTTTTCTGTCTCGAAACTTAGGATCCACTTTCTCTAGGAAGGCTTTTCTTGTGAGTCCCACCCAATGTCTAACCTACCGTGTAAGCTCAGCCATCTTCTCAGAGCACCAGCTGCAGGAATCAAACAGAGCTAACTTTTGGATAACAACTCTGCCATTTACTGTCACTTGGTATTAAATGACTGTTTCTAATTCTCTAAACCTTGATTGCTCCTTTGATAAAATGAGAATGAGAATTGTACTTGTGATAAAATGTGTATAATAATTATGGAAATTAACTGAGGTAAAATAAATAAAGCTTGGAATACAGCAGACAATTCACTCATTCCTATTCATCCTAATATTCCTATCATTTCTAAGGTTACCTATACTTCTCTTCCTTAAAATTCTGTAAAATAAGATAACTGTGATAATTCTTGAATATGTATCCCCAAGTATTTTGTCTTGCCTTCAGTAGGCTCCTACTAGCCATTACTGGACTGACTCTAGAAGCTATATAACCCGAGTCTGTTGGGAAATATTTATATTTGGAATGGACTTAGGACCAAAACATTTAGGTTCCCCAAGTTACTTCAAAAGTGAAAACACAAGACCTAAATAAAAGAAAGTCCTCAATGGGGACATTTCAGAACCATAGGGGGAAAGATTACACTCCTAACCTCTCACCTTAGCATGTTTCTTCCTTCTACTTTCAAACCGTGAATAATATATCAAAGTTCATTTAGATCCAAATCCAATTAAGTTTGACCTTAGGGATAGTTACTGATATCTTCCAGCATATGTGTGCTTGGGAAGAAATCGTCATCTGTGCCCTTTGTTCAATTTTTAAATTACCCAAGTTTATGGTACTAACCAATTAAGCCAAGAAACAACACCCATTGAGTATCTAAGCTGCTGGTTTAAGTGTCTAGGCATTTGTGCTGGAAAGTATCTTAAGAAATCACCTCTATTTATTCTGCATGGAACAAATCTGAGAGTTGAAGAATTTCTATAACTAGCTGCTGTGCCATGGGTAAAATTATTTAACCACTATGTTCCTTGGTTTTATCATCTGTGAAGGTTGTTGCCAGAATTAGAATTAATGTATATACTTTAAGTGGCACAATATCTGACACACAGTAGGTGCTCAGTTAATGGTATCCATTATTAATTATTGGTATTATTAAAGCATTATCACGGGTTTTAAATATCTGGTCATTATTCGCTATGGGAAGAAACCATGTGTGTGTGTGTATATGTATGTGTGTGTTGGGTCAGTTCTCACATTTACCTTCCATTAATTGTATCCATTATTTTAGATTAGTTTCAGAAGTCGTGTTCTAAAATATCTTAATTACTGTTCCTCACAATTTTTGCAGCATATTTTTTGTTGAGTAAGGAAGAAGAAATGTGGTGCAAAGAATACCTATGAAGATTCCAGTACTCTGCTAGATTCTGCCTTTCCTATATTTTCTCATTTCTCACAACTTTGCTGTAAAGTGTTATTATGTCTATTATACAGAGGAAACAGATAGACATAATGAAGATCCCAGATTCAAACTAGGTCTGAATAACTCTAAATCACTTTCTATTTTGTGGGGGAGCAGGGAGAAGATATAGTTTCAGGTCTCAACTTTACCTATAAATACTTGTGTTCTTGAACAAATTACCTCACGATTGTCATCTATAATTTTTAATCCATAAAACAATGGGGTTGGATTAGACCATTTTTAAGATCCAGAATGACAAGTTTAAGATGAGATATGGTAAAATAAGTCTAAAAATAAATCTAATCAAGGAGAAATAAAATGAAAGGGCCACCTCTCTCTTTTTAGTCAGTGAGTCAACGATATTTTGAGTATTCATCCTTCCTAAAACTATAAAGAAAAAAGGGAAAATGAGAGAACCTATTGGTCCCTGACATAATATACATTTTTAAGACTACTTTTATTTTTACTCTGGCTGACATCTGAGGCATGATCTTTAGGCATGATCTAGTGGGGCTCTTTCTTCTCTTTCTCTATTGTTTTTTACCAGCCTATTTAACAGTAGTGCCCAATCTCACCCAGCAAGATGATGAGGAAGCTGAATTATTTGTTACCTCTGTCTCCTTTTCTTGTTTTTCTAAGTAACAAGATAGGAAGGAGTTCATTAACAGTCCAGGAAAATGTCTAGAAAAAAATTGAGGATTTTTTTTCCATGAGAGGAATGAGCAGAACGACTGAGAAGACTATGTCTTTATTTTTCTAAATAACTTTTTTCAATTACAGTTAACATACAATATATATTAGTTTCAGGTGTACAACATAGAGATGAGACATTTATGTAACACACAAAGTGATCACCCTGACAGATCCAGTACTCATTTGACACCACACATTTTTATTACAATATTATTGAAGAAATTCCTTACTGCATCTCTAAGACTGTTTTGCAACTACCAATTTGTACCTTTTACCCTCTTCCCCTTGTTAACCCATCTTCAAGGTCCCTCCTATCTAGCAATCATCAAAACATTCTCTGTATCTATGAGTTTGTTTCTGTTTTATTTATTTTGTTCTTTAGATTCCACATATAAGTGAAATTATGTGGCATTTGTCTTTCTTTTTCTGACTTATTCCACTAAGCCCAATACCCTCTAGGTCCATCCATGTTGAAGTATTATTCCATTGTGTGTGTGTGTGTGTGTGTGTGTGTGTGTGTGTGTGTGTGTGTATACATACATATAAAATCTTTTCTTTATCTGTTTATCCATTGATCGACAGTCAGGTTGCCTCCATATCTTGACTATTGTAAATAATGCTGCAATGAACATACGGATTCACATGTCCCTTCAAAGTATTGTTTTGGGATTATTCAGATAAATACCCAGAAGTGAGATTACTGAGTTCTTTGTCTCTTGATATACCATTTGTTTTAAAGTCTACTTTGGCTGGGACAAGTATTACTACCCCAGATTTTTTTTTTGTTTTCATTTCATGAAATATCTTTTCCATCCCTCAAAAGTGAGTCTCCTAGGCAGCATATGTAAGGGTCTTCTTTTCTTATCTATTCAGTCACCATATCTTTTGATAGGAACATTTAGTACATTTACATTTAAAGTAATTGTTGATAAATATGTATTTATTGCCATTTTATTATTCATATTTTTGATCTTTTTCTTTCTTTTTCTGTTTAAAGAACTCCCTCTAACATTTCTTGTAATATAAATTTGGTATTGATGAACTCCTTTAGCTTATTTTGTATTTTTTTATTTTTATTTTTATTTTTTTTGTCTAGGAGGCTCTTTATCTGTCCTTCAATTCTAAATGATAGCTCTGCTGGGTAGACTAGTCTTCATTACTTTGAATATTTGGTGCCAATCCCTTCTTCCCTGGAAAGTTTCTGTTGAGAAATCAGCTGACAGTCTTACGGGAGCTCTCTTTTTGGTAACATTACTTTTCATTTGATGCTTTTAAGATTCTCTCTTTGTCTTAAACCTTTGGCATTTTAATTATGATGTGTCTTGATTGTGGTATTATCTTGTTTGGGGCTCTCTGCATTTCTTGGATTTGTATGTCCTATTTCCTTCAAAAGTTTAGGGAAGTTTTCCATTATTATATTTTCAAACAGGTTTTCAACTCTTTGCTCTCTCTCCTTCTGGTCCCCCTATGATATGAATGTTGATATGTTTGATGTTGTCCCAGAGGCCCCTTAAACGTTTTTTTTAATTCTTTTTTCTTGTTGCTGTCCTGATTAGATGTTTTCTGCTACCTTCTCTTCTAAATTGCTAATTCAGTCCTGTTCTTCATCTAATGTACTGTTGATTCTCTCTAATGTACTCTTTATTTCAGTTATTGCATTCTTCATTTCTGACTGGTCCTTTTTTATGTTTCCTATCTTTTTGTTGAAGTTCTTACTAAGCTCATTGAGCACCCTTCTATCCAGTGTTTTGAACTCTGCGTCTGGTAGATTGCTTGTCTCCATTTTGTGTAGTCCTTTTTCTGTAGCTTTGTTCTGTTTTATCACTTGTGTCACGTCTTTGTCTCTCCATTTTGGCTGCCTCCTTGTGTTTTTTTCTATGAATTAGGCAGAGCAGCTATGTCTTCTGGTCTTCATAGAGTGGCCTTATGTAGTAGGCATCATCTGGGGCCCAGGGGCACAATCTCCCTGGTCACCAGAGCCAGGTGCTACAGGTGATTTTTGTATGGGTTGTGTGTGCCCTCCTGTTGCACTTGATCCTTAGTTGCTGTTTGTTTGCACATCAATAGGAGGGACTGACCCTCATGATAATTGCTTGTGAGAACTGGCTCTGACTACAGTAGAGACTGTTGTGTAGGGGCTGACCTTGTGGAACAGGATTCAGTTTATCAGGGCTTTGGTGCCTGCCTAGTCAGCCCTTTGGGTGTGTTGTCCTCAGAGACGGCCGGGTGATGATCTCGCTCTGTCCACAGCCTACCACTGGGCATGCTGGCCCCAGGGCCTCCTTGGGGGAACATTGCAGCAAGCCAAGTGCTGTTGCAGCCTGCACCCTGACTGGGGCCATCAAGCAATCCATAGATGGCCACCACCTTTGCTGGATTTAGAGGTGCTCAAGAGGCCAAGCCACAAACCAAGGCTGGCTGCTACTATTGCTAGACTTGAGGCTGCTCAGCAAGAGGTATGGAGCATACCAAGGCCATATGCTACTTGCTTAAGTTTTGTGAACCTTTGAGAGATTTTAGAAAAGTCTGCAGCATGAGCCAAGGGAGGCCATATGTATGGAAAAGCCACAGGAAGCAGCTCGGGTGAGCCCACAAGTTGGGTGGAACAGGAGAGTCTCAGGGTATCTCCAGGGCAGAACTACTAGAGTTAGCTATGTTAATGGAGATATAGCGGCCACCATTGTCTGCACGCTAGGATGGGGTGGGGGCTCAACAAAGAGGCAATGGATCTTCCAGCACTTCTGTCTGGAAGAAAGCTGCTCCTCCAGCCCTCACTCTGAAGCCCAACAACTCAGTGTCTCCCCGTATGTCCCTGACACCTTTCAATCTGCTGCACCAGTGCCAGAGCTCAGAGAAAGTGAGTCTGCCAGTGAGTAAGTTTGTGTGTGTCCCCTTAAGAGGAACGTCTATGATTCCCATAGCCCTTTGTCTCACTCTGCCACAATCTCCACTGGTTTTCACAGCCAGAAGTTGTGGGTACTTCTCTTCCTGGCACTGGAACCCTGGGCTTGAAGGCACGGCTGGGGCCCCAGCTCCTTTGGGGAAACCTTCACAGCCAAGATATCTCTCCCGATTCTCAACCACCACACGCACGTGTGGGACCAGCGTGTTCCACATCTCTGCGCCTCCTGCCAGTCTCAAGGTGGCCTCTTTTATGTGTTGTAGGACTTCTATTTAGTGAGACTTCAGGCAACTTCAAATGATGTCTATTCTATAGTTTAGTTGTAATGTTGGTGTGATTGTGATAGAAGGCAAGTGCAGCGTTTACCTATCCGCCATCTTGACTGTAAATTGTGGTTGTCGCTGTCATGTCTTTCTTTCTCTGGTCAATTCTCTTAGTCCAATTCTATTAGTTTTGGAAGCTTTATTGAATTCTGTTCCTAGGATCTCCACCTCTCACTCCTTCCACTATTTCAGACTTTTAGTGAAGCACGTGCTTTCGATTGTGGTTAGTTGTATATATGTCTATTTTTTCAATTTATATCACTGTATATATATTAATACACTATGATGTATACTACAGCTTCTTTATTGTCTTGTAGTGAAAGAAGTGTATATGTACGTAGTCATCATTTGCAGAAACCTTGTAGAAGGAAGGAATTCTCCTCTTTTAGAGGAAATATGTGTCTAGTTTTAATGAAGCCTGATATATCTCACCTAACCAAGTGGATATATTAAGAGTCAGTGCTTTACTTTACAAAATTATTCATGGAGAACTTTGTTTTAAGTCAAACTACCTTATTGAATTTTAATATGAGTTTATAAAGGCTTGATTAATACAACTTTTTCAGGAATAATTTCTCTCACTAGACTCTTAGCTATTTCTTTTGCACTTCGCCCCCAATCCCTGGCATACAATAAGTGCTTAAAAAATATGATCAAAGGAATAAGTAAGTGAGGGATTATAGGGTGATGCCAATCCCCACTGTACATCATCACTGACCTTAGAAATATTATTTTAAGCTAATGAAACAAAATACATTAAAATATTTTCATTCTCTTTTCTGTGTTTGCAAAAATTGTTTGTTACACACATGAATAATTGCTTCTTGTTAATGTTGTAGGATGAGCAACAGTAGTCATGAGTTGAGGGAGACAGAAGTTCAGAGTACCAAGACTATTTGCTTGTTTCTGTATTTGTGGCAATAACATTACTCTTAATACGCAGATTAAGTGGTAATAGCTTTGAGTAGTTAGAATTTTGCTCAATAAAAATAATGACATTAAAAGCTGTGAGTAGAAACCGATTGTATGCTGTGCTACATGATCATCTTCATGAAAGAGAAAAGGCAGAAGTAAGTGGCTGGTGATTTCTACAGATAACACTGAGTAAGAGGTGAGCCAGGCCCCAAATTAAAGCCTCGCTCATAAAAAAACAACTTGAGGTTCTAAAATCCCTCCTTATCTCTCAAACAGTTTCTATTAATGTGTGGTTGATTCGGTGATTTTAAATGTGGCTACCATCCCAGCTTATATCAAATATCACCAGGTAGATTACTGGCAGAAGATACTATGGGATTGCTCAGGGGTATAACTGAGAAAAATGACTGTCTTAAGTTTCCTTCATTTGACCTCTTTTCACCCAGGAATCCCCCTTGCTTTTATTTGTAAGGCTACATTCCAGACCCCAAAGCAAGCACAAAGTGTATTTTCTCTGTAAACAGTGTTACAAGTGGAGGGTTGAAAATATTTGCTTTGAAATTCTTACTTAAGCAGTGAGACCAAAAGGTTTACCCTCTGTCAATAGGTTTCTCATCCTCTTTGATATGGAAGGATGTCTCTTCTCTCATTGCACATTGTATCTGGAGCACATGAGGGGTGTTTGGAGCAGTCTCAGAAAATGAATGACCAGAGCCTTGCCTTCCAGATCTGGTGCAGCCTCTCTCCTTCTCCATCGCTATGAGTAAAGTTGAAGTAAAGTCTAATAAACTAAAGAAATTAGCAGGAACTCCAAGATGCAGAATTCTGTTTTAAATCATTGAAATCAAATGATAATCTCCTTCCACCCCATGTTGCATATTTTAAAATAATTTTATAATGACAATTGGGATAGGGAGATGGACATTAATTATAAAGGGTTGTACAAAACTGAAATAATAATCAGGGGTTATGGCCACTGGCCAGTACGCTCCATGATAATGGACCAGTGAGCCAACTGTGTCTGTTTTTGCTCATTATTGCCCTCTCAGTATTTTGCCAAGTGCCAGGACATAGTGGGTTCTCAGTAGATATTTGAGTAAATGAATGAAAGCAAGTACAAATGAATGAATAAATGAATAAATGAATGACTGAATGCAAAGCCAAGCCTACTGGAACCGATTACATTGTTTGTTCACTACTCATACCCCACTCACACCCAGCACTTATTTATTGTAAAACCAAGAACACAGAAACATCCAGGACAGCTTTGAAGAGATTCCCCATCCCAACCATTCACCCAACAACTGAGGAGGGATTTAACCCTCTTTTTATAACATTTCAGATGATCATTTGAAACTGTCATAGAGTTAGTTCAGTAGACACCTTTATTTCCATCTAGCCCTTCATAGGCTTCATATTTAAGAAAGCAGAAATCGGATTATCTGGGAAGTATTGGATATACTCGTCTGCAGTGTTTAAATGCTAACGGGGCAAAGGACAAAATGATGACCCTGGAAGCTTCGTCTATTGGCCCCTCTCCTTGGTGAATGAAAAATGTCACTGAGGGTTATCATTCTTAGCAAATGTTGATGGGAAAAAAATGTCAGTTTTAACTGAGATCTGAAAGTTCTTTTGCATTTTCTTTCTGATAAACTTCTACTATTTTATAAGTAATGCAAATGTGAATTTTTATAATTTGACCTATTGTCAGAAAAAAAATCATCAAAAATACCAAAGTAACAAAAGGCAATTTGCTCATTAAAATGTGTAAGTTTATTTAGACATTAAAGTAATAAGTTAATTTATTGTTGCTCTGAAATCCTTTATAATAGGAAAAATAATTACCAATGGAAAAGTCTCCAGGTGTCAGAGTCAAATAAAATTATAAAAACAGCTAAAAATGAGATGTTTTCCTACTCAGGTAGATTATGTGATGTTCTAATGAACCATTAACTAGACATGGACATTACCCTGGGTCATTCATGTATGACTTCTTGGAACAAGGCCCAGATTGTTTCTTCTTCTAATTTGGCTAATACAAATTATTTAAAATGTGAAAGAGAATAGTGTAGGAAAAGGGACCTTTAAGAAGGACACATTTAAAACACAATCTACTTTGGCCACATTATCAGTCTGTGATCTCGAACTTTGTAACTTTTAAAGATGTATGCAAACATATTATAGTTTTCATTCAAATATTTAAAACTAGTCTTTGCACAGGGTACCACGTGACTAATTAAAATTTTGCTGCAGTCCTTAAAGAACACCAAATGTGCTCAGTTATTTTTGCAAGTGAATTTCCCAGATTTACATGGTCAGATTGTATTAACTTAGAATTATAAACAAGTGAATTCTTTCCGGCTAGATTTCTGCCAGGAGCAATGAAACCTTTAACCAGGAAATAACAAAGCTCCGAATTCTTGTGAGGATATTGCAGCAAAGTGATTATCCTGTAATATTAGGGTGCGTGAACATTACAAAGCTTTAGAGGCATAAGGAGTCTTCAGGACTCATAGCAGTTTGCTCTCAGAAAATCAGGTTCCTGGTCTATTTCCAGAGGTTAAAGGGAAAGGTAAACTGATGTTCAGTAGAATATGTGCTTTTCATCGACTCATTTGGTTTGATGGCTGTTAATGTAATATATATGTTGAGCTTATTGTTAATAAAACCAGTCTCAGTAAATTTTTTCAGCTATGCTTTATGAGTAATTTAAATTACACACACACACACACACACACACACACACCTCTCTCTCTCACACACACACACAAACACACTCATCTAGGCTCTCTTGGTTTAGGTTAACCCGATAGAGAACATTAGAAGCCACGAGATCAGGCCAGTTTTGTGCTCTGTTCTTTTTCATATATGCTCATTCTCTGATTGAAAAAAGACTTGTATCAGTTAGCTCCAAGTAGGAGAAAATTCAATAAAAATGTTACTTAAACAATAGAACATATTATTGCAATGAAAATTCAGAGATAGGGCTTCAGGATTTGTGAATTTGGTGGGTCAGACTCATAAAGAATCTGTGATTTCCTCCCATCTTCTGCATGTCTCATAACAACTGTAAAAAGTGTGTATAGTTTTACAAGAAGAGTGGAGTTCAAAGAATTTAAGTCATATATACAAAGTCACTCAGTAAATGGCTTATCCAGGATATCAGCCCACTCTGAATCTAGAGCTTATTCTTAAACTCACACTAAAATCATGACATACATTATAGATACTAAGCATTCTCTAAGGACAGGAGATAATGCTTATTATTAAACATCTCATGTTTGCTATGAGAATATGTGAAATGTGTGAAATAATTGCTTATTTCACAACTGTCAACTTCCTGTCTTTGCTGCACACTTTTGAAACTACATATGAAGATGCTCATCTTGTGCTTGAAATAGGGTTGTCAATGATCATAACATCTTAGAGATAATATGAACTGTGTCATGAAAGAACCAAATAAAGAGTTCCTAAATTCATTCTGCAGTCTTCAGTTAATTTTTTTGTAATTATACTAGAATTTCCAAGGAGCTTTCTCATCACCACTAGAAAGAGCCAGACACATGAGCAATTATGTTATCGTAATTAACTTTAATGCATGACTGGCAGTCTACTGTTTCATTTAATCATCCCCAAAAACTTAGGAGAGTTTCTTTTCTCTATATTTATCTCCATTTTTGTCTCCATTTCACCAATGGGTGTCTATCTTCAGTGTGTCCATGTATGGTTGTGTAGACTGGGTTCTGAACAACTGTACATTGTGGCCTTAAACCTTGCACTTCTTCTCCATGCCACCCTCGTCTCCTGAAGGAATGTCCTCACCATTCGCTAGAAAAATGACCTTCATTTTCCTGTTTTGAATGTTTCAACTGAATCACCAACTTAGGTTAGAGCAAATAGCTAGACATTGTATCCTAAACATTTATTAAACATTTCCTAGGAGACAGGTTCTGTGTGGCAATTTCAAATACATGATTTGATGTAGACTGTGCAATAACTATATGAAGTAAATATCATTATCTCTGTTTTACAGATAAAGAAATGAGGACCTCTGGGGACTTTAACAACTCACCCTATGACACACAGCTATTAACAGAGTTAGGGATTATGTTCTCTTGTCTCCAGTGCAATTTCCACTATGATAAATTAAAGGAGAGATAAGATTCATTAGGAGAGCAGGGTAAGCAAGTGGTTGGCTGGCCAGAAGTACTAAGGGGATTGGGATTAAGGTAAAGAGTATGAGATGCTCAGGGGAGGCCTAGAGAGGAGTAAAGGGGTATTAGTGGGAAGGTCAATGACAAACCTTTCCTGCTCATGTGTTTTTTTCAGAGTCAGACTCTGCAGTTAGGCTACTTTCTTATTTATCCCAAGTTCATTTGTGATATCCGAATTGGGAAATTGCAAAAACAAGTCTGTTCAACTGTCATCACACATTATGAGGGTCTACAAGAAACAAAGAACTTCCAGTCTTTACAAAGAAAGAAATACTATCAGTCTTTACAAAGAAAGAAATACTATCCGGGGTTTTCAGTTGAAGGTTTTATATTTGGCAGGATGAGCAACTGTATTTAAGGGCAAAACATTGGACCCCCAGTTACAGGTTTTATCAGCTGTTCAATGGAAATGGATATTATTAATGATTTGAGAACTGTTATTCATTCACATGGGGGGCAATGAAGAAATGTCCAAAGGAAAAAAATTATATTGCCTTATTTTAAATTTTATCCTAAATTTAAAAGGGATGTACTAAGAGAACTCAAAATCTAAAGAAGATGTAGTTTTGCCTGAAAGCCCAAAAGGACACAAAGGTTCTGCCCAGTATGATGAAGAGCCCAGTGTAATGTTTTAATGACTAGGTATACGTACAGAATCTAGAAAATGGTGCGTTAATGTGTTTTACTATTTATGTGGGCTAGCCTGTCAGTTCATATTCAGTCTACCACTGATGGACTCCGGGAGATCATTTTTTTTCTCGCCTCCCTCTCTTTATTTCTCGTCACTTATATTTCTCTGCAGGTTTGTAGACCCATGTGCCAGAGAACAACATGACCTTGTATGGTCCTTCCATTCTTTAGAATAAGCCACGTATATAACGAAGAAACATTCCTTCTGTTACTACTGGTTTAAGTTTATAGTATAATTTCCAGGCCTCATTAAGGTAAAATAGATGAGATGAGGAGAAAAGAAAAATATTAAAGAGACATCCTCCATCTCATCACACATTCATATGTCACACATGCACTTATTCAACATATATTTATAATTAACCTATTATGGGCCAGATACTAACTTAGGAACTAAGGTAGGGATATATAGAAACCAAACTTGTTTAATCCCTACCCTCAGGGAACTTAGATTCTGGTGGGAGAAAAGCAATAAGAGTCAAATAATGAAAACAACCACATATAACATGACAGTTGACAGTAATCAGTCAGAAGAAAAATAAACAGGGAAATAGTATAGAGCTGATAGGGATGGTGATATTTCATGCCAGGGGATCAGAGAGTGTGGTCATGTACATCAGGATTCTTTCATTCAATATTTATCAACTGCCTTTAAAGAACAGGATACTGTGCTCGAGATACAAGATAAATAAGACATGGTCCATGCCCTCCAGGAGCCGACAGCTCAGTGGAGAATCTCGCCACCTGCTCCATTAGGCAGACAGATTAGAAGTCTCAGGGCATATTGCTGCAGTAACATTGTATACAGTGACCAATCTGAACAGATTGTAAGTATTCCAAAACTCATAGTGGTTTCCATAAAATAATTCTCACTTCCAGTAAACATTTTCAGTTGGTGAGTAACTCTATTTTCCCCTGACACCACTCATATTTGAGGGTTTCCTTAATGCAACGATGACTTGTTTTTCTGAATGTTTGCCAAGGATTGTTTGGGTCCTTATTGAAATGTACTCGTTTAACTCCTCCAAAGCAACTTGGCTGATTTCTTGTACTGGCAATGCTGCCTCCTGTACTGAAAAATGTGTTCTTTTTGAAAAGTGTGGACTGTCCTTGGATGGTTTTCATGAAAATTAAAGATGAAAAGGAAAGAATTACAGATTTTCTGTTAAGTAAGTGATGAAGAACAGAAGTTTGTAGCCACAAGATTTACATGAATGCAGGTCACATCCTGGAAGATGTGCCGTTTATCCTAGTCCTATCATGCGTTGTGCAGATACCTTGTTCAAAATTTCTTGATTCAACAAGAAGACAGAAAAATATAATTACGGTAAAAATACTAGCTTGTTTAAACAAGCTGCTTTTCTTTATCGTGTTTTTAATACAACCTCCATATCCTGAGCTTTACAAAGATTCTAATACTAGGGCATTGTTAAAAAGAAAACTCAATCATGTGAGAGAACAACACTGAGCAGAAAAGTCTTTGTTTTCCTGAAGACAGAGCCTTTTTGATTGAGGATGGGAGATCATATCACACACAGTTGCTTCAGAGTAAAGGAGACAGACTTGCTGACCTCTCCTCTAGCACAGACGATGATAATCCACTCACTGTGCACGTTCCATGTTGGAACCTTCTCTCTTCACATTCTCACTGTCACATTCCTCACCCCTCACCACAGTTAGGAGACCCAGGAGAGGAATTATTTTGGCTAGGCTGAGGCATATGCACAGGTGGTACCACTTGTTATAAACTTTTCAGTTTTTGTTGGGGCTAAGAGCTGACGTCATAGTGGTTTGTTCTGTCAGAAAAAATGGAAGCAAGAGCTTTTGGCCCTCACTATTGATCTATTGTATCGCTGCTGATTTCCACAGGTTGCTATCTTGCAGAGGACACATTTCCTGTCAGTGGCACCTCAGGTCCATGGTGTCAGCTAGAATCATAGCCAAAGAGCCTTATTTCCTTTCTGCTCTAAACAATACACTTAGGCAGTTGTGCCTCTTCTGTGTGGGAAAAATTTCACACCAAAGTTTTAATTTTGTTGAGTTATTCCTTGATTTTGCTATACCAAAGTAAAAAAAAAAAAATCAATGTTTTTAATTCTATTTTTTTTCCCTTACACATTGGATTCCTGCCCATTGCTAAAGTTTTTACTCTTATCATGGCCTCATTTATAGCAGCTTCTACTGCTGTGATCATGTCAGCTTTAAGGATAAATGACAGACAGGAATTTTATATCAAAGTTACTTCTAAAGGCATGAAAAGTCAAACACCGGATAAGATCAAGAACTTAGTTCTAGATATGAACTCTTTCTCAGCCCTTGCAAATAAGAAAATCTGCCAAAGTTTAACCCTACCCTAAAATTCCCCATGGGAATTCTGCTCCTCCCTAAATATTCTGTTTAATAAGGACATCACTCAAGATGAAATTTACTCCCTTAAATCTTAAGTAGCTGATTTGGCAATAACATAAAAACTTCCATTTTCAGCTCTATTAACTTTATTCAGAGAATATAATGCAATTAAGTAACCTCTCAGAGTTGCCTTCTAAATTGGGAAGGGTGTCTAGTTGTTGGTGGGTTTCACTTAGGTTATGCAGTTTATTTGTTTGGGTTTATGTTTTGAGCATGTTCCCAGGGCTTTTCAAAAAGTGATGGGAACATTTGTATAAATGGAATTGAAAGTAAGGGAACAGGCATTGCCAACACTCAATTATGAACCTAGCTACATGTATACTTTTTTGAGAGTTTAAAATAGAGGGAATGAAGGGGAACCTAGTAGTCTCAAAGAGAATGGCTGCCTTCACTTCGCAGCAGGAACTAAAAAGCATGACGTTCTCCTACCCTTTTGGATAAACAAAGATATGGCAAACTGCCTTGTTTCTCTTTTGCCTGATATCATTTTCACTTTGAGTCACTATCTGGACAGAGGGTAAAGTTCCGAGGCAGCTAAAGTGGTCATTTATGTCAGGTGGTGACCTGAGTCTATTCACTCCTCCTCCTCATGTTTTCTTTAAGATCAAGAGGCCCAGCAGGTCATGTGTTGAGAAAGAGAGAGAGAGAGAGAAGGAGAGAGAGAGAGAGAGAGAGAGAGAGAGAGATTGAGAGATTGAGTGTATGTGTGGGTGTGTGTGTGTTTATGTTCACATCAGTGTCTTGTAATTCTGGTGGCTTTCTATGCCACAGAGGAAAAATGTCAGACTCTTTAGAACCTCTCTTCTATTGACAGACATTATTCCCAGAAACTGTAACCAGAATAGTTGAAGGGTTGTTAAACGAGAGGGTAGTACTAAGGGGGGTGGTGAACCAAAAGAATTTGGAAAGTTTGAGAATCAAGAAGATTGGTGTAGTTGAAACACACTTTCTTTTCCTTTAATTTTTGAGGGTTTTTTTTTTTTTTTTTGCTTTGTTTCTTCATTTCCAGTCAAGTGTATTTTATTTCAGACATTAAATCAAAATCCTCTTCTCTCCAGTCTCTGCGTGGATTAGGAGTAATTATAAGGTAAAAATAACATTGTCTGCTTCTTTGAAATCCATAGTTTTATTCTAAAGATTTTATAGAGTGGTCTATTTGACTTTTTTTTCCTTCCAAGTGCAATTTGAGACGGTATTTCCACGGTAGCTATTATGCTGTTCTAATATAAGGTTTTTTTGTGGGGGTGGAGTGGGAACTAGATGAGAGCGTACCTTTTACTTTTAAGGTGTTTTGTTTTGTTTTGTTTTCACACTGATGGAGAAGGACACACAGCAACACAGGTAGCTCATGGCCAATTCACGCCCTGTGTATAACTAGAACAGGTGGTTTTCCAAAGAGTGCTGAAGCCCACTGAAATGTCCCAGAGGGATGTGAGGTTTCACTACCTACAGCATCCAGTAAATTTCATGTAATTACAACTGCCTGCTGAAGGAGGCCCATGGTCTCCACGGGCTGTTACGACCTTAGCTATGGACAGAAGGGGAGTGGTTAGCATTCAAGCCTCCCAAGTGCTGCGAGCTAGGAGCTTCCTTCAGAGAAGAGATAACTGTTGGAATAATTCAGCTATGCTGAACAGAATTTAAAAGCTTGTAGATTTAGGTAAAATAATGCCACCTGTGAATCTTTTTTTCTTCTTCTTCTTTCAGAAAGTATGGAAGAAAGAAAAGGCAAATCCTAGTAAAATGTAGCCAGCCTCTCAGGAAATGTCAGGGTCTACTCAGCTGTACTGGGTTATTTTCCTAGGAACAATACAACAAATCAATAAATTTGAATTGAGTTATCATGGTATTTTTTAGAATTACCTGACAAGCTTACCAACAATTCTGATTCCCAAGAACTAGCCCAGAGGTTCTAGGGTCTGAATCATCTGTAAAATGTTTTGCTATCCCTCAAATTCTTAAAAGAGATGGGCCTCTTAAAATTTTCTGTGAACCGCACAGTTCCACATAATTGTTAATTGTTAATATTTAATTAACATGGAATGGATAGTGTTCCTCATATTTGTTAGATAATGTGCTAGGAACTCTTAGAGAAATAAAGGAAGTCTTCTGTAGAGTAGTTAGCATAGTTGATAGTTTTCTATTATTAGGGTTTACCAAGAATACTTCCCTCTCAAGAAAATGAATCCCTTAAGCAAAAATTTGTGAGCAGCATCTTTCTTTCCCAAAAGTTATAGTTTTGTTGTTCCCGATTTAACTCTGAAAATAACACATGGGCATCAAGACTTCATTCCAAATTATTACCAGGGAGGTTTCAATCTTTCTGATTTTTTCTTTGTTTTAATCAGAGATTCGAGGGTGGGGTAGTTGGAATTTAGGCTAATTTGATAATATTGCTTCCTCTTTTATTTGGGCTGCAGGGAATTAAAATCATTAGGGGATATTTGTATTGGATTTGGATAAAAGGGTTTTTTCTTAATGTGTCCTTGCTCACAGGACACATTCTTAGAATGACAATAGTGCATAGTTGACATACCTCACACACAGTGGAGGTCTGACTGAATGAGCCCTGGGATGAAAGGGCATATATGAAAACTAAGTAAAAAGAAATGCTAAAAATACCATACAAGCATATGAAAATTGGGCTTTAATTTGTAGTTACTATTTAAAAATGGAATCCAGTCAAAGTGTCATATTTTCCTGTTTATAAAACAAAATCACTTTCAAAAAGAATGCTAGAGCTAGAAAATTTTAGAAATAATCTAGTCTAGTGATTCTCAAATTATGCTTCCTAGAGCTGTAAAGCAAGGTTTCTCCACCTTGGCTAAACATTTGAATCACTTGGGAAACTTTAAAAATATGTGCTAGAGCCCCACTCCCAAAGAATTCAATTCAGCTCATGTGAGTGGGGCCCTGTGCATACATTTTGGAAGTTTTCCAAGTGATTCTGTGTACAGCCAGTGCTTTTCTAGGGGTTTGGCTGTCCAAACTTTTGGACTCATGTTCTGATAAATAAGTATATTCTCTAGGGGCACTATTATAGAATATATTAAACTGAGAAATCTGGGGTTTGCTTATGCCTTACAGAGTTTCTGATAATTAGAAAGAAATCATTAGACATCCTAAAAATTCAATTAAACAGCAGTCTATCAGGTACACTCTTTGTATAAGACATTCTGCAGGTATGCAGGGGACACATAGTCCTTTTCTTAAAGATTGGACAGTTTTGAAATCTGGGTTTTGGCCTGTGGCAGAGGCGCAAGGAGGGAATGAGAAAAACAAGTATAAATATAACTTAATAAAAGGCAGGTATGTCATAGATGGTACAGGAAGAATTAAATCATAGAAAAATATTATAGCTTTCAGCATTAGCTCTAATTTTTCATCTCTTCTTTACCCAGTGTAGAACTGACCAAAATGAGCAGTTTTGCTATCCATAGTCTTATAAAATGGTCTGTTTGGGGTGGGATAGGAGGTATGGGAATAAAAACAAAATATAATGCAGGCATCCTGTTCCTTCTTACCTTCATTTGGTACAAAGTTAGATATTTCCTAAAGCCTGAAACTCACCAGGCATTAGTCTCTCTGATAAAGGGAAAAAAGTGAAAGCATGGGTGCCAAACATTCTTTACAGAACTGACTCTAGACGTCCAACCACTGGTTTCTTTGCAAAGGGGAAGGCAGAGAAGAACACCTGCTTGACTTGATTTGATTTTGTGCTTCTTGAGGTCAAAGATTGTTAATAGTCTTAGGTTGGTGCATCTCTTTGCATGGATAATGAGCATAGATGAGTTTAAAAGAAAGAAGGAAAGAAAGAAAAGTAAATTTGTTAAAAGTTTTCATTGTCTGTTGCTGCTTGCATTGGTCGTAAGTTAGAATCTTTGGAATTTCTTTGTTCTCTTCCCAAACATAGTCACATGGCACAAAAACTTTCAAGGTGTGATTAAACATGAATTTGCATAATTTCCCAGTGACTCCATCTAGTGCATTCTCATATTAATAACACATTAGCATTCCAATCAATGGATCGATACCAATAAAATTAGCCATGGAACACATCTTGGCAGTGAGTGTTTCCTATCATCTTTTATTCTATTTTAGTAGAATGTTTATTAGCATAAGAAAGTTTTGAAGATTCAGATGTTTCAAAGGAAGTAGTACTCATATCAGTATAGAAGAATCAGAAGGAAAAAAAATACAACTATTTGATGTAGTAATTCTTAAAGAATGCTGGGTGGGAGTTCAACAAGTAGTTGATCATAGGAAAATATTTTGACTGTGTAAGAAAAATGTACTGTTTTGTTCAGACAATTCTGGAGTTTAGGGTATTGGTAGTAAAAAGGTAGAAATTTAGAATGGAAAAATGGGTTCAGGCATCATTACATTTGTTGTGAGCCTTGGATGCTAGTAAAATATTTGAACTTAGTTTGATCAGTAATCATGAACTACTCAGATTTTTAAGTATAGAAATTGCATAATTGAACTTGTGCTTTAATAAAGTTAATTAGGCAGCACAATAAGGAATGGATTGGGGCCAAACAGAAAAGAACTGGGAGCAGAAGAATATACAAAAAAATATTATGGTACTAGTACAAAGAACAGTAGAGACATTTGTATTGGAAAAATGGGGTTTTGGTGAAAAGAAAAGGAGAAAAAACATGACCTTAAGGAATTGAAAACAGATAAATAACTAAGCCAGAATAGTGTTCCACATTTATAAAATGAGCACTCACTTGAATAGATAGTTTAAAGTAATCATACATGTGGGAAAGAATCGTTTTTGTTTTGCCTCTTTAAATTTCAGCTGGATCCGTTTAGTAAATTTACTAGTAATTTTGGAGATATGACCAATGAATTTTGAAAATCATGATGATTTGGAATAATGTATGATCATATAGGAAAAAAATGCTTAGAGACAAATGAATGCTCTGTTCACCTAATAGAGTATATTTTGTTAAAACTGAACACTTCAGTACTAGTCAGAAGTATGATGGATGTATTTATTTTTTAATTTATTTAAATTAGTTTCAAGTATACAGTGCAGTGGTTAGACACCTATATAGTTCATAGAACAATCCCCTCGATTGTTCCCTACTTCCCCTGACCCTCCACCTAGCCATCATATTAATGCTAACTGCATTCCCTCTGCCGTGCTCCCCATTCCCGTGACCAACCATCAACTACTAATTTGAACTTCTTTAACCTGAACAATTTATTTTTACCAATCAATTATTTTAACATCTTGTAGGAAAACATGAAAGTTTGTAATTACTCTTATTAAGAATTCTGTGGAACTACTAATCCATCTACTCCTGCTTGGATTTTATTATTATTTCTCATTTGTGACATATTATTGTGTTTTAATTAGTGAAGTCTAACTCTGACCAAACTCTGGGTCACTGTACCAGTGAATATTAAGGTGACATCTTACCAGCCACAGTGGTATCTAAGCCCATGTTATCATACACTGAGTCACTCATCAGAAATCTTTTGGGATATGTTAATAGTCCAGGTTCTGTGCCTGCTGACAGTGATATAGAGTATGGAGATGCTCAGAGCTTAACAGGGTTCAATAAAAATACAAAGAGTAAGAATACAAGAAGGAAAAAAAAAGAATGTGAGACCAGAGGCAGAGCAAATTTATTCTACATAAGAGACTGCAGGAAGCTTTTTAAAGAAAATGATATTTCTCATAAAAGGGGACTGACAACCAATTAATTTCCTCTTTTTCACTTCCTATCTGCATCCTTCCCTTCCTTCCTCAAATATTCATGGAGTATGTCTAGTGCTTAAGAACTATGGTAAGAACTTTGGCTCCAGTCAGACACAAAATTGCTCTCAAACAGCTGAAGAGAGAACATTACACTAAATATGTTCAGTGCCATAATTGAAATATAAGATAAGTATAGAACTATAAGACAAAGATTGAGACAGGTTTGAAAAGGGGCTAAGAAATGGTAGTGTTGGTGTCTTTGCTGAGTTCACCGTTTGGAAACCTGCTCCTGAATGCACACAGATGCATGCACAGCTACACTCGGAGACTTGCTGACTCTGGGAAGCAAGGCGAGATGTTATGTTTTAGATCCTGGTCCAGAATACAAGGGCTAGTTTGTCACTGGTCGTTTATAGTCCTCAGCCAATGAAGAGATATACTCTGTTACATGAAAATCAACTTGTGGTCTTTCGTTTCTGAGTGAAACCCTATTTGAACAACCCTTTAAAAATAATTTTATGACTCTGTATTGCTTTATTACTAAATATGTGAAAACTGAACTCGGTGGACATAGAAATCTTATTAGTTTTGAAAAACTGCTGTGCTTTAGGTTTTACTTGTATTTTCTTCTTTTCTCTCTTCCTAACCATTGAATCCTGAAGCACATTCTTTCATTAAGGAGATTCAGCACCCTCTACAGTAGTTGATTGCAAGTCATTAACATCAGCTTGCCCTAGTCTTGAAAGAGAAGTCGGCCTTGTACAAATGAAATTTTAAACAAATGCTGCTGTAGTATTTTCCTAGTTTTCTATTATTCTCTTAAATGGTACAGTAGTGCCTCTGACAACGATCCACTTTTTGCTTTTCATGGTTTCAGTTACCAGTCAACTGTGGTCTGAAAATATTAAAATAAAAATTCCAGAAATAAACAATTCATAAGTTTTAAGTTGTACATCAATCTGAGTAGCATGATGAAATCTTGCATCTTCTTGCTCTGACCTGCCCGGGATGTGAATCATCCCTTTGTCTAGCGTATCCACTCGGTATACGCTCCCTTGTTAGTCTCTTACTAGCTATCTTGCTTATCACAACTGCAGTAGCATCGCAGTGCCTGTGCTCAAAGTAACCCCAGATTACTTAATAAAGGCCCCAAAGCACAAGAGTAATAATACTGGCAAGAGTTGTAGTACGCCAAAGAGAAGCCATGAAGTGCTTCCTTTAAGTGAAAAAATATGTATGTATAGGAAAAAACATAGTCTGTGTAGGATTTGGCACTATCTGTGGTTTTAGTATATCAACTGGGGTTCTTGGGACATATCCCCAATGGATAAGTGGGGGACTACTGTGCAAACTTTGGTTCACCATGGAACAAATTATAAAATAGTAGTTGAAAATTTAACTTTATTTCTGGTTATGTCCCATGACACTGACTTGCTATAGATATTGGAACCAATCTTTTTTCTCTTTTAGAGCCTTGCTCTCGCTCCCAAGAAATAACCGTGACACATTTCCATCATGTGCCCTGTTCTGTGCCATTCAGCGAAATGGAGCGTGCTTCATCAATTTTTGGTCTCCATAGATTTCCCCTCTATTGGGTGATTCATTACAAGCTTTCTGGTGACTTCTTTATCTTTTCTTATATTTTAAACTTTCATTCATTTCTAAATTCTCTAGTGTGAAATACAAAGGCTAAATGACACATAAGTAACTACAATTACTTTCTTCTCCAATCAGTTTTGCCTTTACTACCAAAGACATAATTTGAAAAATGTATTAAAAATCATAAAAGTTTAAAACTTAAAAAATAAGCACTAGGCAATTAGTTTCTTCAGTGAAAACATTTGCATTTAAAGGTTAAAGTGACAAAAAAAATGTGCTTTTCCTTACATTACTAACAAAGTACCCAGTTCTGTTAGGAATCATATTTTAAGAGATGCTGCAAATATATAAATAGGTGGCCTCTGAATATTTGAACACAACAAATTTAAAACAACAAAATTCACTTTGATTGCTAGGAAGTATTGAAATTCACTTTTATTGTTAGGAAGTATTGAAATTCCACTGTTTAATGTATGAATTAATGGGATTTCTTGACAAATCACCTGTTAAATTTTAGCTGACAGCTTGTCATATATTAATTATAAATAATTGTAATATATAGCTATCATAATGCATTCAACAAAAAAAAATGGGAAAGGTAATTAGAGTATATCCTTTCTTTTTTCCTTTTACTTTTTGTTCATAAGAAAAAAAATGACCCAGTGTTTCACTTGGGTTGGGATAGTGCCAGTGGTTAATGGAATGTCCCACTCTACTCAAGAATTTAATGGGAATATCCATTTGTCACAGTCGCGTGCTGTAATCTCCAGTAGCAGAGCCAATGGAAAATAGCATCGTACCATAACGTCCTCTACACACTGCAGGTGAGGGTGAGATGCAGCAGCAGAACTGAACAGAATCAGGGTAGAGAGCCTGGCTTTTTGAGGCCTTTCTTTAGAGAAAGATGTGGATTTCTTTCTTTTAAGAGAACAGTGCTTGCTACCTGACAGAAACAAGAAATGCTGCCCTGCAGAAAAAGAAAGTGTGTTTATTTCAAGTGGAGAAAAGTGTGAATGTTTGCGTATCCTGTTTTGAAATCTGTAATCACCTTTTGGTCTACCGGAAGCACACCTGTTTGTGAAGAGAGTTTGGGTAGTGAAATCAGAAAGACCAGGATTTAGACACTCATTTCAATCACCTCCTAATTCTGAGTTTGAGGTTTTAAGTCTGAAGAATGGGAAAAACAACACCTAAACTTACTGTGTTACTGGTAGAATACAAAGGACTATATAAATCAAAAATTAGCATGGCACCTGAGTTACGCTCTTCCTTTTTTTTCATGATTTAGGTTAAATTGTAGTGTAGTCTGATAATATATATATATACATCTTGTATCCCCAAATGAATTAAAATATTGTTTAGTTTAGGGACTGCATTTTATATATATCTTTGTCATGTGCCAGTTCTATGTTTGGGACAAGCAGTAATCTATTGAGAAATGCTACATGAATAAGGATTGAAAAATTCTCTCAAGGAAACATTTTAACATGTATAGAGATTAATATTTAAGTTATTTGAGAATTATTTATTGCCGTTATGCATTTAGCAGCAAATTAATGAAGCATATTAGACACAACTAGCACCTATAGGACAAGGTCTCAGATATTCATTTCAATGCCTTATGAAACTGTCTTCAGAACATGTCATTTGAACCTAGGTTGTGTTTCTCCATTCTAACTGGATTTAACACAAGTCACTGAAGCGCTCACAAAGAAAATATGATCAGTAACTGTGATTCAATTCCTTGGTTAACAATTTATAATCAGAATAGAAGTAAAAACACAAGATTTGAAGTCAAACAGATACAGGTTCAAAATTCTAGCTTGGCCACTTACTAGCTATGTCAGCTTGGCAAAGTAACTTACCCTGTCTCTTCCTGTTTCCTCACTTACATAATGGGGTTTATAATACTTAACTAGCAGAGCAGCTGTTAAGATTGGAGGCAAGGCAGTAGCTTTGAAACTTTTCCTTTTAATCATTAGCCACATGGTTGAAATATACGTTTTACGAAATAATACTTAGTACCTATAACACACTCTTTATGCTTTGCTTTCCTGCTTTAATTTCTTTTGCTTGAAATATTGTTCATGATCCTTTAGATTCCTGATCCACAAAAGGTGCCTTTTGAAAACAGTGGGATAGCATGTTTAGTACATAATACAAGTATAACAAATGATTGCTATTATTGTCATTATGATTATTTTTAGTTTTCTTTTTAGGATATTTTATGATTGATGAGAATAAAATCTTCTGAGTACTTCTAGGAACTAACTCTCTTGGATGGGGTCCAAAATAGACTCGTACTCATCGTATGCTGAATTATGCACTAGAGGGTGTTGTGCTGTAGCAAAGCTCCTGCGTGCTATTCATCATAGGATGTAAGAGCTGGAAAGAAACTAAGAAAATGTCTAGTTCCATTTCTTCATTTTCCTTCACGTAAGCATTTATAGTTTTAAAATAGCTTATATTTATTGTTCATTGATAAATAATAAAAAAAAATACGGTTTCTTTGATTCAGAACTGGGAGATGGTTGAGGGGAATGGGACACAGGGTCATGATATCTGGGGTTTTGTACTGCTTCTATCACCAAATTTTGGGTCACCTTAAATTCTCAGGAACTCAGTTTTCTCACCTGTAAAATGAAGTGGTTTCAACAGATGACTAGCCTACGGCTGATGTTCCCTGACTTCAAATCTCCAAATGTAAACTATCTCAGAGGTTCAATTGGATGCTATGGGGTTTTGTTTTGCTACAAACCTGCTCTGAATTAGTATATTTATTATATATTGGGCTGCAGGTTCACTACTCAGATGTGCAGAGCCTGATTCCTCTATTTGCTCTCCTCTTCCTTGGCAGCATCACCCTGAATAATGCTGGCTGTCTCTTTTGCATAACAATAGCTCAAACTCTCTAGCCTTCTCCTCCCTCCAAGTACTTCTTCCTCCCAGCTGTTTGCTCATAGTGGGGCAGGAACATCTATCTAGGACCTTATGGTGTCTGGAAAGCTGGGTTTATGTCATTTTTTTTTGTACTGTCCTCTTTCTCCTCCGATTTCAGAGTCCCTTTTCTACCTGCTTCTTCCTCACCTTGGTAATGATGATCACTAAGTTCTCGAGCTAGTCTAACTTGTTAACAATAGGGGCACGTTGATAGTTCCTTGACTGTGCTCCAAGATCACAGTCAGATGTCCAGCTGAGATTAAAGTTAGATCTGGTCAGATATTTTTAAATGAGGCAGAGGAACGTGAGTCTCTCCGCCAAAGATAACAGCAGAGGAATATTTGGGTTTTAAAAACTTTTGTTGATTCCCCTAGTATCCAACTTTGCAAGAGCAAAACAAAATCACCTGTTTGTGGAGGAGACACGGCAATGAGGAAGCCAAATCAAAGTTTACACCTTGAGTGAGAATCACCTATGTGGAGGCTCAGATTGCTGGATCCATCACTAGGGCACAGAAGGCAGGTGTCCATCATACCTGCTCAGCCTTTCAGTTCCTTATGTCATCAGAAAGATTGGAGGGCAAACCTGGAACTGGAAGCTTGCATGAGAATGGATTTCTTTTTGATTTTTACCGAGGCTAACCATTAAAAAAAAGAAAGAACAAGAAAGAGTCATGCCAAGATGATCCTCTCTGCCTCTCCTCAAATTGCTGGAAAACTAAAACTTCATTTAGCAAGACTCTTTTCAAAATATGTGACTTTTTGGAGCACACAGCGGGCAGAGGATTACTGAACAATCCTTCAGTGCCTTTCAGGAGCACAGCATGCAGATGGTGGAAACAAATGGGCAGCTTGAGACAACAGTCAGGATGCTGGATCATTAGGCTGAATCTAAGGCAGTCTGCTTACCTTTGCTCTTTCAGAGACAGCCTTCAATCTGCAGGAATAAGTATTGTGTGTATGTCCTGGCCTGAACACAGAATGAGCAAGGGAGGTGGCTGGAGGCTCCATCTTTACTTTACTTAACCTTTCTGGACAAGTGTGTAATAAAATTTTGGTAGGCCAATTAATTGCCAAAGGTGGCTTTCAGCTGCTGACTTTTTCCACGTGCTGGATCCTAGGAGTGAAGGTTAAAATTCACCTCGTAGCTAACAATCCACACAGTGTGTTCTGTGAATACAAGGTTCTGTGGATGAAGCAAGTGTAGCCCAACAACTGGGTGCATGTCTAGAGAGAGGGTTTCAATGGTGTCCTTCAGAGAAGCGGGGTAGCACTGAATTTGTAACATCAGAAAAGCAAGTGGCATGGAAGCAAAGCAAGAGTATTTCACTAAGATTGATTCAACACTTCTCTTTCTTACTCTCTGACTCCAAGGTGGATCCTACAAGCATCCTCGAATGAGGCCGCCAAGGTGAACTGGGGCGGACGCAAACTGTCTCATCAACGCGCGCTCCTTATATTGTTATAACTGCTTCGAATGGGGCGCAACCAGCATTTTTTCCTCCTGTGCGCCAGGACGAAGAGCAGAAAGCGCCTGGGTGTGCATCTCTTAGGAGATGAGTGAATTTGTTAAAGAGGGTCTTTTCTGCCCTGGTGTATGGATGCTGGGGAGTGACGTCACCCGCCCCCTCCTCTGCGAGTGTGTGTGTTGTGGTGTGTGTGTGTGTGTGTGTGTGTGTGTGTTGCGCCTCCTTTGCCCAGCTCTCCTGCCTGCCCCTCCTTCATCCAGCTCTCCGGCCCTTTCAGTGGGTCAGTGGTCCAGACTCAGGGATTTGCCAGCGGGCGCAGCGGGCCTGGCTTTCCCCGAGCCCGGGCGCACCCACACTCACACTCTCGCGCAGGCAACGCGCACACACAAACCCCCGGCGCCGGGGCACCGCGATTCCATGGGATCCCTAGCATGTTACGAGGATTTTTGAAATCACCCAGACAAGGAAACAAAGAGAGAAGCTTTTCCAATCACTTTCTAAGCTTGTTCTTTTAATTTCCCCACCAATCCACCTCGCCTCCAACCATAACCACCAGGTTCACGGCAGGTCCAAAGACTGGGCTGGACTCGCCATCCCACCTCCCGGCCTTGACTCCGCTCCGGCCGGTCTGCAGGCGTCGCCCCTCTTCCACTCCCCGCCTCCCCTCCCCAACCCCCGCCGGCTTCAGTTTCTGGTTACCTCTTTGCGTGCACTTCACTTTTGGGGGGAAGAAGAGAGGGGGAGGGAGTCGCTGAGGGGGACACAGCCGACTTGCTATTTGTGGCCAAAGAATTCTCTTTAAAAGCAGCAGCAGGAAGGAGAAACAAGAGAGCGGAGGGAAGGAGAGAGACGCGGCCCCGGACCCCCCAGCCGCGAGCGGCGGAGCAGCGAGGCGCGGGAGGAGGAGGAAGAGCAGGAGGAGGGAGAGGAGACACACAGCGGCGGCGGCGGCAGCCGGGGAAGCGAGCGCTGGGCAAGCAGGAGGAGCGAGAGGAGGAGAAACCGCCGCGGAAGCCGCGGGCCTCAGAAGGGCCAGGAGGACGGCCCGGGAAGAGGAGGCGGAGGGGGCGGAGGAGGAGGAGAAGGGAGTAGGGGTGGAGGAGGGCGGGGGGACGCGCTCCTTTGGATGCTGGATTTCGGGTTTTTGGACTCCCTCGCTGACTCTCTTTCACTTCCTCGCTCTGGACTGGGCTGGCCGCACGAGGGCCGGGCGGCGGTAGCGACGAGGGGGGCTCCCGCGGCGTCGGCCGCAGCTCCGCGGGATTAAATTGGCCGCCCGGAGGCGGTGGCTCGGGCAGGCGCGGGCTGGGCGCCGTGGCGGGACGCGAAGGCGCTGGAGGAAAGTGTTGGTGGCGGCGCGGGAGGCGGTGGCAGCGGCTGGTCGGAGCCAACATGACCAGGTAAGTCCCCCGAGCGGACCCGGTCCGCCCCCCGGGTCCTCCCCTCTCTGCGCCCGAGGCTTGCCCCGAGCCTGGCTTCGTAGCCCGCGCCTCCCGGATGGAGCTGCTCACTCTCGCGTCCCGCGAGCCCAAGCGCCCCGGCACCCGAGCGCACAGTTTGCTCTTCTGAACCTCCTAGAGCAGACGTCCTCCCCTGGACGGTTCGCCCTCTCGCTTTAAATCTCAGACCAGGCAAAGTGGCAATTTTAAGAGAATAAGGGTGTTTGAGTGTGTGTATCTGTGCGACCCCCGCTCTCTCCTCCTGCGGCGGGCGTAGTATTGGGGAAATGGTGGGGAGCTGGGACAATCCCGACCCTACCAGGGGTTCTGCCGCTGCTTTTCTTTTTAAAAGAGGCAATAATTACTGTTTTAAGGAGGGTTGGTTACGGTGAGGGGGCGATTTAAAAAAAAAAAATTATTATTTCTTTCTTTCCTTCCTCTGAACTAGTGGGAAGAAGGAGAAATAGCAGGAATCAAAGTCTACGCGGTGCCATAGAGGAGGGGGATTGTTTTGTGAGACCTTTCCAAGGCCGAATCAAAGCTCGTAGTTCTGCTAGGGAATCTGCTGTGCTTACACACTATTCCTTATGGGAGGGAACACAGAAATTTATCATGAAAAGTCCAAGTTGTAGGAAAACAATTTAAAAAGAAAGCCACGGGCAAAACCAAAGGGTCTTTGTTTTTCTATAGATTTATCTTACTGTTTTATTAGTCATGTAGAAGACTTGCATTGTTTATCTAAGATTGATTTTCATTTAGAAGCATTTACAAATGAAGTCAGTTTTCGTATACTTAAACAAAAAATCTTGAGCACTAAGGGTGAACTTGGCTTTCATTAATTGGGTGTTCCATGAATAGTAGTTCCATTCTCCAAAACCCGGAACTATCACAATAATACTTGTATTGTTTCCAGCTCGCCTCCCAGTTCTGTACTTGACCAAATGTCTCCTCTGTTTTCTAAAATTCTTAGAGAGATTCCCCCAGACCAGTCTACAATTTGTGCCCTGTGCATCCAGGAGGATTCCCGAGGGATTGCTCCCCTGTATTTTCTCTTAAAGTTTCTCCCTCCCCGTCCCCCTTTACATGCCCCGGACACCGTGCAGGGACTCCGAGCGTAGCGCACACATTTCGAGCCTCTCAGATACAGATAACTGCTTGTGACTTGAGATCGATCTGCTGTTGGACTTCCAGATCTACAGACGTGGACGCTTTATCTTTGGTGTGTTCTTTCGAAACCATCCTGTAGCACACATATGGGGAGTTAGTCCAACCATTGATACTTCTGAACATGTTGGCTATTCTATCTCTGTTTCTAAGAGTACACACCCACCATTCAACTAAGTAAAACAGGGTGTTGTACCGACTTGAAATATTCTGATTTAAAGGAATATTTAGATGGAACAACATAAAGGTTATATTCTGTTGATAATATGATAATATCCAAGATAATGCTTAGTAAATATTATACTTATTTTGAAAACAGTCTGTTATATGGCACAGATAGATATATATATTTATTTTTTTGATATAGCAGTGAAATGATAAATTTTCAATGCTTGATGTCCAAATTCTTGAAACGGACATCCTAAATGGACAATAGAAATTTTCTTATTTCCCACCTCCCACTATTATGTACTGGTATTCATATTGCTTTGCTTTCAATGGAGCTATGCAATTCTGTGACAGATTTCTTAAATTCACTCACCCTCATGTTATCAGCTATTATTGTACTTTCAAAGTGTGAAATTGAAACAAGCTGGTCAGTTTCATGAATTCAGCTGTCAGATTGTGTCCAGTTAAAAATTGCTAAAAGCTGTAAATGTGCCTGCCTGGAATTTTCTTTTGTAAAGGAAAGAGAGCAAGGGGATGAGGATTAAAGGGTGTTATTAATTGTAGGTCTTTTAAAATAGGTTACACTTCCAATGTGAGTTTTATCACTGGTCGCTGTTGGAAAATACATTTAGACTTCTACTACTATAAAAATGGCATTCAGTTTGTATCTATACTTCATTTTAAAGAGTGAGCACTTTACATAGAAATAATCTATTCTTAAAGCCCTCAGTAATAATAGTATAATAGGAATGAGATTGAAAGAGGCAAAGTGTCTCTTGAATATATTTATATATATACATATATATACACATATATATGTATATATATACATATGAGTACTATATATTACTTTTTGTGATGACATGTAAAGAGGTGGATGAATTAAATATTTTTTTGTGGAGGTTATATAACACAAATTCTTCTTGGAACAGTGCAGTTTGTAGTTATTAAAGTAACGCAATGCCATGATCTGCTTTAATATGTATGTATTTCAGAGATAACCATGAAAGTAAAACTGCTTAATGTGCAATGATTTGATTTGCCTTTTAAGATTGACATTCATTTAAAGCCAGCATATCTCAAAGTCCAGAACTAAGATCGGAATCCCCTCATCTGCTGCTATTTGCTAAGCCACTAGGGGCCTGTATATACTGTTCTTATAATCCAGGAGATACCCTTGTATGGCATATGCAAACCCTTCCTAAGAGAGACATAAAAGAAAAAATCAAGAAGGCAGTCCCCTAAGTTTTTTGTTTTGTCTTTTTTAAACATATTAACTTGTGCTCTGATGTTAGTTCAAAGACATTGAATGTAGTGTTTTTTAAGAATGTTATTTTAGAAAGAACTTTTCTGAAACTATGGATGTATAAGGATGATTTTTCATATAGAGCATGAAACATGGAAGAGGTATTTATGTGCAAATCCATATGTAATCCACCGCTTCTCAGTGTATGTCAAGGATAAACAAGTAGGAACATTAATAACTTTTCTTTATTGGACTGATAAAGAATGTTATTTGCATAATGTAGGGTTGAAAGATAAATGAAGCAGAATTTTACTTTAAGGAAAATGTAGTCATAGATTGATGGTGTTGATTAACCTAGCCTTTGTAAGTGCTGTGTGCAAGTTGGTATGGAAGGAGAATCTGAGGCTGGGTGACTCCAGTTTAGTCAGCACCTCAGGGACCCGGACTGAAGATGCACTATACATTTATTAAGTGTCAGTTTCACAAATTTGAAAATCGGACCAGCCATGGCAGTCTTGATGACATTAAGGCAATAAGGTCAAGTATACTTACACTGTTCTTTGTTGATATTTCAGTTTTTCAAACTGACAAGGTGTGACTATTTGTAAAACAGCACTACTTTAAAGTATTTGCATATTGGATTTCCTTCAGACCAAAACTTGAATTTATCAAGCCAATGAACAATTCTATTTTTAAAAGGATTCTATGGATAAATAAGAATTCATGAACACAACCACATGTGAAAGTGCCATTTCAGGAGAGGTGGCTTTTTCTCAATGGATTTTGCTTTAAAACTACCCTTCTTTAGAATTCAGTGTGTATTTGTGGGAAGTTTGAGATTTGAGGTATCGTGTATGCTCTAAATTTATGATCCTGAGAGCATCAAACTTTTAGGCTCCTGTCTTAAAAGCTATATATTTAAACCTTTGGTTAATTAACCTTTTTAATTCTCAAAAGTTTTCTGGGAATCTTTGATAATAAACTTACCTTTTGATGTAGTGTCAACTTTGTTTGGCCACAGATATAAATTTTAAGGATATCATAGCTATAAGCACAGATACATGCAGTGCTACAATATAAAGTTATAAATTATTTCCGCTTTTTTCGAGAGTATTACAATATAATGTATTATTATTATTATTATATAATTTTCTTTAAGGGCCAGTATTTTTTGGTTGAAAAGTTTAGTGTGAGTAAATTAATTATAATTTTAAGCTAGATCTACTTCTGAGTATCTTACTGCTTTATGAAGTTACTTAAGCTTTTCTTTGTATTGTGTTGGTTTCTTTTGAAAAAAATCTTTTAGAAAAAAGCTACTTACTTGTGATGGCACAAAGGCAACTTACAGCTCAAACAAAGTCAGTGTTTTAAAAACATTTCTTTTTATATTGTTCAATGATTTGCCAAGAAGGAGCAAAGAGAAGAAGTTTGTGATTTCTGTGAATCTACAAGATTGAGGATTCGTATGTAAACATCAACTGAAGAAATCTGATAATGTGGTGAAAAGATTGCTTAGAAGGGATTTGTCAGTAAATTTCATTCCAACAAATTATATACTTGTTAAGCTTCTTGTAATTTCATAGCACAGTGCGACATTTTCTAACCAAAAGATAGGTTTGTTTGTAGATGTGTTTTCTATATGGGTAATCGCATTTGCTTCTAATTAGTATTTGGTAACACTTATTAAAATGTCACGCTTGGCTTGACAATTGAAGTGTCCAAATCCCCAAATCTCCTCTTTTTTTTTTTTTTTTTTTAATGTTTCAGCTCTCCACAATTAAGCCCTTAAGAAAGATAGCTAAAAGAATATGTGGCTTGTGCTTACCGATTGTTCATTATATGAAATTATTACCTCAGATGTAGAAGTTCAGCATTTTCTTTGCGTCATAAGTCTTGGGGAGGGCAAAGAGCAAACGCTGTGTGCTCTGGCAGTCTCAGACCTAACGTAACTTAAATAATAAAGTTGTGACAGTAGTGCTAGACTGAGGCATTAATGAAATAGAATTCTTAGAGGACGTATTTCACAAAATTAGATTCAAGGCCTATGCCCCTCATTGCCCCTTTAATGAACCGCCCATATGCTTTGATGTAATCAACAGTTTGCATTTTTTTCTCTTAAAATTTTATTTATAAAAAATTTTTCAAGACTTAGACATTAAAGACATTTAAGTATTATGTCCATATACACTGCCACACTTCTCAAGGCATCTCACCATTGGGGAAAAATTGACTAAAATTATGCTTGCAGTGTTCTGCCTCCTTCCTCTTAAAATAGTTCATTCACTATCTTTCTGACCATTATTTTATATTTGATGCTGATGTGTATTTAATGGGATCATATCAGTACTTGCACTTGTCAGTTACTCTATACCTTTAATAAAATTACTGGCAACAACAATAACAACAACAACAACAACAAAGCCAACTTTTTTTGGCTTTTCAACCTCTGCTGTCCCCAAAGTCAGATCCCTATATGTAATAGATTAGTACATTAAATGAAAGAAATGACAATTTGGAAAGCCGGGACACCGGTCTGTCTGTAGCCTGCAGATCAGGTGTACCAGTATCCAGATCGTATTGAGATAACTTAGATGTTCCTCGCTCCCCACCTGCGACAATCCCGCCATGCCTTCCTTCGCAAATGGCCGCTCTTAGGTGGCAGACTCCTCTTTGCTCCTGCAGCTTTTATAACAGAATATAAGAGCAAAAGCAGCCATCTGGGGTGAGGCTTTCTCCCAGTTCTTTGAATTCACTGACCAGAAGCACTGCTTAACTTTGACATTCAGATAACTGTGTCAGGAGTGTTGTGACCTTTACCACACTGTTGTTTACTGGATTTAAACATCGTAACTCTGTCAGTTTCACGAGAGTGATTGAATTTATAAATTCTTAATCGCCTTTTTTAAAGCAGCCCTTAAGCTATATTCTTTAATGTAGCAGTAGCTAACTAAATTGAGATTTGTGAATTGCATTTAGAAACTAGCACTTCTCAGTACTGCTTTGAGATAAGGAGAAATTGTATATTCAAATATATAAAATGGTTATCTGTAATCATTGGGTCACACGTAACAAGCTTCAGTAAATAGACTCCTTTTTTTTAACTAAAAGATTTGTATTAGTGCTGATTTTATAAACAATTGAAAGTCATCATTTAATCTTATTTAATGAGGCAAATATATAATGTATATAATGATAATACTAAAGATTGCGAAATTTTAATCAGCTTCTCCTCTCCTCTCCTTTCCTCTCTCCTCTCTTCTCCCCTTCCTTCCTTCCTTCCTTCCTTCCTTCCTTCCTTCCTTCCTTCCTTCCTTCCTTCCTTCCTTCCTTCCTTCCTTCCTGTGAAAATAATGTAAATTTGATTCAGGAAGAGGAGATAACTAAATTTATGCCTTTGTTTCGTCGCTTATTACCTGTGGAATCTTGGAAGAAGTTATGTAACATTTCAGGGGCTCAGCTTCACCATCTGTAAAATGGAGAGAATAATCATAAGTGTGATGAAGATCCAATGAGATAATGACTTTGTCTTATTTTTTATTTTAAATAAAAAAATTCTGGATGTAGAAGTGATATAATGAACATACTATATTTAATAACACTAGTTTCTATGATGGAGTTCTGCTGTTTTTAGCTACCTGCTATAAATTATTGCTACCTGATTTGAAAATTTAGACTTATCGAATGTGTTTTTTGTGTACATTTTCCCTCTTTGTAGTCTATTGTATACATGCTGTAATTACTACAGGTGCTGGATCTGCCTCTTCCTTCCAGTATGTTTTTTAAATCTGCACACATCAGTATGCCATAGTACACTATTTATCTAAGATGCTTTTAAAGCAAAAGCTAGAAATGATTTTACCTGGTATGTGTAAAAAGAGTGTTTTGCTTGAAAGTAAAAAAAATGTATTGGTAGATTCCTGATGATATTTGATGTGGAGTGCAGTGTGAGAAAAGAAATGTTTAGAAAAGCAGTTAATTAAAATACTGAACCCAAAGAATTGCTTTTTTTTCTCTCTTTAATGGTACTGCATCTTAGAAAGCTCCTTAGCTCTTTGCCTAGTGCAGCTGTCCTTTCCTGTAAGATCGGGTTTCAAGAGCAATGATGGATGGTGGGTGTCTGTAGCCAGTTGTGGGGTTTGCTCCGAGGTCAAATGTATTGATGGAGGATAGGAATTTACTGCCTTCTGTCTCTCCCTACGATACTCCAGTACAATTTCACAGGGAAAAATTAGACTAGACACATCTCATGATGATCCATGTCCCATTATAGGTCAAAAAGACATTTGTTTTCAATGTTTAAAATAATTTTTACCCTACCCCTCTTCTTAATGCTCCACCCCAACTAAAAAGACATATTGAGCATGCACTAATGATTTCTTAACTGCACAAGCAGACCCTGACCTCCCTGTGAAAACATATTCAAACTACTCGTAATAGTAACTTAATTGAAATGTTATTAAAGGCTTTTAAGAGGGAAACTCTTAAGAGGGCTACCAGTTTTGACTATTTCTGGTTGAAATAGTTCAGTGTGACTTTTAGATACATGGTGTTATATCTTATTTTAAATGGATCTATTATGATTATTTGGCTAATTGGGAACAATAGTACTCTATTGGAAATGTCTTAAATATTCTAAACCCAGTTACTGGTCAAGTAATAATTTTTACTTGTTTTCCCTGGGGGTGGGAGAAGGAGGGAATTATAATATTTTCCTAGAGGAATAATATGGGGGGCACGTCATCCTTTGGAAATATCCCATAGATGGAAGTTGTTCTCTTAGAGTTCCTTCTTTGACTCTCACTTTCTTTGTCAACATTGTTTCCTCTTCCTTCGATGTTTGGACTCCTATGTCTCCATCTCCATCCTAAACTCTTACTGCCCTCCCCCCTTTTTTTTTAATCTATGGCCCGCTTCAGATCACTGTCTATAATGTTTACTGGGCTATTCCTATCCACTTCTCATAATTTCTGCATAGGTAAACCCTCAGACTAAATTTCTTAGCTTCTCTGTGGAGTTCCAGACCTGAATTTTGTATCTCCTTGTTAGATGGTGGAGAAATAGTTGGCTTGCCTGTATCCCAAACTCTGCATTTTGTAAACCTAAATATTATATTTTACCCATACTAGTATCTACTTTTTTCCCCCCAGTATCTCATCATCTGATTTATTTCTGTACTAGAAACTTTGGTGTCATCTTTTATCTCCTTTTCTTTCATTCAGTCCAATTCTGTAGATTTTATTCCTGTAATCCCTTATAACTTTATCACTTGCTTTCCATCTCTACCCTATTACCAAGTTGTTTAGATGCTCAGCACACCATGAAGAGATTCCTATGTGGTCTTTGTGATTTCTCTTTTCTCTTCTTAAAAACGTTTGCTTTCTGAAACATAAACCTTCTTAAGTCTGCACACTCAAATGCTAAATCCTCAGCACAATGGTCAGATTGCTTTGCAGTCTAATCTTAACACTTGTGTCCCACCTGCTCTCTCACCATAACTCCAGGTACTCTGTCCACCTTCAGTATCAGAGCCACTGTCTTCAGGGAGAACTCTGCCCTCGGGCGCCTCTAGTTCCACCAGTACTGTTCCTGGAATCTCCTTTCTCTCCTTACCGTCTTGCCTAACTTGTGTTCATTGAAATTTTCCTAATTATTCTCATATTTTAATTCACAGCTCAAGTGCTATGCCCTTTTCTTTGAATTTAGTATGAGTTGAAGTTAATTGAAATTATAATTGTGAGGAATAATTATTCATTTGAAACTTCTGATGATGCTCGTGATGCTGAGTTAGGTAAAAACCACATTTCCTTTAATCTTCTTGATACTAGAAGTTCAGCAGTAGTGACTGATGTGTAAAGTCTTAATAGTGATAGTTGCTAAAATTTACTGAGCACTTATTATGCCAGGCATTCGGCATAGCGCTTTACCTTCATTATCATGTTTAATCTTAAAAGTAACCCTGTGTAAGTCAGATGTTTTTATTATCACCAGTTTATTCAAGAGGAAGTTGGTTCATAGAGAGGTGCAGTAATTTTCCCAAGATTTCACAGTAGATATAATAAAGATGGAACTTAAAGCCAAGATTTTAAGTCAAGTAATATTATAATCTCAACTTATATCTACTCCACACTCAACCCTTCACTATAGTCTTGTATCTGGCATAGTTTTTTGTTTTTCAGTTATTTCACATGTATTAGGCAAGTATACCCGATGACGTGTGTTCTTACCCAAGTTCAGGAAGAATCTTAAGTATTATGTAGGTTGCCCCCTTCCATTTCTGAAGAACCTTTTCTATTCCTTGCTCAGTTTGGGACTGGAGGCACTGATTTTTTTTTTGTTTTTGTTTTTGTTTTTTTTTTTTTAAGCAGTTTGGACTACGTGATCTCTTTTCAGCAGTTGCCTTCCAGCTCTAAAATTATGTGATTTTAGGCCAGTGACACGATTGCCTGAACTCTGGGGTCAGTGCTGGAGCATAAGTGGTTAAATGAAGTATTCCCACCAAGAATAGCTTTTAAACACACAAAGGCTGCCCAACAGGTAAGGAATCAAAGGGATTTTTACAAAGAGCAATGTTGAACCAGCAGGGATATCTGAAAAAGAGCCTCCCATCAAAGAAATGAAATTATGCCAAGGGCTGATATGTATGCATTCTATTTATTGGCAGCCTGCCACGTACAGTTTTATCTGGAAAAATTTTTCAATTATGACGTCTTCTAAAATGCTGTATTTTCACTGCTCACCTGTTAATTTTATTATCAATAACGGATCATTTGGTAAGCTTTCCCCCCCCCCATTTAACATATTTTATAAAGGTTTAGCTTTTTTCTTTTTTTTATAAGGCCTCAGAGACATATTTCTAATTAATTTTGGTTTTACAAATAATACAAGATGTTACATTTACGTGATGATTTGGAAAATTATTTTTCCTATGACAAGACACCTAAAGTTTTAAATCAGACGTGGTACATAAAATAAAGTTACGTGGAAAATACCTTGGTGTTTTATGGCTCATGTAGTATGTCAGTAGTTACATCTTCTTTGCTCAGGTTTCTAGATTGCTTCTCACATGCATATACGATCCTTTTTAGCTATATTTTCCTGTGAGTTAACCTATAAACAGAACCTCCGAGAAACCTGGAACAGGGTGTACTACCTTCTTTGGGCAATGTGTATTGACGATTCTTCCACAGTTAGGTCTAAATAAATGATTTTTGGTGATAATACTTATAAATTAAGAATGACAAGTTTAATAACTTGTTATGCATATTCAATTGAATATGTTATGCATATTCATTTCTACTTTAAGAAATGATCGCCTAAGTTTATTTGCATCTGATTTTTACTGTTATCCAGATTTAACTTGAATTCGATGTATTTTTACTAAAAATAGGAAATACACAATTTAAATTTTGATTTTAATTGTATTATTTAAATTTGTTTTCTCTAAACAACCTCTTGTTATTTCAAGTATACCAAAATAAGTTTTAATTTTCTTTCAATCAAATTATTCACTGCCTTTTAATATGCTAGGTAGCGTCTCTTGGCAAGGCCCCCACCATTCATTTCCTGCCTGGTTTGCAGCCTCTGTGTTTAGTTGGGAACTCACTATAGTCATTTCTCTGCTTTGCGGCTAGCATGATCTTTAAGAAACTCAAGTCTGATCATTGCTCTCCTTTAAATATTCTAATGACTCTCCATTCCCTCTATATAAAACTTGAACAAATCAGCAAAAGTCACCTGACCCATGATGTTCTTCCTCTTTCCTTGTCTTTTGCCACCTTACTGTTCTCATATGCATTTTCCCCTCCGCTCTCTCCACACCCCCAGCACATATACATTCCAGCCATATTAAAGTATTTACAGTTTTCCATCTTTAATTTTGAACATACTTTCTCTCCTAAAATGTGGAAAGTCCTTTCCTCTTCCATTTTTGTCTGACTCACATCTTCCTTCAGGTCACATACCTTAGCTGACTTCTGGGAAGACTCCCCATTCTCCTAAGCTTGGCCTCCTATTATTCACTACAAGATCCCCGAACACATTCCACATATAGCTTCTATCATAATGCATCGCGATTGCTTATTTATTGTCTGATGTCTTCTTCCCATAACCCCATGGCCTGGATCAGTATAGTAGCAATGTTGGCATGTTGTTGATTTGTTCAAGAACAAAATCAGTGTGCTTGGAAAAATCAGAATAAATTAGTTTATGTATGGCTCAAATCTTTTAACCCATATGTTTATTGTTTAACTCTACAATATATGGTAATATTGTCAGTGGTCCTCAGTATTTTATTTTATTTTATTTTATTTGAGCTAAGTTCTACTTACCTAGTTCCCTACCAAACCAAGGCAAAGCCAAATCTGAGTATATTGTGAATATCTACTCATATGCCACCAGACAAGACAAATCTGCCTTTACATCTGGCTGTGGTAGGAATTCCCAGATGCACTTAATTCTGACACATGGTCATTATTGAACCAAAAGCCATTGCCTGGCATGATTATAGCTTGTATTTGTTTTCGTTTTAAGAGGCCTCATCCAGGCTGCCAAATGTACAACAGGTGCCTTAGTTTTATACTTGCCAATCTGTTGTTATTCAAATGACCGCCCTAACAGAGACTAATGGTATCTCATAAAATTGATCTCAGATTTGGCAAGCCAGGCTCACAAGAACAAGAGTGTTAAGCCCTGCAGTGTGGAAATATGCTGGTGGTGAATGCGCCTGGTGAAGCATACATTTTTTAGAAGGTGACATATGTCTCACACATAGGCCCCTTGTTTATGTTGAGCCATGAAAATTTTTTGTAGCCCAGTATTACTTGAACACTAGGATTTGTAACATCTAATCTGATTTTAGATGAACTGGCTGGGTGGCATGGGGACAGGACTGGCTGTGCCAGCTCATCAATGAATGGCCGTGCCATGTCTGTAAGGCACAGCCAGGCAATCTTTTCATGCCAAACAGCTGGCATATATAACGGCTTCTATTTCCTGTCATCAGAAATTTGCCTCACTGATTTCATAAGGCCTTGTAAAGACTTGAATATTAACAGAGATAGCCAGGAGAGGAGTGTGTCAGTTTGCAAATAAGAGCTAATGTTTGAACACTTCATTTATACAGTGTGTAGGATTTTGCAGAGGTTTCCTCCCATGCTTTATAAGAAGCTGGCCTAAGGAAACCTTTGCCACCAAAGGAAATAACCCCTCGACGATTGGCCATCAAAACTCAAAAGTGTAAGTGATGGTAAATGTTAGAACTAGGTCTCACAGGGATATAGAACTATAGTTGTTGTTGTTTCTTTTTTTTCTCTCTCTGCAAAGGTTTTAGAGACTTCATTTTATTCAGTGGCTCACCTATTCTCTCATTTATTTATTAATTCTTTAAAATAACCACACACTAAAACTCTGCTAAATACAAGGCATTGTGAAAATATAAGAGTGAGCAAAACACTGCTAAGGAAAATTTGCACTGATAATAGATAGATACCTGGATTTTTAAAATTTTGGAAAATTTGTGCTAGCAAAATGTTCATTTCCAATTGGACAGCTTTGTGTTATCATGTGGAAAAATGCTACTCAAATTACACCATGATAGTGGAGCATATAGGTTTTACTAAAATCATCATCATCATCATCATCATCATCATCATCATCATCATCACTATTAGACTAAGAGAGGGTAGTTAGAGCCTTAGCTGCCTAGCCACACTTCACTTACTCTATAGTTAATTGAGCTCATCTAATTTCCTGTGACCTGGCATATAGAATAGTTCTTAGGTTAGGATTTGGCTATTATTGGACCATCTTTTTGTATTATTTATACCCATCCTACTTGAAAAAGGATTTTCGGCAGCTATTAAATCATATGCTTCATTATCCTTAATAAATCACCTCGGTAGAGCAGACAATGGATTATTGTACAGATGGTTAGTTTCTATGAGAAATTTTTAAAAATATGCATCTTCTGAATGGCCTCATTTTGAATAATATTTTATTTCAAGGCATTTAAAAAATGATAGTGCCCTTTCAGGGGTATATCAAACTAGTCATTTAGTAACTGTTGTTCATACTAAAAAACTATACTAAGTAAAAGAAATATAAATATGATTAACAGCTTTTAATAAATGTATTTTTAAAAGCCTGTTACCATTTCTGATTATACATTTTTTAAAATAGTCTTCAATATTTAGAAGAGAAGATGTAAAATGTTGTAGTATGATTTTATAATAGTAATGTTCTTTCCAACTAGAATTAAGAAAAATAATGGAGGAAGAAAAAAATATATAAAAGCTTGTATCCACAGGCTATATGAACATAGAATTACTCATAGGTAAAGGGGAAATAAATTATTTTTTAGATATTTTAAGCATAAGACTTTTTATTTTTGGATTAACGAGGTGACAAATTACACTGTTTTCATAATTGTAGATGAGAACACATTTCTGTCTGTAAAATGGGCCATGATAGCCTGTTTTTCATAGGGATAAACATTTCTCAGAGAATGAATGGGAATTTTTCCAAAAGTGCTAGAAAGGGCATTAAACCCTCACGTTGTTTTGCTGAGGAAATTAAGACTCCAGGAACTTAAGAGACTTTGCTGTCCCAGCTAGCCCTTCTGCCTTGCTCTTTGGAGGCCAATATCATTCCTTTTTGTACTTAACACTGTCCCTGTCATATTGCCAGGAATGGGGTGCTGGCCAATGCATGGCTGGATCTGAGACTGAGGAAGGTTTCACAGCGGACACAATCTGCTTTGATGAGGAATCTACTGCTCTTTCTCATTGAGGTGCAAGGGAAAAAAAAACAGAAGACAGATCTTTATATCTTTTTTTTTAACCAGAAGAAACCAAATTTATTAATTAATTAATTAAAATTAAATATAACTATAAACTTAGTTGTGCTAGCTCCATTTCAAGTGGTCAGTAGCCATGTGTAGCTAGTTGCTGTCAGATAGAGGAATAGCGCAGACATAGAATATTCTGTCATTGCACTTAGCTACACTGGACAGCACTGGTGTACTTGATCAATCTGGAACATTATTTGATATTTGCAGAGTTACATTTGTGATAAAAATAAAGGTAAACCATTTACATGCTGAGAATCCCAATTGATCTTAGTAAGACAGAATGTACCTGCCAGATATAAGTGAAAGATAGTATGTCTCAGAAATATATCCTTAAGGAAAGTGAATTGATAGGAGATTCTGCGCTTTTTGTCTAATACAAATATGCATACTCATTGATTTTGTACTTGCTCAATGTGGAGAAATACACATCTGTGGAAACAAATTGAGTACTGGCAGCTCCACATCTCTCAGATTTCCTCAGGGAGATTTTTCTGACATTTTCTGTCTTCAGCCATTTTCACCACATAGCTATATGAAAAGGATTAAAGAGTGGCAATATGTCGGAAAGAGGAGGCTCAGTAGGGTGATCGTCTAAGTTAAGATCCAAACAGGATGCTATGAGAGTGAATGGTGATGCTCTTAATGGGGCAACAGATATAGACTGGGCTGTCCTCAGCAAACTGGATGTCTGATGTCCTAAAGCTCCATACTCATAGCAAATGTGTCTGTCAGCATGGCTGAAATGGGCATGAGGGATGCCTGAAGGAAATCAGGGGCCAGGGAGAGGGAGTGCAAAAGCACTACATAGTCTCCTCTTGGCATCTTTCCTACTGCTTTTTTGCTTTGTTATAGTTCTCTTGAATTTTGTCAGGGAGCAAGCCAATCAAATGTCACATGATATTAACACTGATAAGTACATACCAGAACAACCTGTTAGAAATCACTGAAAGAGATTTAGGGGCAGATGAGGCTCTCCAGACTCACCCCTGACAATCCAGTGGGGAAGAGTGAGTGGCAGAGTAGTAGATACAATATTAGGCCATTACCTTACACTCCCCTCCCCCACCCCAGTCCCTCTTCACTTTCTCCCTGCCTCTCAAAGCAAGGGTTTAAGGCTGTTTAATGTTTCTGCAGAGCTGTAATAACCAGTAAGGGAATGGTGGAGGGATAGAAGCTACCAATTTTTCGGAAACATAGCCTTACTTTCTCTTAACCAGTCTCTTTTTTGGTCATAGAAGCCCAGATAATAGTTCCCAAACGCCTTCCTATTTTCCTTTCACAACCAGAGTCTCTATCACCTCCCACAGGGAGCACCACAAGTTCTAGTATTTTTAGTTGCAGTGTTTGCATTTTGCAGGTCAATTTTTTTTTTTTTTTTTTTTGCATTGCCGCTGTAGTTATATCAAGGAGTTATTTTAGATATGCTTTAGAAAGTATGTAGCGGCAGTTAGATATATTTGTGTTTTTGTTTTTAAAACTCAGTTTCGAGATGCTCTTTGTTGATGATGTCTCCAGCTTTAAATTCAAAATTAGTAAAAAGAGGTTTGTGAGATATAAGGGGTTTTAAAGGCAATGGTCAGAAACACAACAGTTACACAATTGTTGGGTATTAAAATAATTTGCATAGCATTGAAAAAATAAGATCTTTTTTAAGAGCAGGAGATTTTATATTCACAAGGGCTGAGGGTGTTTTGGTGCAAAATGAATTGGAGTTTGCTCAGATTCATGGACTGTGTTTCCTTTTATAAGAGGTTAGTTTATTTGTTTGTTTATTCCCTTACCAAAGAGGATTCATGGCAAGAGTGGAAGTGTTTATGCTTCCTGACATTTTCAGCTTCTGATAACAAAAGGGAAAAGTGGAAAGCCTACTTTGAGCCAATTAATCCACTGGAGCCCGGGGGTACTCATCCCTTGCAAAGTCTCATTTTTCAAGTCTTGGCTTTTTATTGTGATTATATGTACCACATCTATCAGTAACTGAGGTGAAAATCAGGTTTCTCTTTTAATTGCAGATCTAAATCTTGATGATCGCAGGAATACTATGATAGATAGGGCAGGAGCTATATAAAAGAGCCACGCGTTTTTGCCCTTAGATTTAGGACTTCATCTCCTCAACCCCACCACACTATAGCCATGACTTACAGTATTCTAGGTAACAATGTAGAACTTGAATTTATCATTATAGAAAGGATGCTGAGAACTCTTAGTTAAAGCAACACGGTGATTCATATATGAGACTGATCCTTGTCGGTAGAAGTCTTTTGTATGTATTGTAACATGCACTGTAGAAGATGTGATATCAGATTCGTACAGTAATGTAGTTAATACATAATTGGTGCTGGAGGGTTGCTAAGTTGATTAAAATGGCAATGAATCATTTTTACTTGTTTAATTATCTAAAAAAAATTAAGGAAGAGCATCATTAGTTTTCATAAATATGTAGTTTATATGTTAGTGTTTTAAATGTATGTAATTATAGGCCTACTGGATTAAATGCTGAGCCCCAATGGTAGCGCATATTCTGAGACAAGGAGGGCATAGAAATGTGGGTCATTCCACTTAGGGGTGTCTGACAAATGGCAACGTAAGAAAAGAGACCTTGAGTTACGACAGGGCGATCTGAAAGAAAACATGAACCCAAAGTGCTGCTCTAATACATTGGTGAAGTGATACTGTTTTTACATTTTTATACCATAACTTTTTTCATCAAATTTATAGCCATAAAAGTATAACTTCATTATAGAAAATTTAGAAACATTGAAAAAAATGTCACTCATAATCTTGTCCCCTGAAAACAGCCCACTATTCTGACTTGAGTAAAGTTTCTGGTCCTTTATGCTATACGGTGAGTTTGCTATTCTGTACTTTGTCAGCTAACACCTTAGCATAAATGTATTTTCCTGTCTTGCTGCCTCATGACTGTAATCTTGATTGGCTACTCAGTATTTCCTTTGACTAAATGTGTCTCTTCCTTACTGTTGGACATTTCTCTTTTTCTTTCCCCATTTCTCTCACTATTACAAATACAACAAGTTTGAGGAACATTTAAATTGAGATAGCTATTTTTCTATTTTGCATTATTTATCTTAGGAATGATACAGATAGAAGGGGTATCACTAGGTCAAAGGATATGAATATTTTTATGTCTTTTGAAACACACTACCAAATTGAAGTCCAGAAAGGATATATGTGCTGATGAGGGAGGGTGTCATCAGTAAGGATGGAAATCACTGGTTTCTTTTTTCCTTGGTCACTTTGAATAACATCATGTAGGTTTTATTGATTGAATAGGCAAATCACTGCCTCATTATTGTTTTAATGTGAATTTCTTTAATTACTAAAGTGATAATTTCTCCTTAATGTTTGTTTGCAAGTAATTACCCTTGTTATATAAATTAGCTCTACATTTCCTTTGCCTCAAGGTTTTATTCAGTAGTTCATGTTCTTTATATTTTGAGTGTATTAACTCTGTCATGTTTTTAACAAATGTACCTTAAGTCTCTTTATTGGTCTTTATTTAGCAGTTCTTTTTACATACATGTTATTTGTAATTTACATTGTCAAAACTATTGATGATCCATTGTTCTATTATTATTTTATTATATTTAAAACTAGGAAGTTCTTTCCTTTTGTAAGATTTCTTCTCGTTTTTCTGGTGTTTTGTTCCATTTTTTAAATACATTTTGTTGTTCTTCAATCAAGTGATCCTTAAACTTACATAGATGATATAGTCTCTAAAAGTATTAAATACCCATGAAATATCATTACATTTATTTCCTGATTACAAACCAGATATTGCTTTGTTAGAAAAAAAAGTATAACTAAGGCATATTATAAATTCACAACCAAGTGATATATGTACATAGATTTTTTTTAAAGCTACCAAACTGGATAGCCTAGTCTTTAGCCAATCAACATTTTCTGATACTAGTAATAAATACGTATTTTTGTTTGTTTCAAAAGTTTATTAGAAAATAGTATAAAGTTTAATGAAATATGTACATTAAGTTAAATTCAAGTTGAATTTTGAAAGGATTGATTTTTAGGAGTGAAGCATTTCCAAGCCACTCATAGAACCTTGATGTATGCAATTTGACAGTCTCATACTCAAATCATATGTAAGTGATGTGTAGTTGTTGTATAAGACAAGGTTCTAAATTTTTTTCCTCAAAATGGTCAATTACATATCCTAAAACTAAACAGTCCATTACCCAATTATTTGCAATGGTCCTTTAAAATAATCTTATTTGAAATCATTATGTTTTACTATGTGTTTCTGGTTAGCTTATTCAGTTTTATTTTTCTATAGGTCCATCACTGAGTCAGTTATAATACTCCTTCAATTACTATATATTTCTTTTTTTTTTCTTCTGCTACTATAGCTTATTGGGCTGAATCTTTTCTCTTTATGTTTTTCTTACAGATTTTTCTTTGGTAACTTCTCCATTTTAATCTTTGAAATGTTCTTTAGTTAACCCTAAAATTTTTAGCTGTAAATGAAAAAGCTTTAATTCAGATTTTCACATAATATCATAGGACTTACTCATATTCTGAGTTTTGTGCATATTACATATAGTTTAATTGTGTCAAATACTTAATTGTAGTGGGAACTTTTTCTCTTTACCTCACAATAAATCAAATAAACAAAAACCAACTACTTTTGTTTTAAATGGTACAGTCTTTTTTTTTTTTTTTTTTTTTTTTTTTTAAGGTTAGATGCTAGATAATCTTCCATCTAGGGAATGCCTGTTTTGACTTAAAATTTAATTTTGATGATTCCAGAATCTCTTCTCAATTATTTTTATAGTTGAAAGAAAAAACAGCATTTAATCTGCATATGCCTTGTTTTCTCACAATTTTCTATATCCTATATTTAAAACATATTTTTATTGAATTTCTGAACTTTGAACCTAAAATTAAGAATTATATATCATAGATGACAGATTAAAAATTCATTTCTGTATTTTTGTAAGGTTGGATTTGGTTATATATTTGGTACATAGCAGTTGTTCTTCTGTAGCTTTTCTAACATTTAAAACCGTTTTATTTTTAACCAGGAAAAAAAAAATCCAAAAAAGAGTTGGGTATTAAGTGATTAACCAATAACTCTAGTCTTTAGAGCTGTGTCCAGGACTCCCTTTCTTTGTGAAATAGAGCGTATCTTGTAGTTTGCTTCGTCAGTGTTCTATTAAAGTTCTGCATTTTGAGCCATATTTATGCCTGAATTAGTTCACAAGTTTCAAGTCACTAACTTTGATTATATTTATTATTATTTACCAACTTAGCCAGCTCTTACTTGATTTAATAGAGTATATAGCAGCACATAAAAAGTCTAGGAAATTAAAAAAGGTATTTGGACAATGTTGCTTTGAAATTTATTTACATATTAATTAAACAAATATACACTGAGTTCTTACTGTGTCCCAGACATAGATCTAGGTACTCGGGTTGCAGCAGGCAACAGCAAAAACAGGGTTGTTTTCTGAGCAGCTTTCATTTCAGTGGGAGGTGGAATATGTAGATATGCAATAATGTGTAAAATAAATGATAGTGATGAGCACTCTGAAGAAAAAAGACATAGCAGGGAAAAGGCATAGAAAGTTACCGCTGTGAGGGGGGTGGAATCAGTGCTGTTTTAAGTAAATCAGTGCCATTTTAACTAAGGTGTATATCTGAACAGTGACTTTCTAGGGAAGAAAGTACCCAGAGGCAGTAGGGTGCTAGGATTGCATTCCTCCACTCTTCTGAAAAGCAATTTTTTTTTCTTTTTCTTTTCTTTTCATTGATTTATTTTTTAAAAGCCTATAGCACCTGGTCTTCCTAGGTGATCTCCCATCTAAGTACTGAGCAGGCCCGACCCTGCTTAGCTTTCGAGGTCAGATGGAATTGAGCATGTTCAGGGTGGCATGGCCATAGACTGAAATTTTTTTTAGCTTTATTTGTAGAGATTCCGATTCCAGACATATCCCATCTCCCTTGTTCACAGGACCCAAATGCAAGGCGAGATCCACTGTACTTTCTGATCTTATCCTGGCTACAGCTGGTGCCCAGGAGCCCAGGTGATATCTAACCAGGCAGAAAGGCCAGGGGTCATTCAGTTTCTCTACTCACCCCATGCTCTTGTTCTGCTTTGCTGACTCTCTGAATCTGATGCTCTGGGCCCCACTTGAATATTTGCCAAGACAAGTGCCTTTCCCGATTACTGACTTTTACCCAAGGTCCTTGCATGACCTAGATCATATCTGTTTGACCTTTTCCAGCAGTTGGATTCCTCAGTTCAGTCATGCCCATCCCAGCCATACTATGAGCTGTTATTTGCTTTGAATAACCCCACATAAATTCAGTAGTTACTCACTTAGTTGTCTGCTAGAAAGCAATTCTGTTATTTACTTCCTTTTATGCCCTCATTTTATATAGGAAAAAATCAGAAATGGAAACTTTTAGTGTCTTGCTCAAAGCCATAGGAGGAGGATGCAATGGATGTTTGTTAGAAATTGTTGTCTGTGTGTGTCCTGGGTCACTGTGTTGGTCTCTGAACAGACTGGAGTTTAAATTCTTACTGTGCAAACTCTTTGGTCCTGTTTCCTTATCTCTATAATAGGAATGATAGGAGCACCTACCTATCTACTAGTATTGCTGTGAACATTAAATGAGATAATGCATTTTAAGAGTACTGTGCCTAACACATGAAATATTCAGTAAATAAAGCAATTTGCATTGGTATTGATGCTACTACTATTACCTTTGCCATTATTTTGCCTTTTATATAAATCTTTAGAAATAGGCGTATGAACAGAGTAATTATTAATAATATTATTTCTGAAGTAAATAAGAACAGACAAATTATAAAAGATGGTCAGATGTTTGACAAAAATATTTTCCAAAATTATTGAATTTCTTCTACATTTTTATCTATAAAACAAATGCTATCATGTAATTTTCACATTTTACATAACGTTTTGTTTTCCATTAGACTTTATAATATTATGAAGGACTATATGATATTATAAATTATGCTCATTGTTAAGATGACATCATCTATCCAGTAAATGGTAGTAGTGTTACATCCTAAAACTTTGTTTTTTTAAATCCCCCACTCCCCCCACCCCCGGCTTTATTGAGATATAACTGACATATAGCATTGTGTAAGTCTAAAGTGTACAGTGTGTAGATTTGGTAACATTTATATATTGCATTATAATTAGGAAGTACAACATTAACTAACTTCTTCATTCTGTCACATAACTACTATTTCTTTTTTGTGGTGAGAACATTTAAGATCTACTCTCTTAGCGACATTAAAGTATATCATATAGTATTAGCCATAAGCACTATGCTTACATCCTGAAATTTGCTTATGAAATCTAGAGGATAATGAAAATTTTTATGTAACACCCCCTGAAGTGATAAATGAATAAGTCAAAATAGTAATGTTATCATTTACAATACCTATCTTCACTTACTGGATTCAATTCTTTATCTTTCTGCCTGTCATGTATTATATATCGGGCTTATAGATCATCAAAAGTAGCTATGCATCCTGTTTTAAAGGTCACATGCTCAAATCAATGTTAATAACCTCTTGGAAACTAAGTGAGTAGTGAAATACAGTCCAGTAAGATTTATTCTTTAGCAAGGTCTTCCTGTGTGGTAAGTTAGAAGAGAAAAGCTGTGAACTTGCTATCTTATTCTTTAACTACCCGCCTCCCCTCCTTTTTTTCTTTCTCACTTTAAGTTTTGTGGCTGTGGCCTCTAAATGAACTGGATGTGTTGTCACTGTTGTTAAGATTTCCGGGGCCCACAGAAAATATCAAGTCAATTGTATTACCGACTTGTTTTTAACTTAGGCAAAATAAGAATACAAAAGAAAATGTCTTTTACATTATGCAGCTCTCCAGATAATGAACAGTGGATATTAAATTTATGAGAGGACTAATATGAAGTGAAGGGTTGCATTTTTTTTTTCATTTAAATTTTTATATTTTGTTCTTTGCAGGGTGTAGGTGTAGTCAGTTGCTCAGTTCATAGAAAAATGAAGCTTCAGGACACCTAAAAAGAGAGCGAAAGAGAGATAACTCAATTTAGAGAAATATTAAATATCCAGCCTCCTTCAGACATGATTACTTTTACAGTTGAAAGGTTTCATATTTAAAGTAATCCTCTTTGTGAAGTCTTATGATCCTTGCAGTGTGACCATAAACTTAATCAAAATCACCCTGCTAACAAAACACACATAGTGGGTGCAAACACTGGTTAATTTTCTGTTTCACATGACTTGAAGTGTATCGTGGCCTTGTTTAGTCAGTCATTTCTGAAATGTGTGGCTATTTTAGTAATCACCATAACTGACTTTCCCTCTTCCTTGTAATTCATTGCCTGTTTTCCCCAATAATTTTTCAAAGTTGTGGAGGGTTGTTATTTTGATGAAAAAACAACGATGGCTTTAGTTGCCATTGACTTCACATATGATGTCTTTTCTGTTGTTGTTCTGCATTCATGACTATAAAAATATACTGTTACTTACTGTCAGATCTCCCAATGTCCTAACAGGATTTTTCTCAAAGCAATTCTCCATTTAGGTAAATTAAAGGTGGACTAGGAGCTTTGGGGGATTACTGGATCAATGCCTATCATTTTACATAACATTCTAATTGCAAGAAACTTAAATGCATTTAGGGACTAGCTTAGTAGACATCAGACATATGTATATATCATATATAATCTCATATATATGCTCACATTATTTATGTATATTTTAATCACCAGCTACTGTTTGCATTCAGTACACATTAGAGCTATCAGAAGATTGGAAACGCTTTTCATTATTGCCTTTTATCTGTCATGCTGTTTGAATGATTTTACTGGACACTACTAAAGTAGAAAATGGTTACAAGTAAATTACAACTTGTACCCATTTCCAACTGTCAAAAAAGCACTAAAGGAAGAATAGTTTATGGACTTTATAAAACATTGTGATTTTGAAAGCAGTTTTTGCCAAATTAGTATATGTAAATGATCTTTGCTCTATGAAACTTTCTCTGATGTTTTGCAGTGTTTGTAATACAGTTGACTCATAAAAGTAATGCAGTCTTGAGATGAATAGCAAATTGTTTTCAGAATGATCAAATTCATTCTAACTAGCTGAAAGAGACATATCTTTTATGATTTTTTTGGTTAGTATTTGCAGATGAAGTGTCTGATTTGGAAGGACTTTGAGTTTACATTTGAAGGGATTTAGTGTGTGTTTACAAGAAAGTTTAGCAGATGTTAATATTGCTTACCTTGTCATTTTTCTTCCTATCTGAAATGACTAGCTTTACTGAATTAAGTTGAGTTTTTCTTTTTAATTGTGCCGACTAGTCTAGTCTCTGAGCATCTTTACGTAACATACTGCTAATGTGACTTCAAAATGGTCTGGTGAAGGCAAGCGAAGTGTACTTTGATACAAAGTAAGCAAGATCATTTTAATTTCTTAACCAACTCAGAGTAAAACATTTTTTTTTACATTCTCCTAGGGTTCAGTGGGTAAATCCAACAAAGGTAATGATCAGAAATAAAAACAACTGGAACGAGATCAGGATTCAATTCATTAAAATTTTGGAGAAGAGTCTCTGACAGAAACCAATCCCTTCTTCTGCTTCTTACTCTCAAGAATCAGAAAAACAAAAACAACCCCCCCCCTTTTTTTTGTGAGTGTTTAATGGCTTAAAACTTCTGGGCTTACCTGGCTTGTGACATATTCTCTGAGTTTAGTAGGCAGCTTTCCCTCCCTCCATTCTACTTTTCCTCCCTTCTACCTCCCTTCCTCCCTCCCTCCTTTCCCTTTTTCTATCCCCACACCTCCCATCACCCCACTCCCTGCCTTCTTTCCTTCTTATCTTATGAAAATAGCTTGGTATTCTGTGGATACTTGTGATTGTGATGATCCCATCAAGAGCTCCAGTGAGAGAGAACGAAGTTCAGCAAACTTAGTGAAGCCGTGCACACGTATGTCCCTCTGACTGTGCGGTTGAGCTCTCAGGCTTCTTCTCAAATGCTGCTTCCCTCGGAGGAGTTGATGTAGGTCCAGTCTCTATATTCAGTTTGGCTCTAAGCTGTCAGTCTCCTCTGGCTTTGTTGGGAACACTCTGTGAACTATGGATGGACGTGGAGGGCCGGTTAACACAAATAGGAACACTGTTGACTTTATGACAGAATCACAACACAGACGCACTTCTAAAATGTGATTGCATCTGGCTTACAGATGTAAACTGTGTACCCAAAATAGGGCAGATGCTTATAAAAATTATTTCTTTCCAAAACCCGATTTTGAAGAGAACGTAAACTTATTTTGGACCACTTTATACTTTGTTTGTAGAAGATGAGCAGAAAATATGCTTAAGTGCTATCTGTAGATTGCTATTGATTAGGTATCTCTTAATATTTAGAAAGTTATAGAAAAAGTCTACTTCCCTCTACCCTCTTGAACTTTTGTCCACTCATATGTGGGTTAATGAGTATGTATTTCCTTAGTTACAGTGAATCCCTAGTAAAATTATTATCTGCATGAGACGTCACTGAAATAGAGTAGCAACATTTCATTCACAATTTAATGTTATTTCATCTTCCTATGCTACTGTTACACTTTCTATGGAAACACAAAGTTGAATCTCAGAGGGCACTAATTTGATGTGGAAGAGTTGAGTAACTATTCAGTTAAAGTCAGTTTAATACCATCTAAATAGTATGTCCCAGGCTTGCTGTGAGAATTAACTAAAATAACACGTCCTAAATGCTTAACACAATGCTTGGCACACAGTAAATATTCACAAAAATAATACTTTTATTTTTATCATTTGAAGACATAGTTTCTAGGGCTGTAAATGTCACTATTAAGCCCTTGAACTTTGGCTAAACAAACTTCTTGAGCCTTTGTTTACTTATCAGCAAAGTGCAGGACTTAGATTCAATGACATAAAATGTCCCTTCTAAATCTATAAATTTTCTGACTGCTTATCTTTTTGTGGAGCTAGATCATCACAATTCTTTAGAAAAAAAAAAACTTGTTCTTGAGTTTTCTGAAGCAAATGTTAATAAAAATAATAGACTTTATAATAAATGTTAATATCACTTGTTGACTAATTTTTATTAAGGTATCAGTAATAATTAGTCAATTAAAGAAAATGGTTATTATTTTATTTTATTTGGAAAAGAAAGCAACAGTTTACATCCTGGTGGGTTTTGGGGATTTCTTAAGCAATGATTTCAGCACCATGGGTACTCTTTCTCCAAATTATGGACTAGTTCTACAACTTCCGTGGAACCTGGAATTACTTCTGTAGCAGCAGTAACTTTGGTTATTCAATTTTCCTGTAGTGCTAACATACTTATGTTTAAACGCAGTTCTTTGCATACCACCAGTTTTAAAGCATAGGTCTTTTGAAGATAGAAACAGGCCTGTTTATTTCATAAGCATTTTATCAGGTTCTTCATCTATGAATTATGTAACCAAGAGACTTTCATGAGATTTACTTCCTTTTTAAATGATGGATTTACTAGCAAAATAGATCAAACAGTGCCTAATACATTATTGAATATATTATTATTATTTTGAGGATGGTGATAAGTGCTAATTAAATGTGCTTCAGGACATAATATCAATAATTACAAAAAGGTAGGTTTTCCAAGAAAGATACTCATCCCATCATTTCAGGTCTATTATTTTAAATGGATCCTATTCAAGTTCATTTAGCTATGGCTTAATTAGATTAGATCCATGTTTAGTTTAATTCAAAAATTTTAATAACCTCTAAGTATTGAACAAGAGAAATATTTCAGTGAAGAGACATGACAAATACCCTATATAGGCTAAAGGTATGTTCTATTTTGAAATGTAAATGATAAGTTGATTTATGTTGCGAAGTCTGGGAGAGGGGAAGGAGTTTAGTTACTTTTTTGATAGAAAACTGAAATTTCTTGAATACCAAAGAGATTGATGGGTTGAGACCTTTATTTCTTCACTATAGATTTTACTAGGCTTTAGAGACTGAACTGTGAATTGGAAATGACCCTTACCCTTAATAAGCTTAGTCTATTAGAGGAGATAGATGTAACATTTATAGCAAGTTAGTGTGATAAGTACAGTGAACCTACAGAAGAAGAAGAAGTAATCAACTCTGCCGTGTGCATGTGTGTGTGTGTGTGTGTGTGTGTGTGTGTGTGTGTGTGTGTGTTTGAGTATTTGTGTATAAGGGGAGAAAGTAGCAGATCTTAGCTACACCCGAGCAGTGAGCAGAAATCCACCCATTTAAATAATGGCAGAAAGAATATATCCAGGCAGAAGGAGCAGTATATGCTAAGGAAGCTACCTCTTTGGATAACCCTTACGTCTGCTAGATACTGGACATTTACCAGTGATCAAAGCAGATACGATCCTTGCCATTGGGTAGTTTACCATCAAGAGGAGAGTGAAATAATAGATGAATATGCAAACAACCTGGTTAAGGATTTAGACAAGAAAAAAGGGTGGTGTCTGCCCTCTCAAGATCTGGCCTTATAAATCTCTCTTTGGAGGCAACATGTGAGTTGAGCTCTGAGGGATGAGAAGTTATTAGCTGGATATGGGTAGTGAGTATCAATCTGTGTGAAAATCAAGAGGAAGGACATAGCTGTTTGATGGACCAAAAGGCCAACCGGCTGGAGAGTGCTAGACTTGTGGAGGATGAATGTGATTAAGATTGGAGAGAGCGGATCAGGACACTGGGCCTTGTAAAAAAAAAAAAAAAAAAAAAAAAAGGTTGGATTTCATTTAAGGCACAGTGGAAAACTGTGGGAGGGGTTGTAGATAGAGGAGTGACACACTAGATTTTTGTTTTAAAAAGATTACTCTGGCTGCTAGGTAAAGAATAGATTTTGAGGTGCCAGAGTAGACTTAGGAAAGCCATCCAGGAAGCTGTTATAGGTTGTAGGAATAGAGATAACAGTGGAGACAAGATTTCTGATTGGACTTGGGGCAGGTGGAGAAGGAGGAGGTACAGAGAGAAATTGAGGGTAGATACAGACTTTTGTCTTAAAATAGTGTCATTTACTGAGAAAGAAAAAGCTGACAAATAAGCATGTTGGGGGATGGGGAAATCATTTTGAAAACCTTTGATTTGAGATATCCATAGAACATCCAAGGAGAGAGGTGGACTAGGTGTTATACAAGCTGTAGATCAAAGGCACAGTTGCCATGGAGATAAAAGTTTGAGAATCTTTGGAATATAAAGCTATGTGGGAAGGGATGAAATCACCCAGAGATGTCAGGAAGTGGGTCAGTGGGATACCAAGTATTTAGAGGTCAAGGCAAAGCTGCAGGTTCTAAGGAACCCAGAATGTGCAGCCCAGTGGTAGAAAGAAAACCAGGGTAGTATGGCACAGTAGAACATCAGACGAGGGTTTCAAGAGGAAACTGGGGGCAGTGAGCTGTTATGACACAACACTAGGTATTATACATCTCACTGGAGTATTTTTTGTTCTTTCTTCAGCTGTACATGGAAAGCATTGGAAGATTTCATGCAGAGTACTGATCTTAGCAGAAGAGAAATTTGGAAAGGTCACAATGTGGGCTGTGTGAACATTGAATTCAGCTTAGAGGAGCAGAAATATGTTCATCCTTTCTGCTTTCTAACATATTAAGTCACCTTATCTTAAGGTAAATGACTGCAACAGGTGTAGTGGTTTTGGGAAATGGGAGATTGCGGAGTTTAACAGAATTGGATCCAGTTCTTTTTTGTTGTCAACTTTGGGACCCTGGGCACATTGCTTAATCTCTGTCAACTTTGGTCTTCGTGTGTGTAATTGGGGATAAAATATAATACCCCCCCCCTCCATAGAGAGTTATAAGGATTAATGCATAATGCAAATAAGTGCTCAATAATATTATCATTGATACTGCATTTGTAAACACATGTATGCCCTTTACAATAATTTTATCTCAGGAAATCATTGCACTTTGCCCTTCCCTTGTGGTAGTATTTTAACATTAGCCTTCAACAACCATGTTCTTAACCTTCCACCCAAGGTATGAATGCAGCAATTCTACTCTTTCTGGGAGAATTTCCAAATTGTAGTGAGCACTTGGCTGTGCACAATTTAAAGTGCACTTTCTCCGTCAGAACACATATTTATATGGGTTTACACTTTAACATTTTATTCCCAGTTCTTATAGCCTTTTATTTCTCGATCCGTGTTGGCTTTTATAGTAGTTAGGGTATGAGAATCCTGGCTAATGTAGACATTACGGGACGTGGATAAACGTTTTGAGGGCAGAAGTCAAAGAGAACAGATGTCCTAAATCATTGGGGAAACTGGCAGTGATTTAACTTGGTACAGAATAAAAAACATAAGAGGGGTGTAGCCCCTTGTGCATTTAAAGAATAATGGAAGCTGGAAAATGCTTACTAAGCAAAACAAAAACAAAAGACAGAAACAACTAAGAAACACGTTTTCCACTATTACAATGGCTTTCATGTTTGCCAGAGCGGTGACAACAAATTCTGTAACTGCGTGTGACCACAGAATATTTAAAGATTCTTGTCTCATTTCAGAGTTACCCTTCTTAGGAGATTAAGGGAAATATAGTTCACGTTTGAGGATGATATGTATCTGTGCTATAATTTGTCATATAGTTTGTTAATAATTTTTCAATAACTATGAGTCATTACTTTGCAAAGGAAATCCATTGTATTATAAGATTAATGATGAGAACATTTATTCTTCAATACTCTTTAAAAATAGCTCAGTGTACTGAGTATTGAGTATCTGGCACATCCATAAGGGAAGACAGTTTTATTAATGGACAAATAGTACTAAATGTAAACTATCAAATTGAAAGTAGTCAGAGATTTCCTTTATAAGGCAATATTCACAATTGGTATTTAAGCTCTTAAAACAACAATACTGGTATCTGAAATATCTTGTTCAAGATGAACCCATCATTTGAAATTGATTTCAAACTTAATTCAAATAATATCTCAATTGCCTATAAGATTCACTACAAGTATATAGGTAAAGATATTAAAATGGTAGCTTTGGTTATGACATGAAGATGATAGATTCCTGCTACCAAATTCAGATTTCGAACTGAGAGAAGAATTTTTAAAAGGAATATTGGAAAGTTGTTTTAGAGACTGGGATTTAAGGAAAGGATTCACGAAGACAGAATTTTTGAGAGGAGTTAGTCTGCAAGTGTCTTTCTCACCACCTTGAAGAGTCCAATTAAGAAAGAAACTTTCAAGGAATACCTTTAGAGCTTTACACATTTCCTGAAGTGGAAGAGCTCTGGTGGATCAGTATCTTTATTCTTGTTTAGGAAACCTGAAATGAATAAGAATAGGCCTGCTAACTGTTCATCACCAAATGGAAAAAGAAGAGGTCACTGCAGGAAGACTGGCCTCCCATTTGTGTTTCCTGGGGACAAGATATGGGCCATCTATAAGAAAGAACTGAGGCCCTGTTGAGCACTATTTAAATTGCTGCCAAAAGAAAGGAACAAATCTCAACATAAATCACTCCAGATTCTTAGGGGCTGTGAAAGGAGTAGTGATGGGTGAGGGAGAGTATAGTATCCACGTTAAGTACAGCAGGTGACAAGCTCCCAGGAATGAGTGTCCCGTGAAGAAACTGAGAACTTACCAACGGGGTGGGGAGCGGGGAGAGAAAGAGAGAGAGAGAGCCACATAAGAATTTTCTTACTCATTAAATTTTCTCCTTTTCACCACTGTCAACCTGGTGGTTTGGAAAATGCAGCTAATTGTTGGAAGATTAGAAGACTTGAACAAGGTTAAAAAGGAAAAGAAGGGACAGACCATATGCTTTTCTGTAGGATGCTGGTCTGTAGCAGACCCCAGCAGTGGCTATAACTAGAATATTTAAACCATGACTAATATTTTTAACTGAGCACTAATTTCTAAATTGAGACTATATTCGGTGATGTAAAATGATTGTTGGTCATTACATTATTCAATGGTTAGAAAAGTAATAGGGCTCTTGAATTTTTCATAGGGGCAGAGAAAAATTTTCTCCATTGAAGAAATTTTAAAGGGAAAGTGTAAGGTAAAATAAAATAAGTTTTTAACTATACTCCATGCATCTTGTGTGGATCCAGACACATTTATACATACAAAAATGTGACTGTGTCTGTAGTATGTGGTCTGTGGGTGTTTTAACTTCAAGGAAGCATTCATTGAGGAGTAGAATTCTTCATTTAAATCCTGACATTTTCTAATTAGCTAATGAATATGATCATATTATCTTATAGCAATGAGTGTATAGTCATGTGCTGCTTAATATTTCTGTCAACAGTGGACACGATATATGCCTGTATAATGGGCATACTAACTACATGTGCATTATAGAGGGTGTATTAGATATACATATACAAATATATTAAAATGTAAATGTATAAAATGTGTACAAACTATTAGCAAATAATAATCTGTTATTATTAAATATGTTGATTTATATATTTTCTCTGTTATAAAGAGAAAGAATTAAATTACAGAATAGCTAAAGTGTTTTCTCAAAAGCTATGAAAAGGCTACTTTCAGAATCTTGGAGCAAGGACACTCAGCGCAATTATCATGGGCTTGACAGTTGTCATTGTTATACTTTTATAATAAGCTAGTTTCCAGGTTATATCATGGTGTGGGCAAGGAGAACAAGACACAGGAAAGCCCACATGTGATCTTTCTGCTCATTTTGTACTTTCTGATTATATGTCAGGTGAAAGAATTATCTGGTAATTCCAGCTATTGACAACTTCACAATGTCATGTCAGAAAGGAATCTGGCCGTAACTAAAATTTTTCCAGATAATTTTAGTGAAAATGGTTAAAATATAATGTAGAAGGTTAATATGTATCCCAAGTATCCCAAAGAGATTTTATATTAGAGCTATATTAATATGAAATATAAATTAATATAGTAATAGTAAAATATATAAATATAAAATGTGTAAAATGTTATATTAGAGGCTTATATTTAATCAAATACTGGACACCAGTTGTCTACCTCCAAAATATTTCTCACATATGTCTACTTACTTCCATCTCGATTGTTATCAGTATCCGAAATATAGGTGATGAATAAATGTGTTGAATGAATGAATGAATGAATGATTATATAGTTCTAGATGGTGTCTTATTCAACATTTTCCTAGTACTTATCACAGTGCAAAAAAAAAAGAAGAAAGATTTTTGTTTCATTTATTTAAACAGTCAAATATGTGACAAACTTTGATAAATATCTCTACTTAGCAATGGAACGGTTGGGCAGGACTCAGAAAGCTTGTTGTTATATATATATTTTATTCTTAACAAGTTTAAAGATAGCAAGTTCCTGTGTCTCTTCGTTTTGAAAGTTCAGCTCTTGTTAAACTATCATTTCCTAGAATTTTGTGTCTTCTTCTGGTTTAGTGATATCACATATTTAACACAATAGTTGAACATTGCAATTAGTGGGTTATGTCCTTTTCCTCATATCCTTCTAAGTGAAAACAGGGGAACCCTTCAGAAGTAATTGTTTAAATCTGCTTTGAGAGCAAGGAGCTCTGTATTTAGAATGGCTACATTCATATTGCTATAAAAACGGTCAAATGTATCCCTGAAGGTTAAGATCACAATTATCAGAGCCAAATCAACAATTTGTCTTGAAATTTTGTAAATGTTATAAACATTATATGACCAATAATTAAATGTCATATATATAGCAACATATGTACATATATATACATATATGTGTATATAGCAATATAGCAATATATGAACATATATACACATATGTATATATATATATATACACATATAAAAGGGAGAACATCTGAGTATTAAATCTATTTGTAGAGCAAATGAGTATAATGACAATTCAGTGGACTTGATTTTCAATTCCGACAACTAGATTTATTGGCTACGTGGCTTTTGGCAGATGACTTAATGTCTCTAAACTTCTGTTTTCTCATCTGTTAAATGAGAATAGCCATATCATATCTCAAAATTATTGTAAGAACTGAAGGGGTGTGTGCGCGTAATGTATATTATGCATATATAATACATATCTATGTAATATATTAACATTGAAGAGGAAAGCTCTTAAGACAATATCTGGCCTATAATAGGTGCCTATTAAATGTTTGCTCTTAAAATTATTATTACAAAAGACAGCACTATAAATAAATGAGTTATTAAACCTAATTAAGCCTCATTTTCTTCCCCTATTATCTCCTTGCCTGTCTCCTATAATTGTAGAGAGAATCAAATAGGGTGAGATATTGAATATACATTATAAATTTTCAAATTTGACCACACAAATGTAAAGTGCTATCATTATTTAGTATTAGGACTTTAATTTTATGTTTAAAGGTAAGGCCAATTAAAATATCGTTTTCCAAAAATTTTAGATTTATATTTTAACTTACTGATATCAAAAGCCTGGAAATTAAACTGGAAATTAAAATGGACAATCTTAAGTTAAACAGTGTTTCAGATTTTCTTAACTGTAATTCAAAGTTACAATATAACTCAAACTGATATGCCCTTAAAATATTCCTACTAAACTGTCGATGCCTCAGGTTACAGCCAGGTGATTAGTTTGGAAGAGTGATATGTACCAAAATGTATGTTTAATGGTATTAATTATGTTTAGCCTCTTAAATACCCATGAGCAAGTAATTTGAGTCTTATTTGGTTCAAACTCTTATCTTGGTTATTATTTTTTTACTTAGTCACAGTTGTCAAGTGTTTTGTAGATGAGTGTGGTTATCAGAAATCTTGAAATGCTACCACTGAGTCTAGGTAGAAGACAGTGCCTATTTAAAATTGAAAATGGATATTAGAGCAGAGGCTGGACCCACTAACTATTTCCATAATCAGTTTTCTTGGTGGGTATCTTAAAAATTCCATCATTCATATGCCATGAAAATAATAGAGGGTATATAGAAAATGCATTCTACAGACATAAAATATAGGATGAGAGCATAGGCCTTTTAGTATTTCTGAATAAAATCAAAGTAATATGAATGATTTACTCAACACAGTGGAGTAATATCTTCTTATAAAAATCCTTTGGTTCTGGAGCCGAGAGTCAAATTATTAATTTAACTAAAGCTATTGCTCAGTTTTTGTTTTGCTTTTACTAAGTGTATTTAAGTAATATGAAGTGTGTCCTATAGAAATGGAATTATCCTAGTGTGAAAACATATCACAAAAATAAAACAGCCTTTAAATTTAAGGCTGTAATCGATATTACAGCTATATCAAGACATGCTGAAGGAAAATACCCTTTAATAAAATGGATCCATGTTGCTTCCCCAGCTAGTCTCCTTGCCTTAAAAATGCTAGGTGGTTAAGTGCTAGAATTTCTTCTATACATTACATGCTATAATCCAAATGTATCTGAAGCATGGTTTGCAAATAAATGATAATAACAGATTCAGCAAGATGAGAATTCCCTTGTCACGTTCTCTAGAAGGTGAGGAAAGACTCCATTTTGGAAAGGGCAAGTACTGCTAGGAAAATTCCTTTTCTTTTCTATTCCAGAGCTTTCAGGAAGCTTTTACTTATTTAAAAAGACTGAACTTGACTAATTTAAGATGTCGACATGGAAGGAGTACATATTCCTCCGGTTTTTAAAAGGATTTGTGCCTTCCACCTATCTCTAATAAGGTAACACATGTAGTGTTAATTTAGTTGAGTTATACTTTCTATATGAGTTTGCTAACAGAACTTGACATAAAAGCCTTTGTGAAGAAGCTTGATTGGTTTGGTTACCATGGCAACATGGTTGAATAGAAGAATGATTTCCTTTAGGAACCTTTCCTAAATGCTGTTTTGTACCTATAACGGTATCGCTGGCTTGCCATCCCTTGTGAGGATGTGAGAAGAGATCACTTTGAGGGTCAACACGGTGTCTTGTGTTTATAGATTATCCTCAGCAATCAAAAGACTGCTTGGCTCATCTCATTCTTTCCATATTGAACCAGTTCCATTCCTCAGTGTAATAGGAGTCTCACACAGACCTTTATGTTGTGAAATACGCAAAAGAAAAACTGGAATCTAGAGCAATGATTACATTCTATTAAGTGTATTTCCTAAAGTTAACACCTGTTAGGGATTTTTAATTCTCTTGTATTTGATTGAAATTCTGCAATTTATCAATAGTTTGTCTTGTAAGTGATGTTACTGTTTTGAGGAGACAAAAGGGTTTAACCAACAAATAGATCAGCAGGGGGGCTTCACTTAAACTCTGTGGTGGTGGTTTGGCATTCTGGAATTATTGTAAACCCTAAGGCTTACATCTGAGATTTCCTTTGTTATGGGGTAAATGTCTGCTCCATTAGCACTGCAATTGTGGACAAAAATGAACCAAATCAGTCAAGTACCATCACAGGGTGTTTTCCAGTGGGTAAAACAGGCTAATGGGTATTTCACTTGTTCATTCAATATTAACAACAGTAAGGCCTATTATAGCTATTTTTCTAATAAGCTATGTGTTTGTAATTTTTCATTTTCACCCCTTAGTTTAGGTCCTTGGCATCAGATACTCCAAAATAGACTTAATGGCTTTAACTAAAGAATTGTATCAACACAGTTGTTTCTCTTAACATAGTGACTTAAAAGTTGCTTAGGAATGATTTTTCTGCAGGAGATAAGGAAAAAATAATATAACTGGATATGAATATTTTAAAGATTGCAATACCTCTCCTTAAACAAAATTGGTAATAAAATTGATATGATTAGTAACAAAATCCTTATATGACAATATAAGTTGATTATAGTATTGTTTTATTTTGAAGAGTAAATGTTAGAATTTAAACTTTTGTAATAACTTCTGGATGTTCATTTTTAAAATTCTAAACCAATCCTTTTATCTGAGTTTTCTGAAATGCCCCAGACAGTTAAACAATTAGGAGAGATTGGATCATGTTTGAGTCTAACTCACCTCAAATATTTATTATTGTGTATTTTGGATTGTGTGGATTATCTTGGAAAATATGTTTTCAGTAGCACTTCATTCTCTGTGGTTAAAGATAAGCCAATTAAGTTTATGACATCAGAGCACCAGAAACATGTTTGAAGACTGAGAAACAAATTATATCAGATGCGAAGTTTTCAAATGAGTGGTTCACTCTATCATTTCTTTCCATACTGCTCTGTCATTGCCTCTTTCCTCAGTAATAATGAAGAGAATATTGAAACAAAAGCTTAATTCTGTAAAGTAATTTAAATGTGGGTTGTGACAGTTTTTGTACATCACCAGAATTGGGCCAAAAGAAAGCTGAGACGGATATGGCTATATTTGAGAAAATAATTTATTGCATCAAAAGAGGAAGTTTCAAACAAAATGTAAGCATTTGCTCTGTTGCTATCTACTGAAATGAATACTCTCCCCCGGAAAACTACACAGATGCACATATAAACAGAAAAGTTTAATCATGAAACCCCTGTCCTCCTATTAAGGTTAAGAATTTCTCCTCTAACTTTTCCTTATTGTATTTATACACTCAGTATATTCTCTTACTAGTTGTATAATCTGCGCTGTGTATGTATGCATGTATGTATATATGGACACCATTTCTCCGGTTAAGAACTTTTCTTCTCAATCATCTTTATTATTTATGCTTACTTGGACCATTGAATACTTTGTGCCACAGTTGGTTCTCGAAACCCTTGGATGTCTGTCTTCTGTTTTCACTGACAGTTTCAAAATATTTTGAGTTCTTCATGTCATTCAGAGTATCCCCCTCTCCCCCAGGTATTTCTTCTTTCTTTCTTTCTTTCTTGGCTGTCTTTGGCCCTGCTGATCTCATTCTTTCCGGGACATGCTCATTGGCCTCAGCTTCAGGTTGTCAGCTGTCCCTGGTTCTCTTGATTACCTGAACATTCCCTATCTTCCCATCTTCCCTCTTTCCTTTATTCAGGGGCAGCCTCCCTTAAGACATTCCTCCTTAGTTCTGGCCCTCTGCCCCAACTCATTCGATAGAGTGCTTCTCCACTTTCTTGCATATAGAATTCCCCATGTACAGAAGATGCCCTGCTCTAAATTTTTAACCTTGACTTTCTGGCTTTACTTGAGTTTTAGGACAGCACTTCTAGATTTTTTTTTTTTATTTGCATGAAGCCCACTTTGCATGTGCGTAGTTTATTTTCAGATCCAAATCAATAAACATTTATTGAGTATCCATTATGTGTCAGGTGATGTGCTCTGGGGAGAAAAAGATACATATAATCTATTGCCCATGCCCTTTCAGAGATTAGAGGGCAAATAAATAAATCTGATTACACTACAGTATTCTGTGACAGAGGAAGGCTGAGAGAAATATGAAAGCATCTAAGAGACGTTAACTAACTCAGACTGGGAGAGGAGGTAAAAAGGTGGGCCAGGATCGAAGAACCCTTCCAAAGTATTAGCCTTACTGGAAGATTCAATATTCTTTGTTGTCATTCTTTTATATTCTCTTCCTCAATAAGGGGATTCATTTTAGTAACGTTACAAACCAGAACCTCTTGCTTAAAAAGTAAACCTGGAGCTTAGAACAACATCTCTTGCATGTTTACTAAATGAGTAAAAGTGGCTCCTAACTGAGAAGAATGGGCCTCACAGCTTGAGGACTGATAGTATTGGGAGAAGAAATAGCATTAATTGCACTTGTTCCTTGAAAATCGTTCTGTTTGTGGCACCTTTTTCAAACTTTCAAAGTCATTTTGAATTCTGATTTTTTTATATTCCTCAGTGGCTGGTGACACCTCTGCCTTCTCCCTTCTCTTTTTCCAACTGTCTTCTAGTCTGGTCTTATATGCAGATTTAATGATGGTGGTAATTATTCCACACCCAGGTAATTAATGAAAAACTCCCACCAGAGCGCTGCCAAATTGACCAGTGGAACCCATTTGTTATACTGCCTCTGAGCCTGACACTTTTCATCGATAGCTCTTGCAGGCGTGACCTTCCTGCTTTTTCATAGCTATGCAGCATGGATCCTATTTCTCAGTTTATTGATGATTATGTCATGAGAAACAGAATCAAAAGCTTTGCTTAAATCCAAATATAAATTGTCCCTGCTTCTTTCCCTTGATTACTGGGCTAGTCACTCCATCAGAGGAGATTAGATTATTTTGAAGGACTGGGTCTGCACTATCCTATCTTAGTTATTAGTCGCTGCTCTGTTTTCTTGACGTGTGCAACTAGATTTTTAAAATGATGTTTCTGAGGTAATTCCAAGATTATAACTTTCTTTAAAAAGTGTTTGTATATTTATTAATTTTCAACTTCCATTCAGTCCTCCAAGAGTTGTGTAATATTTATCACCTTGCAATGGCATTGTCTAGGTCCTTAACAATGAGTTAAAGGTCAACATGAACTAAATACCAGAAGGTTAGAATGAAGTTGGTTTATTGAACCCGCATCAAAAATTTCACCATCTACCTCTCTTGGCTGATTTTTTAAAAAGGAGATGCATGTGTATTTTTCAGAATCTATTAGGGAGTTTTACCATTGACAGAAAGTATTTCTTTATACAAGAGTAAATTAATAGGTAGGAGCCAATGGACATAAGTTTACTGAATGAGAGGATACATAATTTTTCAAAGCAATTAAATGGAAAAGTTACCCAACTATTCCTTGTTCTATAAATGATCATTTCATCCAATAATGACCTACTTAGTTTTTCTAAGAACCCATTTAAGTAGATAGATGATAGATAGTGCAAAGGCCTGTAACATAGGATACGTTCAACATTTTTTCAAGGATGAAAATTAATCTCTCTCTAAATAAGTACTTAGTTCTGTTTTGTTTGTACCATATGTTGCAGGTAGAATAGAAATATTCAGCTGTTTTGCTATTTATACTGAGGTACTCACAGTTGGTTTAAGGAGATCCTCTATCTTTATGTAATGTTCTAGAATCCCTCTCCTGTCTTGATCCCTCTGAAGCTTCCCTATGCAGATCTGTCACTTAGGCCTCTCTTTAGGTCCCAGACAGACAAGATGTCTTTCAAAGGAAATGCTGTGAAAACCTTCAAGACAGGTACAGATATCAACATAGAATTTATATGGGGAAAAAGATGAATTTCTACACAAAAGAAAATTCAGTTTTCATAGTAGAAGGTGGTCAAATTGAATTATAATGCTTTGTTTTTCTGGGAAAAAAAGATAATTTTTCCAAATGTTTTATTAACATGAAAAAGTATGTATGTTGAGAACATCGAATTTTAGTGGTCAGACAGTGTAGCCTTTCAGGAAACAAAGTTCATCTTTGTTAGTGATTAATGTTTTTGAGCCATAAGGCGCCTTGGGTCAGAAGTTAAGAAATGATTGTTTTGTTACTTAGTGACCTTAGGACTGTTTATCTTGTTTGGATTTGGTTATAGTTGTAGTTAATAGAGCTGTATTAAAAATTATATTTGGTTATTCAGTCCCACAAACACCGGTGGGCCTTTTCTCTGACTTAATTGAATCAGTAGATTTTTATTGAATGCCTGCCTTAAACCAGATACTGGGAATAGGGAACAGGGTACGGAGTCTCTCCTCGGGGTGCTCATAGTTGAAGGGGTCAATACATGTGACCATAAATGATGCAGTCCAGTGGCATAATGCTGACATTGTGCTGGGTGGCGGAGCTTCGCTCTGGGAGGTAGTCAGGGAAGGCTTTCTGCAAGATGAAAAGCAGATGGAGTCCATGAGCCAAATCAGGCCTGTGCCCATTAATTGTTTGGCCTGTACTATTTTACAATTTTATTAGTTGCTGTAGTAGTTGCTTTCGGTGCCCTAAATCACATCCCCTTAGTCACCTCTGATTTCAGTCACGGTTGTGATTGCATGAATGCTGATGCTGACTGCAGCCCACCTCAGGCAACAATTGTTGCCTGTCTTGTCAGGGGTTTCTCCCAAATGGAGGAAGCCATTTAGCACTTAAGTGTATGGAATCTATTGCTACATCCCTAGCAACGGTCCATAACAGACAGACGACAAGAGCTGGGATGTTAATGTCCCTGCTTCCGTCATTCACAAGGAAGATTTTGGGAACTATTCTGTGGCACGTCTCTGAGGCCCTGGGGACCTCATCGACAACCCCTGGGTTGATTTTTATTCCTTTCATGCTCACTTCCCTGTTTCCTCCTTCTTGGAATCATTTCCCAAATAAACTATCTGCAAGTCTCTGCCTCAAGCTCTAAATTTATGGGAATCAAAAAACAGTTGCCGCAATTTAGAACATGGAGGAAGGCGAGTAAAAATTCAGACTTTCCACTCCCCTTGAAACACGAAAGACCTGGTAACCCTGGGAGCAAGTTCCCTATGGCAGCATTCAGCTGGAATTGAGGAAAGGTTGCTGATTAAAATGTAATCTGAGCTCTTCAGTCCATCTTAATCCCCATCCAGCCTGAGTCCCTCTTTAAAATACCTGCCTAAACTTTGGAAGCAGGGAAGTTTGAGACCCAGGATAACACTTAAATTGAGTCTTTCAAAGGTAAGAAGGAGTAGGTTAGGCAAAGAGGAGGCTGGCCTTGTATGGCAAAGATAAATATCATGCCAAAGCCAAGGAGGTGGGTTTATTATTGATATCTTGGCAGGATTGTGTGTGTTTGTGTGCGTGCGCACACACGCACGCACAATAGTATACAGTTTTTTTTGTTTGTTTCAAAGTCCACCATACTATGACAAAAGATGGAGTCTTTTGATAGAGTTATGCAATTCTGGCTTTTCATCAGTTATTAAAAAAACATTACTATCAACACTGATTAATAGTATTGTTATACAAACAACCCTTCAGTAATGAACACCCATTGTGTGGCAGTGAGGCATATGTTTGTCATACCCATTAGGGGAGCACTTGGGGCCCAGAAGACTGATGAATTGGCCCACATTGTCTTACCACACAGCTGTCATAGCAGCTCTGATAGCAGGTGATAGTTCTGCAAGAGCATGTCAAATTGGTGCTTATCTGTTATGACATCTGTTGATGGAAGCTCCCTTTTAGATTTGATCCAGACAATGACCTTGATATTACTGGTGAAGAATGAAGGCTCACAATTATTGTTTTAAGAAGGAGAGCCTTGTAGCTTGTGCCTCTCACCCGTCATATCAAATTATCAGGCTGAAACTGATAATACAATGAACACTAGTTCTTGACAGCAGTGTTATATCTGCTGAATTTGTACACACATTAAACCTTCTCACAGCCATCTTATAAAATTCCATTGAGATAATGTGTAGTCACCATCCAGAGTTTCAGGTATGCGCTTAGAGACTCTGGCTGAGAAGGAACATCTGTTTCAGGAAGAGATCCTTGAGAACTATATCTTTAAATCTAAAAAGTGGGAAAACGGGGTTGAGCTGAGAGTTTATACAAATTTCAGGAAGATATAAATGGATAGAAACCTCAGCTTTGAGAGAGATGTCAGAATTGGATTACTAACTCCATTTTTAGTGCTGTAAGACTTTGGGGGAAGTTTTCCCACCTCTAAGATGGAGATGCTAATACTTTGCCTTACACTGCTATGTCAGGAAATTATAAGCAACTTGGAAACATTTTTTGGGTGGCAGCGAGGCACACAAAAGAACTATGTAAACATAAAATAGTGGTATTGTTTCAATAATTTGAATATACAAACACTTTGAAAAGTTGAAATGTAAAATTTAAAAAACTAGTATTTTAAAACTTTTATTTTGTAGAGACAGAGTATAGGAAGCTGGAATGGGTGTTAACCAGAGTCAAGAGATCTGGTTTCAAGTCTAAATAATGTTAACAATTAGTTTGGTGACCTTGGATATGTCAGTTTTGTTCTACATTAGCTGCATTGTAATGCGGTTTCTGACTTTTTTTCATTCTTTTGTTCCATGGCTAGTAGCTTTTTTTGCCAACCTGGCCACTTGGTCACTTCTGTTTCATCTCTCATTGTTACTCATGCTGAAAACATTCTGATAATGCCTAAGTTAATATACTTACTTACAAATGAAGCATCTGGGGAGCTCTTTGAAAGTGTTTTAAGGCTCCACATCCAGACTCTTATTCAGAGTCCAGCCTGTGTCCTGGGAATCTAAGTTTTTATAAGCACCTAATTTGAATCTGATGCAGGTGGTCCTTTGAAAGACATTGGTTTAGAACATTCATACATTTCATATTTTATAAAAAGTTATAATTTACAAAGTCAAAAATATATTGTTTAGATTGTGTGTTGAATTGAGTCTACTGGTTTACTTGCACCGCTGGGTTGGCTTTACATAAATACCGTGGGCCAGCAGTTTAGCACATTATTGAATGTTTCTGGGGTTTACTGTGGTATGCTAAGGGTTTGTATACTTAGTTCTATTCTTTATGTTTTTCTATATGAAAGCAAACAAAACAAAAAATAATATATGCTTTAAAACTTTTACTGGTATGTAAATTGTATGTGTATTTGGTATTTTGTTATAGTCATTTTAGAGTGAGTAAACGTGGACTTGGCTTAATGCTTTCCCAGAAGGGCTTACCATGAAAAAAGACAGTCCTGCATTGTTTGCAAGGAGTAGGTTATAGTGAAGGGAGGTAGCAGAAGTAGGACTGTGGTTGTGTTTAGCTAACTCTCACACCATTTCTCTTTAATTATAGAAACTCTTTTTCTAGCTGTACAGTGGCATCCTTTTTACTTGACCCTTTTTCACTTACATTTCAAATTAGTTAAAAATGTGGGTGGGATGTTGGTGAGAGAGAAAGAGGAAAAATGAGATGATGTGGTCGGGTTTAAAGTAGTATCCAGGATGCAGAACAGAGGGTAAGAAAGAAACTTACCACTGTGTGCGGAATGCATATAATTTTCATTTTGTAGGGCAAATGAGTCATCAAGCACTGCTTGAACTTTAGGTTTCTGATTTATGTAGAAATGTATATACAAGAGTGAACTAGAGTATTTAGTAGTATACAGATTTCATTTAGATCCGTACCGCCTCATATCTCCCCACACCATGCTGCCCACTTCCATTGTATATTTTATTAAGATTGGTACTTACGTAAGGTAGAATAGAAAGACTGTGGATATGAAACAAAATTCAACCAAGCAGCAGACCACACTTGTTGAAATTATTTGTAAGATCAAGTTCTGAAGACCTATGGAAGGCTTTTTTATGTTTTATTTCATAAACTTATTTAAAAAGAGGGTAATAAAGATATGAGGTGAACTCTGACCAAATCCATATTAAAAAGCAAAATCTTGTTTAAAAAAAATTGTTCTAAATTTATTAACCATTCACAAATGGAATTACCCATTCAGAAATAGTGAAGCTTTCTAAATAATAGTTCAGTTCTCTCCTAATGCGTAGTTGCTTTGTTTCTTTGATTATAGTGATTATAGCGTTCATTAGTACTGACTAGGTAGGCGCAGTTGTTCATATCTTCAAATAAACTGTAGTCTGCGAACACTTACAGCTTCTGTTTTCATCTTTAAAACCTTACTGCCCATTTATTTCAGTGTCTGCAGCTATTCCCTTAACACAAATATTGTCGTCACTATAATTGTGATAGAACAAAGGCAAGTCATGGGTGCTCCTGCATGTTCGTTGTCCTACTTACTTCTGAGACAGAATTAGGTTTTTATTTCCATCGACTAAGTTACATCAGTGCAAATGTATTTCGGGCACTATTGTAGTAGATCTCAGTATAGCAGCTAAATGGAGGTAGCATGTTTTTAATACTTAACTTGAACAAAGTGTTTTTTAAACTATGTTTTTAATAGTAATCTAAATATGTCTTTTAGAAAACCCTTTAAATCAGTTGGATTGCATAAAAAAATCTGAATAGAATCTCAGTGTGTTAGTTACAGGTGCGTGATCATATCATCTCTTGAGCCAGCCAAAATGTGAACTGAAAATATTGGATTATCTTAAACATATACGATTAATTTCAGGAAAACTTTGTCAGTACTCACTTGATATTTACAGGTCATCTCCAGGTATGTACTCTTTACACTATAAGACTCATAGAAGTTAACATAAAAAGGGATAAAGTGATTTTGTTTGTGTGTGGCAGGTACTTTTTAAATCTCTAGAACTGGTCTGATGAGAGGTAGGTTTGAATCTGTTCATTACACATGAATATAGGTTGAGTTTTAAAAATCATGTTTGTAGTTTGAATTTTAAAACCAACTTACTGATGGTGTTGTCAGCGTTTCCTAAGTCTTTGAAACTGAATGTGTGATATTTATGTGCATATTAAAATGGTACAATTATCTCCTAAGATAGCAAAAAAAAAAAAAGTTGTGTGCAGTACTAGCACTGACAGCCAAAAGATTTTCCTTCTCTATCTCTGTCTATTCATATTTCTTTGTATTACAATTGTTTTATATTACAAATGAAATTTATAGTCACTTTCCAATATTGACAAGTCACTTGCTACCTTCAAGGATATGGAGTTTTTAAAGAGACCACACACCTGAACTTTCAAATGGGGAAAATAGGAATTTTAATCCCAGCTTTATCTTACTTTGTGGACTCGAGCTGGTCACCCTTTCTGAGCTTTTTTAGTTCTCTACCATGATTTGGATCATGGACCAGTCTTATAGAGTTGTTGAACTTGAATGAGGCTAGGCCCCAAAGCAAAGTGACCATGGATGGTTTTTATTTCACCCTTTATTTCACGATTCTTGCAGATAGTGTCTGTGGACTGCAGCTTCTGGACCTTTGACTTTGATCTGGTGAGCGCAGGTCGCATCAGACAAACAGAAATCTACTGGGAGTTTCTACAACCAGTGTAATTCAGGCCTTTTCGAGCTTTCCCTTTTTCAACTCTGTTACACCAGAACCAAAAAACACATCTCAAATTGGGTAGAGTCGTCAGGATTATCTTTCGTATTTAGAAAGCTCATTATGTTATATGATCTGGGAGGTGTTAAAACACCTCTTATTGGCTGACACAAGCTATTTTTATGGGTTTCTGTGTCTTGTCTACTAGACTTCGAGCTTCTTGTGTCCAAGGATCATTTCTTGATCATTCGTATTTCCCCAGTGCACTGCAAGGTCGCCACTGCACAAGGTCTATGGGATTTTAAAGAATAGGAAAAATAGAGTATCCATTAAAGAAGGTTCAGGTCACATGTTTCTCTCCAGCCGGAATAGTTGGTTTAGAGTAGCTTGAGTTTTCTACTGGTAAAAGAAAAAATGGATTTTATGCAAAAGGGGAGTGGGGTAAGAATCAACGATATTAAAAAAACAAACATTTGGTATGTTTTAGAATATTTTTTTTAGCAATAAATGGATTATTGACATGGCTTTTTGTCAGTAGGCTTTTTTTTCCTTTACCTGCCAAAAAAAAATTGTCATTATGAATAGGTCTATCAAAAATGATTTCATAATTATATAATATAAATATGGATATAATGAACTGAAAGGCTAAAAGTAAATGTTACAAGATATAGCTGCTAACAGCATCTGAAAAGAGTAGATTATTGAAAAGTGTCAAAAATCTTCCAGTTGAGTTGGGTTTTCTCAATGGCAAAACTAAGTCCATTTGATTTTAAAAATCATTATAAACTGTTTATATCTTCAGATAAGGTAATTAAATTATAAGGTAAGCCTAATAACTATGGTATATGTTATTTATTTATGATACCTAACGTGTGCATTTGTTCAGAAAAAAAGAGATTTTTTTTTCATAGTTTGCAGCTGTGTATACCTGTTCATAAGCAAAAAGTAATGGTTAATGTTGGCTGAATGTCTTCTGTATATTGATGCTTTATGTGTACTCTCTTGTTTAATCCTCTTAACTGTCTTAGGAGGTAAATATAATTATTATCTCCATTTTAAGGATGAGGAAACTGAGGCTGTAAGAAGTTCAGTAATTTCTTAACTTCTCTACCAATACTCTAACTTCCAAATGTCAGCTGGGTTGCCTGGGCCTTTTCTATTTTGTTTGTTTGTTTTAAGCGAGGTGACCCTTGGTTGACCTCACAGATTGCAAGGATCTTGTCAGCTTACAATTCTTTATTTTTTATTTTTTATGCCTAGCACCTGGTCTTCCTAGGTGGTTTCCCATCCAAGTACTAACCAGGCCAACCCTTCTTAGCTTCCTAGATCAGACGGGATCCAGCTTGTTCAGGGTGGCATGGCCTTAGACAGCCTGGGCCTTTTCTGAATAAAAATGGATGCCTTCAGGACCTGCAAATTCACCTAGAAAGAAGGAACCAGAATTTATGACGGGAAATAATCACTAATTTGGGGAAATCCTGCTGGCAAGGTGTAACCCGTTTTCATGCAAATCCTGATTGTGAACACCCTGTGTCTGAGGGCAGGTTTTCATACTCTTTTCTATACTCAAACTTGGAACTACAAGCCTTCCACCAATTAACCTCAGTGGGCTTGTCTATAACAGGATATGTTGTATACCTTCTTTCTGTAGTAAGGCACTGTAAACCTGTGAGTATGGGTGGCTGGAAAGGCCAGGGTTCTGAAAACCTGTTATAATAAGACTGCACTCTAACCATTAATGCAGGCTGGTTCCAGTTATGGGCTGGACTAAAAGTTTCAGATCGTATCAAATAATTTATTTTAGGATTTTTATAAACCTTTCTCTTATCCCATTTGAGAAGTCAACTAAGGGGATAAATTATCTCACCTCAGATTTCTCTCCCTTCCCTTTTTCTCCCCTTCCTTTTTTTCTTGACGTTTTTTAGTGTCTGTAGTGGGCAAGGGACTGCGGTGAATACTATTAAGGGTTGAAAGTGAGACTCAGGAGGAGTCAAGTAACATGACACAGTGACAGAGACAACACTAGGAGCCAGGTATAATGGGTGACCCTTACCTCATACCATCAAAATGAATGAAATATATTCATAATACCTCAAATGTTTTCTAAACCTGAATGAAATAATTATCCAAGCACCATTGTTAATTCTCTCAAGAGAATGCCAAAATGGTCAGTATGAGTTAAAAGAAAGTTTATTAAATATATCAAGATTTGAGAAGTAGTAATTGTATACTCAAAAGTAGCTAAGTGAGTAGATCTTAAATATTATCAACACAAACATAAAAAAGGTAATTATGTGAGGTGATAGAAGTGTTAATTAACCTTATTGTGATAATCGTTTTGCAATATAGATGTCTGTTAATTCATCATGTTGTATACCTTAAACTTACACAATGTTACATGTCAATTCTATATTAATAAAGTTGGAAAATAACAAAATTAAAACAAAAAATTTTTAAATAAAAAATATACATATTTTAAAAAATGAGCTAAGAAATAATTAAAATATTAATTCTATTATCGTCATTAAATAATTAGTCATTAAAACTTTTGATGTTGAGCATTTATTAGAAATTCATGCATGCAAACATACATACATATAGAAGGGAGAAAGAGAATGATATAATATTTCTCTGATTACATGTCCTTGTCCTTATGCTTGTATACTTTGTTCTTATAAACTCATAGATATGAATTTTTTTTTTACTACCCTCAATAAAACATGATGTAGTACTATATATTAAATTTAAATCAAGTCCTTTTTTCTTTGTCTGAAAAAAGTTGAGGTTCTTTATTTGAAAAAAAACCAGAACAAAATAAAACAGAGTCTGGGAAAATATACCCTAGATTGACTGGAGTCACATTTCAGCTTGAAAAACAAAACAAAATGTGTGTGTGTGTGTGTGTGTGTGTGTGTTTGTGTTGGGGGAGAACAAACATGAAAAGTGTAATTAAGGAAGAAGAATTTCTCTCTGGAGAACTGGTAGTGCATCTAAACATAAAAAGATAAAGGTTAAATGTTAATTGAAGCTGGCTGCATCTGCTACCATCGTTATTGAGGAGGGCAGAGGTTGGGAAGGCAGCTGGAGTTTTCAGTTGGTTGCTAAGTCTTTGGGCTTATCAACTGTTGAATTTCATTTTGGGGAAGAGATAAAAGCAAGTTTCATCTTTGCTAGTATTAAAGACATTGTTTTCAAGGGAACGCTTTCTCCTTCTCCCCTACTGCCTTGCAGTGAAACACCTCCCTTTCTTTTTCATTGGGGTGACCTGTTTAGTGCTTATATCTTCTAAACTGGACAATTCTTGGTTCCCTCCAGCTGGGAAATGTTCAAGCACTTGAAGGACCACCCTGAGTCATTTTGTTTAATGAATCCTAAGAAAGCTCCAGGGATTCTTTCTCATACCAACCACAACAAAACTGAAATGCTTTCAAGTCTCACCTACAGCAGGGTTTCTTGAGGAAAGCCTTTAAGGAAGATGAACCTATGTAGTGATTACTATGAGATTATTGATGATAATAATATGTACAAATAAATGAATGTATTTATTTAAAAACAGAGCAACTCAAATGGTAAGTTTCTGACAGATAACCATGTGTTCTGACATGTAGATAACAAAAATATTTTATTACAATACAATAGGACTAAAATTAGTATTGAATAAAGCAATGTATGTTAAATAGTACTGTATCTAGTGTGTGTGTATGTATGTATGTATGTATACATAGATGTATGTATGCATGCATGCATGCATGTGTGTGTGTGTGTATTCAGTGCATTATCACTGCATGGGATCTTTTTATTATGCTTCGTAATCACCCTGTAATGAAAGGAGACTGTAACTTATTCACCCAGCTTTATACATGAAAGAGGCTATGAGTTATGTGACTTCTCAAAGGCATTTACACTACAGAAAGGAGACTAGGACCTAGATGATCTGACTTGTAGCTTGTTGCACCTAATGTGTAAATTTATATTAAAGAGAGGTCTGTGACTAACTGTATTTATATACAATTACTGAGACATGATAGGAGCCAGTATTGTAAATAATGCAGATTAAATATATTTAACTACCTGCAAACTTCAAATGGGCATGGAGTGTTGTATTAACTACTGAATTGCAGCCCCCACAGTGATGCATAACATAGAATAGATGCTTATTAAACATTTGTTAAATGAATGGATGGAGAAAAAAATGTCACAGCTTTTAGATGACTTGCTATGCTAGCTTTAGAATGCAACAGGAAGCTACTCTTTATTAGATGATTCATAATGATTTGGGTAGATTTAAACATCTTCCATTTATAATCAGTTTCCTGTTAGTAAATATCAGAACTTCTCTGCTGATTTATTATGCTTAGACCAGCAAATCCAGAATTGTTTGGTTTTGCATTCTCTAAATAATCCCTCTTTGAAAGCAGTATTATCTGCATTCTTGGCACAGAAAATGATAGGATGGCACTTTGGTATGATTTAAAGTTTAGAAAGTTTTTAGAGTGATTATTATCTTGATATTTCTTGAAGAATTTATGGAGAACTGAGCTTAATTATCCCAGGATTTACCCTAAATCATCAGGTTGTTCAATTATTTTTTTTTAAAGTTTTTAATGTATTAAATCTTGACTGGAAAAAGAAGTACCAAAAAATGAAAAGGGAAATTTGATGCATAGTCAGATAAATTTTATAAATATCAATGAAGCCAAAATGGAGAGAATTGCATTCTTTCAAGTATGGTATTCCATGTAAGCCCAATATGAGATACTTTATACAACTTTGGTTTGAGACCTCTGAGCCCAGTTGCCACCTTTCTTGAAAGATCCTGTTAAATTTTCTTTTCTAAGAGCCTATGCTGTTTCAGGCAACAAAAGAGTAAATGCAGATATGGAAAGTCATATTCTCCACTCCCAAGAGACCTCGTAGTATACTAGAGAGCAGAAAACAAGTACACAAATATCATTAATACAAAGCACAGTGAGATAAGTGACTCAGCTTGTAATTCGTGTGAGATCAGTGAGAGGGAAATCATGTAGTAGTGTAGCTGGTGGACAAGGTAGAGCTTCATGAATATGGTAGTGTTTGAGATAGTCCCACAGAGTCTACAGGATAGTGAGGCATTTGACAAGCAAGTGGAAACTCATGTGCTGGGAGGTGCCCTTCACGAGATGCTGGTACAGAAAGAACTCTTTGAAATTACATGACGATAACTTAGGTATCACCTTTTTGCATATTATCGAGATTCCTTTTAGGCTATTTCACTACTTTGAGACTTGTGTGGGCACAGAATAAACTTAACTCAAAACTAAGCAATCTATTTGTTAGCTTTGTTAAATGAATTGATGATAAAAGTGTTTGGAAATCATGCCTACCTGAGGTTTTTATATGCTTGCACGTTACAGCTATAGTTAGGACAGTTAGGATTTACCTTCATTTGCAACTTGAATTTATTTTATAGCAATTAAATTCTGTGTGCTTTAAATCCCTTGAATATGAACTAATATTAAGAAATAATGCTATGGTGAATTTCAGTTTATTTCAAATGGTCGGGAAATGGATTGTTGCAGTTAATCTAACATTATGGTAGCTAGGAGAGTACAGAAATACTTTCCATAGGTTATTGAATTCTCTAAATTAGAATAAAAGCAAATATTTAACATTTAAAATATTCTGAACATAATACAAATTGAATTTCTTATTTAATTATTTAGAAAGCTCTTTTGGGTCCTAGAAGTGTTCTGATTTACCAACAGACATATCTGTTATTTCTTATTTTCTAGGAAACAAATTATAGCCATTTGGCTTTTCTGGTAATTTCAATTCTGGATTATCAAAACTTGGATTTCTCAACCATAAGATCAGAACTTCTGTTTTTAGGCTCTTACATAATCTATTATGTGACTTGTACTCTTTTTTAAAGCCTTGAATTATCAAGCACATGGATATTGATGTGACAAATTGTGGCTTTAAATTAAGTTAATGTAGCCAAAATCAGGAAGTTTTTGATAAATTAAATGTTGGGGGGAACAGTTAAATCCATATTTCTGCTTCATAGTTCCAAGTACTCTGGTGACTAATAAATATTCCAGGCAGTGCAATATTCACTTACTCTAAGGTATTACTTTTGGTAATAGGATCATGGTAATTTAGTGAGACCATTCTTATATTTGACTGTCAGCCTGCTGAGAACGTTTTGCGTTAATATTAAAGGTCAAATGTTCTACTGGCCTTCACTAGTTCCTATTATAGAATACTGTTCATTCTTCTATACTTAAATACCCCTACCCCAAAGTTTAAAATATTACATTCCAATATTATGAAAATGTATTTGTATCTTGGCAATTAAGAATTAAGGCAATCCACCTCTGCTTATCTCCCCATTGATATGTTCGTAAACCACCCTTTGACCTATAACATTTTATGCTATGGCTACCAACAGTGTGCATATATCATTTTAAAAGGTCTAACATGATTTGTTTTCATCAGAAACCTGAGGGTGACCTGGTTGTTACTATATTTTATTGTTTGGCACTTAATTTCTTCAGGTATATTTTCTTATCAAAGGTAAAAGCTCTTTGCTACCTTATGTAACTATAGAAGAGAAAAATGTGCCTCTTTTTTTTACATGCAATTTGGTGAATGCTTTCTGTACATTTTATTTGAGTTTATTTTTCAAAATAATAGTACATTAAGAAACTATATCCCCATCCTTTACATTCCCACATAGTGAATAGTGTCAGGGACTGCTGTAGGTAATTTGACTCAAGGATTTCATGCATTTCAAAAAACAGATTTTATATACAATTTTATAACCCTGGAGGTTTGGACTATCTAAGAGGACCTTAAAATTTATTCTTATGTGAGCTCTGATTAAAATATTACTGAAGTTGAGATAAACAGTGTATTGATTAATATTATTCAGTTTCTCCAACCTAAACCTTTTCGTCGATCAGTCCAGTGACCCATATATTGGTTGTTTAGTGTGTGAAATTAATTCACTATCATACTTTATTTGTTGCAGTTCCCAAGGAGACTTTTTTTTTTTTTCATGTAAAATAAACACAGTTCTGGGTAATAGTAATGTTTTCCCATTTTGGCTGTGCCCAAAGAATTCTAGTAAAATATTTAAAGGACTTCTAAAAATGTAAAAAGTTTCCATCCTTCAGGCTAAGTGATGGTGTGAATTTAAGAGATTTTTAAGTACATGCTGAGAAGATAAGCGACTTTGGTTTATGGTTAAGTCCAAAGTAATTCATCTGCAATACAAAAGCTGACTAATGTTCCTTTGAATACTGTCAGTCATTGGCCATTTTTTTCGGAGGCATTTGGACTATTCGATTATTATTTTTTGCATAATCATAACTTTATATGGCATTTCCCCTCAAAATCATTACATTGTTGCTGCCTATTGTCTAAAATAATTTATTTCTTCATTTGCTTTCTCTTAGTAAGTCCCAGTGAGACAGGTCAGTGAACTTAAAACCAAAAAACAACTCTATAATTTATTATTTTTTAAGAGGAAATTATGTTGCTCCCTTGAAATTTGAGTGTTGTCAAATAATCTATAGACTGTAAATGATATTAGAGAGTCTCCCATAATGATTTGGAATTCGTTGAGAGTAGTTTGATACAGATAATAGGTGATTTTCTACATATCTTTTTACCAAGCAGAATGTAACCTAGTGAACAGCAGTATTATATACAATGGGCTTCAGTATTATTTTATTTCAGAACTCTCTGGTTCCTCAATTTCATCTTTTGCTTCCATAAATTAAAAATATTGCACTCCATCTGCTATGCAGTATAGATGATTCACATTTAGATTCGCAGAGATATTTTACAAATGGAGTTTTGAAGCAGATGTTTTTGCATTTGTATCCGCCTTCCTTTTCCTGATGCCTTTCCACATATATGAGGGGGGAAATGCGTGCTGTTATCCTTGGTAAATTTTGCATATCTCTTTGGTTTGGGCTGCTGCACTGTAACGCCTGATAATGTGACAACCGCAGTCAAGCAAGGTTCCCAGTATTCAGTATTAATATCCCAGCTGTGCTGCTGGGCTTTGAAGGACTTCTTTAGCTCTTGGTAATTCCACCTAGAATCCTTGAGTGAAACACTGAATCCAACCAAAGCTCCCTCACTCTGTCTTCTGTTTTAAGACTGAGTTTAGACAAGTTGTAGGTTTCCAAAGGAACTCAAAAATACAGACACACAATCGTGATGTATTTTTAGCACAGTGCTTTTGATATAATATTTTTTTCTGCTCCAGAATCCAAATAAAACACCTGCATTATGTAAAATTGCGTATGCAGATGTTGGCAATCTTATCTGTCTTTCTAGAACATCATGCCTAACAGAATACTTAGCAAACCTCTGCAACCAAAATTGTGTGTATGTAGATGTAGCGTGGTGGAGTAGAAAGAAAACTTAGACTTAATAATAGTTATCCATTGACATATAACAAAGTACCCCAAACTTAGCAGCTAAAAACGGCACATGTTTATTAGCTCACTTAGCTGGGTGGTTCTGTCTCAGAATCTCTCATGAAACTGCAGATTGTTAGTTTGTTAGCTGGGGCTGTAGTCATCTAAAAGGTTGACTGGGACTAAAGGGTCTGATTCCGAGATAGCTCACTCACATATGTGTTGACAAGAGTCCTTAGTTCCTTGGCGGCTCAAGGAATTCTCACTTTCTTGTCACTTGGGCATTCCACAGGTGAATGACTTATGTCACTGGCTTCCTCAAAGTGAACAGTGAGAGCGAGAGTAGACAGACAGACTACAGACAGACACCATGAGAGAAGCTTCTGTGTCTTTTCTGTGTAATGGTAGAAGTGACGTACCGCCTTTGTACTGCATGGTGCCACCGTGTGTTAGTAAGGAGGGGAGTACACAAAGTATGTGAATACCAGGTGAAAGGGATAACTGAGGGCCAATTTAGGACTCCCTATCACAGAAATAATCTGTCACTAACTTCTCGAGCTTCGATTTCCCCATCACATCTCCTACTGCTCCTTTGAAATGTAAAGATATTATGAAATGATGGACGCAAAAGCATTTTGTAGATATGAAATAGCTTCTACATAGGAGGGTTAGTTAAGGAAATGTATTTTTTCTAGGGGTAGTAACAGGAAAGAAAAAAATAAGAGGACGAGGGTGTCAGGAGTGGAGAGGTAAGGAAAGAAGGAAGTAAAAAGAATGGGGAATGAGAAAGGAAACTGTCTTCTCTATTAGCTGGGACCAGAGGTCTTTATTCTATTTTCGCTCCTCCTTTTTACCAATTGTTAACTTTAACTGCACACAATAATGGGTGCTTATGTCCTCAAAAGACATAACCCTTTCTCTTTTAGGAATAAAACCAAGAAAAGCAATTATGAGCTCCTCTTCTCAGCTGGGGCAGATTTGATTACAATCAAATGAATTAAATCACTAGTCAAAAAGATTTGATCTAAAACTCCAGTGTCAGTACTCTCACTGCCTTCTTCAAAACCAGAATTGAGTGCCAACCTCCATTAGAAGTTTCTGCCATCCATTAGGAGAGGGCAGCTAAGATAGCCATTAGTATTTCTGTAAGCCACTGACCTTGGCTCAGTGTAAACTAGCATCTAGAAAGTGACTGCATTTATTATCATTTTTAATCTGTGTGTTCTGGAATTCGTTTTTCCCTATGGATGACATTCAACTTCATTTTGGCATCCAATTTGTGGGGACATCATCTTACTTTTAGAATCAAAGTAGCAATACCTGTTCCCTCAATATGATAGGTGACTGAGGAGCATTTACCAAGTCAAGTCATAAGGACTTCAAATTCATGTGTCCAAAGCCCAATGTATTATGCTCTCAATCCACTTCCTAGGCATACATGCTATATTGACAGAGTTATTTAAAGAGGTCATTTTGACATTGCCTGAAAATGGACTAAAAGCAATGGACTTTGTTTTTTCTCCTCAAGAAATGATTACAACAGATGATTTCACACATTCACTGACCTTGACCATTTCTTTTGTCATTACTTACTTACTCAGTCGCTGACCTTTACTCTATCTCATAAGGGAGATAAGCATTAGAGAATGGATAAGGATCTGGCTATCTATTGCAGGCATTCTCTGGCCTTGAAACACATTTTTGCATTTTGATTTGACCTTTAAGTCAAAATACCTGGGTCAAAAGAGCCATGTTAACCTGTCCATTTTCTATCTATTAAAAACAGCTTTTCCTCCTCAATAGCCTACCTAGCCAGTTAATGTCTTCAGTCATCTCGTATTTCTTATCTGCCCCTCAATTCCTTTATATTTGCCCCCTCTTAATTCATTTTTCTTCACCAGTTTACCATTTTAATAACTATTAATTGGCCTCCCTACGCTTCTATTTTCTTCTTCCTTTAATTCACTCTCTCCATAGCTGCCATTGCCTTCAAAAAACCCGGATATGCTCTTCTTCAGCTTAAAATTTGATGATAGGTTTTTATTGTCTATAGCAGCACTGCCCACTAGAACTTTCTGTGATGATAGAAATGTTCTATGGCTGTGCTGTCCAATATAGTGGCTGTTAATCACATGTAGCTATTGAGTACTTGAAATGTGTCTAGAGACACTGAGGAACTCAGTTTTAATTTTAAAATGAAATGTAAATAGCCACATGTTGCCAGTGGCTACACATTGGACCATGTCGGTCTACAGGGTAAAGTATAACTTTAACCTTCCCTTTCTTTTTTTTTTTTTTTTTTTCACTACTCTTTTCCCTTTCCCCACACACTAATCATATATATAGTATACAAATTATATGTTCTCAGGTAATACCTTGCAACTTTTTTACCTTACTCCACACTAAAAGAAATGTGTCTTCTGTTGTTACTAAAACATGCTTTGGTAGTCATATATACCTAACAAATATTTATGGAGGCACCTACTATATCTGAAGCATTGTAAATCCATCTATGAAGAAAACACAAGATTTCCTAACCTTCTGGGGCGAGGATTCTATTGGTGAGAAAGACAATGTACAGTAAGTAATAAATGTAATGGAAAGCAAATCATATAATGTATTAGAAGATGATGGAAAAAGGAAAAAAAGCAGAACAGGATAGAGGGAATCAAGACTGCTGGAGAGTGTGTAGTATTCAAGAAAGGTGATCAGGGTAGGCCTCATGGAGCAGAAGGAAGGGCTTGAAGGATGTGGAATTGGCTGGTTGATGTCTGCAGGGCAGGGAGCTTGAGCAGAGGCCCTAGTCAGGAATGTGTTGGCCTGTGCAGGGAAGGACCAAAGGTGACTAGATGGTGGGAAGGGGAGGGGAGGAGAGAGTTTACGCAGGTGGGAGTGAATCTGAGAGGTAGCAGTAGAAACAGTGTACATTTTATAATGCTTGACACATATGTACCTACTGTTACAGGCACTCTAGAAATTGATTTGTGTCTAATCCACAATCCTCTCCCTGCCCCTAGCAGTAACCACTATCCCTGATTTTACAATAATTTCATTGCTTTTCTTCATAGTTTAATTGCCCGTAGGTACATCCCTAAATACTGTTTCTTCTTCCTGAACTTTATATACATTATATGAATTATTTTTTGTGACTTTTTTGGTTAGCATTGTTTGTAAGGTTTACCGATAGATTTGCCTTTATCTACAGTTTCTTTATGCTCACAGGTATATATTATTCATTCCATTGTATGAATATTCCATAATTTACCCATTCAACTATTGATAGACGTTTATGTTGTGTTTGGTTTTGGATATTTATACATAATGCTGCTTTGAGCATTCTTATGTATATTCTGGTATAGATGAACACACATATCTCTGTGAAATGTACTGAAGAGCTAAATTCCAAGTGATAGGGCATGCATATACTCAACCTCATTGAACAATACCATACTGTTTTCCTAGAGAGTATTAATGGTTTAAATGTATGAGAATTCTTATTGTCTTACATCTTTGCCAATGCTTCATGTTCTCAAACTTTTTAATTTTTGTCAGTTTGGTCAATGTGTGATAGTATCTCCTCGAAGTTTTCTGTTTTATTATTATTATTTTTTTATATTTCTTTGCTAATGGAGTTGAGTACATTTTAGATGTTTATTGGATATTGGATTTCATCTTCTGTGAAGTGCCTGTTTAAGTCTTTTGTCTGTTTTTCTATTTGATTGCCGCCATTTTCTCACTGATTTTTTCAGTTCGATATATTTTCTGGATACTCTCCTTTGTCAGTTATGTGTTGCATATATATATATATATACACACACACTCACAATATGTAGTTTGTTATTTCACTCTTAGAATAGTGTCTTTGGATGAAGTATATTTTAAATTTTAATGTAGTAGAATTTATCAGTCTTTTCCTTGATGGTAAGTTCTTTTTGTATCTTGTTTAAGAGAACCGTTCCTACTTCCCAGCCCCAAAGATAGTCTATATTTTCTTCTAAATCTGTATAGTGTTAATTTTCACATTTAGATCTGCAATCCACTTTGAATTGATTTTTGTTTATGGTTTGAGGAAGGAGTTTAATTTCTCCTTTCTCCCAGTTTAGATTGCCAATTCCGTGCTATTCTATTTCTTTTAAAATGTTTCTGATCGTGACCCATTAAATTTATTTCATGCCCCTCTAAAAAGCTGCCTTACCTTTTTAGAGGTGTTCCTAATCACCAATTAAATGCCTGGTGGAGTTGTTTATAAATAACAGAATCTCAACCTGAACTATCTAAAAACAAACAAACAAAACAGGAGACAGGAGTGCTTGTGTAGATCACAGAAACTCAAGGCAGGGATGCAGCTTTAAGAATAGATTAGAATTTTACAGCTGTCTGCACATCTGAGTCACATATGTTTCTCTATGGAGCAGGTCAATGAGAATCATGACACCAGTAGTTATTAAGCTTTACATGTCACATATCCAACTATTTTAGGAAGTCTATTTCCACGTATGTCCCAAATTTTCAATGTATTTTTTGGTCAAGTTTGGGCCGATCAACTATGGAAATATTACCTGCAAAAGGTGGCTGATGAGGAGAAGAGAACAGCTTTTGGGCCAGTTGCTGGATGAACAGTTTATTAGCAGGGGCATCAAGTGCATTCATGTCTCTATGCACTTTTACCTGTATAGCCTCTGATTGAGATTCTGTCCCCAAAATGGCATCTTTGGTGGAGCTTCCCTTGCCATCCTTCAGGCATCACTTGACTTCCTCTGCTACAGAGTCCTCTTGGAGCTGCATATAGTAATTAAAATGACTCATTTCTGTGTCTGTTTCAGCTGTGAACCATGATGCATGTATAGCTAGATAATTATTTTTATGGAATTAATGTGATATTGATAATGTCCGATAATTATTAATTGATAATATAAGTACATTATATCATGTGAGGAATTCTACCTTTGCTTGATTAGAATTCCCATAAATTCCAAAGTTGTAGTACACATTGCATCAATTACTGAGTAAATAATTGGTCACTAAATAAATTGTTGTTCAAAGGTGTGTTTTATACATTAAAGCAACATATTTCATTCAGCTATTTTTTTCTGGTATTTTTTATTTGATTCTGTATTTGAAAACAATTATAGCTAATTTGAATGTCAAGAAATGTCATTGGCGTAGATATTTGTTCTTACTTTCCTCTACCAGTTTCCTTTGTTGACTTTAAGTAAAACATCTTTAGGCTAAGTTAAAGCATATTATCTTATGCAAACCAAAAGATATGCGGCTTTTTTTCCCATCATAACCATTACTACTCATAACCCTTTTTGCTTGATAATTTAATTGTCCTAAGTGAATTTTGGATGCAGAATGACAGATGTGATCAAGCACAGAATGTTTTCAGTATGTCCTGTTATTAAGAAAAAAAATTTGCCTTATTTTGGCATAATTATTTTCACAACAGACAGTAACTGAACTACATCCATTTACTTCTTTAAGTTAGCAAAATACAACTTTTAAATGGGAATGACATTTGTAGTTGGGGTTTTAAAAAGTAAAAAAGGAAAAGCTATAGCTAGGGAGCAAAATGCTTTCTTTCCATAGGATGAACTTAAAACCAAAAACATCAGCCATTTGGTTGGAAGATGATGGGGGTCTGGGACAACTTGTGCTAGGTCGCTTGGGGATTCATGTCATAATGGAGAGGATGAGTAGAAATACTTGCAGAGACTGAGGGAAAGACATTTCATTCCTCTCTCTTCTGTCCTGTTTTCTCCTGCCCTTTCCTCCTCCCCATTCCATGCTTCTCTCTCTCTTTTTTTTTTTTCCCCCAGCACACTCTACTCTTCCTTTTCTGCATATCTTGTTTACCAGCCTCAGTTTTAGATATTTTACTCATCTTTCCTTGAGGACTGAGAGATTTGCAGATGGATCTAGGCTTTATTCAACATCTTTTTTAGCAACATTCATTACTGCGTACACCTCTGTTCTACGCATTAATAGACTAGAAAAATACATGTATTGCACAAATTATATACCTCAACTGGAGAAATATGAAGGCAAAACTTTTTTTAAGATGACAGAGGGAGAGTGTTATCTCCGTATTTAATAAGTAAGGAAATGCTGTATGTTTAGGGGTTAATACCTATTTCTAATACTGAAGAAGCAGTGTTAATCAAAGCAGCTTTAAACAGCATGAATTGCTAGCTTCCCAAGGTAACTGTGAAAAAGGGTACAACAGCTGTAGGAATGTGTAAGTTCTGGGCTGTTTAAAGTAGTTTCCCCCTCAACAGAAACCTTAGTGTCACAGTTGAAATAAATACTTTTTCACATGCATATACTTAAGGTAGATTTTGGATTCTGACTTTGGAATCATTTTCTACTTGTTAATGAAAATGCATCCACTCCTCCCCCCGCCCCCCCCCCCCGCCCACCCCCTCCCGAGATTCATGTATAGAACTCTGAACTTTTCCTTTTTTGTCTGTCTGGAATGTATCTCAAAAGTAGATAGTGCCTAATACCTGCACAAATAGAAACAATCACAGTATTTACTAAACCTCAGTAATTGTTTTAGGTGAATTTATAGGAATCTTTTTGAAAATTTTGTTAAATTTTGTTAAAATTTGTTAAATTTTGACTATTTCACAAAACTAAATTCATACTTAAAATAGAAACTAGTACAGTTGAGTCGATAATTTATAAATTATGTCATGATGATTTACTAAAATCTCATATATATGTTTTCTTTTATATTCTAGGTATCAGAGTTTGTCATTAGTAGCAAACATGTATATGAGACACACACACACACACACACACACACACACACACACACCCACCCACCCACCCACCCACCCCCCGATTAAGAGGCTTCTCAGACTCTTTCCTGTCTGGCATTTATTATCCATCCGTAGCAATTAGAAATGGCTCTGTTTTACAATCTAAAGTGCACATTATTCAGGAAAAAGATTTAATAACTGTTGTTTCCTTACTAGAAGCCATAGAAATTATATTAAAAAAAAAACTTGTAATGCATTACAGGAGAGTTTTTGTGTTCCTTATGCTTTCGCTAGTTTCTGTTTGTATTGTCCCTATATTGATTATAACCTCACCAAAGTTTGGTTTGAAGTTTTACCTTAACTCATTGAACTTGAAAGGCTAATAGATAATTTAATCAAAGCCTAGCATGACCACCCCTTTTATATCCCCCATAATTTTATACCACTTCAGTGTGATTTTCTTTTTTGCTATTTGTTCATTAAGCCAATTGACAATAATTCTCTGACATGGCTTTGACTGGAGGAGTTGACTGTCAGCCAAAACACAGCTGATGAAGGACTTTAATATGGTGGCAGAGGAGTCGGCAGGAAGCAACGTTAAGTCTATTCAGATTGGTTTCTTTTACTGCAAGTATGAATACTTGCAGTAGAAGTCACGGGAGGGGTATTCAGGATGTTTATTGTGGTTTGAGCAGAACTATAACTACATGAATTTACTAAATAAGTTGTTGTTTGCCTCTATTTCTAGCTAATAGTGCGTAATATAAGTAGAGATCCCACCTAGATTAAAAGCCACACGTAATTCCGTTTGCCGTAATCAACGTTACACTATAGTCAGCCTTGAAACTCTTAACATCTTTGGTGCCTCTTTGTGGCAGGGTTTCTCTTTCACTGATTAGCCCTTTTTCTCTGTTATTCATCGTCATCTCATCATTTCAGTCTCTTTGAAATATGTGCTCCCTTTTACCAAATTTATTTTCTTGTGCATTTATGTGTCTATACACCAAGTCCTTATTTTTGGTGGGCTGTGGGAGGCCTAGTCGTTTCTATTGAACAGCTTCATAAGGAGCCCAGCTGTTAGCTGTCAAGGGTGTTCTCTTTTATTAGTCTCAGAGGCAGGACTGGCAGGGTGCAGCATGTTAGTACAAGATCCCAGCTGTTGTAATGGTGCTCTCAGAATCCCTGATCATTTGAAACTTGAAGAAAAATTTGACCTTATCATAGCAGTTGTTTCTGTTTATTCATTTTTGTTTTGTTTTGTTTTTTGAGGTGCTTGCTGTGCAAGATAAAGTGATGTCTATTTTGCTTTTCAGACCTTTTAGAAGTAGACATTTTTGATACGGAAAGTTTAAGATAGCGGAGGAAAATGTCAACTAATGCGGACATAGATAAAGTTATGTTGGTATACCTTTATTTGGTAAACGGGCTAAGCAATCTTGGCAATACTAATTCATGCTTTAAAAACAGGGAGATAAGAAAGCTAACTGTTTCTCAGGGGCACACTGAAAGTTTTGCAGAATGGAAAGTTTTCAATGCTGTTCAAGTTAAAAAAAAAAAAAGGCAATAAATTCCGATTCTGATTTAAAGGGACTTTCTTTGTATAGTCTTGTCTTTCAAGTTTTCTGAGAGATTTCTCTGTGCTGGAATCCTTGGGGATAGTTTAATAAGCTGACCAAATTATTGAATAATGAAATCAAATTCCTAAAGCAATGACAATTCATGCTTTTACTTTGTTATGAAAGATTGACAGGCAAGAACACACATAATAGCATACATTTATATTTAAGAAATGTAACTTATTTAAAATGGGGAACCTTGAGAGAAATGCTTGGTTGAGACTGAGTCATTACCCAGTTAAAAATAACCTTTCCAGGTCATGTCGTTTTGTTTGCCGCAGTGAAATAAGTTTATTTCAGCAGAATGAAGCCATTATTAGCTTGGCAGAGTCCACTTGTCAGAATTTTATGGAGCAGAACACCGTTTGGCTGGGAAATTCAATAAATACTGTAATGTGAGAGGAGTTAAGCTCCAAGGGCTGAAGGGGCAAAGAGTGGGGGGGTTGTAGCTAATTCATTGTTTTACAACTCCAGTAAGAAAGCATTACGATATATGATGAATTATCATTAGAGGTCAGGGACACAAACCTTTTCTGGAATACCAAGGCAGCGGGACATGTGAATAAAATAAAAACCTTAAATTATATTAGGGTGAATATCACTGATGGGTTAACTAACATAAATATTGAAGTGTCTTGATTTCTTTTTTCTTTTTTTTTGAGAGTAATGTGTTTTTTTTTTTTTCTTTTAATCTACTCTCCTGCACTGTCTGAGAATGTCTAGAGGAACAAAATATAGGTGAAAAGCCTATGACAATATAATCCAGTCATCAGACCAGTTATTGCAATATTAAAATGGAACTGAGCCATTTGTCATTTTAACAGTGTAAAAACCAAACCAGTGGCCACTCTCAAGCAACAGTGAGCTTCACCTTGAAGCAGTGTTTTGGAAGGACTCTGTTGTGGTGAGACTAAATGCCTGCCTCTGTCTCTGTGTCGTCTTAGGCAAATTAGGTAACTTTAGCAAGGCTTGGTTTTTGAATCTATAAAATGGAGCTAAATAATAGTACTTACACATAGAGTAGTTACTGAGGGATAAAATGAAAGAGTGCATGTAATGTTTTAGCGCAGAACCTAGCAAATAGCAAAATCAACAGTAGCAACTTATTATATCTCAGTTTGATCTTAGTAGGAAACACCAATGGTCAAAAGCTATCCAGAAAATTACTGACACTAGGAAATGTCTTTACTTTTGTGTGAAATAAATAACTTAATAAACTTTATGTTCTGCTTAGGTCATTCTACATTCGCTTTGAATGCCAATGTACAAATGTACTTTTAAAAACATAATTAACAATCATTTTGTAGGTATTGTGTTCTGATTTAAAAATTTATTCTTTTATGAACATTTACATGTATTATTGCAATTCATTTATATTACTTTTATTAATCTTGTCAGTCTTCTTGGTCTTGTATGATATGTTATAATTTGCTTGATTTTCATTTGGTGGATCATCACGTTTACCACTAAAATTAAGTCTCTTTAGGAATTGGTAAGGTTCTGTTAGCTAGAGAAAAATAGGGTTAGAGAAGAAACTTGTTTTGGGTAAAATGTCACTGTGTAACCCTTTGGAGATTAAGCCTGTTGAATTTCGTATACAGTGGAAGTATCAAGTTTTTCTGTTTTACTGCATCCTTGTCTCAGCAATAGTAAGTGAAGGATTCTCTTCATATTTATCTTTGAAAAGAGAGTGTATTGGGTACATGTTAGCCATATTATTAAAAGAAATCAAGAACGTTGGCTGTAAACAACAAACTTTAAAAATGACTAACTAGAAAGTCTCACATATTGACCATTAATCTGCCCCACATTCTGGGCCTATTAGGCATAGAGAGTGAAGTGAAAGAAACTTTCGCCTTGTCAGAAACAATTAAGATATTAAAAATAGGGCATACCAAACCTCTTTTGGAAGAGGGTGCTTGGTGTAATGTGTATGTAAGGTTTGCATTGTTTGTTCAACAGCCTGACCTTCCACATCCCCTGCACAGTCTGATTAAGATTCAGAAAGCTCTGGAATTCATTTAATTAAAGCACTGCCCTGGAGTCCATTATTGCAAAATATTAGCATAGTGCTCTGTATGACCTTTAAAAGTTCAAAAATTGGTAGAAAAATACAGAAGTTGACTATTCCTTCTCTTTAGTGTTTTGTGTAATACTTTTCCTCGATTTTTCTATACTAATTAGTTGTACTCTCACTTAAAAAACCTGCCTTCCATTTATGGTAAATATTTTGACATATCTTTTCCTTAGCTAGGATGCAAATCTCCTGACCCTGTCTCTCTTCTTTCACTTAATACCTTTATCTCCTAAGGGTATTTTTCTTGGAGCTGATAAATTTAACTCATGTGGATTAAAAGAGACACCACACCATGGGCTTCAGACACAGCCTCTAAGCCTTCTAGAGAAATCTTCAAAGTCAATTAAAAAGGGGCCCTTTGACCTCTAAGATTCTTTGGATAAACAATGCACCTCTTGACAGCTGATTGCCAGCTGCTGACAATAAATTGTGCTTCCTGTGCCAGTCCTTCAGTCTGACGGTGTGTTCCGAGGCAAAGCATTTGGCTGATCATACACTGAAGAATCTTTTAATCAGGGAATCTAAAAAGTGATTGGGGAAATCAGAGCTAACCATCCTCCACCCTCCAGAGAATTCTACTGGTAATTACAGTGAAACCCAAGGAGAAGATTTCTTCAGAGTGCAATGGCTCCCAAGGGTGTTTTTCACCAGAGCAGGTTAATTTATACTTACAGTATCTGACCACAGCTGATCAATAACCAGTCTGTTATGTGCAGAAGCAAACACTGGAGATACTGTAAGCAAACATATCTCAGCATTGATATGTATCCAACCACTTCTAAGCTTATTTTTGGCAAGATCTCCTTCCTTTTCTGGCATCTTTAAACTGGAGTTTAAGGATGCTTTACTTGTTTCTATTTACTTATCTCAAGCTTCTTGGGAATACAGTATTTCTTGGCCTTAAAGGTCACACATGACTTTTCATGTTCATTTATAGTAGATCATCAGGCCTTGCCCAAGATGCTAGTGTTTTTTTATAGGGAAGGACACTAACTGAGAGTGTGAGGTGCCCACTTGACTCTGAGGTTATTTCAGGTACCTCATTGTAAAGGGATAAAAGCACCATGGGGCAGTAGAAACTGTCCTGGACATTTTGTCTTGGGACACTTCCAGGACCTTCTCTCAATGTTGATAAAGTTAATCCTTTTAGTGTCTGTGGAGGACATTACCTAGTCTTAAATCACTTCAGGAGACTCTTAACTAGATTATAAACCAGAGTCCAGTGACAATGTTCTAATTCTTTGTTATGCTTTACAGTGTCTAGCATGGTGTGGAGCTCACAATTAATGCTAAAGGAAATTTTTACATGTTTGCGCTTCCTCTGAAGGGAAGAGGATGAATTTGAACAGTCCCTAAAATTATCAGATGAGATCCTCTTGAATAGATAGTCTAATCTTGTGTGGTAGAATAATTTTCTAGAATTTTTACTGAACACCAAGTATTATACTTTATAATTTTATGTCGATAATTATGATCCATCTGGTGAATTTAGAGTAGTTTTATTTCCATTTATTTGGAAGATGCTATTTTTAGTTGTTCTCCCAGAGGAAGATATTTTACAGATACTCTCAGAACTAGAGTACCAGAGGCTCACAACTTTGAATATTTGACACCTTTATTTCTCCTCAGTAAGCTTTTGATGTTACAAGGTGGGTTAAGAGTCTAAGAATGTTACAATTAATAATAGTAATTATTCAATTCACCCTGTTACCACAGCTTATCAAAATCCAGTGAAATGAAGGTCTTTGTAAGATAAATGACATCTATTGTTGATCATATTTTCTGTCCAAGAAGTATCTCTAGGACAAAAAAGTAATAATCAACATTATGTATGAGCAAATATGCCTTCTCTGGCCCTGCTGACTACAGCATTCACAAAACCCCATGATCTGACTGAGTTTATGGAATGCCAGCCCGAGGCATGGAAGCTTGTTTACTGTGCTGATTAAATGGAAACCTTGAAACGACTGAGGAAGTAGTGGCATCTTGAGCTGTGTGTGTGTATGAGTGACAGAGAGTGTGAATGCGCAAACGTGTGAGCTCCGGGCCTTGGTAATGTTATTTGTACTTGTAATGATGTGTTTGACACTCTGAATGCTTGTTTTAACTTATCCATAAATGGAGGTGGAAACTTTATGCTGGAAATACATATTATTTGGGGGTTCTTTTTGACCCCTCTTCCTCCACTTGCCAGCATGCTCATCTGCCCAGAAAACATGTGTGGTTGGAAGGGCTGAGAGATGACCGAGAGGTGTTACTTCCTAAAGGAAGGGTTGAGGAAGATCTTGGTCACCTTGGTTGATGGTAGAAGAGGTTCGAAAATAAATAGAAGGCATATATATAGGAGAGGGAGAACAAAGTTGCTTCACTCTGTCTATCTCCCTCCCTAAATATGTATCTTCTTTTGTGGAATGTGGTGTATTGCCTTTTCATCTGGGTATAAAGGGCTGGTTCTCTTCTTACCTAGTACCTTTATCCTAGGGCTTGCCTCTGACCATCCTTTCCTGACTCCCTTCTCTTTTACTTTTCTTTTTTTTTCTGAGTAGATCAAACATATATTTTTAAAGGATTTGGAGTGAAGGTAATAAGAATTACATTCTTGCTGTTTACTCTGTGTTCGAAAAGAGATAATTTTGTTGTTTGCTGGTAATATAATAGCTTTTACCATGGGCCAAGCACTGTGGTAAATTCTTTACATGCATCGCCTCATTTGATCCACTGGACAACCCTCTGAGTTTTGTATTGTATTATCTCCACTTTTACATGATAAAACTAAGGCTCAGAGAGGATGAGAATTGTGACTAAGGTACCTTATTGTGTTGGTGAGAAAAACCCAGGCTGGCTGAGTCTGGTCAGCCACCAAACTCTGTAGCCTTATTATAGAATTATTGATCTTCCTTCTAAGCTTTTCTGTTTCCAGTGGAAAAGATAGAAGTGTAAACTCAAGTAAACAGTGGAGTAAACACCTTGTAGGCATTAGATGTGCTTTTAGCAGAGCATTGTTTGCCTAATGGAACTGAAAAGTTGTGGCCCAGGATCTAGGACAGAAGTGATACTCAAAGGAGACGACTAATCTTGTAGCATGGAGCCAGCTTCAGAGTTGGACGAATATGGAGTCAGGAATCTGTCCAGATGTTGCCACTGTATTATCCAAAGGGAAGAAGAAAGTCTCAGCAGTCAGAAGAGTCTAGATTCTGGAACATAACACTTATAGGCCAGGCCAAAAATGGGACTTGAGGCCAAAGACAAATCAAAGAGCTTTCAAATTTGAGAGCCTATCTGAATTCTTCTAAGAAAGCAAATGACAAACTCTGAGACATCACCTTTTATCTTGAAAGCTTCATTCTCTAAGACACTCCATGGACTGGTCAATACCTTAGAATGGCCTCAGAGGGTTATTTTTTCTCTTGACCTTCCCATTGAAGATATTTTCATGCTGGATTGTGGGAAGGATTTTAGGTAAGATGACAACTGGATAAAAAACAGTGATTATACACTATGCTTGAATCCAGTCATTAAATTGAAGCTAAATGAATATAGGACTACATAAATCAGGAAGTACAGTAAACAGAATTTCAGTAAAATTTAATTTCTGACCATCTCTCTTTTACCACTGATGTTTTTACCACTGAGGATTACAGACGAATTGTTAATATACGATCGCCAAGTGCTGAAATGACTTACAAAAATTGAGGATTGCTTAAAATAGGAAACACATTCTCAGCACAGTTTTAGGTATATTAAAAAACAAGAACACTAGCCCTAATATCTTGCCTAAGTTATAGAATTCTTTTGACAGAAAAAAATATCAAAATTATTTATTGTTTATGTATTTGGGGAATGAAGCATGTCAACTCTATGCAAGGTTATGTAAAAATGTCTTGTTAATTAATTACTACTAATCTGAGGTGAAGTCATGTTCCCTTTCATATATGTTTTTCCCCAGAAGGAAATATAAAGGACAAATATGTTAATTTGTTAGACAGTTGGGCAATACTTCTATTTAAATCTCATTCTTAAACATATTATTTTAACAAGACAGTTTAAATGATAATTTAAAGGGTAGGACTTATTAAAAAAAAAAAAGCCTATTCTAACAATTGAAACACATTTCTCACTAACTGGAGTTCCTGCCTCTCATCTCTCCTGCTCCGTGGATATCGTGTCTATTGCTCCTAGAGAACCCTACAGGGTACCTTGGATCATCACTATCATTGTTACTGTTTCATTTTGTGCTTGTTCTCTGAAGTATCTCATTTAATTTAAGCAACATCCCATTTCACCCAGAGCAAACTGAATCTCAGTACAGTTTCGTAGCTCACACAAGGTCATGGTCCCCAAATCAGCATTCAGTTCTTTCAGTCTTCATTGGAGGTTTTCTAATCCTACTTACTGAACCAAGGAAGTCTTATGATGTTCTCTTTGAACATTTACTGTTGTCTGCCTTTAAAAATCAAACAAACAAAAGAAAACAAGACAAAAACATCACAAAACCAAAGCTTCATTTCTCTGTTTTAACTCATAATTTTCAACACCGTAATCATTTTTCAATGCAGTCTCCGTGAATTTTAGCTACTACCAGGATTTGGGAGTTGTCCAATCTAAATTTGTTTGTATAAAAGTTAATGCCGTTGACATAATCCTTCACCCTTACAGATTATTGCATTTTAGAAATTAGTGGTTTATAACTGAATAACAGAAAGAGTATGCATCTGAGGCCTTTATGTTTTTTGTTTCTAATCTAAATTTTCATATATTCCAATGCATATGGCATCTTACCTAATTGGCCTTTCCAAGGGATGGTTTTCCTCTACATATTGTGTATGGAATTCAAAGTTATCCGTCCTCATTCTCTTCACAGTCCACAACAAGAGGACTATCTCAGTGTCCCCAATCTTACTGCCTCAGGAAGCATGAAAGCTTAGGGAGCATTTTAATTAAAGTTGCCCAAGGCTTTTATTCTTGCTGAGAAAGTAAACAAAGCTTAAACAGATCCTATCACAAAAAATAAACCTCTTCTCTTAAATGTTTTTTAAAACTTGTACCTTACTCTCTGCTGTTTGCTCTTAAGAGGTAGAGACTTTTTTTTTTTTTTCCAGGTATGTGTTTTAAATACCAATATAGCCAATTGATTAGAAGTTCCTTCTAAAGGACCTTAGAGTATCTGCTTCATTTAAGGCATCAGTGGAAAAAGCAACTAATGGAGATTTGCTGATTATTATTTGGCCATGACTCACTCTGAAGATTGCTACCTTCCACTCTCTGCTGCTGAAATATAGAGTGTGGGTGGGGGAACTCCAATTCTCCCTTTACATTCATTATATTTCCAGTTGAACATATACCACCGTCAAATGAATTATCTCTGTTAACAATAACTGAAGTATTGTTCACCTCCAACAGATTTTCTTCTTTTAAAGTTTTTTACATGTAATTTGATGATTTGTGTAATTGTCTTATTGTACTTAAGTTAAATGATGAAAGCTCACTACAGTTAGATCTTATCAACTCTCTGCTGTTGTCTCTAATATCCCGCCATTCCAAAGGCTCTGAGGTTTTTCCTATTTTAGGCTTTCACTGTAGTATTTCTATTACATGTTTTTTCAGATTAACAGTTCACCCTAATTGATTACCTGAAAAAAAAATCTATTTATAAAATGACAAAAGAGATTCAGCCTATTAGATGTAACTGATATATGTGTTAACTTAAATTCATCAATACACCCCAACCTTTTGATACTCTATATTATTTCCATTATACAGTTGAGAAAACTTGAGTGTCTCAGGAGCTTGTCCAAGGTCATAGCTGTGAAATAGATGTTTAAAATATAGTTATGATACAAAGTAATTGACAGCATAATAGGAACAAGGATAATAGGGTCCTCTGAGTTTTGAGGATGGCTGAGTAACTCCTCTTTGGTGGGAATGAAGGGGAGGCAGGTAGTAGAAAATGTGTCAGGGACAGAAAGCTTCACAGAGGGGTCACATTTGAGTTGATTACTTATGATAAGTAGGGCTTCCTCAGCAGCCAAGGCAAAGAAAAGAATTCTAGGCAGAGGAAATAACATGCAAATGTACTAAAAGAATATTTTGTGTATGTGAAACAATTATTTTATTTGTGAATTATGATTATTAAAAGCAAGGAACATAGGATTAGCTAGAAAAGTAGATAAAGTTTAAATTATGAAGTCAATTTCTAAGTCAGTTAAAGAGCTTGGAATTTATTTTAGTGATGCAAATTCAATTAAGTATTTTAAATAGAGGCGTTACATTGAGTTATGAAAAGATAATTTTGACCACAGCTTTCTTGATAAGTGGGTTAAGGAACCAACATATTCTCCTATCCAAAACAGTCCAAAAAACACAGAAAATACATGAACCAGTAGCCTCAAGACAGTGGACATCAGGTAATTAAGGACAGTGATCCCCGAGTGATGAGAAACCTACAAGTGAGTCCCATGATTTCCCTTGCTTAATGCCTTGAGAGACTTTCTAGGAAGTGGCATAGGGAGAGGGGACTCATTCAGAACTTGGCAGAATTGAGGGGTTGGAGCTGAGAGTCTGGGGAGACCAAGGCAGTTAGAATTTGAAGGACATGGCACCAGAGGTGGTAAAGCTGCCAGGAGAGAACTCTAGAGATTTAGAAACACCCCTCAAATACTCAGCACAGTGCTGACCAGTAAATGCATTCCCAGAAACTACCTGAGCCCGAAGAGAACCACTTAGAAGGATTAAAGGAAACAATCCCCATAGCTTGCACAAGGCTGGGAATAGTACCTGTGTTTATTAACCAGAAAGGGAAGCTCCATAATTCTTGGGGTACTTAATAGAGTACTCAGAAAGATTCAGCTTCAAAAATGGAGAAAAATGATTCTAAGCTAAACCATGAGCTGGTCCCACCTAATGAATTTTAAAATCAAGACCCAAAAGTATCAAAGTGTTTCCAAGGAATTTAACCCACATCCCAGACGAAAGTAAGAATATAGGAGTAAGAAGGTAGCTAACACTTCAAAAATAAAGTTAATAATATCTGAAATTCAATGAAAAATTACCAGGCATGAAAATAAACAAACAAAAAATGATACCCTCGATGATGATGCGGAAAAAAATAAATCAGTTGAAACTGGCCCAGAATTAACACAGATGTTAGAATTAACAGATAAAAGCATTAAAACAATTTTGAAACTATATTCTGTGTTAAAAAAGGTAAGAAGAAAATAAATATAAAAAAGATCATATGAACTTTTAGATATGAAAAGTAGTGTTTGAGATGAAAATTATATTAGAGGACATAAAAACTGACAAAACAGTATGGAAGAAAAGATTAGTGAACTCGAAGCGGAATGTAGCAATATAAACTATCAAGAAATAAACAAGAAGGAAAACAATAAAGAGATAATTCTTATATCGTGGTGGCGGTGTTTCAAGAAGGAATAAATAGTATTTTTTTAATAGTTAGTAATTCTTAACTGTCTGACATTTCCTAATGTTGATTAATTAATGAACACTGGGAAGAACAGCCTATTTATTTTGTTTATGATCCAGCTTTACTAGTTTTGGTAAATTCAGATCCCAGTGCTGTGAATGAGGTACTCGGTGCTGGGCTTGTTCATGCATTAATGTTAGGAAATGACTGATGCTTGAATTGACATTTTTAAGCCACATACAGCTCACAATTGTGGCTACTAGTTTTCTTTTTTTTTTTTTTTATCACTTTTTCCAAAGGTTAAATGCCTGTCATTGAGCATATGTATGTGTACATGCTATTTAAAGAGAGTGGTCTATCATAATTAGCCTCTAGATACTCTTTATTTATTTATTTTTTTTCTTTTTGGGCTTTGGAACTTTGAGTAATTTTTTTTTTTTTTTTTTTTTTTTTTTACACATAAACACCTAGTCCCTGGATCCACTGCACAAATTCCCTAGTGACAAATCAGGGACAAGATTTACACTGGAAATTCATAAAGTCTTACTGAATACTTATTTTAAGTCTATGTATAACTTTACAATTCTTACTTAAACTTGTCACTTGTCACTAGTGGAAAAAGATTTCATGTTTTACCATGACAGGTAAAGCACTGCTTGTTGATATAGAGATACTCCTCAACTTACAATGGAGCTCTGTCCTAATAAACTTATTGTAAATAAGTTGAAAATGCATTCAATACACTAACCTACCAAACATCATAACTTAGCCTAGCCTACCTCTAATGTACTCAAAATATAATATCTAAAAAGTACTGGCAACACAGTACAGTGTAGAATATCGGTTTGCCCTTGTGATCGTGTGCCTGGCTGGGAGCTGCAACTTGCTGCACTGCTCAGCATCCTGAGAAAGTACTGGTACCACACATCAGTAGCCCAGAAAAAGATCAAAATTCAAAACTCCAAGTATGGTTTCTATTGATTGCCAGTTGCTTTTTGCACCATCATTAAGTCAAAAAATCCTAAGTTAACCATCATAAGGGGACCATCTGTATTAAAAGAATAAGCACTATCCTTGATGCTAAATTTGGAAAATTTCAAAAGGTAAAGTGATGGTCTTTAGTAAAAAGTACACACACACACACACACACACACACACACACACACACACACACTCCTGGTTTTCCTCTATAATGGGAAATGGTTTGCAAAAAACTAGGGAAATATTGATGAAAAAAGATATACAAATCCATGTATTTAGTTGAAATGGAAGGAGTTTTTTAAAGAATAAAGACTTACCAAAGGAAATAATGAGAACTTTTATTCACTTTAGTGAATGATGATTAAATGGTAAAGTTTTCAAATTTCTATTGTGTTTTAACTTTTAAATTAGTTTGTATATGTAAAATGTTTTGCCCATTAACATGGATATTATTAGGAAAGATTACATCAAAATCATTGGTGGAATGTACAACATTTAAAAAGTTTAATATATATTTCTATGAGAGTATTCAACTTAAAAAATTAACCAAATACTCAAATAGATCTCTTTCGGTTTTCTCTGAGTTTAAAGTGTAAAATTTTGCATTCAGTGAAATTTTCTCAATCAGTTTTCTAGAGTGAGGGATTGACTGCACTGATGTCTAGTAATCATTAAACCTTCCATATTATACAGTTCAGAGAGATCATATTTTATGATAAGAAAATGAATTGCCCTTGAGTAGAAAATAAAAGCTCATAGCACATATTTCTTCAGTCTTTGAAAAAAAATCATCTCATTATATTTTCTAATTATTTTGTTGGTTTAAAATAGACAATTGATCTTTTTCTGCTTACACTGTCTTACTAAATTGAGAAGATGCTTTGAAGCAAACTTTTTAATCTTAAGTACCTTAGCACATTAATATTTTTCAGACCACTTTCTTTTTTCAATTTATCTGAATGTCCACTTTTAAACACTTTGGGTATTCACTAGCTCATCATTCCTGGCATCCCTGGACTGAAAGTGGGAGTGTGAGGTCAGATTTCTATATATTTTTTCAAAATGAAAAAAAATATGAATTTGAACCATTTACAAGAAAAAATTCTTTTTAAAAATTGTTTAGGGGAAAAAAACCATAAACTTTTCTATAGCATAACACCAGTTCTAGGAAAATACTCCTTTACTTTCTTTCCAACATCAATATTCTCACAGTGGAGCCACTTCACTGTAACACTGAAAACTAATTTTTAGGAGAAAACCTGTTTCATTACAGTTGGAATTAAAACAAGTGATGTGGGATGTGTGTGTGTGTGTGTGTGTGTGTGTGTGTGTGTGTGTGTGTGTGTGTGTACGTACCTATCACATTAGATTTTTGTCAGTTTTCCACCACATTTGAGAAGAAGGGAAATCCACACAAGAATAGATGCCTTTACTTTCTACTGCTTAGGCCAAATCATGAACCCCATGAATGTTCAATAAATATTGATTGATGATGCTATTTATCCCACATGCTCTCAGGTTAAAACTCAAAGTGAGTGCTTAACATTCTCATCCAGCTGTAATTATGCTTCTGTAATTTTCATTTAGTTTTCAGTACTACTGTGTACAAAACTGTAGCATTGTGAGCAAGCTAAACAAGATATATGAAGAGTGGATGAGTAAGTAAAGAAATCATCAATGAACTCAAACAAATATTAGACACAGAAATGTTTCTTAATGCAATTCCTAGTAAACATTACAGTGTAAACCCACTTGGTCATCTTTATGAATTTTCCTTGATGTTGGGCATTTTGTGTGTGTGTGGTGTGTGTGCATGTCTGTGTGTGTGTGTACATCATTTTGTGTTACATAACATATCATATGTATATTAATTTCAGCTGTTACATAACATTATCTTTGGATGATTTGTATCATTAATAAAATTTGGTATTATGCTAACACAAAGGATTATTTGGTTCCTTTTGGACAAACACCTCCCCTGTGACTCCCTGCATTATACAAACACTCCTGAAATATGGGCAGTATGTCATTCCTACACAGTATTCTAATGCAGAATTATTATTACAGTAGGAATAGTGTCAGACTATTATTAATAAGTCAATGTACTAGTTAGTCCCTTTCAAACTATTAAACAACTATTTTTTTATTCAGTTTCTTTAAATCTTAAAAGATGAGCCAGAATGCTTTATCTTTACTATCCATTCTAGATTTTAAATTCTATGCATGGTTTATTTTTTCTTACAATGCAAGGTTTTAGATTATAACTTCCTGTCTTCAGAACTAAGGAAAAATGCAAACAGTATCTTCAGTAGTGTTGATTAAACAATTGTTTTATTTTTTAACTCTTTCAATTGAGTGTTTTGCCATTTGTAGTTAAAGTTCCAATGACTTTTAAAGATGTAAATTAAGACCAAATAGTAATAATTATCTTTGTTCTGCCAGATTCTATAACTATTTGAGAAATTTGTGAAATATTTTCTTTCCTCCTTACTTTTAAAATTATAGTAGAAATATACATTCACTGTAAAAAAATTTAAGGGGTAACATTTCCTCTTTATGCTAATCCTGTCTTTATTTACAGGTGTTTCCATTTGGATCTTTTTCTATACATGGACAAATGTACACACATCAATGGGCTTTTCTGTCTGTCTGTCTTCTTTCTAACTCAAATCAGATCATTCTATGAGTGGTTCTCAACTTGGGTTGTGTATTGGAATCACTTGATAAGCTTTAAAAATACACTGATGCCTGGGTCGCATTTCTAGAGAGTCTGACTTAATTAGTTTGGAGCATGGCCAGAGCTTCAGAATTAAAAAAAAAAAAAAGAAAAAAAAAATTAAAGTCCTTGGCGATTCTAATGTGTGTTTGAGCTCTCTAACATGTTTTTTTTCATTAAAGATAGATCATGAGCACTTTTCCATGCCAGAATATACAGTGTGCCCTCATTGATCGCCATTCAGAATTTTTTTTTCTAATTTTTGCCATTATACAAAATGCTACAGTAAATATATATGTGTCTTTGGGTTCTTATGTAAATTATCTGTGGGTAGAATCCTAGCAGGGAAAGTATCAGATCAAAACTATAGAAAAATATTTTCTACCTAGCTCCCTTGTGTGGTTGTTTGCTTTGGGGCATTATCTATTCTCTTTGTTCTTAAAGGTAGGGTCATAAATATAGCATATCAGAGTTAAAAGAAATCATATATGTCATCTCTACATTTCCAATCCAGGGACTGTACTTTTGGTACAGTCGACGCCAATGATTGCTCAACCTTTCCTCCACCAAGGGGGCCTGGAAGGCAGCTCCCAATGTTAGGCAGTTCCAGTGGCCATCTTTCCTTACGTCAGGATTAGAGCTGCCCCGTTGTAGCTTTAATTCCTGCATTTTCATGGCCTGAAGGAAACTTGGAAATCATTTTGGGTAATATCTTTCTTGTGTAGATGGGGAAATGAAACCTGGAAGAGGTATGTGACCTGCCCAATATTCTACAATTGAAATGTCATAATCCTGACTTTGTAGACCAGGACTTCTCTTGCCTTTCCTCTGCCCTACCTCAACCTATTACATGTTGTTGTAGTTACTTAGCTACTGCTGTGTAACAGACTATCCCAAATTTAACAGTTTAAAACAACATTTATTATTTCATAGTTTCTGTGGGTCAGGAATATGGGAGTGGCTTAACTGGGCTATTTGATGCAGAATCTGACATAAAGTGACAGTTAAAGTTTTAGCGAGAGCTGTATTCATTTCAAGGCTGCACTGGAGAAAGATTTACTTCTAGGCTCACTTACATGGTAGGACTCAGACTATCTGCTTCTAAACTCACTCGCAATGTTGCTGACAGGCCTTGATTCCTCATGCTGTGGATTTCTCCTTTGAATTTCTGAGTGTCCTCAGAACGTGGCAGCTGTCTTTCCTCAGGGTGATGATGAGAGAGAGAGAGACAGACAGACAGACAGAGAGATGGAGAGACAGAGAGACTGAGAGGGAGAGAGAGAGAAACTTGAGTATACACCCAAGTTGGAAGTCCCAGTCTTATAAGTTTACCTTGAAAGTGTCGTTCCATCACTTTTGCCAAAATCTGTTTGCTAAAAGCAAGTCACAGAGTCCTGCTCACACTTAAGGGGAGTGAAATTATGTTTCACCTCTTGAGGGGAGGAGTATCAAAAAGTCTGTGGACATATCTTTAAACCCCACTTCAGGTGTTTAATCTTTATTTAGCATTTAGTAATTTTAGCTCAAAGGACATTTTATTTAACTTCCTGGCCTTAAAAGAAAGCTAGATAATCATTTTATTATCACCACACACTGCAACTTCTAAAATTTATATGGTAGCTTAACAGTATCTTAGAACTTGTCTCGTTTATAAATAGCAGATAATACAGGTACCAAAAATTTTAACCTATGTAGCCTCATGCCCATTAATGATATGTATTTAATCATTAAATGATTATATGTTAATTTATTCATCACATGATCCCCGTCTCCACCAAACAGCTTATTGTTTTGAGTATTTCATTATGGTCTGTATTTTTAGTATCAGATCCATGATCCCTAAAATCTTAATGCCTAAATTCCAGATGTTTTTAATCTCTAAACTGTCAGGGTGTTACTGGGAACATAAGGTAAATGCCTCGAAGCAAAACAGTAATGTGTTTTTAATGAAGAGGCCTTTCTATATTGCTGATCTCTGAATCAAGAGTTTGTCTCTCTTGCCATAGCCTTTTCATACCACCCTTGTACGGAAACATATGGCTTACATCACAGGAAAATATGTAGAGCAGGAAAAAGAAAAAACATGCTTAACATATGTGCCATGTCTAATATAATGCCTTATGCCGAGCAAACATAGAGAACTAAGCCTTAAATTCAGTCCTGAAATAATTAGAGTAATAGAGTGTTCTTAATTTGTTTTACATACTGCAAATGGTTTCACATTTTCAAGTAATTAACACTCCCTTTGCTTTTAATATTTGCATTTTATTATTAAAAATCCATCTCCGATAATTTTTAATGAACCCTTAAAGCTGTGACATTTAAAAAGCATTAGCTATCAAAAAAATAAATCATCAATAAAAAATAGTTCAGCCTCGAATTTACTGTATTTAGTGAGGTTAAAAGAAGGAACTAAAAAAAAAAGAAAGTGGATTTTGGGCGTTTTATGAAATGTGTATAATTACTTGTCTTTGTGTTTGTGGTCTTGGTTTTAGGTGGGCCATTTTTGTTTGCTATAACAGAGTGGTAACTGATGATCATCCCTCTCTAGGAAAAAGTGTGCCCTCAAAAAAATGTGAAAATTCCCCAAAAAGATTGTGCCGATTTTTTGTTGTTTATTTTGTTTGTTTTATTCTGTAACATAGTTAATGTGAACAAGTTTTTACATAGTTAGTGCAAACAAGTTTTTAATCTGCAACTTGGAAACGATATACTAGCCAAAATATTGAGAACTTCAGTATGGCATATCAATTACCTGTTGCTTTTGTAAGAAATTACCACAAAATTGGGGGGTTTACAACAACAGAAAATTATTATCTCACGGTTCTAGAGGCCAGAAGTCTGAAATCGGTTCACTAGGCTTCCTTTATTTCAACAAAAATTATATTTATAGCAATACACTATGTTATCTGTTACATTGATTATAACTATATATATATTTTCTATTGATACATAATAATCACCATTATTATTTATGACTGCAGTCCTTTTTTTGATTGTGCTACAGTATGCTCTACTGGCTTAAAGCTATAACATGTAAGACCAAAGAGAATCTTTTCTAGATCTTGCCTAGCTTGAAGCCATCTTTGCTTTGCAGAATATCTGGAAGGCTGATTGCCTAGTGCCTATTGCTGGAATCTGGGTTTCTATCTGGGCCAGGATCCTGAGCATTTGAACTCTCAGATTGGTTGTTAACCTTGGAGGACCATTGAATGGTGTGCAGAACTATCTGGGCATTTCATTGTCTCACTGGAAAGGACCTCTAATGCCTGGGGATGAATGGGCATGGCAAAATCCAGCAACCCTTTGTTCCAAGGCATTCTGTGAATTTTCTCCACTGGAGGCAAGCTTCGTATTGGATCACTTATATATAGTTATATCTCTGGGTATCATAAAAATTTCTCCCTGCCATATAGAGAGACATTTTTCCTAGGGGTAACTGGAACAGAGGAGGTAGAGAAAGTGCTTTTAATTTCAAGGGTCAGAAGTTAGGAGAAAAACCATAAATATTTCCTTTCCTGAGCACTCATCATGTGGTAGCAGGTCATTAATTTTGAAAGAGGTTTTCAATTGAAGGAGCCCATTTGTCTGGTGACACGATAGGTTAGTCTGTACTGCTTTTTTCTCTATGCCAGAGATGCTGTTGAGGAGCAAATTATTTATTTAATAATATCTTTAAGGAAAATACTAGAACTTAGATTAAATTAGAAAAATAAGGATTTATGCTAAAGAGTAGTTATTATTTTCATTATTATTTTGGTTGTGAATCTGTGTCCTGTCAACAGAGCTGATTTCTCTAAGAGTTTAAGAATTTACATGAAGGCAGTACCTGTAATTTTACTGATAAAGTCTCAAAAAGAGTAGTGCTTGTTTTGTATCTTAGCAATAAAGAAAATCTCCAAATCACTCTCATTTCAGTGTTCAAACTTGAATCTCTCTTGCTTCAATGAAGGTTTGATATGGTATAGTTCTAGTGAATGTCCAAGAAGAATATAGAATTTTGGGAATTACACCAATAGATTTAATTCAGTGAGGAAGTTTTCCTATAAAGATTTTACTATAAAAATATGTGTATAATATATTGATTTATATATATTAAAAAGAAAAATGAGTATTTATATATTTTTCTCCCTACTTTCTTCTCACTTCTTTTTAATGTACTTCAGTTGTCCATCTGAGTTTATTTGACCCTCTAATCCTCTGTGACTGTGGTTCCTTTGTAACTCACTAGAGTAAGGGATAATGGACCATGTTTCCACTCTTAGGACACCTTGCCTAATTTAAAATATTATTTATAAATTGTAAAATATTTCAAATTCAGACTTTGTAATCTCTTCTTCCCTCCACTACAATGGTAGAATTTAGTGACCTTTAAATTTTTCAATTTATGATTCCCCCCCTTTTTAAAAATTTTCTTCAATAGGCCTAACATCTGTTCATTTATCTTCCCTGTGCCATGAGTATTCTTAACAGTATTATTACTTGTCTGTGTAAGTTTCTATGGAAAAAAGCTTTGTAGTCAATGATTAACTAGCTATATGTTCTTAAGATTGTACGTAACTCCTCAGAAGATGTATTTTAGCTCTTCCAGCTAACCTTGCACCTGCTGACTTTTTGTGTGTTGTGATATTGGGTTTAAAATCCCATTTAGGAGTGTCTTTCCTATAAATATTATTTAGCTTGATTGCCCTCTCCATATATAATCATTACAAACAAAAATGATGCCATGTGGCATTTAGCTTTTGAAAAAAAAGCCATACAAAGAAACATTACAGTGGAAGAAAGAAGATGAGTTATATTACGTATTGTTGGGTCTTCTAGGATGCTGAAGACTGGGCAACATATTGAAAAAGATGAGGGAGGTGAAAAATGATGGAAGGCAGAAAACAGAGATATAACTTTTAAAGTATTAATTGCCTCCTGCAAAGAAATAATAACGAAGAAAATTAAAATTAAAAAAAAACCTTAATTGAAAAACACCATTGTAACCTTAAAAATTACTTGATAATATGAGTTGAAAGGGCTATCCCCTCCTTGGCAAAATTAATTAAAAAGAAATTTTATTTATAAATATCCTGAAATAATAAATACATAAATAAGTAAATAAATAAATATAAATATATATATTTTTCGTATAAGCATTCAGAAAAAACAAATAGAATATAATTAGAAATAGTGTCCTATCCACTGAATACAGATAATTTTTGAATTTTTTTGTATTCATGAACTATTTTAACTAATTGATTTAGTAATAACAATGTTAATTGCATAAGCTAACATTTATTGGGCATTTGTTCACGTGTTTCTCTCATTAACCAGGCCATGGAAGAAGACCATCTTAAAGAACATCAAATGAAATAGATCTTATTCATTATTGTTTTATCATCCTCTTCTCCTTCTAAAATAAGTGTTTTGCTCTTTCCAATTTAGAAGTACTAGAGGTATCAGAATATGATGAGGTTAAAAGATGATATTCTCTTACAAAGAGTGTATAGTTACTTGGAAAAAAATGTTCAATTTTATTAGCTATTAAAAATACTAAGTAATCACTAATATTAGATTCTTGATACATTATGTAGAATTATCTTTTTAGATTTAAATAGATAATTTGAAAACAGAATGTTTAATGTGCCCCCCCCAGAGGGTGCATATTAATTATGCATTGATTATTAAACTAGTGAGAACCTGCTGAAATTTAAATGTATAGGCATTCCATTATGGCACACATGTAGTTAGTTACACATAGGATTTGTAATTGTGTTAAATTTTGAGGAATCAAAAAGCACCCTAAAACCTGTGGGTTAGCATTCACTTGGAGTGAATACTTCAAACTCGTTAACCCTACAATAGGTAGTATGGATCCATTTTTTTCCCCAATGAGATAATGTATTTCATTAAACTAGGTGTTCTAAAAGTCTTACTGTAGTTTTAAGCTTTAATAGCCTCAGAAACATGTTACAAATTTCCAGAAAAAGTCATTTTGTACTTATGTAGTTTGTGAATTTTTAGCTGTTATTTTTTATCATGTTTAACTTTGTTTTGGTCAACGTTTGCCATTATGTTAGTTTTCTAGGGCTGCCCTAAAAAGTACTACAAACTGGGTGGCTTAAACAACAAAAATTTATTGTCTCACAGTCTGGAGTCTAGGATTCCAGGGTGTCAGCAGGGTTGGTTCCTTCTGAGGGTTGTTTGGGAAAGATCTGTTCTAGGCCTCTCTCCTTGGCTTGTAGATGGCTGTCCTCTCCCTGTATCTCACATTGACTTCCTTCTGTATGTACCTGTGTTCAAATTTCCTCTTCTTACAGCAATACTAACTATATTGGATTAGAGCCCACCCTAATGACCTTACTTTAATTTGGTTGTTTATTTTAAGACCCCGTAAATAAGGCCGCATTCTGAAATTTAGGGGTGAGGACTTATACATGTAGCCAGAAACTTGCCAGCACTGGGCTTTTGGGCCTGATACTGGTTACTTCTCTGAATCTCAGTTTTGTCATCTGAATATGAATAAAATTCTATTTTAAGAGGCTTTTGCAGGATTATATAGAAAACATGCACTTCTGAAACCAGATTGTTGTTTTGAAGATTGTATGTTTAATTATACTAACCTGAAATTGAGCCTCAGCTTCCCACCAGTGTTAGATGTCAGGAAGTTTATTTTTCCTGGGTTTCATCTCAAAATGGAAAAATGAATGTTTACCTTACAGAAACACTTTGTATAGAATTTTAAATGAGCTCTATAAATATTGACTAATAAGTCAGAAATTGTTTTCCAAAAACAATTTGTAAATAGTAAAGTATGAGAGCATTTACTCCTTTCTTTGTTACTTTTCTATAACAATCCACAAATTTATGGGTCATTTATTCTAGCATTGCTCCAGGTTATTTTACTTTTCTTTAAAATATGGTGGTGCTTTGTATCTATAGGGACATAAACATTAAGCTTTTTAAATTTTTCTTAAAATGATACCAAATACCAAAGTCTAATTCATGTATAACATATAGGGTTAGCTTTTCCCATTCTGAGTTTACAAGAACATTCAGCCCTAATGTCCTAAGACATCTGTTGTATGCAGTGAATTAATTTCTGTCTTGTGCACCTAGAATGGTACTAGCTTTGTGCCATCCTGGAGAGAATTGGAAAAAAGATTCACTTAAATTGTATTCTGTTGGGCGTAATTCTCTCATTGAATCCTAGTTGAGAAAGGCTGGCTAACGTTTGTTTTTTAATGAGAATGGACAAAAGCGTCTTTTTAAAAATCTTTCCTGTATCCCTGGTTTTAATGTGCTTTTGTTGCTCATTGATTTTGTTGTGATAGGGAAGATGCAGCCATTATTTCATTTCACACAGATAGAAGTAGAAGCATGGAGATGTCAGGAATTGTCTCTAGAGCCTTCTTGAAATAAGATAAGGATAAAGCGAGGCATGTAACACCCATTTAGCCCAACTGCTAGACTGCTTCTATGGGCTCAAGATTTTCAATTATAAAACATATGTTGTGTGTTTTATGTAGGTACCGATTCCAAGAAAATCAGAAATTGTCTACTGCCATTAAGGACAAAATTAGGATTATGTTATCATGGCAATAGTGTAATTTGAATAAGAACTTTTGGAATGTGGTGTTATAATTGATTATTACCTACTTCACTAATATCCAAAGACAGCCATTGCTATCAGTATAGTACCGATGACTTTCCTTTAAGACATTTGAAGTTTATATGCACACTTTGGGAGATACTAACTCCAACTTTATCTCTACTTTTTCTGTTGATGGTTTGAGATTTATTGCCCTGCAGAATAAATTTGGCTTGTCTTGAAAGCCTGCCACAAACTGGTTTTACCCATGTCTTAATTTCTTGTCATACCAAAGCTAAGCTATATATAACAATGGCCAATTTATTGGTTCCTGAAAATGTTTTGAACATAGCAACCTCTAAATCTTTTGCTTGTCATTGAAATGCCTTTTATTCCTCTCAAATCAAGATTCTCATATTTTTCAAGATTTCAGTCAAATACCTCAAATTTCACAGTATCTCTCCTGACTGCCGAGATCATATTTTCCTCTTTTAAATATGGGTTGGTATTTATTACTAGAGCTATTTATTTAGTTCCTGACACATATTATTATGCTGTTCTAATGTTCACATCCTGTATTTCCAAACAAACAGCAGATTCCTTAGAGGAGTCACCCTTGTCTAATCTTTGTGTCTGACATGTGTTAGCAGGACGTGGGATCCAGAGAGTTGACATATAAATGTTTGTTTATAGACTCTTTGGAGCCCTAGTTTAACTCTTTGACTTTATCATTAAACAAGTTCCTCCACCCTCCATCCCCCCCCCCCAACTATTGTATATAAAGAAGAGAAAGAAAACATGCACTTCTGAAACCAGGTTGTTGTTTTGAGGATTTTGCTTCCTTTTACCTGTTTATATATATACATCGGAAAGTCCTGACCGTGGAGTAAGCTTGAAGATTGGACCGTAATTTTTATTAAGACTGCAAACTCTAGGACTTTACAAAACTTAATCTTGAGTAGTCTAGTATTGTGCCCTTCAAAGAGTATAAACAGTCAGTATAGCGAACTGTCAGTGTAGACCCCATACCTCCACCACTCCCACTACCATCACCATTACCTTATGAGCTAGGGAAAACTGTAGATGGGTTTGCTGCATTTTTTGATGTATCTTGCAAAATGAGATTATACCATTCATATTTCATATATGTACTTTCACACAAGTCATGAATATTTAACAATCATGAGGCTCTCAAACCATGAGCCTATTATGATCCTCCATTTATTTCAGTCATCTTTAATTTGTTACTAATGCTATGTAATTTTCTGGATAAAATTCTTGTCAACTTTTCTTACATTTATTCTAGGTTTTTGAAATATTTTTGGTGCTGTTGGAAATGGCACATTTTAGAATGTTTATTTTAAAATTGTTTTGCAAACATTATACAGCTGATTTTTTATATTGACTATATTCAGCAACCTCACTAAATGCACTTATTAATTTTAATACTCATCATGTCTCCTCACTTTTCACACATTCTAATAACTACTCAAGTTGACTAGCTTTTACCCAAGGACAGACGCATCCAACATGCTGTCAGAAACTGGCCTGAGGAGTACACACTGACTGTTTAGAATGTCATTTCTTTAAAAAGTTTGAGTGAAAATTCCCTGCTTTTAGATTATTAACCTGACTTGAATTGTGGACTTTATCCCTGGGCAGAAACCGCTTAAGGAAAACAACATCTATGGAGATAAAATTATGCTAACTACTACCTGTCAGTACACTTGGTCAGATCAATTGAGCTCTCAGACATGTACGTCACTTCAATTATATCACCAGGAAAGAACGTCATGCTATGTGGTTTTAGCCAATGGTTAAATAAATTTTACAACAGTTTTGCTCTCCGTGAGCTATGTGGCAGTGAATGATTATAATTGAAAGAAGGGGGTAAAGAGGCACACAAAGTTACAATTTACTGGTTTTTCTAAATCACAGAATGATACACTACTTAAAATCAGAAAGTTAGTAACAGTGATTTTACTAGTTGATGCCTGTCAAGAGGACCAAATTAATTTAGATGCAGCCATAAGAAATCAAGTTGCCTACCCGAGTAAAGTGGGGTGAAGTATTGAAGAAACAATACATTTAAAAAAAAACCCCACACATTTTATAGTGGATGTGATAAATATTTAACCCCTTGGTGTCATTATCTTTTGCTGTATACTAAAGTATCTTAAAATTTAGTAGCTTAACCCAACAACGCTCTGGGTTGGCAGTTTAGGCTGGGCTCAATTAGGGGTTTCTGCCGTTGTGGGCCACATGTGATATCTTTGCTGGGCATGCTCATGGGTCTGTGGTCAGCTGCCAGGTCCTCTGGAAATGACTGGTCTAAGATGGCTTCAGTTGGGTAGCTCATCTCTGTTTTACATGATCTCTCATCCTCCACCAGGCTAGCTTGGGCTTATTCAAATGGTGGAAGTGACCAGGGGATCCAAGATCAGCAAGTGGAAGAGAACATGCAAAGCTGCTTCCTGAGGTGCTTTGGGTTTCTTAAGGCTTGAGTCAGAAGTCACACACACAGTATTGCTTCTGTCCTATTCTCTTGCCCAGGACAAGCTGCGAAGACCAACCAGAGGCAGAATAGATTTCTTCTTGAGTGCAGAGTAAGGTGGCATTTTTTGATGACCTTCCATACCTCCCATACAACAAACTGTAGTGCTCTATAATGGACTTTTAAGACAGGGTTAAATACTGGTAATGTTTAGTCTACTTAGGTAACTAATAAGAAAAAGTAAGAAATTAAATGACTTCATGTTGGGGTGTTAAAAGCCTTGTTTAATAATGGAAGAAATCCTGGAGTGAAGACTAAAGGATGAAATGTAAAAGATAACTAAGACTGAAAAGCTAATTTGGGAAGCTAGCCAGCAATTGACTCACAGCAGGATCTAGCTCCTAAATCCTAAAAGAAAAGATTTTTGAAGTACTGGCAAAGCTGTGTTTTCTAGTAGTCTAAATGCCCATGTTCTATTGGGTATTAATATCACTGCTAACATTACAAGGTTTAAAAGGGTCAAAACAAGACTTTGATGTAGCAAACTTCAGAAACTTTTTCAAAAATTTTAAACGTGTGTGTGCAGAAACCCTATCTGGCATCACAGATTTAAAAGTGTGACCACAGAGAGCCAGCATTCCCAACGTTTCTTTGTACGTGAAAGTAGATTTTTTTCCCCCCTAGTTTTCAGGAACGCAAATGAGAGCTAAATCAGGTACTTTACTTTTCAACTGAAATTCTAAAATGTGTTAAACTTCTCTGTTGGGGAGCCCTGGGACAAAGAAGAAAATTCATTTTGTTTTCTATGGCCTGTTGCTATATAGGAACAGAGGATAGCAGTTTAAAGCATAAAAAAGCCACACATTATTTCTGATGGATTTAAACAGATTTGAGAAGGGGATACAGCCATAGGATTCCTGGAAAGTGAAGCTGAGAGGCTTACATGAAGGGTCAAAACTTCACAATGGAGAACAATGGCTATGTCCAAATAAATGGATTGGAAGTCTCTACAGAATGTTGGAGCAGGGCGGGTGGTAGAAGGATAATTTTTAAAACCATCGACATACAGCCACTGAAGAAGTTGTCTAAATATAAATCCGACAATGTCACTCCATAGCATAAAACCCTTTGGTGTCTTCCCATTGCATTTCGAATGAAATCCGATCTCAACATTCTGGCCTGGCCTACAGGCCTTGTGCAGCCTGGGTCCATCCTGTTTTCCGAGCCTACTGCATGCTGTTCTCTGCCTGGCTCACTGGGCTCCAGCCACACCAAGCTCTTACCTGCCCCTGAGCCTCTATCCTGGCGGCCTTACTTAGCCTGGAAAGCTCTTCTACATATTGTCTTGTTATTCAGTCAGGCTCACCCCACTTCTTCAGGTTCAGGGCTTTTCCCTGTCACCCTATCCAAAGTCGCCCCTCTCTACTCCCACAGACAAGTTTTGCTCTACCCGACACCTCATTTTCTTTTTAGCACTTATTAGTTTTTTGTTGTTTTCAATTACTTGTATTTTCCTGTCTCCTCACAACAGAATGTATTAGGGACCTAGTTTGTACTTCGTGTGTCTCATATCTACCTATCACCATGCTTAGTATTCAAGAATATTCATGGAGCCAAAGAATGAAGGAATTCATTCTTAAAACAAAGCACAATTGATGTGTAAAGTTATTCTTAGTGTAGATGGCTTGGGATGATAAAATGAGGGCATTGTATGAAAATCTCAGAAAGCAACAATGTTTTTTCTCCTCTTTGCATTACGTTATGCTGACATCAACTGTCACAAAGAACCTTTAACAAACGGTGATTGCAGCAAGTGTTTGACTCTAAGAAGGGGGTTGGGGACAAATCAGTAAATGCTCTCTTTTTTATCTATTGTCACCTGGAATATATGTGAAAGAAAAAAAAAAGCTACAGGATATCTAGGGCAGTGAACTTCAATGATTTGTGTGGCCTAGGAAAAGAATTTTAGAAATTCTATTTCTATCTGTTCATTTTTTGTCTTGTTTTTTAAATTTCTCATTTTGTGCATTTGGCAATATATTCATTAGTAGTACAGTAGGTATAAGTGATACATAAATAAGTATTTTCATATGCATTTCAAAACATGTGCTATATTTGTGTATAGTTTATAGGCACAGCATTTACGTATGGGATGTATCCACCTATCTAAACTTTGAAAGTGATGATTTATGCAATTAATAGTTTGACCATGGCGATAAGTGTTATGGGAGGATGTGAGCACACTTTCCTAAAGTGTAGCTTTTAAGAATGTTTTATAAGGTAATATAATATTCATAAATCTATGATTAAAATATTACATTAAACAATAAAAGAAAGGCTCAGCCTATTCAGTTTGCAATGGAAACATGATTGGGCACACCACAAAATATAGAGAAATTCCTAAATATATGGCGTTTTAATTTGGGACGTGATCCCCTACCAAATAATAGTTGTCCCCCTGCGTATGCACGCGCGCATGCACACGCACACACACACACACACACACACACACACACACACACACACACACAGTCCTTTCTTATCTGCCCGCCAGCCCTATTTCCTACTTGTTTCCCAGGCTCGCTCTTACTTGGGTTAGTACCTGGCTATTCCTATACTTTGGGGTAGAAAAATCCATTTCATAAGGCCTCTATGACGATGCCTAAATTCACTAGAGAAATTTGGTTGACGTTAGCATTCGCCATTTGCTTTTCTTTCAGTTGTGTGGATGGTTATTTAATTTTAAAATTGGTATCTAGAAAGTTTGGTATTGAGAAGGTTACTATATCTCATTTGTAAGTAAGCCTTTAATGACTTTAAACTTCTTTTTTGATATCTGTGTGTATTTTGTTTGCGTATTTTATAGAAATATAATAAAAATGACAGTATTTTACAAAGCTTTTTTCCCGAGGTCTTGGATATATTTTCTGTAAGAGTGACTATGGGAAAAATATATATTTTTTCATTGCTAGACTGATGTCTCGGTATGGGAAATGCATAATGCTTTTATTGCTGCAGGAAATTTTTGTACTGTGTTATCGAATCACTTTATAATGCCAACTGCTTTTGAAAAATATTGTGTGTCTTCATTTCTTTTTTCAATGTGGCCTTGTTGCCCTCAGCAACTTTATAATAAAGTACACTCAGGCTGGCATCTTTCCACCTGGATAACTATCCTGAGTAACTGTGAATTTACCATCTAACACCTTCCTACCTACTCGCAATTAGTCAACATGTATACTTGCTAAAATTTAAATAAAAGAGAAAAAAACATCATCAAAAAGAACTGGATAGTAATAAATGCGACTTAAGGTTCTATAAACATGTGTTTGCATGTTATTAATTCAATTATTAACATGTGAGAATTTAAAAAAACAATTTCTGGTTAATCATTTCTATTTGCAAGCACACCTATACACTGACTTAAGATACTCAAATACATAATAATGGGTTACCGCGTTAAAGATTGACCTTTTGGAGAATTTTTGACTTACTGGTTAGACATTCATTTGTGAATTATTTATCTATTGAGTGAGATCCTCTAATTCTTCCTTCTTACACCCACATTTTAAAGGTTTTTTTTTCTTCCTTAATTTGGCTCAATTCTTACATAGTTTCTCTAAAGGAGAGAACTTTATGTTGGTTATTTTCGAATTAATCATGACTTTACCCAAGCTAGCTAGCTCCATTATATAGGTCGGAGATGATAGAAGCAGGATGCTGGGAAGAAAGAAAACTGGTCTGTGTTCCTAACCCTTTCCTGAGATGAACCATATGTGTATCCTGAGGTTATTAATTCCATTATGTTCTTTCACTTCTTTCATTGTCTGCTAAATGAGGGGGCTGCCCAAGAGGATCTGTAATTTTTTCTGATTTTTATTTATCTGTGGTTTCATTTAAGAAGATCCTAACGATAAAGAAGAGTACATTATAATTGAATAAAATAAATGTTCAGGGTGAGAGGGGAGAAAAGTGTATATTGAATATCTGTGATTAATATTTGTTTTCTCCACCCTTTCTTTAGTTTATGTTTCTATTTGGCTTAATGGCCATTTATTTGGTTTCTCCACACAAAAACTAATATTTCTACTATTAGTGTTGTTCATAGATTTTTTAGAGAGTTGTGAGATCAGTCATGAAGCCAAAACTGGGAAAATGAAGAGAATATCCTTTAATTCCACATTCCCCGGCCATTCAGGATGGCCTTTCTCCATTCCACTTTCTGTTGTTGATAGTGATTTGAAAGAACTTTCCTGAATATTTTGATCCTGGGACTGTTCCCTCAGAGAAGAGCTGAGCTTTCATCATGAGAGATGGGAATCATATTTATTCACTGACTGACATCAGTGCAGTGTCTGCCCCATTTAACAGATTCATTTTTTTTTTAATTGGTGACAGCATTTATGTAACTTAAGCCTGTGAACTGAACTTCCCATAAGCAAGCCAACTCCAATTCTAGCTTAGGACAAAAAAGAGAAATTTGGGTGTCATTCTTGGTGCTTTGACTTCCATGCCCCAAATTCAAATCTGTTTCAAGTATATGTACTAAAATGTCACTGGAAACACCTGAAGTTAGTTGATAGGTTTAGAAAACAGTGAACTAAAAACAGACCTTGAAAATTCTCTCTTTTATTTCATTTTGAATTTCTTCTCAATATTAGTGAACTCTTCTAGGGCAGTGTTTCCCAGCCTTGGCGCTGTTGACGTTGGTCCTGATAATTCTTTGTCGAGAGTTCTGTCCTGCACACTGTAGGACATTTGGCAGCATTTCTGGCCTCCACCCCTTACTTGCCATTAGAACTCCCGTTATGTTATGACCACAAAAAAACATATCCAGGTGTCCCCAGAGGAAGGGGCGAGATCATTCTTGGTTGAAACCCAGTGGATCAGAGCTTTGATTACTCCAAGGAGGGAGTTGTAGATATAATGACACCTGTGAGTAGACAAAGTTGGTAATGACTTTTTCATTTAAAAAAAAAAATCGTAAAGAAAAAAGTAATCATTACTAAAGGGAGTGGTACATTCTTCACAAAATGTAGTAATGTCATTAGTATTGCTAGTAAATGTCATGTATTGCTAGATTTCTACTATGTATTGATGGAAATAAAGTAAATAAAATCCACACAACAATAATTAAACTCATATTATCTATAATATGTTTTAAATATTAAATGTATTTTAAACAAAAATGTTTTGAATGCAGATATTATTTTGATTTTTAAAAATATGAAAAAGAAAATCAGTTATAGTGAGTTAGGAGTGATGGCTTTATATCATTCATATCATTTTGGGCAGAGAAATGCCTGAAGATTAAAATAATAGAATCTATCTTTCGTTGTTTGGATGGCAAGTGACTGGGTTACAAATCTGTCGTTACTTTGTGAGATTGATCAGTTTCTCACTTTTAAAAGATCTTTTGGAAGAATGGAACAGATAGCAGAGTCCCAGCACCATATTGAATAGATTCGTATTTTAACTTTTCCACTGCAAGTTTCCACTGGTGTCACATAAAACTAGGTTGAAGTTATCACATGCAGTAATTGTTTAAAGAAATCAGATGCTTTTTCTAAAACTATCCTACTTTTCAAGTCGGAATTATAGGTCTGTTTGTAGGGAAGAAAAGTAAGTAGGCGGGGAGATGAGTTTGGCTTTTTCCCCTCCTCTCTCTGTTCATTTCTCATGGAATCCTCATTTTTACTTCCCGAAGGAAAGATAAATGATCAAAGTTAATCATATTATTTTGCCATTTCTGAAAGTAACTAATATTCGTGTGTGCCTCAAATGTAAAGTTATTTGAAATCTTGTAGATATAGGGATGCCATCAATAGTAATTTAGAAAGTAAATCATATTATACAAAGCTCAAGTTATTGGCTTTTCTCTATGTGTATTAGAACTAAACATATAAAGAGTCTTCTATGGTATCCATATTGATAGGTATTCTTTTCTTCTTCAATTATTGTTATAATTCAATTGATTTCTCCAAAGAATTATTGTGTGCTTACTTATAGTCACCACTGTTTTTGTATTGTCATAGCCTAAGCCAAAAATGAGACCATTGAGTTATTACTTTGTATTTATATGTAATAGCTCAAAAACTTGTTTTTTTTCCCCCAATTTATTGTCATGAAAACATGTTTAGGGAAAAATAGAGAAAAATTATTTTCTGACATGATGTGCTTTATGTGAAAGTATAATTTAAGGAGTTTTGAGTTTCTTTCATAAAAATAATTCCTTATAGACTTTAGATTTGAGTATTTGATTCAGAGGTCTATTGGATGTGCTGTTATTTTTTACTGTTTATTGTAATAATCTTCTACTATTGCCCTTCTCTTTCTCAGCAATGTTTTCATAATTGAACTGAGGCTTTTGGCAGTGCACGTATTTAAAAATGTGTTCATTTTCCATATCCCTCACTGAGGTTAACTAATCGAATGTGGTCATTTCAGAAACATACAAGTTATTTCATGTGCATGTGTAGAAGTTATCTTATCTATGGAATGTGGCATGCCTTTGCTGTCAGAAGTCCCTATTTCTGTTACATCCTACATAGGGACTAGTGGAAGAGAGTAGCGAGAGTAGAAGTCTTTCTTCTAACTATAACATGAAACACCAATTTTTTCTTTTAATTACATTATTTCTATTTGGAAAATTTCCAGTTATATACTTGCCACTTATTGATCCTCCCTTTGCATTTTATGAAATAGTTTTAAAAAATGGAACAATCATTTTTGGAGGAGTAAGCAATAGGGATGGGGAAGCGAGTGACCCAAATGTTAAGTGGCTTTCCTCACATCGCACAGTGAGTCTTCTGAGACTGAGTATTAGGAAGCCAAGGACTGTAGGTCTCCGGATTTCCACCTCACCGTTTCAGTTCCCAAACCAGAAAATCTAGACTTTTACACAGCTGTGCTGTTCAGGGCTGTTGAAACACATAGCTGTATAGTCTGCGCTGTCCAAAAGAGTAGCCAGAAGCCACATGTGGCTATTCAAACTTAAATTCACATGCACTAAAATGTTTACTTTTTCAGTTGCACTAGCCATGTTTAACATGGTAAATTACTAGTCAGTGCAGATAAAGAACATTTCTATCCTGCAGAAAATTACAGTAGACAGTGCTGAAGGATTCTTGTTTTGGGTCGTGATGAAATATTTAGAGACTATTTTCTTTTGGAAAATACTCATGAATAAGTGAAATGTTGAAAGTTGATTTTTATTTTCTCATTTCTTTTTCCTTTTATTGTAACACAGGGAATTCACAGGGCTCCCAGAAGCCTTCACCAGGCTTGCTATAAACCCCAGGGCCCTCCATTCCTTCTGCCTTCATCCACAGCCACCCTACTTTTGTCTGCTTTACAAATTGGAGTCTCCCGCTAGAACATTTTGTGTACAAATGGTTATTTCTCTTAAATGATGGGAAACCTGTTCTTGTTGATTTATAGAGGCCTGATTGGTTTTGGAGGTTGATAAAAAAGAATTTTACAGCATTTTGGGACCTTCTCCTTACTATGCCGTTCCCCCAACTTATGGAGATGTGCTCGGGTAAAATTTCATCACAATATTATTGATTATAACATGTCTAGAATTGAGAGTATTGGTTGTTATAAGGAAGAAAGAAGTAAAATGTTTAAAGATAAACAACGATATCTAGTTTTCTAGTAACAGCAGTAATTTTCTTTAAAGTCCTTATGGAGAGATTTTTTTTTTTCATGCTTTTTTCCCCTTCCTCTTCCTCTTTCCAAAATAATGATTTGGCTCTTAACTTCCTCCTAGGATGACCAATATAATTTTTAAAATTATTTTTTAAAATATGAACACATGGCTTTTAACATGAGTTGTTTCCGTTCATTGCAGTTATTATTCTTTATGCCACTTGGATTTTTCTGCATTCAATTGGTGGGCACCTCATTGCCTGGGCTCATGTTTTTGGTACAACCTAATAGTTCCTGAAAGCTTCCTTGCTTCCTGGTACGACAATATATGCTCCACCCTCATTTTGTCATTTCCTACATAAAACACATAATCACTCATTCCTCTAAGGGACTCTTAGGATATTTTAAGGAAATTTTTAAAAGAAGAAAAGCTACATTTTGCCTTTTTTTTTTTTTTTCCTATTTTAACACAGTCTACGGAAACACGTACTAACAATACAGAAGGCTGGAAAAAAAATCTTCGCATTCATATTTGAATACGAACATACGTATTACAGAAAAGATTACAGAGTTAAATTGAAGAGAAAGTGTTGGGTAGTGTCAGCTTATGTGATCACCTGAAGCGGTGATTTGTTCAGGCTTTTAGGCAAGTGTACTTTCTGTTGTTGCATTTCAAATTACATTGCATATGCTGGCCTCTGAACTGTAGCTTCTCTGACCATACATGCATAAATGCGAAAGTAGATATTCAGCTAATTGGAAATCAATAAAATTATTATTTTGTAAGATATTTATGCTGTGAGCAGTAAGAAACCAGAGGGTTGTAAATTTTATTTTATTTTATTATTTTATTATTTTATTTTATTTTATTTTATTATTTTATTTTATCTGATCTAAATGGTTCAGTTTTATCTGCATATCCAAGTTAACGAAAGACACGAAGGACAGGTATATAAAAATCAAAGAGCGGCCCTCTGTTTAGGCCTGTTGGACAAAAGCAGAATAATTTGTGATGTAGGGTAAACCATGGTTCTTTTAATATCTCCGGACCCTTTTTTTTTTTTTCTCTTTTCATGGCAAAGTACTTGGCAGCCCTTTCCCTAGGCTAGTGGAAACGACTTGTAATATTCATTCATGCTCATTATTTTCACTGTAAATTCTTCCTTAGAAGTCTGTTTCCATTTTTTGTTCTAAAATTTAAATTTCGTCTCACAAAACCAGCGTTGTCCTTTTGGCAATGTTTCTGTGTAATAAACAAAATACAGAGTGGAGATTGGCTGGAATGAACATCTAGAATAGGTTTGATCTTCCCACTTCTGATTTCCTTTTGTCTTGTATCTTTCCCGAGCATAGCCCATTTATGTATAAATATGGATGTTTGTCTCTGTGTTCATTGCTTAGGTCCTGTCACTGTTGCAAGTCCAGCAGTAACATGTGTAGGTTCATTTGGGACAATTTGGTTTTTGTATGCCACTTCAATCAAGTAGGGGAAAAAGCCAAATCACCTCTTCCCTGGGAGAGCATTTCATACATCTCCATCTCTGTGATCGCACCGAGCCATTATGTAGCAGTTGGCTCTGATACGCTTGCACAGACACAAATTGAGTCCGACAGGACTGATGTCGCCTGGACTTTGCTGTCATTTGAAATGCTGGCACGAGGATGGGAGCAGTGAAATAGGGATCTGGAGTTGGTGGCGGGGGGAGGGGGGAGGAAACTGATTCCTTTAGCAGTTTTCCTATGAAGTTTTGAGAATTTAACATTTGATATCAGTGAACTACTCGATAAGTTGTTTTACAAATAAGATTGGTAATAATAGCTGATTTGGAGCAGCTGGCTAGCTTTTGGCTTCATGTAGATGTGTTTCAATGTACAACTTGCTTCTTCATTCCACCCACAAATCTTGTTATAAAGGAAAAAAAGGCTATTTAGTGGAATGATAATTAGAAAATTCCTCCCTTCCTTTTAGTTTTATCTTTCCTGCATTCAAACCACTCATGCATAGTAATGAAGAAGATAATATCTTTAAAAAAATTTTATTCTCATACCTAAGCTCAGTTTCAGAAAAGACTTACTATAGTATCTGCATTACAATACTTTTTAAAGACAAGTTATTTTAGTGGATTAGGTTATTTCTGGATATCTCTAGTATTTCCTGTCAAGAATTTTGTGTTTCAAATATTTCAATATAGGAAACTTAAAGATGTACTGTTTCATTTTGGAAATGAATTCCGATTGTCATTCTCAAGATCTTCTCACAATGATAGAGAAAGCAGTAGCATTCAGCCTCTCTCCCTCCCTCCATCCCTCTCTCCTTCCATCCCTTTCTCTCTCTTCTCCCTCTCCTCTCCTCTCCCTCTCTCTCTCTCTCTCTCTCTCTCTCTCTCTCTCTCTCTCTCTCTCTCTCTCTCTCTCTCTCTCTCTCTCTCTCTCTCTCTCTCTCTCTCTCTGTCTCTCTCCCTCCCTCCCTCCCTACCTCCCTCTTATGAGCCTACTCTATAAGATGCTGTGCAAGATTTATTGAAGGTTCTATAGGAGCAATTATTTATCACTGAAGAGTCATACTTCAAATTATTACTGAAGCCAGTTATTTCTCCCCCTTTTTCCATTCCCACCAGGACCACCATCACTCTCATGGTCTGTGTTACTTCTCACCTGGGACTCCTGCAACGGCCTAATAGCATTCTCTAAATCATCCCTCATTCAGCTGTCAGTTAATCTTCCCAAAGCCTAGCTCCATGTTGTTCCTTGGCTACAAAACATTAAATAGCTCCCTTTGTGGTTTGCTGAATAAAGGCTGGTTGACTTAGATTGGCATTCCGGACTCTCCATGACATATTTTTTCAAAGCCTGAACCATTTTCTTTTGCCTCATCTTTTTTTGGTTTCCTAATGGATCTATCTTGCCAACCAAATGTCTCAGTGTGGTCCCTGGACCAGCTACATCCCAGAACCATCACCCAGAACCTTGTTACAACCCAACTGCAGAATTCTTGACCTGCAGACCTACTGAATCATAAATTCTGAGGGTGGTGCCCAGCTATCTGTTTCAACAAGCCTTCCAGGTGATTCTGATGTGTGTAGACATGTGGGGAAACTCTGCTCCAGGTGCACCAGACAACTCACCTTTTCCAAAATTCATATCCCACTGCCCTGCCTTTGCATAGCATTCTTGATATGCCTTTCTCTCTTCTTGGTAAAATCCTGCCTATATTCCAAGGCCCAGTTTGAGACACTTCTTTTTCCATGATGCCATTCCTGATCCTGGCATTACTTGGTTTTTCTTCCTGGCACTAATCACTTATTAACTTGTATTAGCCATCTGATATATCTGTCTCATTTTCCCTACTAAGCTGGAAAGTCACAGAGGCAGGAATCTGACTGATTTTTGTATCTCCCAACACTTTGTGCTGAGTGGCATCTCTGATGCTTTGCAAGCAGTAGGTTCTCTAAAAATAGTTCGTGGCTTATTGATTTTACATAGAAGATTGAGAAAACTAAGCCTTTGCCCAGGAGGCATATAAAAATCCTGTTAAATCAAAGCGGCTCACGCTAACTATTGTTTTGACTTATTGAACCCAAATTAGACTTGAACATTGATGTGTCTTTGGGGAAGAAGCCAAATGCGCTAGTGTAAAAAATTCTAACCTCTACTCTTTAACTGGAGAAGTTGAATTAGCCCTGTAATTTCAGCTAGTGCCAAGAAAGCAGCTGCCATTATTCTGTCAATAATAGATTTTTATCCTGCATAGTGGAGCTTGTCTTAAATCTTTCCCGTGGCATTGGTATGCTTTCTTCCACCAATATGTTCACTTAATGTTTCATAAGGAGTGACCGTTTCTTCTTATAGAGTGTTGGCCAAAAGATGGCATAGCCAAGAGTGAAGAGCAAGATGGTTGGCTCTAGGATGACCCGAAAATAGGAACAAGATAGGGTAGGGCTGCCCCATCTCCCAAACCAAGTTGTTTACTTCCTAGTACAAAGCATCACAGTTTCAATGTATTGTGTTTATAGTGGGTTGTGTCTCTCATGGTGGTTGTGATGGGCCAAGGGGCAAAAAGTGAGGAATCTAAGCTGCCTTTCTGTTTTCTTCCCTTCCTTTTCTCTTCCTCTCCCCTTACAGGCTCTGAAAGTGTTCCAGCCGAAATTTCAGATCGGACACACTTGCGGCGGCGTCAGAGGCAGTGATTCCCAGCTGCCAGCGCGTGCTGCTGCCGGGCTGCAGGATGGTGCGTGCAGCCAGGCCACTGCTGCTGCTCCTCGCCTTCTTCCTCCGCGCGGATGCTGAGAGTAAGCCATTCTCCCTGCTCTAGGGGGCTGCGACCACAAAGAGTGGTTTTGTTTACAGTTGGCACTAGGCTCAGGGCCTCTGAATGCGTTTCCTTTGGAAGTAAATCCTGAGACACTGTGGGATCCTCCGTGGCTCCCGGCCAGCCTTTGAAAGAGATTATTGATGTGACTTCCCTTACCATTTCCTCTCTCTTAATGCCCCCCTCCCCTGCCTTTTTTTGTGCATCTAACTGCTCCTACTGTTTTGTCCTTTTTTTTTTTTTTTTGATACTTTTACCAGTTGGGTGGCAAAGATATTATGAGACCAACGATATAACTCAAATTGGGGTTAACCAATCGGTGTTGCCAATAAGTAAATATTGTTCAGACACATTAGAAATTTCTTTAGTTTTGTGGATATATCTATGTTTAAAAAAAACACACAATGTCACATTGAGCCCAATTAAACTTCCAAGCCTCTCGTAGCTGTCATAGCAGCTGTTCTAACGTGCTGTTTCCGACAGCTGTCGTCGAGTACAATATTCAAACAAATCAAGCAGAACTGACAACTTTGTGGCTGGATGAAGAGTGTGGAAATGTGAGGAGAATTCTGGGGAATACAGACACAAAAGTTTGGATTATTGGACCCAATGTATGAAACTGAGATTGTGGTCAATTAGCTCACCAATTAATGAGAAGATCATATCTCTTTCATAATTAGGGACTCATTAGGTCTACCTTGTTTACATATGTTTCCTTTCCCATCTGTCTTGTGGCCTTTGGAATCAGTAGTACTGGGAAAAGGCATGTCTCTGGCCTGTACACACAGCGTGTCTGGTTCCTCAGTAGTGGTTTAGCTCACATGAGAGCCTTCCATTCTCATTGGGGGTCCCCTGGTACTATTAAAATGTTACACATTTGCAGTCATTAAGTCTCTCTTTACTGACTATTTCAGTGAGATTAAATTTGATTCATGTTAAGGATGTTTTGAAGACAAGAATCCTATGTCACGTTGGCCCCTACCTATTAAATTTCATTTTGACAAGAATTTCCTCAATAGCTGCCAATTTCATTATTTCAATAGGAGCAATATTTTTGAAAGACAGCTTTCCAGGACTGAAAGGAATAATGTTAATAATAGGATACATATGGAACATGCATGTTTTAAGCACAACATTCTCTGGTTAATAATGTATATAGTCTCCTAATTAGCACTTGGGAGTGTTGGTTTAGGATGAAGCCAAGGAATTTCTTATTCAATGCCAGCAAATAATTAACTGGGAAAAGACCCAAATGAAAGATGCTCTTGTTATTTTAAAGCCCTTTATGTCAAAATCTATTTTAAAGTTATAATCTAAATTTACTTTATTAAATAAATCAAGCATATGGCTTGATTTTTCTGTTTCGGCTGAAGTGAAGAAATAAGTTTTTTTTTACAATTGTTAATTTCTGGCAAAAGCTTATGAAGACCCTGGGAACTCACTCTAATGTCAGATCTCAGTAAGAGATTTCCTTAAAGTTACTAGATGTAATTATCATCTGCCTGTAAAGTTATCCTTTCAGATAAGTAAAAATGTTCTACTAAGCAGCTACTCCTTTGCCTAGTTCTGTGGTAGAAAGTGACAGACAGATGTCAGGAGTTTAGGAATAAATACTTTTAAAATTGTGTTTTAAAAAGCAGTCTGTGCTATAGATGACCATCACCTATTTCATCTTCTCCTCCTGCTCTTCCCTTTGGCCCTCTCACTCTCCTCATTCATCACACTTCCTATACAGTAGGGTCTTACAAAAGAAATAACAAAGGCACACATTAGCAATTTTTAGTTAAATTAAGATATTATCATGGTATATATTCATGTGATATCAGCTTTCAACTTCAAGATGTAACCTGAAAAAGAATCCATTCTTTCTCACTAAAAAGTGAGATACAGACTTCTTTGCAAATTAATTTTGTTCAGTTTGCCCTTGTCTACTCAGCCTTGATTTAGTATATGTTCCCTTTAACAGATTCATTTGGCATTGTCAAATAGCATGTGTAACCTGAGTGTTCCTGGTGAAAGGAGAAAAATTAGCCATTTTTTAAAAGGACATTTTAAAATAAGAAAACATCCCTTAGCAAGCTACTGGAAGATGGTCATGGTACATGAATGCACATGATGGAGCTACAAATATAATTTTAGTCACTAAGAATGTTTAAAGAACAATTGATCAAATACAATCTAGATTATAACCCATTAAATAATGCCTTCACCTTTTCTTAAAACATGAACAAAATCAAGATATAGGTAGCACTGAAGAAAAATATGATTTCTTCGCCATCATATAAGAATATTTCTCAGACTTCCCTTACCTGTGTCACTGGTTTGTTTCTCTATGGTTTCATTGGTACGTTTAGCCATATTTGTTTTTCCTTTTAACTAAATGTGTTTTGTATTTTCGAGTGATCAGGAGTTATATTTCAAAATTTAATAGTAGCTTGTCAGAGCAATTTGAGAACTATGAAATAATGCTTTATTCCCCTCTTTTGAAGAAGAGGACTATAAGGGGGTAGGGAATGCAAAGAAGGCACTCTCGTTTACAATGTTAATTTAATATGTTCAATTCAGTCCTTTTTGAAATGAATAACTACAAAGAGCCAAGTATTAGGATTATAATCTCCTGTGTGGAACACCATAGCAAAGTGTTAGGTATGATGTTGCATTAAGCAGGAGAGCTTTTAGGAACTTTTGTTCAAACCCAGGTTGAAAAATTGTGATAATATCCCTTTAGCAGAAAATTATAGTCTTTGCCATTGACCATTTAAAATGCTCTACAGGTCTCCACTATTAAGTCGAGATGTGTGCATGGATCTATTTCATTTCATTCCTATGTTTCGAATACTCAGAATGATTTTGCTTGCTGTTTCTTGAATGCGCGTACACATGTAGAGTTATAGTCTCAGGAAAGAATTAAGTGTGACTTCTGTTTGAGCACTAGGAGTAGTGCTTCCTCATGCCAGGCTAGCCAGTTTTCTAGTTTAGGTAGTGGACTGATTGAGGTCAATTCAGTGATACCATGTGTGCAAATTCAAGGTGAATTTAGATTATATCGTATTAGTGTAATCTCCAGAGGGATATTTTTCTTATGGCTGAGTTTTCATAATAGTTTCTGATAGTTTTATCTCATATGGAGCTTTAGTTTGTGATTTACTAGTCTTTTTTTTTTTTTTTTAAACTAGATGCCAGCCAAGAACATGATGTTAGCACCTTTTTTCATCAAACTGCTTTCACTTTAATGAAATTGCTTGCCACTTACTGTTACATGCTAGACCTGAGTTCACACTTTGGCCACTATAATTGGACCTGAGTGTTCACTGGATCTTCATTAGAAACATAAATCTTGATAGTTTAATTCCTCGAATATTTTAGTTCATACATTTTCTTTTGCCTTTTGCCATTTTTTAAACCTCAGATCGTGAACACCCCCTCATTTTCTTTCCCTACTGTTAAGGGACCTGTCCTATACAAAAATAATTTATTCTCTTTGGTATTATATCACTATATCCAGAGATCTCCTTATTTCTTTGGCATTAGAGAATAGACCGATATCTATGCTGTAAAATAACCATTTTTTTCCCTTATGTATTTCCTGGTGGGTAGCATAAGGTAATAGTTAAGAAAATGAACTCCGATGCCAGAGTTTGGTTTTAAATTCTTGGTCATTTTGTAATCTGGAGCATGATATATCATGCTCTTTGCCTTGATTTCCCTTTTATTAAAATGTGGATGACGGTGATGTTGTATGGTGATGATATAGTATAGACCTTGGGTTTTGAGAAGATTAAATGAGTTTATGTAAAACATAGATCAGATGACTCTTGGTAGGTGTTTAATAAATATATGTAATTACATCATTATTCAAAAACATTTAGCTAACATTTTTATTGAGCATTCATGTTAGGTGCTGTGCTAAAATTCTTTCATTTGACGTACAGATTATCAAAATCCGGGTGGTTGATAAACCAGGTTTTCTTAATGCATGTTGATGTCCCCAACTTGCTTCTCTATAAAGTCTTATACATAGGCGATTCTTATGAACTCTTGTTCCAGGTATTAAGCTGAAGATTAAGAGGGAAAAATTTGAACCATATCTGTGTTTCTTAAGTTTAAAAAAAAATCTGTCTTAGACTTACCAATTTAAAATTTGGCTTGGTCTGATGGGTAATAGAAAATGTTCTCATCTTTTTGTTCTGTTGCTTCTTGTAATGCACTTGAGTTGCTCAAAGGGGGGAGCTATAGGTATTTATTGTAAACAAATATAGTAACCTGTGGGCCAGTAGGCCAAAAAGCTAGAAATGGAGATCAACATGGTAAGGAAGAGAGTGAGTAGTTTTTGATATGGCCAGAAATTATTCTATAAAGAAAGCAAGATTTTTTTTAAGAAAAAGAAAAACAATTGGATTAAAGGGCAGAGCAAATGATTTCCTCTGAGAAATAGCCTAACTGAAGTAGTTAGACCTCCGCAAATGAATTTAAGAATGGAAAGGATGTCTTTCTTATGTTATCAAAATGCATACCACCCAGCAAACAGGGCCGTTTCACGCTGAGAACATTCATGCCTCAATAAAAACGTCTTTTTGCCTTTATTTTAGATTATGAGTTGCTGGGTATATATGTATGTGTGTATGTATGTACGTATGTATGTATATCACAAACCATTAAACTGTCCCTTAAAAGGTAAGTTGCTTGGGGTGATGAAATGTTCTAATGTTAGATTGGAGTAATGTTACTAATTGAGTATAAACACACTAAATGCTATTGAATTGTATACTTTAAATGGGTGAACTCTATGATGTGTGAATCACATCCCAGTAAAGCTATTTTAAAAAGAAAAGGTAAATTGTTACTTATTACCCAGCTCTTTGGTTAGTTCTCTTTGGTATATGCAACCTGAAAGGAAAGTGTGTTGTTTTCTTTGGCCAGTTAGAGTAGACATGTGCATTGAGGAGAGCAGGGAGAAAGCCAGTTCATTTACCATGCTTATAAATGCCTTCCTTGTTTTCCTTTTCTCTGAATTTACAAAGGTGTGGCAAAATAAAAATCTTGCTTCTCCCTCCTCCTTCCTTCCCTCACTTTAAAGTAGCGAAATTAGCAGTATCCAGCTGTCTGCAGCAAAGAAAATATTCCAGCTATTTTACTGATCCTTTAGCCCCATTGCAGAGTTTTCTGAGGCTTTCTGAATTAATTGTCCCAGCAGAGCTGTATCTACCTAGTAAGGTTAAAAATATGTCTCAAAATCAACAAATATGTACACTTCAAAGCATTTTGAGTGTAGAGGGATTTGCTTTTTTTTTTTAATCCAAAGCATAACATATTTGTTATCTTTGATCTCTGCTTGTGATGAGGCTCTAAGCTCAAAGGATAGAACAATATCTAAAATATTTGTGAATTACTTCTTGTTATTGCTAATAGCCTGGTCGTAATTAATTAACCTGTTCTATGATTTCCTCATTTCTTTCTCTTCACATTTTCAGTTTCTTTAATTTTTCTCAGCTAGCTACTATTTACCTGACTTATTTCAAATAACCTTCATTTGTTTGGGAGCCCCCAGTCTCCTGTATATATTGTCTTTGCTTCAGTTACTTCAGAAAACCTCTAACCGGTATCCATCTTGAAGAATCAAAGAGAAAAGTAATTGTGTGGAAACCAATTCCCTCACCTATAATTTTGTCTTTCCTCTTTTCCTCAGTTTGCTTTAGCTTCATTTACTCAATCACCAAGCTAGTGTGTATTGTGTGTGTGTGTGTGTGTGTGTGTGTGTGTGTGTGTGTGTGTATGCTTGCCACATGAAAAGCTTTGTGTAAAATGATGGAGATATAAAGATTTAAAGAAGTGTTGTTCCATATCAGCTTGTAATCTTCTACTTCGGAATTCATAGCTCACTTTTCGGAACTCTCTCAAGTGGGATTTTCAGACTTTATATCCAGGCAAGAAGTAGTTCTTAAGAATATAGACTCAGAACCTGGAGTACCAGAGTTCAAATCCTGCTTCTGCTATAGTTATTCTGACCGTGGACAAGTTAGAAATCTCTGCGTGCCTCTCATCTGTAAACTGAAGATTGAAAATAACACACTTGATGTGGTTATCATAGGGATTAAATAAAGAGCTGTTTCAAAGCATTTTGAATAACAGAATTAAATGTTAGTTGCTATTATGCTTTTTTTCTCATTAGCGTGCATCATTTCCAAATTAGAGGCATCCATGTTTAGATCTCTACTGACGTTTATTATCCCATTAACTTCATAATTTGGGCAGTATCTTTTAAAAATGTAGATATATACTTTTATTACATCTGTGCTTTCAAGGATGTTGCCGATTGGCTCATTCATGTATTTAATAGTTCCTTTAAATGTTTGTTGAACACGTCTTTTGTGCTGAGCATTGAGTTGACTAGTGGAATGTAATGATAAGATAAAGAGATATGATTCCTGCCCCTAAAGGGCTTATATTTTAGGACAGTGGTCCCCAGCTGGTACTCCTATGAGAATCCAATGCCTGATGATCTGAGGTGGAGCTGAGGTGGTGATGCTAGTGCTGGGGAGCGCTGCAAATACAGATGAGCCTTTGTTTGCTCAACCGCTGCTCACCTCCGTGGTGCAGCCCTGTTTCCTAACAGGCCACGGACAGGAAGTTGGGGACCGCTGCTTTAGTGAGACAGGCAGATATGTAACACTAATCTCAAAATTTTATACTTTCTAACTGTAGTGTTATGAAGATAGAAAATAGGGAGGTAAGTGCCTCATCTGTTCAAAAGAGTAATACAAATCTTAAGGAATGATTTTTTTTTTTACTTTGAAATAATTTTAGACTTAAAAGAAGTTAAAAGTTTCTCCCAATAATAATATATTACATCATGACAATACATTATCCAAATCAGGAAATCGACATAGGCACATAGCATTAACTAAGCTACAGATCTGACCAGTTTTTACATCAACTCATTTTTCATGAGCCTGCTGTGCTAACAAGGACAGCTTTCAACTCACTTTTTAAAAGACGTATATAATTCTGTTAAATTTAATTACACGCATAGCTCTGAGGGAACGCTTTTGTGAGCTAGTGTGGAATGAATGAATAGAAGTGGACTACAGCTGAAGGAACTGTTGCAGTCTGAGAGATATGGTGCTCAGATACCCGAGACAGGGATAACCCAATGCATTCTAGGGACTGAACGAATAGTTGTGACTGGATCCCAGAACAGTTAGAAAGAGAAGGAATTCAGATACAGTTAGACTAGGACTTAAAGATCTGCTAATGCAAGGCTTCATAGAACTTGTTCAGAGTCTCCGTTTTATTTAAGAACACCTGAGGGAGGGACAGGAAGAGATTTGCATTTTAAAAACATAAGTGTGGCTGCAGGGTAGGGAAATGCTTTGGAGTCTCAGTGGGCTAGAGTGGCCTTGAGATCTGATAAGAGGCTAGTTGGAAATTATGGAGAAGATGGGAAAGTAGGGAGCAGGCATAGTGGTGGAGGTTAGGGAATCGGGCTGCCTTGACACTTACAAAATTTTTTAGTTGCTTTTTTGAAAATACATTCTTTTAAAACTTGAGCCATCAACAGGTTACTATAATTTAGAATGAAAGAAAATCAAGCCCAAAAGGACCTAACCCCCTTTTTCCCCCAAAATTATATCACTGCCATTCTTACAATTTCACTTTTTGGTTCTTGAGTTCAGGTAATTTTATTTAAATTTAAATTTATATTAATATTCATAAAGAAAATGTGGAATCCAGAATCAGTTTTAAATTGTGAGTTGAGTTTAATACCTTATTAAGAAAGACATTTCAAGTTTTGATCTCTGACAGAAGTTTTCAATTCACTCTACAATTTGTGATGGTTTTGCAAAATCACAGCATAGTATTGTGACAACCAGGATAATCATTTTATATTGCAGTTATTAAGTGTGACAATAAAATACAAATTACATATTTAGTTTAAAAAAATAGCACACAATACATTGCTTTTCAGTTAAAAGCATAATGGATCTATAAAACTAAATACATTTCAGTAGTTTTTCTTTTCTTTCTTAGTTGTTTGCTGTTATTGTTACATAAATTTAAGGTGCCTATAAAGGAGTGAGAGAAAAATAAATTACTATTATTTATCACTAAAAAGGTCATTCATAGATTTAAGCTGTGGTGATTTCAGGTTATACAAAGAAAACCCCTCTAATATCTGTATGTTTCCTTTAAAAGTAAATTTAAATCCAAACATTTAATTTAAAAGCAATATTTCATTCAGTAAATACCTACTCTGTGCCCATATAAGCCAGATCCTGGTTTTTGTTATCACAAATTTTCATTCTAGTTGGAGTGGAGCCAGGTGGGGGGGGGTGAAGGAGGAGAGGCACAGCAAGACAAAGTTCTGGACAAAAGGTAAGTGAACAGTGTGACTTTGGATAGTTATTAATTGCTGCAAATATAATAAAACAGAGTGATATGCTATGACAGTGAGGGAGGGCAGGAGGGAGGGGACAGGGCGCTCCTTCATTTTATATCAAGGAAGGTATCACTGAGTGAGATATAACACTAAAGCTGAATGATGGGAGGGGCCAGCCTTGAAAAAGTGGGAGTTCAGAGCACCCAAGTGGATAGAGCAAAGCTTCATAAAGGGCATAAGGCAAGAACAAGCCTAGTGTGGTCAAAGGACAAAATAAGGCCCAGGAGACTGGGAACGCAGCAAGTGAGAAGGGATAGGAGAGGCAGGGATGGGCTAGGTCATGGGAATTTGTAGGCCTCGTAAGGAGCTTGGATTGTTCGCAAGATGTAGGGAAACATAAATTCTTGGGATATCTGCCTTTGAAACTGAACTGGACACTATCATCCTCTACTGGGACAAAAATAAATTTTTATTTCACAAAAGTGCATTGAAGGATTGGTGCACTCACCTGATCAAGTTTAAATTCATTGTCAAAATAGCTTAATTGAAATTTCCTTTGTACCAGTCAGTATAGACTTTGAACACTGAAGCTATTGCTTAACAAAAGCAAAAGTGTCTACTTTTAGCTATTTAGTTCTGGACAGTTTTCTATTTCTCTTAAAGGATGATAGTGTTATATTGGAAACATGTAATTAAGTCTGTTATTCCTGTCATCGATATTCATAGCTGGAGAGGACTAAGGAGCAGGTGCACACAGAAAGCAGGACGGTAACTGGAGGGTGCTGGCCAACATAGACTTGTGGGAAAGAAGGGAACCTTAATACGTCTTTTCTCTACATGCTCCCATTTAGTCAGGGTTATAGCAAGAGGATTCCTGACTGACTCCTGATATAGATGAAAACATTACATCTTTTCTGATAAACCTCCTCCATTTGGGAAAATAAATCTCTATTGCTTATGTGATTTAACATATTTGGACTTATTTTTAAGCCCAGTGGGATTGTAGAGCAATAAGTAAAATAAGGATTATTAAACCCTAAAATAATTTATGTCATTGTCATCCAGATATGGCTTAAATTCTGACCCCTCTTCTTACCTGTAGCGGCTTTCTCAGTTCTTCTGGCCCTTTGAGGATATTCATAGCTCTCACTGGTCCTGTGACATTTAAATGAGATCCTGTATGTGGAGTACAGTAAGTACCTGCATGTGGCAGGCATTCAGTAAAGGTTTGTTTTTAACCCATTATATGTACAATAATGCTTGACGTATGCAGATATCAGCTGTCTAGCATTTTCATCTACTGACATGATTTTCAGATCAAGAAATTAAGCAATATATACCTGACAGCAGCAATAAACAGAACAAACAAAAATAGCGTCCATCATAAATTCGTAGTATAACTTACGTGCTGTACTCTTTGTGAACTCTTTCCATGCTGTGTTTATGCATTAGTGTAGCCCAGGGTTTCTCAAGCTTTGCGCTATTGACATTTTGGGCTGGATATTTCTCTGCTGTGAAGGGCTGCCCTGAATCCTGTAGGATGTGTAGCAACGTTTGTGGCTTCTTCTACCCAGTAAGCACCCTACCCTGGAACTGTGACAACTAAGATGACTTCAGACGTTGCTGAATGCCCCCTGGGGGCAAAATCACCCCTGGCTGGGAACCACTAATGGTGTGTAAGCTCTGGAACAGAATGTTAAAGCGCAGGTTAGGAGAGGTAGATACTGCCTTTCTTACTTCTTTAGGGCTTGGGAAGGGGACATTTTGTGGGAAATACAATAGGCCTTTCTACAAATTCTTGAAATCAACTATGCAAATTGGGAAAGAAAAATCATAGTTCTGTTTAATTTTGTGTAATCAGAGACAGATTGCCTAATTCCTTCATGTCTTAGTTTTGTTGTTTGGAGTATTGTATGGTAGTTGTAGGGTTGCAGTAAAGATTCAATATTAACCAGAGTTAGGTGCTTTGAACTATGCTCATACATATTGAACATTAAATAAATGTCAGCAATTGTTATTATTATATTACCTCTGTATTTTATACTAATTCAATTTGTTAAATATTTTTATTTTATTTTACTTTACTCTAGCAATAAAATTCAGTTTTATCTCATAGTAATGATTGTGATACCTTTCCCTTGTATATTTGTTTAACCACTATATCTTGAATCTCATTTACTCTGAATGCTCTAGGAGTAGGCACTTTATCACCACTTTTCAGACAAAAGAAACCAGGGGTCAAAGCAGATGACCTACTTGAAGCAAAAAGATGCATAGGTGATAGAGAAGGACCCAGAACTTAGCGCTCCTGACTCCCGTCTAGAGAGGAGGCAGAACAGTTAAAAAGAGCAGGCGCAAGAATTCAAAATGCACAGCGGCCAGAATTTGTTCAGAGGGCCCAAGTGATGCCACCACCACAGCAAACCCTGAGGCCCTTCTGTACTAGTTGTCCAGGAACCTCACTGATAGTCAGAATGAGGATTCAGAGTCTTGGAGAAAAGATTGTATCGTATTCACAGTTTATGTACCATGTAAGAAATGCAGAAGCATTGGATGACTTTTAGAAAAGCTTCTTTCCCATTTCAATTAAAAAGGAGAAAATACTATCGATTTGGGAAATTTTATATTCTCTCTTTCTGCGTCTAGTGTTTTATTATAAAATAATTTTCATTTTCTTTGGGCTTCTTTTTTTCTCTTCTCTGTCAGTTTGATTCTAAATTGTCAACAGTAACATCTGCCTTCAGATTTTATTACTATAATCATGACATACCAGCCTCCTGGTCATGGTGTGGTAAACTGGAAATTATGGGCGAAATATATTGCAACCTCTCTCTAGGTGGAATCAGATTCCCCTCCCCTTGAATGTGTGTTGGTCCCTTGATGTGCTTTAACCAATGGAATTCTGCAGAAGTGATGTTATACCAGTCATAGGCCTAACTCTTAGAAGTCTGGGAGCCTCCACTTTCACTGTGGCATCTTGAGTCTCATAGAAAGATGCCCAGCTAATCTGATGGAGGGACCCCAAGAAAGAAAGAAATTCCCAGACAGCCCACTTGAAGAGCCAGATCTCTAAGCAAAGCCACTTTGGCTTTCCAGCTTCCTCCAGATGACTAAGACTTGTGAATGACCCCTAGTGAGATAAGAAGACTCGCCTAGCCGAAGCCTGCTTGGCAGAATTCTGTGCAAAGAAATCTTTACCTTAAGTAAGTTTTGAGGTAGTTTGAAACAACTAAAACACATGGTGCTTGTCATCAGAATGAAGCACCCACCAGCTTGAAGAGCAACCTTGGACCTGAGGTTACTTTATTCTAATTTATCCTCTGAGACTGTAACTCAATTGATGTTCTAGATTAACAAGTGTTTAAAGGCAGTCCTTTCTTGAGTAGATGAACACATTTTTATACATCAGCTAAAGCCCTAAAATTCTGAAATCTTTACACATTTGCGTGCCTCGACCAGAGGGCAACATATGTTTTTGAAAGGACTGTACAGTAAATATTTTTGGCTTTGTGAGCCATACAGTCTCTGTCACAACTATTCAGCTCTGCCACGATAGCAAGAAAGCAGCTGCAGACAATATATAAATAAGTGGGAATGGCTGTGTTCCAATAAAACTTTATTTACAAACATGCAGTGAGCCAGATTTCATTCGAGGTTCATGGTATGACGACAACTGCTTTTGACCCAACTCACAAGTTCTCCCCAGACAGTAGGAAGTGGAGAATATTTATCAGCAGAGGACTTTGTTTTAACCTGGTGAGGTTAGTTAAGGGAAGGAAACACGTTTGATTAGCTTCTTTTAGCACTTTGCTTTGTTAGTAGTGTTTATTAGAGTCAGATTAATTAGAATAAATAAGTTCAAGGAACACATTTCTTGATAAACAGTGCTTAACCTTTACAACATATGTAGAAAAAGCTTTGCATGTTACTGTACTTTATGTCTTTTGAGAATCCTCAAAGTACTTGGCTGTTAGTGCCACTTTAAATAGCAGACTCCTAAGAAATGAATAATTTATCAGCTATGGGATAGTTTTTGTTGTATCGTGAGCCTGACATCTGGAGCTATGAACATCTTAAATAGAAAAAAGTGCTGAAAAGTGTTATATTTACTGAAAGTATTGTAAGGGGGTCTGTAAAGAAATAAATTTGTAATTATGGGCCTCAAAGCCTGATACTGGTTTCATAAAAGCAAGCAAAAACAGAAATGTCATGGTGAATTTGATCACATCATTCTGGTACATGTGTACTCTGTACCATCACAGTTCTTCTAAATCAAAAGCAAGATAAAACTGACAAAAAAGCATCATTGATCTAGTAGCAATGCTCAGAAATAACGCTTGTGATCTAAGATGTCAGCAAATTGAATGTGCATTATCAGGCATGGAGAGGAGGGATTTGCAATTGGTTGCATTCGGAATCTCTGACTCACATGGGAAAATTTACAGAACCAACTGTTGCCAGTTTGTCCTGGCAGCTAGTAGAAGGCACAAGTTTCTGAAGATGTGTGAAGGGTATAACTATAGTTTTCTAAGGATGGAAATTGTTTAGAGTTGTATGATGAAGTAGGACTAATTAGATGAAACAAAAATCTTGGCTGAGTATGAAGGAAAATGACTAATGGTTAAGCCTTTTGGACTATGGAGTAAAAATCTCAAGGGAAAGAATGAGAGTCCCACCACGTGACTCATTTGAGGTAAGCGGCAATAACCACTGTGGAGAACTAACTACTGTTTCTGAAATAATTAAAACTACATCAGCAAAGGGACATAAAAAGATCATTTAGCAATTGCAAAACACATTAGTCTTTTTGCATTTTAATTGTTCAGATTTTAAGTGAGAGGTGCAAACAGGAAGGGTATTATGATAATTGTAATAAAATAATTGCTTGTATTTTGGGATCTATTTTCTCTAGAGAGTTTTCAGTTTAACAAGTGGCCCCGACATCACCATTGGTCAAGAAATAAATGGGCTCACTTCCCTTTGGTGTATTTACTCAGGCCACTAGGCTCCTCTTTGTAGCTTTAAAGAAACTTTTACAAATTACTCATGATCATCAACATTCTGTTTAGCTCAAAAATTGCTTTCTATTTTTCTAGTTTTTCTACTACTTTCTCTTCTCCTTTTTTGACTGCTTTGCAATTTCACATCTTATCTACTCTTCCAGGTCCATTTTTCTGCTGTCTTTGGCAACTCTTATTTAGTGCCCACTATGCTTCAGGCTCTGGAGATAACAAAAAGACAGAATAGTGGGGGGTGCAATAAAGAGATAATTGCAATACAGGCAAGTGCATGCAGTAGTAGACAAATGCACAAGGTGTTGCCAGTAGCAACTCGTTGTTGGAATTTGGAGGAATATCAACAGGTATCGAGGAGACAAAATATACTGGAAGGCATTAAGGCAAAGCTAAGAAGCTTCAAGCTTGCCTGGTAGATCAGTGTTTCTAAACCTGATTATACTTAGGAGTCATTTGGGGATAAACTATAGCTGTGTAGTCCCCATACTGACCAATTAAATTAAAAGAAGGTAAGGACTAGCACAGGTAATTTAAAAAATTCCTCAGTTCATTCTCAAGCACAGTCCAGTATTACTATCTTATAAGGGAAGTGATGGAAGCTTTTATACTGGATAGTTATGTGATCCAAATTACATTTTTGATAGTTCACTGACAGTTGTTTGGAGAGTGAATTTGAGGGTGAAGGACCAGTTGAGAAACTGCTCTAAACTCAAGCAGGATAAAAGTCACGAGTGAACTGTGGTTGCGATTCTAGGATAAAGAGGTGCCAGATACAAAACTTATTCAAAAGAATTAAAATGCAGGATTATGTGATGGATTAAATTGATAAGTACTAGCGGATCCATAGAGGGAACAACTAGAAAAGCATGTACATTTCTTTCTCTTCCAATCCATTCCTCCTCTGCCAATACACCTAATGCACGTTATCATGGTTTTTGTGACTCTTCTAACTTTCTTTGTAGATGTCATACATTACTTTGAGTAGTTATCTAACATTCTCATTTCCCATGCCCAGTGCAAGTTATATTTACTCATCTCAGCTCCTACCTCCTTGCCTCTTTCCAAACACTGGGCCTTGAATACAATCAGAAGTAGCAAAATCAATACCCACAGTAATCATTCAAGTAAAAATCATTACTAAAGTAGGTCAGTTCAACTCTGAGAAGTTTATGCTATAGTCTCTTGAAGGAAGCAACCACCCAGCTTTTCCATGCTGCTTAGGAGTGCATGCCTAGGATCTTCTGCTTTTTCTAGGGAAGCTTGAAATCCAGATTTATATGTGAAACACCCTGAATTTTTACACATTGGCTTGAATTAAAAACTGTTAAGTAATAACAATAGTGAGGCCAAAGGGAAAACATCCTTAGGATGGATCTGGTCTGGGTCCACAAGTTTTCGCTCTCTGTGTAGGGTCTGAGTAGAAATTTGTAGAATTGAAATGAATAAAATTTCTCAATCCCGGCAGTTTTGAGCCCTTTTTGTGGTTTAACAATAGCAGAAATTTTAACAAAGCACCAGCAGGCAACACTTGGGCTGATTCTGTTTGTGGAAAGTGAATTAGAGAATGGTATCCATTACCTGGTATCTTTTACACTAAACTATAAAGCAGGATAAATTCAAGTACCTTAACTGCAATTATAAAATACTTCTGGTGGTGAGTATGAATTCGGGATGATGAATTATTCATTTAAATCCTTTCCTTCCCAGTTTTATATGCTCCAGCAATTCCAGGTTTAATGGCCTCAGGTGGCCCCTCATGGCCTGAGGCTGGGGGGAGAAGCTCCCCTCCCTCCTGCAGGTTCCTGCATCCCCTGGAGTCAAGTCACCTTCCTTACTGGAGCTCCTTTTTCCTCTTTGGGGCTACTCTGGCTGCTCAATGTGAAGCCTCCAAATTTTGGAGTCTGAAGAGCAGTTGAACAGTTGTTCAGCCAGTAAATTAGCATTTCAAAGGCTAATGCTCAGAAGGCCACTGCCCAAGTGAGCAGCTGGATGGACACAGGATTTTACTCATAAAGTCCCATCTGGGGTTATAAGATAGTTCTATGAAAATGACTTTGTTATTATATGAAGACTAAAGATTTAGTGCTAAAACTTTTTGCTTTATCCATTTTGATAAAATGCACCCTAGAGTGTACCTTTCAGTTCTCAATATTAAATAGATCAAATGAAGCATGGTTGTTGCTTCATTATTTGGGTGGTACTCATTAGAAATATTTATATATTTCCCTCTGTTATATTGAGATGCCCTGCAGAATTGCTATGATATATAGTTGCCCCGCATTGCTGCATTTTTGTAAGTCCACATGTTTTATAATTTTATCAGGAAGAAATGTGGTGTGGTAGAAAGAACAAATCCTGTCTTTCATTGTTTACTAGAGATGTGGTCTTGGGCCACATCTCTCAGAGGATGTGTGTATATCTTTCTATATTTATCTAATATATCTTCTGCACCTACTACCTGCCAGCATTTTGCTGAGTGCTGGGGATATGGTAGTGAACATGATGGAGACGAGCAGAGCACATACCCTGCTGTAGCTCCCAATCTGACCTCAGATTGCTCATCTCTAAAAGGGGATAAGAACCTCATCCTGCACTTGTTTCCTGAGAATTCGCTGTGATAATGTGCCTGAGGCAACTGACAATGATTAGGGGCTCATAATTGATAGATGTAGCCGCAGGATTCGCTTCTTCATCTTCACTTAATTGCCAGTTCTTTCTAATTCTTTATCTTAAATTTACTCAAAGCTGTTTTCTTCCAGAGATCTTTGTGCTCTCATATGCTAATTCATAGATGTGGTTCCAGTCCCTGAAGTATGGACACCCTCCCTTTTTCCTTTCCAAATGTTTTGCATGGATGGACCTTAATCAGTTCATTTATTCCAGAGATAAGATTCTCTATTCTAGGCTTTTGGGATACATTAGTGACCCAAACAGACTAAAACCAAACCAAACCAAACCAAACCAAAAATTGCACCATGAAGGTCACATTCTTGGGGCTCAAAATTATGAAATAGAATAATAAACACCATAAACAATACAAATTAGAAACGGTAAAGTATGTTTTGTGTTCAAAGGTGTTAAGTGTTACAGGGGAAAGACCACAGTGGGAGAATCGGGAGCGCATGTGTATGTGTGGGTGGGATTCAGATTCAGTTTGAAATTTGGTGGTTAGGTCAAAGTAGGCTTCATTGAGAAGGTGACATTGAAGCAAATTGGAAAGAGGTAAGGAAATTAATCATGGGGGGAGGTATTTTAGGCAGTGGAAACAGCCAGTTCAAAGACTCTAGGGCAGGAGCTTGCCTGGCACGTTCTAGGAATAGCGAGGGGGAATAAATGCAGCAAATGTAAAGGGTTAAAAGGAGAGGGCCTGGTATAGAGCCTATAATGGAGAGAATTGACCTAGTCAGGAGGTCAGGTCCCCAGCAAGCAACAGTGAGCTGAGATCCCAAGTGATATATAGGAGTTTACTATTGATGCTGGTATGCAAGAGCTGACAAGCAGAAAAAAACAGCTTATGTCAAGGCCCTGAGGCCAGAAGGGCGTGACTGGTGTCTGAAAAGGACAGAAAAAAAAGGAACCATGACAAAGGAAAATGGTAATCTATTAGAGGGAAAAGGTGAAGATGATTGTATATGGGTTTTATCAGGATTACTCTAGTTACAATGTGCAAAATCTTTCATTCCTCTTGATAGCAGTGATAATTCAGGCACAAAAATTCTCTCCTGAAGTGATGGATTTACATGCATACAAAGAAAAATTAATGGAAAAGAAAAAGTGGATTATATTGACCACCTCTTTAGGTTTGTGACACAATTCTTATTAGATCGCTCATATTTCCTTTAGCTATAAACACAGGGCTAAGATTCATTATTATGTCCAATGTAAATTCCTTAGGATATTCTGGCCTCTAGCATTTTGGTAGATTAACTGATTCAAAATCTGTAACTGAGTCACTGTGGATCTCACAGCTCAGACTTCAGTAATTTTCACCATAGTCCTTCAGTCATGTAGCAGTGGATAAAGATTTTAGGTGGACAAGATGGAGACTCAATTCAGGAACAAATCAGACACCAGAGTTCAAATCAAATGTTTGTATGAGTCTGGAATTGCAGCATTATTAGATATACAGGAGGAGTTGTGAGGGTTTTTCCTGTCCTTAATTTTTAATCCTCTCAAATTCTGTTTTAGAGATAAGTAAAAAGCACATACACATAGGTTTCTAAGAGCACATTTATTTATTCTGAGATTTTTGACATACTAAAGAATAATGTTTTGTAGATTAAAATTTTATTGACATAAAAGACCTAACACAGTAGAATAAGGTGCATATTAGCTAGAAAATCAGCTATCTGACTAAATAAACTGATTGTTCCCTGCTGGGACTATGTCCGAGACTACCACATTTTCAGCTAATTTTGCCCTTGGCTTTGCAAATGCCTGTTGTTCTGGACCCACTAAGCAATCTCTGTCCACTTTTACACTTTCAGGAAGCCCTTAATTCCCATACTGCCCAGTATTCATTCAACAACAACAAAAAGAGACAAACAGCAGTTAAAATCACACCAGTAAAAGATCTTTACAAAACTTTTCCGATTTAAAAAATATCTTGTTTACTATTAAGTGTAGTCACAGAGTTGATAATGAGCAAATCAAGTATTTTTCATAAAATGACAAAAACCTTTTTTTGGTAATGACTATTTTTTCCCATCTAAAAACAAGAAAACGCTGTTACCATTGGCTGTGTTTTGCCTCACAGTATTTAGTCAAAACATTATATTCTAAAATTACTCAGGACAGCTCTTTCCCCATATTCTTCAGTCTAGTTATGTGATACATTTGTAAGGCAGTTAGACTGATTTGTCACAGTCTGCATTCCATCTCTTCCCCCCACCTCCCAATCCCCACCCCACTTCCTGGTTGATTTTTAAAAAATTATGTACAATAAATCCATTCTTTGCGGTGTACAGTTCTATGGGTTTTGATGGATGCGTAGAGTTATATACCCACCACTGCATAGCAGTTCCTACACCCTGGAAACTTCCTCACACCACCCCAGTATGTAGCTTTTTGGCTCCCACTTTTTCATTCGCAGAATGTATTTAAGATTTATTCATGTTGTTGCATGAATCAGTGGATTTTTGCATAGTACTGTGTTGTACATACGTGTACACAATTTGTTTATTCATTTACTGGTTGAAACATATCTGGGTTGTTTAAAAATATTTAGCAATTATTAATAAAACTGCTATAAACATTTTTGGACTAGGGAAAAATAAATTTTAATCAGTCTCTGGTGCAGTGGTTCTGTGAATTTTCAAAAATGACAGAAATACAGATGTCTGGCCCCTACTCCCAATCAATTGATTCAGAATCTCTGTGCATGGGGCCCAGGCTGATGGTTTTATACAAGATCCCCAGATGGTCTCCTTGTGCAGTTAGGGCTGCGAATTAATGCTTGGAGACATGCGATCATTGTTTTTTGGTAAATCAGCTCTCTAGAGTTTTCTTTATTATTTTTACTTGGTAAGATTTAGTAATTATGTTTAGGTAATATAAGATTATGCTTCACATTAGCTGTTTCTCTTAAGGATTTAATTTCATTTCAAAGCGTGGGTTACTATATGCTAATTAAACCGAGGGCTTTTTAAAGGTGCACTTAGTGAGAGTTAAGTAGTCATGATAGAAATATATTTATACTATGCCAATTATGTTTCTCAGAAATATTTTAATAATTATATATTAGATTAAAAGGTGTACTTGTTAGTATATATAGTGTAATTGCATGTTTGAATAAACTAGCACTAGAACTAAATGAGCTTCCTTAATCACCAAGACAATTATTTTATATTGCTGATGAAATATATTGTTATCATATATATATATATATACACGTGTGTATGTGTATACACACATATATACACACATATGTATATAGAGAGAGGTAATGCGTTTTTACAATGTTTTATAATGCTATTTAACAACTATTTAATCAATTGAGCAATTTAATTATTTTATATTAAAATAAATATATTTTCACATCAAGCATAAATTACATAACACATTTTTTTTTTTTCAAATCCCTTAACAACTAGAACTATTATTTGAAAGCTATATGCTTTGGTGATCAAAATGCTTATCAAGATACATTTTTATTTCTGTTTTAACCCTAAGCTTAATTTTAGTCACTTGATGGAGTCCTGAGAATAATTCTGTGATTACCAAGTTTTAGAAGGCCCTTCACAAGTAAAGTTCCAGGAAATAGTTTCTTTTAATAAAAGACTTTTTCATGATATTTAATAAATTATATTTCCATGAATTATTGTTAATTCTAATTATAAAATACTTTCATGATGATAAATGGAACATAATGTTGATATCCTCTTGATTTAGCTCTTACATTTTAATTGCTAATAAACATGAGCTCTTTATATATTTGCCCCAGGACATTTGAAAGATTTGCTTTCCTGCAAAGGGGTATAAGGAAACTTATCACTAGGGGCATATATTGCCCACTATTGCCAGGAAAATGTCTTTCTAGTATTAATAATAGAAAAGCTAACATTTATTGAGCACCTAGAATGTGCATGCACTGTGTGCTACATGAGGATTATCTCATATAGTTATTCATACACTCCTGTGCTTTAGGAACCCTTATTATCCTTGAAAGTAATGTAGGGTAAATCATAGTTTAGAGAGCGTAAGTTACTTATTGTTAGGTAGTTGCTGCTTATAAGCGGTGAAGCCATGATCCACACCTGGTTCATCTGGCTTCAGAGACCCTATACTTCTTGCCTGTATCACACACTCTGTTATCATCATGTGCTCGGTCTTTATTGAACTTGAAGGAACCCTTTCCTCTACTCTCTTAGCACATTTTACTTATTTTATAACTGTAGTCACATTTTTTTTTTTTTAATCCCTGTATCTGGTTATATAGACATACCATCCCATTAGGATCTAGGTGCCTTCTTTTCTGTTCCAGGTGCATTTGCGCATTGCCTGAAACTTGGCAGGCTCTGGACAACTGTTTGGCTGATTAAAGAACAGATGTAAATGTCACACAGGGCATCCATTATGTTGGGTTGAGAATTCCCTCTTCATTTCAAGGTGCCCCAGAAGGCCTTTGGAAACTGAATCAGTTCTCCTGCTTGGTGTTGAACTGGCTTAGTCTGTAAAGTATAAGATCTAAGCACTTTCCATCCATGGGTGGAAGCATAATGCAATACTACAGGCACTGTGCAAGGAAACCTGCCCCGTGGCTCAATCTTGTTCTGAGAGAGAAAATGCACAACCAATGCAGGTTAACTGAGGGATGTGGTGGGTGGGACAGATTATGATATTGTGGTTTGCCTTGTGTGTTTCTGTGCTTAGGGAAAGAATTATTTAAAATTATTCATTCTAGATGATAATAGTTGATAATGCTATAATAGGGACCATAATAAACATGAATATGAGGCCCTTTTTCTATCTGAGGAAAACCCAATATAATTAAGGTGTCAGAATCGTAAAATTTTAAAATTCAAAGTGGAATTAGAAGGGAAAGAAGAATATCTGGAACTTTGATTACTCTTGTCTTCAGAATTGTACCCCTTCTGCTTTATTCCTTGCTTCTTATCGTGCTTCATTCTTATGAAATTTGTGAATTTTTTAGGTTATTCTAAGTAATTTAAGGAGCACTTTTCTCCAAGAACAATGTAATCAAGGAACACCATTACTTTCTGATAAGTTTTGAAAGGCTTTATAGTCTTACACACTTACCTTGAAATAACTCAATCACAGAAGCAGAGTGGCCAAAGAAACATCCCTGTCTTTGGTCCATTGCTTGCTTTAGAGAGACGCAATTTTCTTTAATATTCACAGTTCTGGTGGAATGTTAAATATCCACTGTCCAGGTAACACCTTCTCACAACACCCTGTCGCTAAAGAATCCGTCACGTGACCTCATATTTTTGCTTAAAGTAGTGTAGAATTATCTCCCCTTAATATGTTCTAATATACCCACACATTTTACTGCTGCAACTAAGAAAAAGAGTGTCGTCCTTTAGGCCTTATCCTCAAAACAGGAAGTTTGGATAAAGCTAATTGATTGTAGGCTTGCTGTTGTTCATTATCTAATTATTCTAGGTAATTAAATCATTAATTGATTGAAGCTGATCCCTTGCTAACAGACAGTAAAACTCAGTGCTTTTCTTCTTGATCCCATAGGAACTGCCATTTCAGTTCTTCGCGCACTTCTCTGTGGCGTTGTGTGCTGTTGAGAGGTGTGGGATTTACTCTCCTTTCTAGTTTGGGCACTGGCACAAGAGGGTGGCTAATGCCAACCCGTGGACATACTTGCTGCTTGTGAGATGTACCTCAGTGAAATCAGAAAGCCGTCCCAGTGTAGCGGTGGTTAATTAACACTGGCCAGTAAATGGGCAGAAGAGATCCGTTGTGAAGACAGCCTTGCCTCTGGCAATTAACTTTCATCATTGTGTTTTGCTTGAGTACCTTTCTGAAACTCTGGATTTCAATCAAAGGGCTCTGACACTTGTTTCGCCTGGCATATGCCCACACATCTCGAGTCTTGTGCGGCAGTGTTCCTGAGGTGAGCACTTTTTCTTACTCAAGTTTAGAGCTTTGGGATAATCACTCTGTTTCCTAAATATATGAAGTTCTTTTAAAACTTCAAAGCTGCCTCGGGGGTGGAGGGAAGAAGGAGGGAAGATGCCGACTTAAAGAGTTTCTAGTGAATTGGCAAAACCATGAACGCTTGTCTTCAGGTGCTGAAATATGAGATGTTTTCACAAAGCTATTTCAAGTCTGTAAGGTTGGCTTTTAAAATGAATCACTAATCCAATAATTACAATAACATTAGAATCAGACTAAACAGAGGAGAAGGTAAGGCAGTAAGAAGTTGTTTTACCTTGGAATAGATTTCAAACCTTCCTGTCAATCCTATCCTATCTAATTTCAGAACTCTTGTGGTAAGCTTGGTTTTATCAAGATCCCTTCAATGCTGTGAGTTTTTTTTTTTTTAATTTTATTTTTTAATTTGATATTCTTTCTTCTTATGTTCCCTTTGAGAAGAGTTGTGGAGGTAATGAAATTCATAATTGGCTTCTTTTCTCTTTCCTTGACCTAACTGAGTCTGGCAGTTCTTTGGAAGAATTTAAGTTCTCTGTTTGTTAGGTTGATATGATAGCAGTAGTAAGGCAACAAAAGTAGGTTGAAATGAATGCCTGGCTTGCAATTTACATGTGTGGATATAATGCCGCCTGAATGGTCCTCATCAGAGTTAGTTATTTTTATTATTATTGACATAGCTTTCAGAGAACTCTGATTGTGGAAAAATAGAGCAAACAAATAGAAATCCTGGACGCTATTACTGAAAGAAACTCTTAGAGAATGTGGTTACTGTATCTTTGGTAGTTTAATCTAGCTACAGTCTTATGCAATCAACAATAACCATGGGATATATAATTATAAAGACATTTTCTATCTAGACATACATATGCTTCCTTTAAAACTGTTTTACATGGATATGATAAATTATAATTCTATATTCTCAGTATAACACTGTATGTGCTTAATTGCTTTCTAAACTAGGAAGCAGACATGTCTTGTATATCTTTTTGCTGTTGCTTCCTATTTTATTTAATAAAGAGATAAGGAAATGGTGATTCAGAGATAGAAATAATTTAAAATTCAAAATTGTTATTAGTTGATATTTTAACTTTTGGGAATTTGTTTCTTATATGTAGTCTGTTTGTAATGGTTTTAAATTTTAAAAAATAATTTTGTTTTAAAATAATTTGTTAGGAGAGTAAGTATACTTATTCAGAGAATTAACTTATTTTGCTTGCAGAAAGGACACAAATTTGACAGTCTCGGGATGGGGAATTGGTCAGAAACTGAGCTTTTCCTCAAAAGTTTTGAAAATCAGAGAGTGTAATTAGAGGCATTGATAGGAGTATGTTGTAACCTGTTTTATATGGATATGATGAATTTTATGTAGTCATGACTGGCAAAAGTAGAGAAAGAAGAAAAAAGATTAAGAGCCACTGAACACACATTTCTTTTTATTATCTAAATTACATTATCTGTATAATAGGCCCCTGGGGTATTTTATGGCTTAAACTTCTATAGTCTTTCTGTATAATGCTTTACACTATAGGGAGGACTTTCACACACATTACCTTACTTAACTTTTATTACGTCTCCTGTGGGAAAGACATGATGCCCATTTTAAAGTTTATAATGAGCTAAGACTCAAACCCAGCCTTTTTGACTTTAGAGCAGATTTTTAAAAATTTGCTATAAGCCTATGGTATCCCTTCTTCCCTCCCTTCTACTTTCCCACTCTTCTTTGCTCCTTTCCTGTAACTCTTTCCTTCCTTCTTTCCTTCCTTCCTTCCTTCCTTCCTTCCTTCCTTCCTTCCTTCCTTCCTTCCTTCCTTCCTTCCTTCCTTCCTTCCTTCCTTTAAGGCACTCATTCAGAAATACCTTCTGAGATGCTCTTACTCAGAGAAGACCAATTTGGCTGGAGTTTGGGGGTGTGTAGGGGTAACTGGAGGAGATGGGGCAGCCAACCTGGCCAGAGCCTTGTTAGCCTTGGTGCAGAGTATTAATTTCAGCTGCTCTGTGAACAATTTGTTTATTAAGGGGAGTACAGTTGATCAAAGTGAGAGAGGATGGTGATGGTAGCTGTGGAACAGGAAAGAATTGGATGGATTTCAGAAATACTCAGAAACGTGAAATAAGCAATAGTAAGTAAATTATTTCATCAGATATAGAAGACGAAAGGTTAGGAAATGTCAAGGAAGACTCCTAGATTTCTGTTATGAGCACCTAGTTGGGTGTTGGTTTTATTTATTGAGATAGGAAACATTAGGGAGAGTGCAGCATTGTTTGGGTTGAACAGAGAATCATGAGCTTGGTTTGGGACATACTGGATTTGACCTGCCTATTAAATACCCTACTGGAAATGCCAAATAAGCAACTGAATATATGAATCTACATATGAGAAGAAAGCTATGGGCTGAAGTGACTTTCTTGGGAGTCATTTGGCATGCAAATGGTAACAGAACCATGAAAAGAGGCGCTATCACCTAAGGAGAAAATAAACAAAGACCCAGGGTTCAGGAGCTAACACCTGAGGACCCTCTATTTATAGAGGATGAGTACACCTGGGGAAGTCATGGGGCAAGACAAAGAAAAACGTTAACATATAAGGAAAATCTGGGGAAGGTTGTGTTCTTGAGACCAAATGCATAGCTGTTTGGTGGATGCATGCTCTCAGATGCTGGTGAGGGGTCTAACAAGTGTCCATTGATTTGGTTACATAGCGGACATTGATGACTTTAAGGAACAAGTCTTGGGCTGGTGGAATGGTGGAACTGAAGCTGTGGGGTGGATTAATTGTCTAAGGGTGAAGTAGAACACGGAGAAATCTGAATCTGGAAGAGGTCATTCCATTCATTCTCAGCTTGCACAACTCGAAGCAGAATCTTTTTGATGTAGCCTAGGTACGCTTTAACAAAAAAGAAACCTTTAAGCTTTTAGGCCTTTAGAATGTATAGTTTTTCTTCCCTTTCCTGCTGATCTCTTTAAAGAATAATAATCTGTATATCACCACCCTACATATTTGGTTTGGGAAAGGGTCTAAATAGTTTTTCAGAGTTAAAATTGGCATAAGCCCCCCCCCCCCCCCCGATTTTCTTTGTGGTCTGATCTCTGTTGTTTGATGAAACTCTCTTGCACTCTCACTCCAGTTATGCTGAACTACTTAAAATTCTCTAAATAATTGGAGATTATACTTATTAAAAATTTCTCCAATCTATTAGGTTGATTCTGCCTGAGTCTGCCTGAAATATTCTTTTCCCTCTTGCTTTTAGATTGAACTAAATTGCTCTTTTATTATGCCTTCCCATGAAGACCTGGAGATAACTTCTTGTGCACTTCCACTGTACAGAAAATACCCTATTTCTAATGATGGTAGAAATTGAGATGGTGTTGTAATAAACACAGAATAGATTAAACACTTTCAGGTAGATTAAAACTTATAATATTTGGGGTAGGGATTATTTATCAGTACTACAAGAATTAGGTCACTTCAGGATGAGCAATATATAGCAGATAGTAGGAATATTTGGTCAATAATTATGCATTATTAGTATAGATACATTTATTGTCATGATAATTGTATTAAAAATTAAATGTGTTTATTTTAACACTCTAGGGTTGGATAAGGTAACTGAAAGGATTCCTATTCCTTATTTCCCTAAATTATGGCACTAAGAAAAATTTTCTTTGTTAAAAATCTCCAACCTTTATACTCTTCTGTTTAATTTCAATTACATTGCTGGTGGGCAAAAAGGCAGTGGTATTTACAGGATAGAGATCCTCAAATAAACAAAATTAGTGTTCTAGAAACTCAGACTCTGGTTAAAGGTTATTTGAAAGTGATATCTCAGATTTAATGCAACTTCAATTTTATTTTTTTTTTGGTGTTCGCTGTTTAATGATGTTAAAATTAAGGGTTTTCTCTTGTTCCATATGGAAAGGTTTTTATATTCCTTCTGTGTATTTATAGATTCAATTGCCTATCTGTTTTTAAAATGAATGGAAACATTGACTATAACCGAATCTCTGTAATACAATGTATTATTTTTCTCACTCCTTAGAAATAATAAAAGCATATCATAATACATCTTTGCTATTAACAGCTGACCTCCAGTGTGCTATGGAACCATGCAATTGAATAGCACATTGTGCAGAGAGAAATATTCAATAGAAGAAATAAATTTAAGTACATCGTGATGATAAAGCAGTTGCTTGATAATTCTGAAAGTCCTGAAATGGAAAAGCTTCCTTCAATTCCTACTTGTCTAAATGGAATTTGAGAGTTTACTACCATACAGTAAATAATAATTTAGGTGCATTTTTTACTGATAGCAGCACCATTTCTTAAATGAAAGCAGTATTGTAGAATGAAGATAAAATTATATAGTTTCCATTAATATATATACCAGCTGAATGTCACATGCAGTGATTTTTTAAAGGTGAGATTTTTAAAAATCTGGAAAAGAGGAACTGTTTGAAATGGCACATTGGATAATAGGGGATTTTTAAAAATGTTGATTAATAGGAATTTATACTGCTGTTCAGAAATTACTGATCTATTATTACATTTAAAAAATTCAGCTATTCTAAATTTTGGAATTGGTTCCTAACATCTCTGACATTTGAAAAAGGTACACAGTCAATAACAAGAACAGAAAGAACCTCATTGATAGACTTGTTTAAATGGTCATATTAATTAGGATTTGCTGAATGGTCATGTTTAGTTTTTGCTTTTATCACAACAGGTAACTCTTTCTTTGCTTTTTATTATGTTTAATGTAAAACGTGCTTCCTAATCATGCACAATATTACCAGAGTGTGACTATTCCATTGCCATTGCACTGGCCTTCCTGATCAATGAAGATTGTACTAAAGCAGTGTGATGGATAACATTTCAGAAAGGAATTAATTTCGTACAAATCAGTTATCTAATACATTAAACATTCATATCAAAATATGAAATTGCATGTATGAAACTTACTGTCTCAACCAAGTAGAATTACAAATCAGAAATAGATAGTTTTAATTTCTCTAAGTTTTCTTAAGTTTGTTTTTAAATATTGTCCAGTGAAATCAGTTTTTCCCTTTTTCTTTGTTAAATAATGCTACTAAAGGCAATCTAAATGCCCCATTATAGTGGCATTTGACTCCGGTTATTAAGGGATATGGGAAAAAAAGAGTCCCCAAATGCTTACAGTGAACATACTGGTTAATTGATTGTGGCACTGACCATCTATTTAGATTATTTCAGGGATTAACCTTTTTACTTTTATTATATGCAGTGTATTAAGAGAGTTTCTTTGTCTGCTTCATCTTTCTATCAGAGTTCTGTTGAAAGGCCCTGCAAAAACCCAGCAACTTGATTTAATAACTTGCCAGAGCAACTGTTTAGCATCTGTTCTGAAGGCAAAGAGTTGAACTGATAGGTTTTCATAAAGAAAATGAAAAATCATTATACAGTTCATATGAATTTCATTACTTGTTAGAATTTCACTTAAAAGATCATAAATTCTGTATTTTTTCATTATTTAGGAGCTATGACAAAAAGGTATGTATTTTGTAAAAACAAAAATTCTGATAGGGCACCTTTCATCAAAGTAAAGAAGATTCACAAATTTAAATGGGTCTGTTTCCTCATGAAAGATTTTCCCAGTGGCTGGAGTATGCTCCAGATATTACGACTATTGATGCTAGTTTTGAGATGATGCTTACCAGCACAACAATGTTTTTGTTAGTATTTTGAGTTTAGGATCTCTTGGGAGTTGCAGAAGGCTTTACAAGTAAGCATGAATTCTCCTCGCATCAATGCCAAGTTTTACTAAATGTAGGGTTTTTTTTTTTTTTTTTTTGGACTCTTAAGGTATGACTAAACACTATTCATTGTGTCAGATACAAAAGAAACCAATAATATAATGACACCCTATAGCACTACTGTGCTAGCGGGTGGATTAGTGACCTATAAGTTAAGTAGTAGGCATAGTAGTTTTGAGAAATATATACATTTTAAGGCATTCTAAGGACATGATCCTTACCTATAATTCTAGCATAAAGGCCAGTTCATAGGATGGTTTCTGTTCTTACCCCTATCACATCCAGCCTAAATATAAGTGCCACGATTAATTAATAACATATCAATGAATTGAACATTACAATATCTTATGAATTGGACATTATGAGACAATGTGTGTGCTGTAGTGTCTATCAACCTCTAAATTTCTAGAGCTTGCAGTCACAGACATTTATTTAATTATCACATCACATATGGCAGTTGTGTGTTGGCTGTTGTGAATTCATGTTTGTCTTCTCATTTTGGGACTCAAAGTGAAGGAACATCCCTTATTTGGCATGCACCATTCTTATGGTAACAAGTGACAGCAAGAGACCGGGGTGAACACCTCAATCACACTTACAACCTCTGCTTGGACCTAGGATATGTCATGTCCTATTCTATTAGCCAAAGCAAGTCACATGGCCAAGCCTTGATGGGGGGGGGTGTACTTTGCCTCCAAAGGGGCAGTTTGAGTCACATGCTCATGAACAGCGGTGTATAATCCTCTTATACGCAAGAGAGTAAAAATTTGGAAATAATTTTCTGCAGATGAGTAATAAATTTGAGAACAGCCTTCATAATCCATATTTGGCAGTTATGAATTGTGGTTTTTCTTTTTCTATCCTGGGCACGCACTCTGAGACTTCCAGGGCCTGCTTCAGTTTCATTCTGGGATCTCATAGGTTAAACATCTTTGGCGACTATGCAGATTTCTGTGGTTATTGAGGAGTAAGAAGTTATTTATTGAGCGCATTAAAAACAAGAAAAAGCAGAGAAAACAAATGGTAGGATTGTACCTATTGGTACCAAACTACCTAGTTTCTTGCAAAACATCCTTTTTTTTTTTTTTTTTCTCGAATATTTCTGCATGCTCTCCCTGGGGACAATGTTCAGGCTGTTACAACCTGAGGTCACAGATGTAGAATCTCCTTTGGATGCCATTGAACGTAAGCTCATGGCACCATTTCTATGCTCAGTGATAAAAAGAATCCTTTTGTTGTTTCTGAGGGCTCTAAATAAAGCTTTATAAAGTGCATGCATAGGTAAAGGTAAAACTTTCAACAGAAAATGGCTAGGAAGTATTGAGATCTAGCTATTCCGTGATAAGTGTGCCTCACTTTTTATTCGTATCATGGATCCTATGAGATGTACTTACTACATTTAAGCAGCTAGAATATCCTTTCTCAAGAACTTAAAACTATTCTACAGCTACATTTCTAAGCTGTATTATCTATTTTATTCTTCCTCTCCTTGGTCCCTGATGTTTACCTACATTTACAAAACTTTACACATTTTTGTAAGCCATAGCAATTACTCAGAGATTTGAGTAAAGCACCAAATAATGCATCTGGTTTACAGTAGTGTTCAAAATATATAGTAGCTATTATAAATGCTACTACTACAATTTTTATAATAATTAAATGATCTGCTTTAATTCTCATTTTCCTGTGCGAGTTATATTTAAAACTGCCTTAAATGGAACATTATGTAAAGCCTTATGTTCATATACAATTTTATATAATAAAATTTCACAAAATTATATAGAGTGCTTCCTGTGTGACATGGTGATATTCACTCACAGCAGAAACTATAGCAGAATGAGAGTTACACCATCTATAACCTTAGAAGTTTATAGCTACCATGATCACTTGTAATGGAAAAGTTTATGTACTTTATGGTAATGAATGGGCAATTGAGGGACTGTCATAATCCATATTTACCATATTTACTTTCTGGTTGGAAAGTCTGGAGAAGTTCTAGTTACTTATTCTTCCTATCAATAATGTTGGCCCATAAAATTATGTGTCCCCCGCCCTGCCCCTAAACACACATACATATAGTTACCTTTAAAAAACCCAAAAGCAACAATAGATTTACACTCTGGAAACCTCACCAAGTAACAAATGCCTTAATTTATGAAGAACTCATCACATTGGGTGGTCAGATTTCTCTGTTTATGAAGCTGAAAACGGTATGTGAAGGATCCTTAAAAGCCATTTCTTCCTTTTCTCTTTCCAAAGTGAAGTCAGTCCTCAGAAATGAAACTCAGTCTTTCATTTTCAACCAAAGCTTTTATTTTTGACCCTAATTCCATGGTTATGATTTTCTTGGGTACCAACTATAAATTTTGTCAGAAAGCCAGGCAAATATTAGAAAACAGGTCCGTGTTTATTGAGTGGGAGCAAAATGTAATTCTTCTAGGCCAGAAAATGTTATTGTTTTCATGCTTCCAAGATCATTTTGTAACCAATTTGATTTGAAAAAGAAAGAGAAAACAAACTCAAATAAAGAAACAATTATGAGAAAGTTCAAGGGAGCATCTCTTTCTTCTATACACCTCTGGTGTTAGTGCGATGTTTGATGACAATTTTGGCAGTGATACTTAGAAAGGGAACACATTTTACAGTTCTCAGAAGAGGCAATTAATCTGGATCATTGAAAGCTCTCCATTTATCTTAGAAATAAAGTAAAAACTCTTACCTTGGCTTAGAAGGCCCTTGGCAATCCAGTTCCTGTGTTACTCTCTGCCTTCATCTTGGATCAGACCCTCCATTGCTCACTACATTTTGAATGTCTTGACACCTTCATGCATGGCCATTCAGTTATTGGGATTTATTCTGTTTCATTCTTTTTCACCTATACCTCTTCTGTTCCTTGTGCTTCTGTTGACTATGCTTTCTCACCTACTCTTCTTTTGTTGACTGTATTTCATAGGTCTCTCTATCTCTGCCTCATCACAATGCTTATCTCCTTCCTCTCCCACTCCAGGACTATAGGGATTGTCTCTCTTTCTCCTCATGTCTAAAATCTAATGTGTGAGTACTCGGCACAAGTAGATGCTCGTAAGTATTTGTTAGGTGAATGAATCAATGAATGAGCGGGAAGGAGGTGGATTGCATTTACAATATCATGCCCTCTAACCTTTAAGGTGAAGGAAAAGGACTTTGCTGCAATTAATCTGTTGCAGTGCAAGGACAGTAGAGGCCAGATTTTTTGGTTCCCTGTTTCTTTCTCTATATTGGGTTATGATGCTACCTTGATAAACGTACCATGAGGACACGCTTTGGTCTACAATTCATCTGAGGTCTACTGCCTCTGAGGACGTTTCTGCTGATCTGTTTTCTGGAATGCCTCTTGGATTGTACTTTTTAATCTCATAGGTCAGATGTGAAACTGGAATTTTTAAGGGATCGATAAAAAACCCATATATACTAAGGAGCCAGTAGTATTTGATATGATTTCGACTTTGGTTTGCAGCAGGCAGTTGAGTTAAAAGTTCAACAGGATAATGTTGAACTTCAGGTAAAGCCTCTCATAAATTGTGAGTGTCCCTAGTAGATTAAAAGTACAGTTCAGTTGATCAGAAATCAGTTTATCAAATATCAAAGACCTTCTACCTTAGAATTTTGTGATTGATTTTATAAGATTCAATTATAGTCAGTTTCACTTATAGGTGAGAAAATAAAATGATATGTATATCACTTATCCAAAGTTGCCTATAATCATTTATGCAACTAACCAATAAGAATGACTTTTTGTGATGCAAATGGGTATTTTACAGTGCCTACGCATAGAGACTATATGACAGACATTGTTGGTTGCCTAACTGGTAGATGCTTCCTTCTTGCTAAGAACAGAACCCAGATTTCATTTATCCTCATTCTAAATTGCTGTGTTTGCCAGTGGAGCCTGGGTCCTAAGTGATAAATCTTTTGGGTCTAAAAAATGTAGAGGTTTCACTTTCCATTCTAAGTTATGCACTTAAACATAGGCATGAAATTGGCTTCAGGCCAATCAAGTTGGAAACTGCTGGGAGTTTTTGAGAATGGTTTATTCACTGATGAGAGAGGGAAATGAGATGAGGATGCTCCCTGAGTGTTTCCTCTGTGTGAGGTCTTTGGAACAGCTTAGGTATCTGGGGTCCACGAGAAGAGCAAACCAGCACAGTGAGAAGGGTCGAGTGGACAGATGGACAGGAGAAGACTGAGTGCTTGTAATGTCCTTGAATGACGAATAAGTCATTCTGCCTCAGGTCTTATGTGAGAGAATAATATCCTTATTATTTAAACCACTTTCAGTAGGGGGTTCTGCTACCTACAGCCCAGAATATTTTCGCCGATGCAAGTTCTTTGGGTCAATTAAAGAAGACATAGCAGAGATTACATCCCAACCCACTACGCTCCAAGTGAGAAAGAGATCAACAAAAAGCTATATGTTTTAAGATTTAAGTGGTTATGATGGCTAAACAGAAAAAATGAGCTAGTATACAGACTGCCAACATCAACGAATAATTGATATTTGTTACAACTCAAAGAGAAATCAGGATTTAAAATTGTGAATTTTGCTTCATTTTCTGATATGTAAAAATGTCTAAGTAAAAGCAAATAGTTTTCCTTGGCACATGCAGAAAACAAGTATTTTTAATGCTGAAAAAATAGATTGTTCTTTGTCATTTTTATCTTTTGCCAGCAGGCATATTAAGATCCTATTTAAAAATATACTTTTATGTTAATTCAGCTTTTCTAGGAAAAAAAATATCTCTGAACATTCATACTTCAGTGGGACTGACTACAAATCAGATTTTCAATTTTTCCTCAAGAAGTTGCTGTTAGTATAAATCAGTATGAATTTGCTTTGGGGTTAGAGGCTTCTCTAAATTGGGTACCTCTATGTGTTTGATCCCTTTCTCTAAAGAAGAGGAAAAAATTCACAACTTTTCTAGTTCTTTCTTATGGCTATTTTTTATTCAGGTTTCCCATTTCTTCTTAAGTTAATTTGGGTAATTTATGTCCTTTCCAGAAAATTATTTATTTTATGTAAATTTAAATATTTATTAGCTATGTGTTCTAAGTCTATTCTGTTATTTTAATAAATTTTATCACTATTTTTAGGTCATTTTTTCATGTCTATGTATAATATCCAGAGATTTGCATAGTTATTTAAAATAAGGCTTAAAAGAAGTGCAAGCACTAGAATATTAATGACAGACTTTTCTTAAGAAGAATATACTGAGCATTGTGCCTAGAAAGATGTGATCCCAAAGCTTTTTAAAAGCCAAAATGATTTACTTTTTTAAATTAATTTTTTAGCATTTTATTGGATTTTATTATTAGTTTCAAGAATACAGACATTGGTTAGACATTTATGTAGTTTATGAAACGATCCCCCTGATTACTCTGTCTTCCCTCGGGGTCTACACGTAGCCATTACATCACTGCTAACTGCATCTGATGCCATGCTTCCCGTCCCTGTGACCATCTATCAACTACTGCTTTGTACTTCTTTAACCCTTCACTGCTTTCTCCCAGCCTTCCCCTTCCCTTGTAGTCACTAGATTGTCTATATTTGTGAGCCTGTTTTCGATTAGTGTGTTCTTTTTGTTCCTCACATTCTGCATATAAGTGAAATCATATATTTATCTTTATCTGACTTATTTCACTTGGCATAATAAACTCTAGGTCCATTCATGTCATTGCAAATGGTAGGATTTCAGAAAAATGAACTACTTTTAAATTATTTTGACATCTGCATCCTTTCTGATCTTCCTACCCCATGGGCCTAGGTTTCTAGAACAGTACTTCTTCACCTGGTATTTAGGAAAACCTGGTGCTGTTACAGGTATGTGGAAAACAACATCATGCTACACACATACATTGAAGAAACATTGTTTTATTGATTATTTTGTTGGTGTACTGCTTTTTTTTTCTGTTTGATTTTGCTTTTCCTATGGGATTTGTCAGAGAAACTACCATACAAACATACACAAAGCAGTTTCATAACTCTTCTTTATAGAAGCATCTCACTTAACTCCATTAACACTATGTTTCCTCATGACCACCGAGCCATTTTCTCAGTCTTGGTTGAGGTGTACCCCTTGTGGAATATGAGCTCCTTGAGGAAGATTATCCACCTTTATTTTCTCGGTCCTGGCAATGTGTCTGTGAAGACTTAGAATTTGCAGGGGAAGGAAATAACAGTGAATGTTTAAGTACCTTAATACCTATATCTTGCCATGTGCTACTAGAATACAGGTTCTTTCTGTTTTCTCTCTGATATCTGTCTATCTTGACTGAGGAGGGTGATCATGCAGACAAAGGATATGTTAATTATGAAATGAGAATAAATAGTCCTGTGCAGGAGAGTTTCTGTCAGATCCGTGGAAAACGAGGAGAAGATCGAGATATCCCACTATTCAACTGGATAAGGTTGCAGGAAAGAGACAGGTTTTGCAGAGATGCTAGAAAATGTGGGTGGGAGATGTGGTGGTGAACTGGGAAGCAATAAAAAAAGGCTGTGAAATTTATGTTCAACCTTTAGGTGCCAAAACATGAGCAAGTTTCTTAAAAACTCCAAAGTATAGAACCACATAGGCCTAACAATTATAGACTTACCATTTGTACTTTTGATTGTTTTTAAGCTACCTCATAGTTCCATGACACGTAATACTTATTTTGCTAATTTTTAGAGCCTGGATTTCATTCACACATGTGTTAAACCTGGCATGGGTGAGTGAACAGGACCTGCCGCTCAGCAGTGAACCTGATGTACTCTCGAAAATTCACATCTTGATGTAGCTTTTATTTTGTCTTTTTGATTAGGTTTACAGGAGCTCTTGAGACATATTAAAAACTCTTTCTTTCTTGAAAACAGCTATCAATAAGAAACAAACTTTAATTTTCAGTATGAAACCATGAAGAAGAAAGGGATGACTTTTGATGGAAATATGGTTTAGGAGAAGGCCTGACACCTATAAAAATGTTTATATATCCAAGAATTTGGGGGAATCTCAAAAGTCTGAAAAAGAATCTTTCGTGATGTCTAGAGGCCAGTGTGTCACATGCTTACGTAGCATTTTACAATTTTAAAAGCACTTCATATCCCTTCTTCACTTGGTCCTCATAATAGCTTTTTGAAACAAATAGGGCAAACATATATATGCTATATTTGATTTCAGCCCTAAATAAAAGCTTAGGGCTGAAAGTAGCTTTTTACGACAGACATTGCTAGTGCTCCGTAACATGTTCTCTTATTCATGAATGTAAGAACCAAACCAAATTTCCCAGCTTTCTTAGCACTTAGATCCTGTCACGATTAATGGAATATAATTGGAAATGATGAGGAATAGAGTTGTGCCACCTCTAAGCTCAGGTGTTAAGAATGAGGGTGACTTATACCAGCTGTCTCTGTCTCCTCATTTATTGCCAGAGGTAGAAGATGCAGTGGAAGATTTTGGGGAACAGAGAATGATGGAGCCACTAGATGGAAGAAATTGAGTTTCCTGAATAGTTCTACATGGAGCAAAGCCTTTCTAAAAATCACATTGGACCGTGATGTGAATAAAAAATAGATTTATTATGTCAAGCCACTAAAATTGTGGATTGTTTATTATGGCATTTTATCCGTTTTCTGACTTTTATTCTACTGTATTTCCTTTACTTTATCTTACCCATCTACATGAGTGAAAATCTTGTATCTTCTTTAATAAATTAATGCAAAGTGTTTTGAGAGTCTGAAAAAGGTATGATCAAACACAGGACAGGGCTACTTAGATAACAATAAGGTGGAGTGTGAGCCCTCTAAAGGAAGAATAGCAAAATAATCTGGGATGAGGACCGGTCAGTTCTGGGCCCAGAGCACATGCAGAAGAATGAAAGAAATAGAAGGTATGAAGGAAAACAACATGATTATGAGTTGACTGGCACTATTTCAAGGCTTTTATTTTTGAAAAATAAGCCAATATATTCTTGGCATGAGACAGGACTAATAGGAGGGAATAAGGTTGCATAAAGTTGCTTTTGGTAGAAAGTTAGTATTAGATTACAGGACTATTTGATCATATCACAATAAAAATGTGAAAGTCACGACTAAGTTATTTTAAGTAAGCTGGCAAATACTGAAGTAAAAATTGTTTGGCATACTGGTCGGTTCTATTTTACAACTTCAAAGATAGTTTAGAATGCTGTTTGTATAAAAGTATTTTGAAGTAAAGCACCTTCAAATTCAGTAGAATTCTTATATAACAAACATGCCAAAAGACTTGCGAAAATCCAAACTTTATAGAAATTTTGACTATCCAGAAGTTTTTCATTCCTTTCCCTTTTGCATGTTACTGCTACTATTCTCTCCTCTTGTTCAAGACAGATATTAGTAATGAATCATGACACTTTCTTATTGTTTCTAGAGGAAACAGCCCCACAGAACAGCTCTTCTGAATGGGGCTTTAGACACTTCCCTCAGATTTTTCTCCCTGAAGCAGGAGAGTAGAGCAAGGAAAGGGATACGAGTGGATACCATTATACAAACTACCTCTTTAATCCAAATGTTATTTCTTTTACTTCTTTTCTTCCTTTGGTCCTTCACAAATCTAATGAGATAGTGCATATTTTAGAGCTAGGGCCATGGGGAGTATTTGAGGTGAGGCCATAAAATAATTATGTAAAAATTCATATAATTTTTCTCTGAAAGTCTTTTCCCTCCAATTTGTTTCTAAATTGTTTTCCACTCTGTATTCTTAATTAAGAGAGGGTTAGTAATTTTCCTTCAGTTTTTCTTTTTTTAAGATTTACCTTTTTAAGTTTTATTAATTCCTCCTTTGATGTGGGAAGCGAAAGGAGGTAACATTTTAGTCAAATTCATTTCTCTATGTATTATGAAGTCTGCTGAATATTTGAAGAGAAGATTAAAATTGTAAACTATAAAGAAAGCCTTAATATTTGAATATTCAAAGTATTCAGGTATATTTTTGAGCATTGAAATTAAATAGCAGATTCTTCATCTTCAAACTTGTGTAAAAAGAACTTTTACTCAAATTAAAATCCTACCTGTTAATTACTCATACTTATCCAGAATTTGCTCATGTCCCAGACATTTTCTTATTACTATTGTGAAATAGATACATATTTTTTTCCTTTTCTCTCCATCTTTTCATTTTTGTTCCTCTCTGTATCCTTACTGTTTTTTTTTTTTTAACATCGCTTTGGGGCATTTTGTTCCATTTTAAGAGAAATATGCTGCATGTTCTTTTGAATAAATTAGCCACTTTTAATAAATTGCTGAATTTATTTTTAGCACTCAATATTTTATAGAAATTTTAGCTCTCAATATTTTATAGGAATTTATCCTAAGTTATGTATGTGAGAAAGTAATCCAATGTTATTTTGTTGCTGGAGGATTTAGGATTTCTAGGAGAGGAGTTTTTAAAGTTCTGTCCCAGTAAGCATTCCCTTTTCACTGTGTGTACAAAAACAACAATATTCTAAAGGAGAGGGAACCAAATATGATATCATACTCATCGATTCCACGGATTACTCCAATAAGTCTTCAGGTAGCAAGCAGTGAACTAATCAGCATAGAGGAAAAAATATTTCCTTCCCAGTATTCATTTAGTCATACTCTGGTTTTTCTTATATTTTCTTTTTCACTCAGTTTTTTTTTTTTTTGTCAGTTGGCTACAAATTAGAACTAGAATCTTATTGCTGTACTTAAACAATTGTTTTGTAAGAGTGATTCTCAGAGTTATTTTAGCTTGACTGAGACATCTCTGTTCAAGAGGAATGTGATGAAAAACATTAATGAATCCATCATGTTTCTAATCAGTAATTTTAAAGAGCCTCTTTTTAACCCATGTTTCATTTTGTCCTGCCCTGACTTAACAAAATTTGGAAGATCCTTCAAATATATTCACACGCATGTCAATGATACGAGTGTGGGCACATATGTTTAGAGTAATAAAGATGTAGACCAACGAGGGACTTTAGCGATTATTTGGATCAACTTATTCATTTCATGGATGAGAAAACTGAGATTGATTGTAGCTCAATGAATATTTGTTTTGGACATCTCTGTTAACCTCATTTTACTGTGGATGAATGGCTTGGTATTTGGTATGAAGAACATATCAATTGCAAAGGTCATTGTGGCTCATGTGATGTAAAAAAACCTGAAAAATATGTGTCATAGTGCTTTAATAATAATAATACCATCCCTACCAATGATAACAGCATAGATTTATCCAAAGTTTAATGTATATTGGATGCTGTTTCTAGAAGCTGTAGGTCCATATTTAATTGAAATTCTATAATGACTAAAACTTAATGAAGTTAAGTTTTAGTATCAACTGAGGCTCCCTCTGGAATGATAAAATAAAACTGAGGCTCAGAAAGTAAGTAACGGAGCCAAAATTTGAACTGTAGAATTCAGAGGTCATGCTTTTTGTCTCCTTTGTTATGACCGGATTCTCATAGTGACCATAGACTAGTAGCCCACATGAAGGACTAGAGACAGACCTGAACTCAGGACACTTTCAGCTCTATCTACCAGTGTTCACAATGTCTGTGCACACAGATTGCTAGAATACTTCACTTTTTGCTCCTTTTCAAGGAGCACTTTCTGCTCACTTAATAAGGAAATAAAATAATATCCAGTTGAAGGTCTCTTTCTTTTTACTAAATATTTTCCCTTTTAAATTCAAAAATGGCTACCTTTTTTATAACGTATTTCCAACTAGAGCCATCATATATATAGATGTGTGTATGTTTACACATTTTTTTTTCTTTTTAGTACAAATTAAACCCAAAGTGTTATCTTTTGATCTTACCCATTTACTAAAAGAACAAGGGGTTTGGGGAAGGGGAAGTGTAAGAAGGAAATAAAGGTAAGATAAAAATACATTTATCCCTTGCTTATGAAGACTTGATACATTATGCAACATTATAAATTTGTTGGTCAGGGCCAAGTAATGGATTAAGATCTTTTTTTATGCAAATGAAATCCTTGTCTTTAAACCAAAGAATTCTCATATTGTCATTATATAGTGAACTTTTTATTGTAAAAAGGAATAGTTTTGCAGGCATCATAATTTGAGAAGACTGTGAAAGTGATATATAGCTCAATTGCCTATATTTTTGATCCTTCAAGAGTGTACACATAGGGATAATCAAAGAGCAAAGATTTAAATCCAGGCCTCTCACTTCTTAATCAACAACTTCACTATCTACACAATGGAGAAACTGATGTATGTATAAAGTTCTCAAGAGATATATGTACTGTATAAAATGTGGAATGTACTTTGAGACAAAGAGAGTAACTGGGAAAAGATTAGACTCTTCTATTGTACCTAAGGACCTCTTTTATTTACTTCAGAACTTAATATTTACCTTTTTCCCATTCCACATATTTGTTTTGGATAGCAATTTCGTAACTCAAAATATCAGTTTTCTTGGTTGACATTAAATAACTAGACCGAGGCTCATGGCGCCCACACTTCTGTTGTCCTTAGTTACAACTGCAGTCACAGTGAACATTGTTGTTTGTTGATGTTGGCACGTCAGGTGGAGCATATCAAGTACAAGAGGCCTCATGGACCATGTGGTTCACATCACATACCTGGAACATATGGTTTGGTTTGTCCTTGCTGAACTCTCTTTAAAGGGCATTCATCTCGGTTATCTTTTGAAAATGTCATAGTTTCATTTCCAAATCAATTAGAAGATATTTTTTTCATTCCTCCTAAGTTTCCAGAAAACTTTTGAGGCAGGCCATGACAAATTTAATATAAGAAATGGGGAAACCTTGAAAGAAAACACTTTATAACCAAATGCAGGTTACTATATATATATATATATATATTTCTGCTTTCTGCCATGTATTCCAGATATTTCTATAAGCCTGTGACATCTAAAGACTGGATTTGATTGAGCCAACAATATAGGAGATTTTCGAGTGGAGTCTTCCTAGCATTTGCTGCATTCAGAACGTGTCTAACATGTTTCTTTGGAATGGTATTGAAGATCTCCCAGGAGATACATAGGCTCTTGTCTCAGGGAGGAAATACTGTATCTTACACATTAGCTTCATAGAGAAGTTAAAAAGTTTGTTCTGGTTAATCTACCTTGTATGGTTCTCTTCCTTGATAGAATATAAAGTCCTGATAATTAGCTTTTAACATTTAACCTATGCCTTAGGCAGGGATTTGTAAATGCACCAAAACTCATCTTGGTTTTCTTTATATTATGTGGATTCAATAAATCAAAGATAAATTTTATCTTTTCCTTGTTTTGGTGCTATTTATAATTTCTATTAGGATTATTCCTTGGTAGGACTGAGTTTCTGGGCCTTTTAGTCAAAATAACTCTGGTCCAGACCCCAGCTTTGCCATGTATAACCATATGAACATGGGTACATTTTTAGCTTTTTGACTCTTCTTTTACTTATCTCTAAAATGGGGTTGTGTCCCACCTTATGAAATTGTTGTGAAAATCCAAAAATAATATATATATATATATATGATGTAGGTTATCATGTCTGAAATATAGTGGGTATTTATTAACTGATTTGGGTCCCTTTAACTAGAATTAGAATCTGTATTAATTCTTCATTGAAATGGTTCTGAGTTGTGGACCTGAACTTGGAGAATCTTCATCCTCTGCCTACATAAATCTAACCTGTGAATTTGTACATGTGTGGTATATGCAAACTCAGATTCCAGGTTAACCTAGTTCAATCTTGGATTATTCTCCATATAATCTCATGTTTCACCAAGGCTGCCTCGAAAGTAATTTGTCACTGAACACTTATGTCCTTAATGTGAAGACAACATAATGTCTTAGGAGGTGTCAGGGAAGCCAACCATTCTTTTTTTTTATTAAGTATTAAACTAGGTCATATTGTGTACTGTAGTTTGAACTTGATTAAGAAGTTCAAAGATTATAGATGTTTTGATAGTGTTTGCTTGCTTTCAAAGGACTGTTGTCTCCCTTAGGACAGTCCCTTAGAATTCAAATGAGAACACTCGTTTTTGAACATCTTCCCAAGAGGCAGACTGGACAGATGTTTCTTAAAATGAGCTGCTGAAAACAACCGAAACTAGAATTTAAAAGAAAACAGTCTAATCTGGTGAGTCTCTTACTTTTAAAGGCAGGGATCAGAATTGTGGCATAATAAAAGGAAACAAGGTGCTTTTTTGGCATTTTTTATAAACAAAAAACACCTTATAATAAGGTACTGTTTTAGGGAAGATTTCTGCTGAAACTGAAGAAATGGTTACATTTGGTTCTTTTATATTGGCCTTTCCTCTTGTGTGGCCACATTATTGCTTGATATATTTGAGCACTTCCAATTCTATATACTTTTTTATGTCATTAGCCTTGTACAGTAATTACACAAGTACACCATTCAGTCAGTTTAAAAATAGGTCATCTGTGGTAAAAAATCAGCTCAACAGTTGATTGACATCATATAAAACCAAAATATGACTGGTTTCCAAATTATTCCTGATGTGTTTGTTGCCTTGTGATAAACACCTCACACTCAATCTGTTACACACACAGAGTTTGCCCACAGGAGTTGTTCTGGAATCCCAACAAAATGCAAACACTGGCTATATTTTAAGCTCCTGTCAGTTTTGTTTATGGAACATTCAAAAGTAACTTTTCTCCCAAAACTTTAATATTAGTAAAAGAATGCTATTGGTCCATTGGGCCTTCCTTCTTCTCCATTCTTACTCCAAATATAATACAACTTTTTCCCACTTTCTACATTTACGCACTTCTTTGTAGAGTCCTTTTTGTTTCCATTTAAAAATGATTCCTTTCATCTTTGCCTTTGTTTTCATTCACTGCCAAAGAAAAGCTTTTTCTCGAAGGCTCCAGAATATAAGCATGGCTTTTTATAAGCTCGATCCTTTGGAATAAGATGTAATGCTTGTGCCCTTGAAAATATCAGGACATCCAGCTTCTGATGCAAAAACAACCCATTCCTAGAAGAGCATCTTTACCGGTGCAGAAATATACTCAAAACAACCTCAGAATAGGGGAAGCTGATCACTTTTTCCTGTCTCTAGGATAATCAAGTTTGTGAATATTGTCTGAGCACATGCATATTAATCATATGCCCACAGAGAGCAGTAAATTTCTTTGAATGAAAGCATTCATTGTTAAATAAATGAATGTAATTATAATTCATAGGATCACTTTTGCCAAAGTGCAATTTGTAACCCTTAAAATCAAAACACAGCAGGCACTGTTAATATTGTTCAAAATAAGTCTCTTCTTCCTAATAGTTTATTAATCAGCTTTAACATAACTCCCTAATTCTCATATTATTTTACTTCATCATATGCAGAAATAACTATAATTTAGTATTTGTCTGTAATTGATATGATTCAGTGTTTGTGATTAAGGTTATTTGAAAAGGGAGAGATGAGTGAGGTTAGTTCTTCTGAGCCAGTACAATAGCTAGGACCTTAGTCTCATGATTTCTTCTGCAGTGTGCTCAGTGTGAATTTCTGGGGTGAGGTAACGAAGAAAAGAGGATCATGGGGTTAACAGTCAGAAGAACCTGTTTTTGATTTTGTTTCTACCTTTCAAATGTGTGACAGTGAACAAGTTACTAGCTTCTCTCAGCCCTGTAGTTCTCATCTGGAAAATAAGAATGATTTGCAAAATATTTGGGAGGAGAAGTAGTAATGTACAAAGTACATTCCTTGGCATGTAATAAGTGTGTTTATGCTAAGAATTGGGTTTGTTGACAATACAGCATGGAGGGATTGTTGCAGTTACTATAGCTGTTTGACCATTATGCAAAACCTGCCAGCTAAAGAAAAGACATGTTATGTTCACAGATTCTGTAGTTCTAGAATTCAGACAGGACACAGTGGAAATGACTTTTTCTGTTCCACAATGTCTTAGGCTATAGGAGGAAGATTCTCAAAAAGGTAGGCGGAATCATCTGAAGGCTTACTTCTTCGCACATCCGCTGGTTGATGTTCAGAAGTCTGGAGCTTCTGAGGACTGGTGCAGTTAGGTCTCCTGGGACAGCTCTCTGTCTCTATCTGTGGCCTGTGAATACTGTCTAGCATGACAACTTCAGAGTAGTTGGAACTCTTGCATGTGCTTAAAAAAAGCACATATCCTGGAACAGGGTTGAGGACAGGGCTGGGAGGGAGGGAAGAGAGGGTAGAGACTGCCAGGAGAATTCCTGGCAGAAGCTGTATCCTTTTACGACCTAGCCTCGCAGGTCACACGGCATCGCTTTTATGATACTCCTTTGGTCAATGCAGCCCCAAACCCCGAACCCAGATTCAAGAGGGGAAAACCGACTGCCCTCTTCAGTGAGAGGAAGCTTATGCGGTGGGTACATACATCTTTGGAAGACAATTTAGCATGAGAAGATAATGTTTGGACTAAGAAGGGTTTTATTTATGTTTTATTATATCATCCCTTTTCCTCCTTCTCCTCTTTCCCCCTCTTTCTCCATCTCTTCCTCTGCTTATTTTTTTATTTTTATTTTTTTGGATGCGCTGTGGAGATACGTTCTGAGAGGCATGTTAAAAGCAAATATAAAGGTTTCTTAATGCCAAGTTGAACAAAGTGAGCTGTTTTATAAGTAATGGAGGCTATTTGAATTTTCTTTTTCTTTTTCTTTTTTTTTTCCTTTCTTTTTCTCTCTATATGTGAATGTGTGTTTATGTATCTATATCTACATATCTGATCTTTTTATTTTTTTGACACAAAGTGATTCCATGAAAGAGATGCTTTTCCAAGTTTTGAAGTACCATTTCTCAAAGAAGCTAACCTTAAGAAGTCTCATATTTCTCGTGTTTCTGAAAATTTGGCGCTCACACGTGATAGTCAAATTATGGATGAAAGGCCAGATTTAAATAGAACTGAAGAGTTCCCAGTGGGGAGACATAATAACATATACAGAAAATACAGCTTCATGGATGGCAGCGGTCCCCAAACTTTTTGGCACCAGAGATTGATGCTCCTATTGAGAATCCAATGCCTGATGATCTGAGGTGGAGCTGAGGTGGTGATGCTAGCTTGTACTGGAGACCAGCTGCGAATACAGATGAAGCTTTCCTCTCTGGCCTGCTGCTCACCTCCTGCTGTGTGATCAGGTTCCTCACAGGCCACAGACCAATACTGGTCCAAGGCTTGGGGGTTGGGACCCCTGATGTAAGCGATGTGCCTTCTTGGACTAGGCTCACTTATTTTTCCAAACTTGCTGCTCTTTGTTTATATCCTTCTCATAAAAATTATAATGTGGAAAATCATGAATACTTTTGAAAGCAATGATTCAAAATTCTGCTTTTGGAATTTTGATGAAAACTAATTTATCCAGAATCAAGGTTTAAGAGCCTTTACACATTTTCTTTTTTAAAGCCTGGAAGTCATAGTCTTGAGTGCTACAAACAATCAAATGCTGAAACCAAAATAGCAACAGCAAAAACTAACCCTGTATAAAAACAAAACAAAACAAAACAACAACTTGAAAAAAACTCAGAAATAACCATAACAGGACTAAGTGAGAAGAGCTAAAGAATGCTTGTTCCTTGGACTTACAGAATAGAATAAAAACCCCTCCTGATTTAATAGTACCAAATATCTGATATTTAATGAGAATATACTTATGCAGACAAATCCCATTTTACTATCCTTAATTTTCCTTAAATGTGATATTCTGCTCAATGCTTTAATAAGAGAAAAACTCTACAGATCAGTTGCCATGACTATGATGACCTCTTGGCTTATCTACATGACAAAGAAAGCTCCATAGGTGTAAGTTCAGGGGAGAAAAAAGTTGTAATTATTTAAAGCTCAAGTTCGAGCTTCCTCTGTGGGAGCTCCTGTTCTTAGTTTCTGTTTGTCATCCTAAGAGTGCGTATCCCTGCAGGAGTTAGAGTACCACTGAAGAGGCTTAATAAATAAATTTACATTCTTACTTAGGCATCTCTAGTGTTAAAACACTGTTTGTTGTTTGCCTAGTACATAATGCATTTTTATAGTGTTTAAATGAACCACATACATTTTACACATTGCTGTGGGCTAGATTGTACTAAATGACAAATATGATTTTACTGCTATTTTGCCACCCCATTGAATATGATACATGCATGTTATGCTCATAAGCGAAGTGATGGTATATTTATATTTAAGTTTTTTTGTTTGTTTGTTTGTTTGTTTTTAAATATCACATGTTTTGTGGGGGAAATGTTCCCAGAGATTTTGGAGGTCATTGTGCATTATCTTGTCCTACACTGGCCAGCTGTCCAGCAGCACCTGTTAGAGCCCAAACACTGTACAGAGCCCAAGAATATAATACCTAAAGCAATAGTGTTATGTGTTTTTAGGGGGTAGCGTGATCACAAAACAAATATTTCTGCTGTTGTTTTTTGCATTCATTGTTTTGCTGAAGAAAACAGTGGAAAAATAAATTCATATGCTGGGCTGAGGACTTTTAAGGTCATCTTTGAGAGAATGTTTACAGTGGGACCTCCTATTTAAACTAATTTGCTTATGGTCCACATATCTGGAGGACTGGGAGTTTTGCATCACCAGTTCCTTCTGTTGCTAACCTGGTCTTTGTTGGAGAATCTTTGTGTGTGTGTGTGTGTGTATGTGTGTGGTAGGATGCAAATTGAAGAAATAAAGCTTTTAAAAATACAGTACTTTTCTCAGTGGAAAGGTTAAAGTGAGAAATAACAAGATCATCTCCAGCTAGCATCTCCTTGGTCAAGCTGTTGACCAAAACTAATCTGTCCCCAAATATTCTCGACTCTCTTTTTGTTCACTAGCTACAGTTTTCCTTCCTTCCTTCCTTCCTTCCTTCCTTCCTTCCTTCCTTCCTTCCTTCCTTCCTTCCATTAGTTTCAGGAATGTATAGTGCCAGATAGGTACCAGAGTAATTGGGGGAATCACTTTATAAATTATATTTGCCTACAGTTCTTTAACTTTTTAATTTGCATAGTAAGCATGTTCCTTGAGAAAGAAATATGTAGATTTGATAGGTATGGCTGTAGTTGTTTAATTAACTGAAGATTAATTCCTAACATCTATTGAGAGTTCCTCCACTCTGAAGTGTTTAGATCTATGGATGATAGAGCAAGGAAACTGACCTTGGTAGAGGTCTACAGACTGAACATGGAGTGCACTTGAAGGCACAGGCAGTCAGGAGATAGGTGGAGAAAGGGAGAGAAGAGATGCCAAAAAGTGATAACTTCAGAGTTTTGAACCTAGAAAGTGGTAGAGAACATCTTCTTTCTCTTTTTTCCTTCTCCACCTTCCAAGGGCCTGCTCCTTCTTTCAGCACAGGATCCTGAAACTCAATTTAGTGCTGTGGAGCCTGTAATTTATCTACGTGATGGATTTGTATGACCTTGGTGGGCTAGTTTGGGAATGTGTAGTATTATTTCAATGAAAAATTAGTTCTTAACATCAAATAATGTATTTGTGAAACAGAGTCATATCATAATTTGTTCTGAGAATAGAAAGATGTAGATAATGATATTTATAGATATCCACATCTATACCTTTCCATTATATATATATAAGTATTTAGCTAGATATATAAATGTAGATATGTATATGTATAATATTACTATCTACGATATATAGATATATGTCCTTATTATATATATTGGGGTGTATGTATATATCCTCAATATAGAGATAGATAGGTACAACGTTACTATTGAATTTAATAGTTCTGAAATAATGCCTTTAATAAACTTTTAATCTCATGATTGCACATACATTGATAGGAGGGCAGCTACTCATGATGTCAGGAAGAAATAATTAGAGGAGAAGACAAACCAGTAGCTGAGTGAGAAAGTACGTCCTGGGAATTGTAGTTTTTTCTACTTTGAGGAATAAGAGAAAGAAAGAGATGTAATTAAAGTTGTAGAAGATTATGTTTCCTAAGGTGTATTTTAATTAGCTTTCAAGGAGGAACAGGTGGTGTAATTCAAAACTGGACTGGATTTTTTCAACACTGGTTTTCCAATTTTAGTTCTTTATGTTTCTTACAGCTTTTATAGCAATTGATCTTTTTAATGTTTCCCTTGACTCCATTGATTAAGTTGATTTTATAACATAAGTTATGATTCTGATATATTTCTAACCATGTACTAGAAATAATAGAGCCATATTATTTAACATATGAAATAAGATTTATAAGACATATTTCAGTATTACATTTCATCTCCCCATCCTGGGTAACATTAAGTATTTGAAGGAGATTAATTTCTAGCCAATTGATAATCTTTTGTTCTAATATATATTCAGCATGAAATATAAGACATTGGTAATTAGAATTAGTAATTTATAAATTTGAGAGCTTTTATTAAATTGAGTGCTTTAAAATGCACATATTATGTTATATTCGGCACTCATGGGCTGTCCAAAGATGAAGCTATAAGAAGTGTCGTGGAGGAGGAGTCAGCGGGCAGGAAGAATAAATGGAGATCCAAGCCTTCTTTGGCAGTGATATCAATCGCAAATATCTTATTGGAGAGAACATCATACCACTCTTTGTTCCTTCACCTTTGAATCCCAGTATTGGCTGTAAATATTTATTTTGTTGACTAAGCATTTTTTCCCCCAGCAACATAATTGTTGAGCCCTTTTAAAGAGAATGTATTTAGCAATTTTAAAGCAATGTTAACTCAGAGGTTGAAGACATTCTATGCTGACAGTGCTTTGTATGTAACAGAATAGCCTCGTATAACCCCTTGATGGTGGTGGGGGCCCACTAGTGAAATCAATGTCTTAGATAGCAAAGATGATTACAGTGAAGTAGGGGGTGCTGTCTTGGCTCTCATATTTTTCTCGTAACTGTAGAAAGTACAGAAATTTTGAAACAGTTTTAGAATAGGAATTTGGAGAACAGTTTTAAACATCTCAGTTTCCAGGTTGGAAATCAAGTAAAGAGAATGTGATTTGCTGAAATCGCATGATAATGAACAAACCGCTTTGAGGTTGTGGCATGTTGTGAGAAGTAGGGTGAGAATTCATAGCTTTGGGATTCTCAAAATTCAGTAGGAATCAACTATGGTTTCTGCTAATAAAGAAGGTTGCTGAGACTGAAGGTTCTGCTCCTGTGCTACCATCTTCCAGACTTTTACATGCCATGTTCCTTCCCAGTCCTGTACATGCCTCCAGTGAAGTTATCAGTTTAATTCAGACATCCCTGAGATAGTTTTTCTGCTGTTCATTGTGACATGAGTTTCTCGGTACTTTAGAGGGATGGTGTGGTTAATGCATTTTTGTGTATCTCATTTATTCTTTATCAAGGCATTTTAGGTTGTTTAAATTATCTTTGCTACTAGTAGACCTTACCTTAACCCATACCTTACAGAACAGGTTCTCAATCATGCCATCAATTTAATTTGTTATAGAATGGGTATAAATGTACTATATTTATGTATCTATGGCTATAAACATGTATTTTAACACATACAGGAATCTGTTTTGCCAAAGTACTGGAAAATAAGTAGTGTCTTTCAGAACCATTTGTACTGGCAAGGGCTTTATGGGATTTGGGTTGATAATAACACTTCCCCTTTCCTCTGGAATCTTATGGGTCAAAATATTGTGTCAATTTTGTGATGAAAAGTATAAATTGGAGACCTTGGCAAGGCTTTCCTTCACCATTCTTGAACTTGAACTATGGAATCCTTCTGAAAGACACATGGAAAAAACATGGGAGATGGAGAGAGAAAGACAGACAGACAGACAGACAACTGTGTACTAAACAGGAAGAAACAAGAGAGTATGGCTTCTTCTATCTCATTATGTCAAAAGAGTTTTGTTTTGTTTTTCCTTCTTCTGTTTGAAGAGAAAACCACATAACAAAGAAACATAAGTTTGATGGGGTAAATGTTAACTTCTGTGAAGCTTTGGTTTTAAAAAGGTCAAATAGTTGACATTCACTTGAGTCAGAACAATTAATTGAGGACCCCATGTCATAGGACAGTCAGTGTGATGTAGAGCATGGGTATGAAATGATGACTGGATTTGATTTGTCCTTGTTATTCCTTCTTCCCTGTCTATGAACCCTACCAAGGAAGCTATTTTCTGAATGTTTAATTCATTCAAAACTTTAAAAAACATAACTACAATTTGAAATTCTCATTTAAATTGTTGCCTGTGCTTTATTTTTACACTCCACTGCTGGAATTCCAAGTCGTCACGCAGAGAAGCTGTCAGCAGAGACAGCAAGAAGAAGATGCAAGTGGCCTGCAGGCCTGCACCCACAAAGAGTGTGGAGACCAGCAGAGGCTCACATACAAAAGGCACGAGACCTCCAACCGATCAAAATAACTGCCTCCTCTTTCCCCTCTCTCTGAATCATCAGTCTTCAAACTAAATAAATGTGTTATTTATTTCCCAAATGCTGTCCCCACTGCTTCTCGTGCCAGGGTCTGTTAATAATTTAGGGAGCATTACAGTGTGTCACAGGGAAGTCAGACATGTTGGAATAAAAGTTGTAATTGACATCCCACTTTAGTCTTGCTGGTTTCTGAGAACATCTGTCTACCACATTTTGATTGTTGAGACTTTTAGTTTAGAAATTATGTGATAGAACTTGAAAATCAGTTCTGTGCCATAAACCTTTGATTTTATTAAAAGGCAATATCTTTATGGTTATATTAGGTACAAGGGCCATTTAAAAATTCCATTTGATTATGTCTTTATTTATCATGACCCTTTAAAACAAAACGGAACTTCTTAATTTCCCCGACGTGTATTTTATTCATTCGTTTTATTCATTCAAACATTCTTTTACATAAATATGTTTTGGGGGCCTACTATGTTCCAAGGATTCAGTAGTTTTGTTGAAAAAAAATAGACAAAAATTTTGTTAATGTCTGGCAATAAATTTAAATGGGAGTGGTAGATAAGAAAGCCAACCAATACAATGCAATAGTAAGCTTCTTAAGGTAGGTTGAGAAAGTTGCAGGGAAGAAATGTAGATGAAGGAACATCTCTCAGCTCTAGGGGATTCTTAGATGCTTAGAGACCTGGAAAATAAACTAGGTGGACACTTGCATGGAGATTGGTATGGCCAGACAGCAGCCCTAAAACACACAGAAGCATTAGGAAGAATGTTACTTGTCAGGGACCTGGACATAATTTGCTATGATTGGTGTATAGGTTTATGTGTGGAGCAAAATGGGACAGAGACAGGACTCAAGCCTCGAAGTCCTGTCTGTTATTCCGTGAGGTTTGCAGTTAACCTGGGGGCCAGACAGGCACATTGCAGTATACCATGAGGGAAGTAGTGATTGGATGTGTGTTTTAGAAAAAATACTCTGGTTCCACTGTGTGAGATGGATCACAGTGGGGTGCTATAAAACGATGAGTTAGAAAACTGGTAATTTTCTAGAACATAGAAGACAAGGGGCTGAATCAGGATGGGATGAAAAGGAGGCGACAGATATAAGGTCTTTCTAAGATGCTGGAGAAACCGTGAGATGATGGACATAAAAGCCTGGTGCCTGGAGTGTTAGTGATGATGATGATGGAGTTACACATCTTTGTCATTTATTGGATGAGAAATGGAGGTGGTAAGCACAGTGGAAGGAACTAGGATTACCAGGGTTTTGGTCACACAGAAGGGGGATGACATAAATAAATTCAGGAAGACACAGATTTGGGAGAGAGAGAGTGCAGTTTTCATGTGAGAGAATACTGACTTTGCAGCATATCATTGATTAATATATCTATAACACTATTTAGACAAACAAATATGCCTTAGAGGAAATTTAGCCTGAATGTCGCTGGAAACAAAAATGACAAAACTGAAGCAGTTCTACTTCGGACACATGATGGGAGGGCAGTTTTCTTTGGAAAAGTCATAATGCTGGAGGCAGCAGGAAAAGAAGACCAAACATAAGATGGATTGACTCCATAAAAGATTCCATAGACATGAGTCTACAGAAAGTGTTCCACATTATTTGAGGACAGGACATCATGGAGATCACTCATTTCATAGGGTCAACTAGGAGTCAAAAGCTGACTCACATTGTGTAACATACATGATACTACTTAACATCTATTAAACACTCATGCAAGGCATGTCCTAGAGCTTTTATATTTCAACTTTTAAATTCCATGAAATAGATACAAATATTATCACGCTTTACACATGAGGCCAAGAGATGATAACATGCTCAAGGTCACACAGATAGTGAGAGATCGAGCACTGGAATTCAAACCCAGGATGAATAAACTACAGAACCCTAGAACTTAACCCCTCCAATGAGACCCAAGTATCTAGGATATTTATTTAATGCTATCTGCATTAGTGCTTAAATTGAAATTGATGTTGATATGTGTTTACTGATCATAGGAGAGAAAACTTAAAAGAAAAGATTGTACATTGGTTAGTTTGGTTATAATTTACAAGGCTTTTCAAGTGCTTTGGAGATTAAATGCTTCTTGACAGTATCCAGATTTATAGTAAATTTCAGAGTAGGGGGACCTTGGCTAGTTTAGTGAAAGAAGCAAAGAAATTTTGGAAAATAGTGAAGGATAGCTCATTTTGAAATGTACTGTGACCTTGTGAAATGAGAAGCATTTTTTTTTTTCCATTTCTGAATGTGCCTTAATCATAATGTAGCCCAGGGAGCCAAACATTTTATATGTTTTAACAAGCTAAGTGATTTTATAAAAGTACTGTTAGAAGGATTTATTTTAATTGGACGTTAAGACATACTAGTATTAAATCATGGCTAGTTCTTTGCTTAGAGCTCTATTTCAGGTTAGCTTTTATAAGTAAAGTGGCAGAACTAATTTTTTTTTTTTCATCAAAATAATCTTCCATATTTTCCATCAGAATAATATTGGAATTTTACTCATTTTTGCTTGTATTAACTTCAGGCTTCTTAAATGCTTGACTGTACACTCAAAATGCTTTCGAGGTATGTGTTTGGGGGCATTTAGTAATTCTCATTTCCTATTGATCACATTTTTACTCTGTATTAATTTCAGCAATGTGACATAGTAAAAGGAATAGTGTTACATTATTACAGTGGGTCTCCTTTGGTGAGGGGTTGGGGGTTGGAAGCTCCTAAACATCGTGCAAGGCACAGAACAGACCTCCATTATAAAATATTATGCAGACCAGTATGTCAATAATGCCGAGGCCGAGAAACCTAAGTTTAGTGCAATAGTTTTGCCAATTAACCATACACAAATAGAGACATTTTCCTTAGCAGCAAAGTAAATACTGATGCTGCTTGACATTCAGAAGGAGATAATAGATGTGGCGATAAAGAAAGTGAGAGATAAATTAAAACACAGAGAAAAAGGAAATGAAATAACATGCAGAATTAAAAATGGAGTAGAATGAGGAGGGAAAGTGAACTCAGTAATCATTCCTCTATCATGCATCATCTGGAAAACTAAGAGAATGGGAATAAGTGACAGTTACAATGTCTATATTTTCCTTTATATTAAGAAAAGTGGATGTTATTACTACCATTATTATTAATAATTTATAGAGCATGACAAATGCGTTAAGTGCAGTGCAGAACATTGAGTCAGTCACCACCCAGAGGGTTCTGAGTTTTTAATTAAGCAGATGGAGCAGGCTCGAGCTCAGGATGGGAAAAGAGGTGGTAACATGAAAAAGATGTCACAACAGCTCCAAACCTTATTTCATGTGATTTTTTACATTTCAGTTAACTTTTTTTCTTTTTAAAAAAGATGGTTACTGCATACAGTAAAGAAAAAGGCTTTGAGAAATGACATGATACTACCAAAGGTCAAAGCTCAGATTGTAACTAATATGAGTTAGCTTGAAATGTTCCTTAAAAGATGTATAAGGAAATCTTAATAGATGGTAAATAACAAGTGCTTTTCAAAAATACCTGAACTTACATGTTTGAGAAATTCATTTCAATATAGGAAATAGATGGGAGGTTTCTGATTTTTTTCCATATGAATTTTCCAATTACATTTATTTGCTCTATTGATTTTCATTGGCAGAATTAGCACAGAACGATTAAGAGGATATGAGCCTATTAAAATGTACACAAACACACAATACCAAAATTTAAATTTTGGAAAATGAAGGTATATTGCCTTTTCCTTGCTAACTGTGGATATCACAGTTGAGTCCTTAACTATAAATTTTATATCTTTTTGCATTTTAATGTGTTTATCTGAAAGGGATCTATTTTAGGATCAGGGTCTGACTTCCTTAGCTATGAAATGGTGCTGTAATAAGAGTATATTATAATTAAAGTCTTATCTATTAGAAAGGAATTATTTAGTTTTTAAGGTTGCATACTTTCTTTTTGATTTTTTAAGATGCGAGGTGTCAAATGAATAAATAATTACAAGAAGGCAGAGTTAAACTCGTATTCTAAGACACCCCACAATGTCACTATCAATATAGGTGAGTTTCTGTCACAGCCTTATGCATGAAAGAATCAAGACAGAGTTGGAGAGCTAAATGAAAACTCTAGTCAGTATGCTTTGCAAATGTACTTTGTGTCAAATTCTTTGAGGGAAAATTAATGTCTAATTCACATAACATTTTTCCCTTTAATTTTGTCTTTCGTATCAAATGATGAAAACTGTTTGCATAAACTACTTGAATCTCATTGTTTAATTAGAGAGATTCTGTGCCAGTAAAATTATTTTCAAGTCTCTGAAGAATGGACATAGTGAGCCAGTGAGAAGATCTCGCAGTAACTTAAACCAAAAAGTTATGTCAAAAGTTTCTTTAGTGTTAGATTGACTAAACTGTCATAAATGTGACCCTTCAACATGCGAAAAGATGTTGCAAAATAAATAGCTTACTTAACATAAATTTGAAGAGAGTAGTGTTGAATGATAATTTAGTTCAGATGGAAAGTTGTGACATTTTGTCCCTTTGAATGTTGAGGAAATTGTGAGATGTTTGCCTTCTCTTCATGATTCTTTGAATATCAGTTTGAGTAATGCATGTTTGCCAGTGTTACTTGAGCGTAATTGAAATTGTCCACAAACATTTTTGAAGAGTTTGGGACAGATAGTGCTAGGAACTGTTAAAAAGTGAACTGATGCATATTAAAATTTTTAAGAGATTTTTGAGCAAAAATCAATTCGAATTGGGCAGCACTAAGTTGGAAGTGGTTATGAGCATTCTTTAGAGAGCAGCCAGGAGAAAGAATTATATAAAGTGTAGGAGCAGAGACAAAAATCATTTGATTGGCTATAGCTTAAACCTTGGATGGCTGTTTGTGATTGGTTGTCCTTAGCATTTTAATTTTGTAACCTTGAGGCATTCACAGGCTCAGGTTTTGGTTTGCCTAGGCAGGCTGTAATGGCATCAGAGTCACCTCTGTTTAATGACCTCCTTGTTTGATCGATTTAACAGTATAAGAGAGAATACTTGGTAGATACGATTTTTTTTTTCACATGGAACCGTGAAAATGATGTGTGGAGTATCTTATAAAAGTTGTAAGCTGCCAGCTTTGAATGAAGCAGTCACTTCCAGCAGTAGGTGTGCAGAAAATAATTTTTAGAGGTTGTCTTTAGCTATATGACCCTTTAAATTAAATGCAACATTTTAGATGACTGCAAATGAGCACATTTCCATATAGAGATATTTAGATATTTGATATTTCTCAAACTCCTAGATACAAAATATTTGGCTAGGTACTTTGAAAAAATTAGACTTTAAAATATAGTGCTATAAAATTTTTTTTGGATTCATTTTCTATACTGTTTTGATGTTTAATATGTTGTGTATCTTGGGCAAATAATTGTTTCCTTTGCTGCCTTTGATTTAAATGATATGTGTTCACTACTACTATTCTCCTTCTCAGAAATACTTTTTCAAGGCTTTTGCTTATTTATATGCCTTCCACTCTCCTTTTGCTTTAGCAACATTTTAAATCCATTTAGTGAATATCATTTAGTGATGTTAGCCTGCGTATCTCATAATTAGATTAGAAGTAGTATTATTTTTTTCTACAGAATTAAATAGTTCAGATTTGAGATCATCCAGAGTACATTTATTTTCCATTTTGTCCTTATTTTATTTCCAAGTGGTTTTTTTTTTTTTTAAATATGTTACACTACAAACGCTTCTGTATAGACAGAATTGGCGTATGTAGGAATGTCTGCATTGCCACAGTATTAAAATAAAGGAGACCCACCCCCAGGCACGTGCACACACACGTACAGGCTGTGTTTGTCCTCACACTTACAAGAAATTTTTTGCCTCAGTTCTTTACCACCCACTTCCCTTCAATCTGTCTTCCTCCAGAGAAACTCAGCTAAAGTTGTATTCTCAATTTCACCAGAGATCCTCTAACTACTAAAAGCATGGCTTTTTTAGGCCTCATTGTCTGTAACCCTTCTGCAGCTCTGCATTTCACACACTGACCTGTCACCTCACCCTTAATTTTAGTTCTGCAGTGCCTTGTCGGAAGACCTGCTGCCTTCCCACCACCACGGCACACTTATATGAATCTCTGTTCTTTTTTTTTTTTTTTTCACTTTGACTTCTTCTCTGTCTGCCCCAATCAGTGGGTTAGAGAAGAATATCATGGGTTCAAAGAGCGACCCTCTCTTTGCTAGCTAGCTGAGTGATTTTAGATAATTCCTTTACAGCTCTTATTTGATAAATTAAAAAAAAAAAAAAAACCTGCCCATGTGTATCTTCTTTAGTAATCTGAATTTGGCACAAGAGAGGGAGAAGAGAGAAAGAAGGAAATAATTTCACAGGATTTGCAAAGCTCTATTTGATATTCAATTGCCTTCCCTCTCCTACTTCGCCCTATAGTACTGCTCATGCATGGCTCTAAACCTTGATGATCTATTCGTTATTGTAGCCTTGTTCTTTAACCTGCATTCTAGATGACCCACACTTACTTTCCCCAGGTTATCGTTTGTTTGACCCTAAATAAACCTGTTGCTCTAGCCTAGCCACACTCTTCTAATTTATTGTATCCTACTAAACCTTTCAGATTATATGTTCCTTGAGTTAGGTTCATGCAGTTTGTCTTTGGGATGACTTGGGCATCCCTTTTCCAACCTTCCTATCTCTTCACGTGGGAGAATGAAAATACTGGGGGCTTCTATACCTCTGAACTCGAGGAGTGGAGTTTCCACAATCTGTTTCAGACTTGTGGGTATAGCCAATCTGTTTGGTCTAGCCCCTTCAGAGATCTCTATAGCAGAAGTGAGCACCAGTCTTCATGTTCAGGTCCATCCCAGCCTTTGGGAGATGCATGCTAGGAAACTTCTCTTTCGGTAGTAGATGGGGGCGGGGGTGGTGGGGAGGAGAGAGGATACAATGCACAAGCGCCATATTTCTGCACTTCTTGGCAGCTCTCCCTGAAATTCACTCTGCTGTCTTTGGTGACAGCACAGAATGGTGCTATATAATGAAACCTACAAAATTTTATTACTCAGTGTCACCCCAATAAATTTAATTAAAAAAAAGAGAAGGAACTAGAGTCAGTCTCCCTGCCTACAGGCACTCTGAACTCTTTTGAGTGCTGATTTTGAAAACTTACCACTCCATCCCCCTTTTTACAGAGCTGAGAGAGAATACACACTCACTGTCAGCACAAACTCCTCGGAAAAGTAATCACTGCTCCTCTTGTAGCAGCTGGGGAAGGGCTTGTTGGTAGTAAGATCTGCTCTGACATTTGTCAGTCCTAGTTGTAGGTATATAGTTATTTCTACATGTTGGCTTTCATATTGCAAGCTATCTCTAACATCTGGGGTATTTAAAATTTTGGTTCTCAGTTTCAGATCTTAGACATAAATCTAAGACTATGGAAATCCCACTTGGAATTCTAATGGTAAAATTGTGAGTCTTAATGAAAGATGGCTGATATGAATCACTTAACACAGTTTAGGCACACTGCAGTTTATTAAATATTTTCCATTATTATTGTATTATTATTATTTGTGTAATTGCTTATAATAATTTTACTATTTCTTTATATAACTGACTTTTTAAGCATGTAAAGTTAAGATTGAAAGTTAAGATTGAAAACCAGAAATTATGTTATTCTGTATGAAATTAGAAATGCTACATTTTTTTGGACTGCTACATAAAACAGTTTGGCTTAATCCTGCAGTTGCCTAAAAAAAAAGAAGTATATGGAAAACCATGGCGAGCATATATATTTCTATGTATTTATCTGCATTTAATCAGAATAAAACCTGTCTAGTTTGGCCCGATTTGCAAATTGGATACTCACCTAGTTTGGCGTATTCTTAAGTATCCGATAAAGCTCCTTTTAAGTGAAAAGAGTAGGTATGACCTTAAAGAATAGATCGCCTTATGAAGAACAAATGAAGACTTGGCTTCATTCAGACTTAGTTCTTCATTACTTAGGATGGCACCACTTTTGGTAGTGATTAGTCTGAGTGAACTGATGATCAAAGGGCCAGTTAGAACCAGCATTTCATTCCAAGGTGGTGTGTTATATTTTTTGCTATAGCAACACAGTAGCCTGTGGACATCTTGTCACTCGCAAAAATTTAAATAAAAGTACCACTCTAACCCCCCAAGATTTTATAGGTTATTTTCTAATTAGTTATCTATTTTCTTAATTTGTGTCTTCAAACTACATGAGGTGTGGTATATAAAGGGTTGAACTTAAACAGTACAGAAAAAAAATCTTTATTGTCTGGTTTTGTATGAAAGCAGTCAATCCCCTTGATCCTTTTTACTTTCATATATAATGATGTTAAAATAACATGGTTATAATGTGTGTACACAAGGCAAAATGTTTGTGGTTGGACAGCAAAAATCAGAATTCTTCATAGCATAGCAGTTGGAGAAGGTGGAGCTAATTGATGGCCAGAATGATTTGCTTCATTGAATCCAGTGGGCATAGCATTCATTCCTGAAACTGTGTGGCCTGCTCTGTGTCTGTAGAGAATAATACACGGGATATTCAGTGTGCTGGGAATTACCGAGATTTAGAAATAATAGATATTATTCCATGTGTCATACAGTTTGTCTTCTTTTTTCATAAATGAATCACCTAGAAATATGCAGATTTTTTTTTTTTTTGTGGCTAAAGGAATGAATGTATTTTCTCTTCTACCTGTCTTAGAACACAAATTTACAGGTATATTTGCAGGAGGCAGTTTCTGTGAAAGGAGGACATTTGGCTTCACTTTTATTGCTAGAATCTTATGTGATAGTTACAACTGTAGCACTTTGTGATAGAAAGCCAAGTTAACTCCATTAAGATTATGGCCTTAATTTTTAAAATTTCTTTATTTTCCCCCTCTCGCATAAGATTTGTATGGTTTATCTCTAGTAAACAACATAAATGGGAAGAGGAATAAGAAAATCTCTTGCTCTTCCTTCTGAACAAAGCGCTTAATTTCATCTTGCTTTGACTGTTAACCTAACACTTAAAATATTTGAAGTGAATTATAATCAGCCTTTGAGTTGTGGGTTCTAGGATGTTTAATGATTTGCTCAAATGTTGATACTTTTCTACAACAGGGGGAAAAACACTTCAATTTAAAACATCAGATTTTCAACTAAGGCCTTCATTATAAAAATATGGACAAAAATAGCATATTCTATTATAATAAAACACTATAAATGCTAATAGTTTAAAAAATATTCATTCAGGAAAAAAAGCACAGCTATAACATGTCTAATTGATCATGCAGGAATAATTAGGGGGAAATAATTGTTCAGTTATTTAGTTAATGTACTTTATTTTAATGGAACACTTGGAATAAACATGTCCATACATTCTTTTTTTTGTGAGTGTGACAGTAATAACCACAGTGTATCTTATCAGATAATTAACTTTCACAAACATAATAACAAGTCTGTGGAACAACAGTGACACTGTTACAATAAAGCATTTCTTTGGATATTGAAATCTTAAAAGGAGAACAACTGTGTAAATTTAAGCTGCTTCCTTCCTGCAAAGGAACTGTCACTTTTGTTACAATGTGTAACGTAGACAGACATTTCTGTGAAGAGAAGTAAAAAGAGGGGAGGAAGAATACAAAAATAAATAGTGTGCAGACAGATGGAGAAGTAGCACATACAGCAATCCCGGGGTGGTTTGGGGGCGGGGGTTCATGTCATAATCCTATATTAAATGAGTAGAATGAACGTCTAATGATATCTATATTGATCTTTAATTAGGAAAAGAGGCTTTATGGTTTACTTTTTCTTTCTAATTCAGGAAAGCTATCCTCCTCTCACTAGCTCTCAAAGGATAAACTCATGAAAAACAAAAACTGCCTTTTATGTCTCTTCTCTCTTTTGAAGTAATCTTATTAAAAGCAAACTCCAGATTATACTGTTCTTTTTGGACATCGTATAACACACCAAAGAAATGCAGCCAGGTCCATGAAGAGGAAGGGCAGCAGAAAGTAGCTTACTGAGCATTTTGGTGGGCCATAATAGCTAGCTTAACATTTATTTCTGTTCTTGATTGTAATATGACACATTTCAAACAAACAAACAAACAAAAATCTATCTTCAATTTAAAACTACTTGGCTAATAACTGGACCTTAAAAAAAAGGAAAGAAAAATCCAAACTCAATTAGTTTTCGAGGCTCAGCAAACTTTTTTTCTGCTTTGCTTTAACTGCTGTGCTCTGACAATTTAGGCGTTTTGATAGATTTTAGTGTTCTGTTAAGAAAGCATGAAGTATTTTATATTCTACCTAATCATTCAATAGAATTGGTGAATATTTCCCAGACTGTGCCTATTGAATTATGCCTTTAACGTTCCATTATTGTTAGAAGTTGTGCAGTTAATTTTCACCTCATTAAGTTGAAATGTATATTTTGTGATATAGCCATGGATCACAGGAGATTTAATTTAAAATTTAGTGAGAAACCTCTGAAAATATAAATATTTATATATGAATATGAGTAGGGAAATGTTTCAAAGCAGCTTCTGACTGTATACCGGAATGGCGTAGTGTAGGATACGTACAATGTGTCATGATTATATTTCAGTAAACGTACATTTAGAAGGATTATATACTGTTAAACCAGGCTATCCTGAAATATACGACCTACTGGTTTTTGCCCACCAGGAAAGTACAAATTGATTGCCAAGTACGACTTTTATGAGGCTTCGCAGATCCTACACATATGGGACGCAGGTACATATAGAGGTTTGTTTTCACCTGCTTCTTGGTGAGCTCTTTGAGGACAGAGACAGTAGCTGCTTCATATTTGTACCCAGAGTGCTTAGCACAGTAACTTGCCTCCATGAAGAAAAAGTGGCAGCACTGACACAACTGTATTCTTGATAAGAAATTACCCTGATTCACTGAGACATCTTGAATTGTGGTAAGCGTGAGTAATATGGTTCAGAAGAGCTGATGATGCACACTGTGGCAACTAGAAATGGGAAGGAATATAATGTGTGGTCATTTGGGTGGGGGGGATATCATTTGGCTATGGCATCTGGGAAGAGTTGTAAGAAGTGTGAAATATCAGACGGCAATCTTATAGCAGGGAGCTATAAGAATCTTGGGGAAATGCAATGATTTTACAGTCTTACCCTTTATATATTTATTAATTTTTTTATACTTTAAGGACTTAATTGTGACATCAACACTATCTTTTAGTTAAGATTTTTATTCCATCGTATTTCAAATATACTATCAAAATAAAATCTGTCATAGCTGTGCTTTCACAATTATAAGTTGAACAGAATTTTCCATGACTGACAATCAGTGATAATCTTGTTTTCCTAGTTGGTAGAAAAATGCAATTAACTGAATTTAGAATTGTCTTAATATTAACATTCACAGTGTGAGTCTTTTTTTTTTTTTTTTTTTTTTTTAATTTTTGGACCCTGGAGTTAGCAACAAAAATTTGCCATGGTGCTGGGGTGAGGAAGGAAGAAGTGAAACCCTTCTTGGGAGTAGGGGATGGAGGAAAGCAAGAGAATGAAACTTTTCCATTTCTCCCAAGCTGGGTCAGAGCCCTGAAGAGTTGTCTACAATTGTAGATAACAATTGTAGAGTACAAAAAGTCTAAAGTTGTATGTTATCTCCTTCCTGTCACACCCAGATCACCTCATGAACACACTAATGCAGACAAGCTGAATCAGGAAGAACTGAAAATGCTAGTACCTGGGTGGGGTTTTACAAAGAGTAATCCATCTTTAGTACATCTTTAGAAGGCTGGCGCTTATCCCAGCCTTCAAATGCCATAGAATCTATTGGAGCCAGCACTAAAGCTGACACCTGTTACTTTCACTCAGTTGATTTCTTTCTAGACGCAGGCTTCAATTGGTCACCTTTGCAGTTCAGATCCGGGTCTTCTGATCGCAAGATTGGTTGGTGTTCTTCCTCTGAGCTTCTCCAGTCTCCTCATTCTTGGGGTCTACTCTTTTATTTTTACCACACTGTGTCCCTCCTCCCCACACCCAAATAACAAATATTAGAGCTGATTTTGTTTTCTTCTTGAATTGAGAGTTTTCAACCTCTTAAATTTAGTCGATCTACCTACATAAGTAAAGGTCCAGTCATGACTACTTTTCTACCTATATGTTTAAAATACATATAATCCTCATGAATTATTGTTCGACTTTAAAAGAGACTGTATTATAGACCAAGTTTATAATTAATTGCCACATACAAAATACTGTGAAGTTTTAGAATTGACAAGAGGAAATTGTTTGTTGTTACTTTACTATAACTGCGTGGGTCATAAATACGCAATAAGTGCTTGTGGTTGGAGAAATCAAAAATAAATGCTGAGATAACTGTGAGAGTATAAATCAATGTTTCTGTCCTGCTTCTCTCAACATATGGCAGAGTACTAATAGGGTGTAATTACTGCTGGTATTGCCACTTTTTGTTCTCTGCTTCTTTCTTATTTTTGTTATATCATGCCCCAAATATTGAAATATTAGAAACAAAGAACAAGTGGCGTAAAATTACTACTATTCATGTTTTTGTTTATTTAGCGAGTGATACTACATTTTCTTTTGCTTTTTTATACTTTGAAGCAAACTTTTTCCTTCTTAGTAAACATTTTATACTCTAACACTCTTGTTTCTGAACTTTAAAGTTTCCCTTAGCAATATAAAGTTATGTTTTAATAACTCAATAGTTAGAACTAATATAGTCTTTATCTTAGATGTGGAAATGCCTACATTATAAATAAGACCTTCCATTGTAATGTGTAATGAGAAATAAATGACAGATTTTGAATATTTCAATTTCTTTCAGTGCAGTTTACAACAGTGAATCAAATTCCTGGACAGAACTGAGACTGATAATGGTGAAAAAGAGTTCTCCTGAAAAATTTTCTCTAAAGATTATATGATCTGTCATTCTTTTTAGTATTCTCAGATGTTTTATGGCTAGTGTGATACCGTAATTTTTAATAAGAAGTACATATTTGGATTTCATCTCTGTTTCTTTCATAGAGCTCCCCAAGCCCTTAGAATTTCCCAAGTGATGAGACAAAGGTGGCTTTTGTTATGTTAATGAGGTGACTTTTGAACCCCACCTAAGATGGGACCTGGTTGCCCATGGAGCCAACCAGGTGATTAGAGGCTTGGAACTTTCAGTCCCACCTCTGACTTCCTGGGAGGGGAGAGGGGCTGGAGGTTGATTCAGTCACTAATGGCCAGTGATTTAATCAACCATATTTATGTAATGAAGGTTCCATAAAAATCCAAAGGACAGGGTTCAGAAGCCGGGTTAGTAAACACGTGGAGGCGCTGGGAGGGTGGCACCCCTGGGAAGGGCATGACAGCTCCAAGCTCTTTTCCCATGCTTTCCCCTCTCACCTCTTTAGTCTAGCTGTCCAGAGTTATATCCTTTTATAATGACTGGTAATCGAGTAAATAAATGGTTTCCTTAGTTCTGTGAACCACTCTGTCAAATTAATCGAACTGAAGGAAGGGATCACGGGAACCTCTGATTTATAGCTAGTTGGTCAGAAGCACAGGTGACAACTGAAGCGAAATCTGACGCTGTCTTTGGCTAGATAGCGTCAGAATTGAGATGAATTCTTGGATACTCTGCTAATGTCCCGAAAACTGCTTAGTGGAATGTGTGGAAGCCCTGTCACCCCCATCGACACACACATTGCAGTTGGGTCTAGAAGTGAAAAACTGGTAGGTCTTTCTATCCAGAACATTTTTGCCTCCTCAGCTTGTAGGACCCTGGTTTACGCTAAAGGGCAGAGAATTTGTATATCGAATCTGAACTTGAGGCTCTGCTCCACAGCTACAAAGTTGTGTGACTTTTGAAAACAACAAGCTCATAACACCATCTGTTTAAAGGAAATAATATAACAACATCCTTCATACCCACAGTGTGAGCATGTGTTTGTGTATATCAGTTAAGTGATAAATATGGTGAGATTCTATGACTCGAAGATTCTACCTAAAGGTTTAATTTTCAGAGAGTCAAATTTTGCTCGCTGCAGCTACTGTCCAGGATAGCTGTGAGAATTGGGGAAGATCCTCTGAGATGATGCTAAGTGTTAGATTTAAGATGGTAAGGAGTAAGTTGGAAGCCAAGAGTACTTACACATAAAATTCTGCCCCTTTATAGGTCTGTTTTTTAACTGATGCTTCTGACACGATACAGGGCTTAGCAGGACCAAATACAAGCATGTGAGATCATTGCTGAAGAAGAAAGCAAGTTTAGCTCAGTTTGTGGTCTCAGAGGTAGAATCATGGCAAATAGCCAGGGTCACTGAGAGGCTGGAACTAGCTCGGGGAGAATGCCGGAGATCAAGCTGAAAATGGGAGCCAAGGATCAGTAACCAAGAAAACAGACCTGTAACAGGAGACAGGAATGTGGGAAACAGCTTTTTATAGAGTCCAACTAATTTAGATGGATGTTAACTTTTAAAAATACCTGACCCAGCCGTTTACCACCAGTGGGCTTCACCCTCAAGAACACTGCTATAAACTGAGTCATGGAATATCAAAGCAGAAAAATAAAACGAACAAACATACAAACCCTATAGCCTTTAGTTATTTGCAACAGTAAAAGTAAATCCTCTTTAATTGGGTTTAGATTACTGATTCTTCTTTAGCATTCTTTTCTTCATTTACCTGGATCCTCATTCTGTCCAGTATAGTTTACAACACAAACTTGAAGTCCAGGGAAGAAGGAGATACGCATCTGTGCAAATGCAAGGACAGCTGTCATTAATTACCTGACAGAAAACTGAAATGTAGACATAGACCGGCATTATTGTACCTCATATAGTGGAAGTTCAAAACGATGACCTTAAACTGTAAAGATATGTTAGGTTCATTTTGGCAATCCCTGTCTAATAAAAGAGCATGTGTATGTTACATTTTAGAAAGATTTTAATCAACTATTGTTAATATTTGGGGAAACTGAGTATGGGTATGTTAGCTTTTTCAGAAAATCATTTCTAAAAAACATATCCATGATTCATTAGGAAATGACAATGATGGTAGGTAGACATTTGTGTACCTGAGGAACACGAGATGTTTCCACCAGTTTAAGTGACATCCTTTTGAACATTTTTGTTCTTATAGTAGGTAGGGTATTATGATGTTATCCTTCTACTGGTCGCTTTCTACAGTCATTCTCCTTTGGGAAATGCTTCCTTTACTTTGCCATCAGAATGCTCTTCCTTAAACTCCAATATGAAAATTGAAGAAAAACAGTTTTAATAATCCTAGAGAGGATTGATATTAATTGTGATGTGTAATAACGTAGAAAAATTTCAAACTTGACATCCTCCTTTGTTGTTAGACAAATCCCCATAAATGCAATGACTGTGAACAACCCTATATTTGCTTTATGAATTTTACTTCCTTCACTGCTTGACCCCAGTAATTACTCCCCATATTCTTTTGGTCCCTGACCCCACAGATAGGAATCTTGCATGTTTAAATTTTAGGCAGCTTGCTTTTTTAGAACACTGTGTAAATAAGTTAGAAGAGATGGAAATCTTGGAAAACATATCCTTGGGTGGAGAGTATTAGAAACCTTTTCTCTCAACTGGTTTTTATTTAGTGTGTTTTTTTAAAGTGCTGATTGTCATAGTGATAGCAAAGAGTGGAGTTTGAAAGAGTCTCGATGGGATATTGTAATATTCTGGCTCATAAAATACATGTGAAAGTTTTCCTGTCTTAAGTCAGTTTGAGTTGGAACATTTCATGACTACTCTGGCATGGTAACTACCATCTGGCCAATATAATCTCCTAAGATTCTTGCAGCCAAAATGTCTCAGCATTCTTTGGAAGAAATTTGTTTTTCAGATCTCTTCAGAACCTCACGGGCCATGGCTACCAAAAATGGGAAGTTAATTCTTGACAGTCATAACTATCCTGTCCCTCCCTATTCAGAAATATCTGCTTCAAAGGATGGCACAATTTTCTTTATCTTTGCCTTTCTTGACCTCCTTCTATCTCCTCTCTTTTGAGAGCTGTTTCTGCTTGCAACAACCCTAAATCCATGTCTGACCAGGAACCGGCCTTCTTGGTAACTTGCATTTTAAAGTATTGAGAAAGAATATCTGATCGATTACTTTGAGTAAAGTGTCTATTTTCTGGACCAAAAAAAACTGTTACTTAGAAGCGACAGGATCATGTAGTATGTAGCTAATTGCGTCCCTTGCAGATGTCAGGGGCATGTGAACAATGAGAGCACAGCCCTAAGCCTTTCTTCTTAGCCCTTCTTCCATTGTCTCTTCACATATGTATTTCCATCTCACGCTCCAACCACTCAGGTTGACTTTGCCATTCTCCTTAAAAATTCTGTGCTTTGATTCTTAATTGCTTTTGCTCTGGTTGAAATTTTCCTCCTATCTGCCTTCATTTCATTCTATTTAAATATATTTTAACTTATAAATTACATCTCATGTATAAATTTAGATTTTCAACAAGTAAAGATTGACAGAAAATATATAAGTAGAGAGAATAGCATGAATAAAAGCATGGATGCTTGAAAATAATTATTTTTTCTGCTTTGGACTTTATTAGATAGCATTAACACCTTTCTAGAATGATTTATTTTTTTTTACTTATCATGGTGAGTTAGTTTTAGAACTACAGAGACTACACCATGAAAAAAAATGTTTTCATATGGATCTAATTTAAGAAGATATCATTTTAGTTCAAGGAAGATATATATATATTTAAGTTGTCAATTATTTCTTCAGGAAAGGAGGTCACCAATAATTCTCATTAGGGCTATACTCCTCAAGAAATTTATGGAACAGTGGATGTTAAAAGTAATATTCAGATGATTTGTTTTGATGAAACAATCTTCATGTAAGCAAAAAATTTGGAATTTACTGTCTGTAAGCTGCTTGTGAAGGTACAATGAATTTTGAGTTGTGTGTGCTATTAAGAATCTAGTATGGTTTCATGTGGCTTATTCTTACTGAACTGGCAGACTTGGTGTGGGGATTGATTAACGCCTTTATTTCTTGGGAGGCATTTGAGAAACTCCAAACCTAGGTTTTGCTCTCTTCTTTTTAAAAGAACCATTTTGCCTTCACTAGATTTAAATTGTTTAAAAAATTATACCCCCTGTATTATTAACTAACAAAAGACAGTTTATAAGATTGTTGAACAGCCTCAACATATTATTTTAAAGCATACACTCCTTTGCTAAAATCACTCAGTATTTCAATTTTAATTTACTTTCTCATCAGATCAGCAAAGTCACAGGCTTAGAGTCGTCATTCCTGAGATTTGTCTTCCTGACATAAATCAGTCAAATCTGTTGTACATTAATAAGTGAAACTGTTAGTGTTTGGATGCAAACTAATTGCAATGATGACTTTGTAGTTGTTTCAAAGGATAAACTAGGAATTAATCTGATGGACAATTTATTTATAGTCTCAACTTTCTCATACTGTAGGAAGGACTGTAGTAAGTCGACTGTGCTAAAGTTCATAGAGTCCTATTCTTGTAATGGGACACAGTCGTGACTTAATAAATATGAATTTGTTTTTCTTTTTCCTCTCCTTCCTTTTAAGTTTTGTGATTCATTAGTAAAAGATTGATGTGCATTTTGGATCAAAAGTAATTTTGATAACTTTTAAGTGTAGGCCTTTTGTATGCCAACCCCAAAGATATCCTCAAAATATCTCCAAAACTGACTACAAATTACAAGAACTGGTTATAATTAAATCAGTAAAACTCAAAAGTGTAAAATTATCTGGAAGAAGGGAAATTCTACCTCTATAAAATAAATTTAAACCACCAAACAATGAAACTTAAAATTTAAAAATTAACAAAAGATGTGTAATCTGCAGTATGCCTGGGCAAAAGATAATGTAGTTTTGAAAAAACCCAAGACCAGTTTTTTTTTTTTTTTTAACTACAATAAGCTCAGAACAGTGGTAAAAACCAGTATGATATGGTTATAAGTAAAAATGAAAGCTAAACTAAACTCTACTAAAGGTTAAACAGGACCTGAGGTTTGACAAATCTGAGGAGTCATAATCTTTTGCCTCTGAAAACATCTGGCCACATCAGTATGCTTTCTCATGAACTTCTTTGACTTTGGGGTTCATTGTGCTATAGGTTTACAGAGTGGATATGGTTCCTGGTGCCTTATGGTAGACTGAGAACTGATGAGAAAGCAATTAGGGCAAAGGGCTCAGGCCTGTAGTCTTAGAACACCAGGTAAACTCCTGGTCTAACATCCATAATAAAATTCCTAGTTTTCCCTCAGAATCATGTTGATATTTGTTTGACCGTTTTCCCCAAACTTTTGTGCAAATTGGCTAATTAAAAATAGATATATCTCATATTATTTTTTCTCTTCTATCGTTTTTCATTTGTGCCTTTTGAAATTGCTGATGGATGAGTATAAATGCAAGCCTTCGTATGGCTGAAGGAAGCAAAAGGCCTGCAAAGAAAATAATCAGTTCATGAATAATTATTGCAGATGCTATGTAAAACTTGGCAATAAAGCTGAATTTTGGACTGTAATTAGCGTTTTAGTTAATTATGTGGAGATCTGTTGCAATTTTGTTTATTTATTTTGGCCATTATGGATATCAGAAATATAGTAGCAGAGAAGGGCTTGGACATTCTGAGCTCTTTGAAGGATGTATTCTCCAATGGTAGCAACAGGGACCACTTTGTCTTTTATGACTAGGGAAGTATTTCCATCTAGACACAAAGAAGGTAAACTTCTGATTTGTCATCACCTCTCTTCTTCAAATGTGCTTTTACTCAAATGCTAAAGACAAATGCAAAATTAATTTCAGGGCCAAATTCACATCATTTTATGGAACTTGGAAGATACATATAAGGGAATTTAGACCCATAAGAGAAAATGCTGAAATCATTTTTTAAAATTGACTTGTTTCCACTAGTGATATTAATAGAAGAACGTCTTTCTTGATAGTTAGCATATTAAAAACTACTCATGGAGGCTCTCAGTACGTTGTTACTGGGAAGAATTGCTTTAAGGGGAAAGGTCAGAGCAGTTTAATAGGGCACAATGTGAGTGCTATTGAGGGGACCCACACTGCTTCTTACATAGCACTTGAGAGTTTACCAAATATTGGACATTTATTGCAATAGTAAGGATAAAAAAAAAAAAACTAAATCAGATTGTTTGATATATATAAACACCCATAATAGCAGACATAAGAAAAACATCAGATCCTATGGGAATTTAATTCCTATAATCTCTATTGCTATACATATTATTTATGGATGTTCATTAGGTGGTAATTGGGCAACACGCCAGGGTCAAAAATAAGCTAGAAAAATTCAGTTCAATTTTTAAATTTTCTGCATTAATCTTTTGATTCAGATATTTAGAGGTGAGAAAAATATGTTCCCTACACAATTAATTAAAAAGATGAATAATATTTTGCTGCTAAGAATTTGATGAAGGGGAAATGAATCTATTAAATTTTGAAAGACTGAGAATTTATTATAAAGTATTATAAGAGGGTATCAGATATTATGACAAGAAATAATATGAAGTAAAATCTGTAAACTGATATGATCATGGAGGTAAATCAGTTTGCTATCACAACCTTTAATGAGAGACTACTATGTGCTTTTAAAAAAAATGTCATACTAATTTCTTCAGGGGATATAAAATTTAGTAACAAGTGTACCCTCCCTTCTACAGTATGTCGTGGAGGAGAGATGAAATAAGGGCACATAATTTGGTAATATGCAGATCATTTTTAGGACCAATATCAAGGGTAGATCTAAAGTATGGAGGCCCTAAACTTATACAACTTGTGGGCTCTCAGAAAAAGAATTTAAAACTCTACTAATATACTTTTAGTATCAACAATTAGTAGTCATTTAGAATGAGAAAATAAATCATAATTTAATTTATAAATTTCGGAAAGCTGACAAATATTTTAAGAATCTAGAAAAATACATATTTATTAGCTCCCTGCCATAAAAAAAATTATTTTATTTTTTTCCAATTATAACCTTTCATTGATTCTTCACAGGGCAATTTCGTGATATCATTTTATATATCGAGAATCAAAGAATAATTCAGTTATCCCCTGTAGCAATGTTAATGAAAGTTTGTATTTTTTTTTTTAATTGATAGCTCTGAAAATTAGCTTTACAACTTTTTATTTGTAAGATGATATAGGACTGTAAGATTTCAGGCCATTCCAGTTTCCTCGCACAGTGACAGGTCATAATACCCTTTGAATTTACGATAAGCATCGATGACCACTTTGACACTGGCATCCTCACAGGTGCTGGATAAGTCGTGAAGCGAGTGGAGGAGTATATCTAGAAACTAGTCCCGTACCAGACAGCCAGCAGTCATTGAAATGTGTATTATGTTCATATACTCTACTAAATTCAAACTAAAGGTATCCCAGTTCAACCCCCCTAACTAGGTCTCCAAAATTTCCTCTAATATTACTTTGCGTTAAGGGATTTATGACTGATGGTAAAGAGATTGGGATTGAAATATCTTAATATCACAAATGTTACAAAGCATTTGACCGGTCCAGTGTCACATATGGGACCTATGCAAGTGAAAGGCCCAGAAGCTAAAGCTTCTTTAAGGTCAAGGCAAATCTACTTCTAGCCATGAGAGGGGTCAAACAGTGATAAAGGACTTCAAAGTCCTTAGAAACCATATTTACTTAGGGATCAGAAAAGATGTCACCCAGGTAAAGGCATTCAAGATGGCCTTGAAGGGAGTGGAGGCTGTCAAGAAGCAGATGTTTCAGCAAAATTATTTCAGAAGAATGAACTAGACTTAACAGATACTCAAACATTTTATTATGCTTAAAGGTCATCAGTTAGAGATATTAATGATACAGATTCCCAGGCCTTACTCCAACGTTATAATTTAGATCTCAACAGGGATACATAATATATATTTTTAACAGGTAATGAAAAGTGATTCTTTTCCAGATGTCTGTGGAAAGTATTTTGAAATAAAATGTTATGAAATTATAATTTTCAAAAAAATCTGAGTCTGACATGTTTGTTAGTAGTGAGAATCTAGGTCATGTCAGTTAAATCAGAGATCCTACATACAATGTCTTGTCTGGTAGGCTTAGTTCATTCTTGCAACAGAGCTTTCTACCCTGTATTAATTAATAGTAGGGAGCCATTGAAGGTTCTTGAGCAGGATCATGGCTTAATTGCATTGAATTTTCATTGAACAGTTCTGCTAGCTAAATGAGTAGAGTGAGTTTGAAAAGACCAGAAGAAAGGAATTTATTTTAATAAAACTTATCAAGAGATAAGCAAATCTTGACAAAGATGTGCTAATATAAAAGAAATGTGAAAGGGATATTTTTAAAAGGAGAAAATAATTTCAAGGAGGTGGGGAATATAAGAAATGTGAAGATTGTAAAACATTTTTGTGTGTCGTATTTGATGGTGACCGAAATACATCTGCTCATTCATCATTAACTTTTTCAAAGCTTTTAAATCCTCTCTATGTTTTTATGTGTACATGTTTATATTCATATTATTGTTGCTTAAAATGTAAACTTTTGAATTTCAGTATCTAAAGGAGGTAATATAAGGAACAATATTTCTGGAATATGCTTTTTTTATAATTTGGGGGATGAAGGCTACTGTGTGTGTGTGTGTGTGTGTGTGTGTGTGTGTGTGTGTGTGTGTTAAGCAAATTGTGTTGTTGAGGGCTTTGTTATTTTCAACCCTAAATAATAAATTCTGACAACAAAAGGCATATTGGCCTTTCTGCCATCAAAGTATATATGCTACTCGTAGTTATAAAATAAATTTTCCCATAGAGGTAGGAGAGGGAAGCAGAGATTGTATTTGTGGGTTATTTAGTCGTTTGAAGAAAATGAGCACATGTGAAACCTCTTTACAAAATCTTTCATGTATTTTTGGGTAACCATTGAATTGAGTACTTTCTCAATTAAGCTGAATTTATTTGTGATAAATATGTTGTTGTCTTTCCTTTTTTAAAACTATTAATCATTTAATTTTGCTCTCATTGCTTACTTATTATTAATCTAATTTCTATTATATTTCCAAGTTATGCTTAGGAATCTTGAATAGATTTGTGTTGTCCTATGTTTTGACATGTGAAATTATATTGCTTAAAACACACACACACACACACACACACACACACACACACACACAATCTTGCCAGAAATATTGGAAAAGATTCTAGGGTGAAATATTTAACAAGGGCAAAAAAAGAGAGAGCTAATAATATCACACATATTAGGATCAACCTGAAAAGCCAGCACAGACCTGGCAAGTTAATGGTCTTGAATAATATTCCCATCCTAATGGCTAAAATCCAAGGATGGGTTTAAGTACATAGGAAGGGAAAGTAATTACCATATTCATGTGTTAAGTTTATTTTTACCAAGGATGATTATTGGTTCTTTTAGTAAGGTACTTTTTCTTCATTATAACCTTTAGTGCTTATGAATAAGTGAAAACATATTTAAATTTCTGGCAGTGTTTAAATTCAATAGAAAAGTATATAATCTTTGCATATAGTTTTACATTGGCTTATATTCATAGATTATAATAGTTAAATAATTCCTTAATAAAAGTATAAGTAGGTACCTAATTCATGTTTCTTTTTCCTGCATTTTAGCCTTAATCAAAATGTGTTCGTATACAAAGGGTATGTGCTTGAATTTCGTGAAATCATTGGTAATTCAATAAATTTCACATAACGCATAATCTTTGGTTAGTTATAACATTAGAGAATTGCCCGCTACAGATCATGTCTTTTGTTGTTTCACAGTCTAGCAAAGGAGAGGGAAGATGACCAAGCAATTATAAGGAACAATGGGAATATTTTAAAGGAACAGAGTAGTATAGAGTATGGAGTAGTTGACTTGGTGATGTTGGAGCTAGTGTAACCAACCATCCTGGTTTGCCAGGGCCTGTGGGGAGTCCTGAGATGCAGGACTTTGGATGCTAAAACATAGAATGTCCGCCCAAGAGACATTTGGTAATGTTTTCTTATCACAATTCAGACAAAAGGGTGTTTAACGGCATCTAAGTTAGAGAAGCCAGGGATGCTGCTATACCTCCTACAATGCACAGAACAGCCCCCATGAAAAAGAATAATCTGACCCAAAATGTCAGTTGTTAGAGTGACACATTTCCCTGTTCTAAGGGCTAGGAACCAGTAGAGAGAGAGATGTTAATTGTGTATAGAGGTGAGACAATTAATGCAGCAAGGTGCCCAAGATGGTGAGGGGGGATCAAGAACTCAAGTGAAGCAATTGGTCTGAAACAGGATAAACTCAAGGGAAGAATTGTTTCCAAATTAGAAGCTTCTGTACAATAGATAGGATGTGGCTGCCATCACCTTCACGCTTGATGACATTATTTTCCTCCAGTGAAGTAGGAGACAAGAGCATCAATCTCTTGGAGGTGAGAGGTCAGTGCAGGGCAGACTTCTGGAAAGTGGTGAAAGATGGGAGGATGATTGATAGGTGCCATTGGGGTCCTGTTGAGGCTGCAGTTAATGAATTTGCAATAGCGCTAGTGCTTAAAGTGCTAATTTCTCAGGCAAGTCTCAATCATTCAGCATAGGAAGGAAGAATGGCGTACAACAGAACTGACGCGGGATCCTCAAGGCAAATGTATGGTGTGGGAATGCACGAGAGTGTTCAGGGCACTGGTGGGAGCAGTTTTCATATTAGAACCCTGGTTTGGGTAGTGAATGAGGAAGAGCCTTTATACTGACCCTCAAAAAAGTAATTACTGTACTCACAAATGCTTTTCATTTAGTTTAATTTATTTAGTGTAAGTGTTAAGACTGTTTCTCTTTGAAGAATCTAAACACTGTTTTTTTTTTTTTTTTTCTTTCTCAATAGCTCATTTTGACCTACAGAGACACTCTGATAACCCCAAAGGCCATGTATTTAGTGATTTGGAGTAACTGATACATACTTAATTATTAACTGCAGCCCATCCCTTTAGATTCCTCTTTTGTCTTTTCCCTCTGAAATAACAACCCTGAAACAGGAGATCTACTTTCAGTGCATTTTTAGATCCACCTCAAAAAGCAGCTTTGGCTCTCACAGGGGTCCCAAAGACTTGACAAAATCTGACAAAGGTGCTGCAAAGAGCTTTAAAACAACATTTCCTTTGATTAAATTAGTGACTATGAGCAGGTTATATAATGATTCAGGTAAAGCGAGAACACGCATCATTCAACTTTTGGCATCCCAGAGGTTTTATCTTTTCATTTAGTACTGAGTAAGGGTTTATCCCAGGATAATCTACAGGCCCTTGTTCTAATTCTGGAATATTAAGTTTATCCAGATTCTCGGATGTGTGGCCTGGCATATATATTCACAAATGCTCCTGCTACCAAAAAAGAAGAAGAAAAAAAAAAAGCCACATTACAAGGGAAAGATTTTCTTCCTTTCGTAATGATCTGTGGTCACTAACAAACACTGTGGCTCATGTATCTAAAACTTGAAATGCTTAGGGTTAGTTACATATTGACATTTTAAAATGGAAAGTGTTATTGCACAATTGGCATTGTTAATAAACACAGTATTCTTAGCATCTAAAACTAGGTGCAACCTTGTAGGAGATCCTAAAACAGTGTCCTTTTATTGTGCTCAGCCTAAGATGGTTTAGTGCAGCCCTCTTGGATGGAGAGAGTGGCTACCGCATGCCTCGGTCTGGCAAGAGGCCTTGGTTATCTGCAAATGTGTTCTAAGGATAGCAGGGGGCTGGGCCCATCAGCTGTCAGCCACAGCTTCTGTTTATGCTCTGCACAATGGCCATGTGCCAGAGCAGGAATTATTGGTTGATTTTTCTTCTAAAATAAGTGTCCTAATAATTTGTCACAAAACCAGCTTCAATTGCGATGATGTTGCTTGCAACAGTTAAATTAGAAAACACGAAAAGAAACACACACACACACACACACACACACACACAAGAAAGCCACAGCAAGAAATGTTTCAGTTTATTTCTGTATGCCGTCTATATTGGTAAATAGTGTAATTAAAATCTCGTTTGCAGGTTTTTCATAAAGGTTATTTCTTTGTGGGAAAACCCTTTGTTTTCTTACTTAATACCCTGAGCCATAAATTAGAGAAGGGGCGGGGTGTGGTGGAAAGTTGGTTGGCAAATAAAGGTCCTCACTGTCTATGCTGTTTTGGAATGCCTCCCATATTCCTGGGGCTCAGATAATGTGTTTCTCTAGAAAAGCATGCATAATCTGCACTAAAATGAGCTGGTACCAGGGTCTGCACTGCCCAGGGATACAAATTAGGGACTTGATTTTTAGAAATGAATTCCACTGAAAAATGTTTCCAGAATATTTGAGTAATGTTGCCTTGTGTCTGTAGGTTCAAGTGTTATCCAAATTCTGTTAGAGGAGAAGAGAGATGAATATTTACATAGATCAATCTGATGCTATTTGGAAAATGAGAACGAAAGGACTGTCCAGGATTAACAGATTTCAGTGAGGATGTTGGGGCGGGGGTGGGGGAGGGGGGAGGAAGGCCCTTCCCCCTCCGCTTGTTGGCTTTCTAAATTTGTGGTGTGGATGTGTTTCAGGTCACAGGCAGCAACAATGTGACATTTCCTCCTGAGCTTTAACATGCTGTCATGGAAATGCTGATTGGGTTATTTTATGGAGATGTAGCTGGGAAAAAAGTGAGAATTACATTATTGCATTACACTCTGTTCCATCTAGGGCTCATTTTATTAAGGGGTTTTCAAGGTCTATTTTCATCTGTAACCCAAGGAGTCGTGCCCTATTCTCTTTGCACCAGGTTCCAAAAATGTCGACTTGAGTTTTCTGTGTGGACAGGACCCGTCCATGGCCCTGGGTGATCAACTATTATTATCATTGCTTGCTTGTACATGACTTCACAACCGTAGCATAAAACCAGTTGTCATGCTTTCCATCCTTTGTGCCCCCAAATAGCTCACTGAGTAGAGAATGGGCGGGTGATGGGCCACTCTTTGAGAATGCAGAGATCATTCATGATTAACAAGATTAAACTCAGGGAAACATCTTATGGAACACTTTTGCGATATCCAACTTGAATGTATAAATGTAGATTATTTTTCTTAACTCGAATATAGAATTTTGATTTTATTTTAGAAAGGATGGACTTAGTATGTAAAATAAATGCTAGTCTTTTGCTTGCTGCATGTGTTCTGTTGCAGAGTAACAAAAAAATGTATTTTTTGAATCCTACAAATTTTTTTTGGGTTCTGATAGTTACCTAATATTAAATGAGAATATTTGTAATCCTACAAATCATTGCCAAATGCTTTTGTCTTAGAGCTTGGGTCTATAGAGAAGTGATTTTTTTTTTTAATCTAAATTTAGTAGAAAGTGTCTGGAAAGACATAGATACATACCTAAAATATTTATATGACCAAAATAATTATTCTTTCTTTAAAAGGTATTGAATGCCTACAATATGCTGGGCATGACACAGGACAAAACTATGACACAAGCCTTTGAACTTAGAATGCTATGATCTCTAGCAGAACATTGGTCCAAATGTGAATAATGCTGGGTGTTTTTCAAATATATTTTTTAAATTAATAATTTCACTCTACAGAGACACTGATATATAGGCAAGTGAACATTTAAAAATTATTTTGCATTTTCTTTCTCCATCGTTTACCCATTATGTATCTACATACTTATTAACAAATGGTAACACCCTTTAAAATAAAACATTAAGTACCAAGGACATATTTTTAAATAACAAAATTTTCAAGTGTTTCATCAATGAAAATATTTAAAAGTTATCATTTATTTTGAAGATAATATTGATTATAAAGTTACTGTAGGAAATAATATCATGTTTATTATAACACTCTCTGTATTTATAATTAACCTTGCTTTTGTAGTAAAAACTCAGGCAGCTGATTTTCTACCATATTCTATTTTAGATAAAACAATTTTGTAACTTCTCTATAAACAAGGTTTCTTATAATAATACTTCTAAATTTCTCCAGTAAACACATTTGAACATCATTTTATAATCTGTTTTACAGCTCACGTAAAGTGTGCAGATGTGAATGCCCATACACCCCTTTCATGTTATAGCTACTTGGAGTATGTTAGCTAACCTGCTAACTTACCAGTGTGACATCGATAGATGAAAAATTGTGGTCATTTTATTCCTAGAAGATGGATCTATCTTAAAAGAAATGATCCAGGCTTTTGCCAGTTGTGGTAACACCTCCCTTTGGTTGGAAGGCACAAGTTAGAATAATTCATATTGGCCTAAAGCCTTTTGGCATTCAGAGTGACATCAGTAGGTCTTCAGTTCGTAGAACTGGCATTTATAGCACAGCCTGTGCAGCGTATCTTTCTAGTTCCTCTTAAAAAATAATAAAACAATATTTGTGTATTTGATATATTGGAAATTTCTTAGGGGAAGAAATAATAGGATCAGTATTGTGGAGTTTGGTAACATAAAATTGGGAAAAAATTGGAGGAAAAATTGTAAAAATGGTATCTTTCTTTTTCTTTTCTTTCTTTGCCACCTCAATTATATCTGCTTTTGTGTTCCTTTTCAAATAAGTTAACTAATTACGTTTCCTCTGTGACCCAATTTTCAGGTACATGATAAGCAGCAGGTCAGAATGAAGAATAAATGATTATTTTTAATGATGATCAGTACATCTAATGTGACAAATTACGATTAATGAGTAAATTGGCAGTGAATATGATGTAAATGAATCTGTTTTGAAAACTAACTTTACAAAAAGATACTTAAGTGTCGGTAGATTTTCTTTTTTTGGTCAAATATAGTGTCTGTGTTTAATAGCCTTGTGAGTATATTATCATCTAGAGGGAATATGAAAAAAGCCAATAAATATTGTATCATTTGCCTACATCTTTACTGAATGAGCCTGTGAGATGGCATGACTTTTCATCTGTTTCAATGAAAGGGCTTTTATTGCTCTATTGAAGGAAAATAGATGCACGGTCTGTGTATTTTGAATGTACAAGTATGTTTAGTTAAAGCAAACTGGAGACTTAAAGTAGAAAATGTTGAGTGAATATCTAAATGATGCTGCTGATACCATGTTTTCATTATGAATAAATGACTCACATAAGGAATGGTAAGAATGGCTCACAGATTGTTTCTAAGAGTGATTCAAGACCACTGGTACACCCTTTTGAAGTTTATGTCATTAAACCTGTCGTCATTATGAGTGTCTTATAACAAAACAGATGGCCAGTCTTAATAAACATGTCAATAGTTCAGAGAAGTTTTATGGCCCAGATACAGGGAATGTAGGGGATTGTTTGTTTTGGTCATAATATCCCATGTCTGTCTGTTAAATAAAAAGTTATTCTGGTGAGACTGTACAACTTTTACTGCTGTAAAACAGGTGTTTATGACCCCGGTATTAATATATTTTGAAATAAGATAAACTAGAAATTTATTAAACTTCTGTAAACCGACTAATGCATGTGAAATTTCATCTCTACAAGATTTTTGAAAGCCAATTGGAAAGCCAATTGGAAGGAAGATAGACTTGAATGTCTTGAACTATTTAAATTGAAAATTATTTTGCATAGCATTTAAGTACTATTTTTAATAGTTTTATTTTATAGATTCCCCCCCCCGCCCACACACACACCTTCCCCCCCCCCTTTCTTCATTGGTCTATAAATATTCACCACTATTTTCCTTTCCCTCTGTTGTCCCAAGGAGAAATGGAAAAGGCAGGATTTGAGGAACATTTGAAGAGAATTTTTTTTTTTTGAGGGTGGATTTCTAAAGACTGATTACCCTGCTTGACCTCCACTTTCCATCCCTCCTGAGTAGCTAAAAAGGATAAAAATTTAACCAGTGATAAAGTTATAATTTTCAGCTTTATCAATGGTCCAGATAATTGGATACCCTGATATATATTTCTACTGTGAATATGAGTTATTTTTAGCATAATTTAAAAAGTATAAAAAGCCTTAAAATATAGTTTTTTTAATCCAGTTATTAAGCATATTAGATGCATTATACAGATTGAAAATTTATATGTAGGACTGAATCAGATACAAGAATTACATATATGTGCAAGGATGTAATTACTATAAGAATAATCATTGAAACATTTTTTATAATACTGAAAAATTGGAAACAACCTAAATGTTTAACAGTAAGTTAAAATATTATCTCTATGCTTTATAATATTAAGATGATATTCGATATAAATATGTATTGGCAAAAAATATTCAAAATATATTTTAAGTTAAATGTGGGTTATGAAATACTGCAGTACAATTTCTCTTTTGTAAAATTATATGTTAGCATAAAAAAATTTTTAAAAAGTTATTCAAGGTGATCACCATTAGAATTTTAAAAAATATTTAAAATTTTTTTTTCTAATTTGTGTAATAAATATTTACAATCATAATAAAATCATTTTACTTTAAAAAGCACAAAAAGAAGCAGAAAGGGGGAGAACTCTGATAACAATGATGTGGAATGTTATTTATAAAAGAGATGAGACCCAGTGCATTACATAGTACTTCATATGAGTTCAATCCTGCAATAGACACATGAGTCAGTTGCCTATGCTACATTTTGCTAATTTAGGGCCTGGTATGGATGCATTAGTCTCCCATCATGTCACATCAGTGCTTTGAAGTGGCAGTGTGTACTACAAGAAGTTTGAATTCTAGAGATAATTTATCAAACTATAAGCTAATGTAATTCAAATAGAGGCACGGTAATCATGTTTACAACATTCTTATCCATCCTAAATACTCAGCTGTGTATAGACAAGGGTTAGAGGGATAGCACCTTGAAGAGCATTTTATCATGTCCATGTGTGCATTAAACACCTACTATGTGCTGGGTATAATTAGGAACCATGGGCCTTCAGAATGACCAGGTCAGACATACTTTTATCAAGGTTCTGTTAATGCGGAGGGAGAGGAATACCTGTGCATTAAATAGCTATAACATATATAGTGCAAAGAGAGTTAAAGGATAGTAGATTTCATCAAGATGAGAGGATCAAAGAAGGCTTCAAGATATTTAATTTGGGTGAGAATGGATAAATTGCATAAAATCAGAAGTGGGGGAGAAGCATTTTGTACAAGGGATTAACACGTACCAAGGCATCCAGGCAGGAAATCGTAGATTTCTGGTGGGCAATAGCAGATACATATTTGGAAAAAATAGGTTGACAGTAGCCTGTAATGACCTTAAAAGGTCAAATAAATTTTCTGGCTTTATTTGGCAACAGTAAGCTATTAAAATTTGCTTATTTCTTTTTGTTTTATTTTGAGGAGACAAGAGCTTTAATCATAGATGCATTTTAAAAAAACTCAAAGAGTAAGAGTAGAAAGGAAAGGAAGTATCAATGATAATGTTTAATATTGGTTGTAGTGATAAAAACCTGAAGCGAGGGTGACTGGATGGGAAGGTACCAATATGATATCGTTTAGTATTTCTTCATCCTGGCTGCACATTAGAATCTTTCGAAAATTCATCACAGCCCCATCCCACTGATTTTCTATTTTAATTTGTCTGGAGTGGGGTCTAAGCACTTGTAGTTGTTTTGTGTGTGTGTGTGTGTGTGTGTGTGTGTGTGTGTGTGTGTGTTTTTTCAGTCTCCCAAGTGAAGTTTTTTTTTTTTAATTGAATTTATTGGGGTGACATTGTTTAATAAAATTGTATAGGTTTCAACTGTGCAGTTCAATAATACATCATATGCATATTACATTGTGTGTTCACTACCCAAAGTTAAATCTCCTTCTGTCACCATATATTTGACCCCCTTTACCCTTATACCTCCCCGTCTTCCCCCTTCCCTTTGGTAACCACTAAACTGTTGTCCATGTCCATGAGTCTCTGTTTGTCTTGTTTGTTTGTTGCTTTCAGTTTTATATCCCACATATGAGTGAAATCATATGGTTCTGAATTTTTCTATCTGACTTATTTGGCTTAGCACGATACTCTCAAGATCCATCATGTTGTCGCAAATGGCAGTATTTCATCTTTTCCTGTGGCTGAGTAATAATATTCCATTGTATATATGTACCACAGCTTCATTATCTAGTAATCTGGCAAAAGCCACTTTGGTTGGTTGTTTCCATATCTTGGCCACCATGAATAATGCCGGTATGAACATTAGGATTCATGTATCTTTATAATGTTTTCAAATTTGGGGGATAGAAACCCAGAAGAGGGATTGTTGGACCAAGTGATTCTAACGTCTAGCTTAAAAAGAGAATCATAACCGTTGTTATTGGATATGAAAAATGAGATATGAGCCATAGTAAAAGCAAAAGCTATAAGACTTAATAATTGAATGGTAATGGGACAAAAAGGAGACAAAGAAAAGGTCGAGGCTGCAAGGCTGGGCATTTGGGAGGATGGGAGTGCCACCAATAGAAATGGTCATTTCCTAAGATCAGTAGGATTGGGAAGGCAGGTAGCATGGTGTATTTTCAACACAATGATTTTGGGATGCTGCAAGATACAGAAATGAGTTCCTTACATTGAGGAAAAGTTCAATTGGTAGATATCTTTTCATTAAATTAGATCTCTTCTTCCAGTCTTCTTTCTTTTTCCCTTTCTCTTTCTTGCCTACTTTCCCTTTTCTTTCTGTCAATGTACATATCAATCCTTTATTAATTTAAATATTGATAGTTTTGCAGAAGCATAGATATCCATTTATCCATTGGAAGAATGCTTTCATAGTCATTTCAAAGAATTGAGAGTTGAAGCCTTAATAAAATGAATAGTGTAGACATGCATATGTCATTCAAATGTCTTGAAAAGGAAGAAGGGATATTAATGTCAAAAACTAATGGGGGTATTTGTCTTTTTCCATCATGAGCAAATTGAACATATATGTAGAATAATTCAAAAGTATCCTACCATACTAAACTTGGAACTTACGTAATTTGTTTATAAATTTTGTGGCATCGATTTTTGTCTGTTGACCAGACATCATAATTAATTGATTTCTGATTTCAATTAGCTCCTGGGAATTAGGAAAGGAACCCCCATAGGCAGCAAATTCTGGAAGAACTTTCTCACTTAAATTGTGAAAAATAATGCTATACAGCACAAAATACTTACCAACCCCTCAAGAAAAGTCAGAATACATTTTATGGCTAACTAAAACAGATTTGAAAATAGGCATTAAATTAAGTTATACCATATTGTCTGTGTGGCATCCTTGTAACTTTCCATCTTCTCATTTGGCACAGTAAAAATATTGGGGCTTTACAATTAGATCAAAAGTCCGTGACTCACTCTTAACCTTAATGAGCCTTACTTCATTTCTTTTTCCCTTTCTCCCCTTCTTCCTTCTTTCCTTCCAGATTTCTATAGTACCATAAAGTTTTCTATAATTCTATAAAATAGGAATGATATAATCTTGCAGGACTGTGGAAAACATTGCACAGAAGATATATGAAACATTCAGTCCAGTGCATGAAACTCATTAAGAAGTGATTACTTTATCCCATTTTCCAGTATGATGCTCCTTAAACTAAATTTTAAGGCTAATAGATTGTGTAGGGAGTTGTAGTAAAAAGAAATACCAGAAATGACTCAAAAAGACTGACTTTGAAGTTTTGTCCTGGCCATGGATGTTAGAGGTGACCCTATTCAGATCCCATGTGATAGCATAGATGTCTCCACAGGCCCCAGTTTATATAGAATATTTACCATAGAAACCATCCCAGTCTGATGTGTGTGTGTGTGTGCCGTGATCCTGGCCCTCTTTTCAGTTCTGCGACAACTTTGTGACCTCCCCCTTCCATCATATAGCCATGTATTTGAACCACTATCACAGGGCACACGTTTCTCTCTACACTCCTACTCATTCATCATATGAATTATAACAGAAAATCCATCATACTTGCACACTCTGGGCACTTTCTATGTTTGTAGCAATAGAGGGTGCTGTGGCTGGAAGAAAATATAAAATCCTGTGAAAACAGCTCTTCTACCCCTAAATCTGTAAATGGGACTGTTATCCTTAGAACCACCTATAATTCACCTCCTGTGCTCTGCATTTCCCCCGCACCCCCAACCCTAGAGCTGTGTTCCTGGCTTTTCCTTGAAAGCACCACCTCTGATATTTTCAGAGAAAGAAAGCACCACCTGGCAGTCTCATCAATTCTACAGACATCTTTTAGGGATGAAGCAAGTGCCTAAAAACAGTACCACTACCTCCACATTCTTACTGAACATTCTCTCATCCTCTCACTTAATAGCCTTATTAACCTTCCCCCTTCAAGATTTTAAGTACATTATTATGAAAAATATCCCTTTAAAAACAAAACTATTTAAGGAAATTTTAATCAGCTGAAAAAAAAAAGCCAATTAGTTACATGCTGTTAGTTTTATTCCCCATGTGACATATTTCCTTGATGTCTGCAGAAGCAGCTTATTCATTAGAATTAAATAGATAAATGGCACCCTCATTTCTTGTCTTCACTTTCATAGTGTGTGAACCTTTCTGTGAATCTGTTTTAAGTGAATCTCAGTTGGCCAATCAAGTTACTGCAAACCTGAGTTGTCTTCTTAACCTTTAAGAATGTCTCATAAATTTATTTCTTGAGGAGATGTTACTAGCAGATTTCAATGGTTCTCCTCCATTAATATCTAGCTCTACTTAATATAATGTACTAAAGGGAGGATTTCATTCTTGATAAAGCAGTTTGTTACAGATGGTCAAAGGCAGTTTGCTGGTCTTGGTTGGTTCTGTCCCCTAAATGTAATACCCAGAGGTACTCATTTGGACTTATCACTTTGTCTTCAGAGAGCCTAGCAACTCGAAGCCTGATGTGGCATCAAACTGTTACTGTCATTACAAGCCAAGTTACTGTACATTGGTTATACTTTAAGAAACAATCTAACCTCTTAGAAGTAAAAATTAGTCAGCAGCCTGTGGCTCCTCTTGGGGTTGTAGGGAATAATTATCTGCTAGATTCCTGAAGTTACTCTATGCTTGGTGAATGCATCCTGAGAATGCAGTCTTTGGAAACAGCAAGTGAGCATGGCAGACACGTTCTAGAATATCAGCCATGCCTCTTTTCTGACTCATATACATGTTTAGCTTCTAGATTTTCCATTTAGGAATAAGCTTTCTGAGTCTAACAGTAATTTGGCCTTTGCAGTGCCTGGCCTGAGTTTAATAAAAGGACCTTCTCCTCACTTGTCAAGACCAGCTTGAGGAGAAATGCGTTTTGCAAAGCACAGTGCCGGCAGCTTTAAAGTGGATAGAAATGGCAGTTAGCTACAATAATAGAAAGACCCCTATCTCAATACTGGTGACTGTAAAGTTTAAATGTCTTCCTCCCTCTCTTTATACTCTTGGGGTTCCTGTTTTTCGTAGACCGAATGTAATATCGATGATTGTATCTCATGGGCTAACCCTGGGGATTTTCATTTGGACCCAAGGCCATCCTACTGTGTGACTTTTTTAGTAGAAGCGGTTGTTTTTGCTTTTACTTGGATTATCTTTTATTTTTTCCCATCTTCAGAGCATGACTTAAATTTTGGCAGCATCCATGACAGAAGAAAGCAGAAGATTCATTTAGCTTCTTTTATTAAGCTGGATATAGAGAAGGGAAAGTGGGTGCTGTGTGTTGTTATACCCCTCTGAGAATAAAGATTTTTACTTGCCTCAAGCATTTGTTGCAGTTATTAAGTTTAATCTTCTCTCTATCTCATATCTTTCCTTTGGCTGGCTGCCTAGTGTTAACGGCATCAGTCTTGGAGTTTGACCCAACAGGGTGATGATTTATGCAACAAACATGCTTACAGAAAGGATTCTACCACATTATCTAGAACTTTAACTTTGTATCATAGAATTATGGCATGTATCTTTTTTGTGGTTTGGACTTTACAGGCAAATGTAGAAAATTGGCATACGATCTCATTAGAAAGTCTTGATTTTCTCGTATGTGTAGGTTAACGTATTTTATATTAAAAAACAAAAACGACAACAAAAACCTCTGTATACAAGCACTTGATGTGCCTTTCTATTTAATGCAGTATGATCAATTTCATTCCCTTATTTTCAAAGAATAAATTTAAGAAAAATAAATTTCACTTTCAGGATGCTTTTTGAAGAAGACTGAGTCACTATAGTGGTACTTATTAGGATTTGGAAAAACAGTCCCAGATCTGAAAGAGATTCTAACTGGTTATTTTAATAAATTTTCCACAGTTCAGTAGGTTAATTCCATTACTTGACTTCGTCTTCAGAAATAAAATCCTTACAGTAGCATCCAGTGATCATAAATTTGGCAGACTCTTGTACTTGTCAATATGATTATAAAAACTTCAAGGTAGGAGTATACAGTGGAGACAGAGGAGAAGCACACTTGAACATTGGAATGGTAATCACATCCCTTCCCCAAGTATATGAAAATTTCCCTTCTCTGCTTTCTACTTAGAAATAAAATTTCTGCATTTAATAATAATTTGACTTTTTAGTGTCCCCATTCACCAGTATTTAGGAAGTACTTAAGAAGCTGTTGTATATTTGTAGATCATCAAAATTGCCCAAATTTCCTTCATTCTTTGGGATGAGAAATGTGATGTTGTCCCTTAAGAGAAAAAGAAAAAGAAAAAGAAAATCACAATTAAATGGCATCCTACATTCTATTATTTAATTTGATTATTTAATTTATATTTTTATTTAATTTCTGATTAGTACATAGTCATTTCATTTGATTCACCCCATTCTCTCATTCTTGCAGGAAATTTAAAAACAGAACTGAGTTATTAAAATTAATTTTTTCCCCTAGGGTTGACAATGTATTAAGCTATGGGCTTTGAAAAGGAAGGTACCTAAAAATGAAAGTGCTGAAGCATTTAATGTAATAATGCAATACATTTTATTTTTTCAGGGTACTTTCCTAAGAATTTTAATTGCATAATTATAATTTCCATGTTATATGCTGGCAAGTATGTGGTTATTATCAATCTGCATTGTTTATAACAGCAGAATGAAAAACATAAAAACTTCTAATATATTTTTTGTTTGTGTCCAGTAAAGTGACCTGATATACAGTGTGTTTTTATTCCTGTCACTGTTAGTCAGTTTCAAATCATTTAAAGTACTTCCCACAGTTCTGGTAATTATCTCGAAGGTTCTGCTTCCCTGAGATGCTGCAGGATGTGATATATAGCAGGGTTGTTAGAGTCCACATCTTTCCCTAATATTCCTGAACAAACATAGTCCTGTGGTCCCACCAGTTCCACTGTCAATAAGTTGATGAGATGAACACTCATTTCACGACATTAGCATTGCAAAGATGCCTCGCTACCTCTTTATTGCTTCCCTTCTCTCATTGTGGAAACCTTAAAACTGGATGGGATCTCTGCAGAATATTTTATTTCATATCTCATTTTTACAGTTAAGGTAAGTTAGGCCAAAAGAAAATTTCCCCCAAATGGTACATATACATAGTAGTGGAGCTGAGATGGGTCTCTGGCTTCACCGACTCCAGGAAAACCAAGATGAGAGTCTGAATATGCTGTCAGGCCACCAGGAGCATCACGTACGACACACGCAACATGGGAAACAGAGAAAATAGTGTGATGAGCAAATCATGATGAACTTTGTTATTCTCTTCCTTCTTAGAATCTAAGGATCGTTTCCAGAATAAATATTAACTATATTTTATTTAAAACCATTTTTCAATGACATGTAACTGAAAAACAGTAGGAGAGAAGAAAAAAATTTGTAATTGGGATAGGTGAATAGAAAATAAAATGGAAAAGAAAAATAAAATTTTTTGAGTTTAAAAAATAGTCTTTAACATAATTTTAAAAACTCAAGAATACAAGAAAAAAATGTAAAGAAGTAGGAAAAATAATTAAAATACCTCTTCCAAAACCACCATCATTAGTGTTTTAGCATATTTGTCATGTCTTTTTTTTGGTGGGGGGGGTGCATTTTTATTATCTTATGTTTCTTACATAATTTTGTATGATGCTTTGGCTTATTGAAGCATAAGTATTTCTCATGTCATATTATAGAAACTTTTTTAATGTAACATTTACAATTTGCATGATGTTTCTTTATTATGCCATGATTTATTTTACCATCAATTCCTATACTAGTTGATATTTAGGGTACTTATAATCTTTGTTAAATAAATGATATGATGAATATTCTTGCACATAAAATTTTACCTTCTCTTTTTATAACTTTCATGTAATAAAGTTCTAGATCTGGAAATGCAAAATACATAGAATTTTCAGGGGAGGGTGGATGTTAGACACCATTTAAAAGCAATAGAACTTTTAAAAGCCTCCAATGTCTAGCCTTTTATCCTTAGCAATCTTTAAATCTACATCTTTCTTAACGGAATTTTTTTTTTCCTTTGCTATGACTTTGGAGGCTTCTTGACTCATCTTGATTCATGCAAATTGTGAACTTAAATTTCAAGTAAGGCAGCCCACAATATCTGGGTTAGAGAGTCACTTTAAAGTAGTTTACCTATTTATGTTTCTTGCCAAACCTTCTAATTCAGGGCTGTATTTCTTGTCTCTTTAAACTTTCCTAGAATTTCTCTTCAATGTCACTAAATTTAATAGCTTAGCACTGGCAATGTAGCTTTCTGGCAGTGTCCTGATAGCGGCAATCAAAGCAAGAGCTAAAATTTTACTCACTTTGATTGATGAGCTCATTTTTGTTACAGAGGACAAATTGGATTTTTTTTTTTTTAATACTGGTAATAAAAATTAATGAGTGATGTTGCTTTTCGGGATGTTATTGGATCTCTGCCTTAATACAGATTTTGGCAATAAAAGCACTAGCTGATTACTTGACCAGAAAGTTACCTCCCTTCCCTTTTAACTACCCTCAAAAGTAAAAGGTGCTTTTCTGATTTTGTAATCTTGGTAATTTAAGTATATACATTTGTATGTATGTATTGGCAGGAATGGGGTTGAGGGCTGTGGGGCGAGCAATGGCAGTGAGCTAATAATCTGTATTAAATTTCTACCTAATTGAGATGTTTATTTCTTTTTATTTTAGCACCTCCGAGGTTTACACGTACTCCTGTTGACCAGACAGGGGTCTCTGGTGGAGTTGCCTCTTTCATTTGCCAAGCTACAGGAGACCCAAGACCTAAAATTGTCTGGAACAAAAAAGGAAAGAAAGTCAGCAATCAGAGATTTGAGGTATTAGGTCCATTGTTCTGTTTCTCTGGGGGAAGAACGTATCTGCTGTACCTTTGGTTTGTGTGTTACTTATTTTACTTTGATAAAATGTGTTACAGTAATTGAGATATGGCATTCTTTATGCTGCATGTGATGGAAAAAAACTTTCAATGCCTTTTTTAAAAAGGAAATTTGGGATTTCATATTGCTGACTTTTGTCTCCACTTGTACAAGGGCTTGAATAGTCTTCCTAGCAACAGGGCTATATTTTAATTATTCTTAGACAGTACCATATAGCTGTCCACACAGACTCTGTTGATGGGAATAAAGTCAGTTTTCATTCAACCCCATGGCTCGAGATAAGGGAGCAACATTTTTGCAAAGGGAATTCAAGTTCCTATTACCAAGAAGATGGGAAGTGGATACTGTGTAGTAAAAGGTGTCCACTACACCTTGCGCCTGTGTTTTGCAAGTAGCATGAACAGAATGAGAAATTGACTCCAATGTGTTAGTGTAAAGTATTATTGTAGAAGAAACATACCCTACCAGATTGATACTGTAGTTAAATGTATTGAAGAAATTGATTTTCTATATTCAAGAAAGCTCAGTGCATTGAAGATGATGAAACACAATTTAGATATATTTGGGGTATTTTTGAGGAAACTTATGGCTTAGAAATTTCTTTATTCTGGAGGAAAAAATAGATGGCAAGGAAAATATTGGGAAAAGCACAAAATATTATGCTTGTATTTACGACATGAAGAACATATCTTGATTTTTTGACGGTACTAAGACCTCCAAACTCACTTCCTCTTACTTGACTTTCTAATCCACTTCACAGTCTTATTCACAAATTGGCAAATTAAAGGCAATTTCTAGTTAGAAGAAACGTAGCAACTATAAAATTTAGGACTGTTTGATAATACTCATTGTCTACAAGTATGTACAGAATGATAAATGATCCAAATACATAAGGGACCTAATTAATTATACTAGTGAAAACTGAAATCTGAGCTGTAGTTTACAAGTGAAAAATTTTGAATTATGTTTATTTGAAAATCAGATAGCTACAGTGGTTTAAAGATAAACGAAAAGAATATCTTTGGGAAATAGTTGCAATATCATGTAGGAAATGATGTATATGAAAATCTTTGGTACACATTTTTAAATTTTTAAATGAAATTGAGTTTTTTTATCAAAGAGTAGTTTAATATTATGCTTTATAGTTTTATCTCCTTGACAAAATCTTATAATAAAGGTTAAATTATAATAGTAAACTTTCAAAGCATGAACTCTGCTCAGCACATAGCTTCTAATGAGAGTCACTTAAATACATTCAGGAAAATTTATTATTTTTATACAAGCTCCTATGTCAAATGATATAAGTCTTGGGTTGACAATCTTTAATATCTATAACAGTGCATATGCATGTTTTTTTGGTTTCTCTAGTTTATAAAACCCGTGAGGACAGTAGGTAAAAGTGATTTTGCTCCCTCTTCTATCTCCAGTACCAAATACACTGTCTGCCCTGGAGTAGGTATACATCAATACTGGATATTAAATAGAGTTTCAAATCAGAAATTACAACACCAGCTTGTAGTGTGCGATATACTGTTTGTTGTAAGATTTTAGGTCTAAATCTAGGAAATAGTTCAGAAAGGTGAGCATGCAATGACGTGTAACAATTAATCAAAATTTAAATTGGCATTGAAGATGTTTAAATCTTTCTCTACGTTAAGCCATAATATTCTTATAAATATATATTTTTTAATTGTGACATATTTGACAGAGATTCCAGTAACTGTGACACTCCTATGATGCGTAATAGATTTATACTAAATGTGTTGAAAATAAATTGTAATGTATTGAGAAGTGGGACATTTTGGCTATTTTTATAAATTTAAAACATAAATGAATGTAGAAAGAACTTGATGTGAACTTATTTTTAAAATGTTCCATCTCTTTCTTCCATGTGTTGACATACACACACACACACACACAAAATCTGGGATTGAGCATCCCATAAATGTATTTATAAGGCATTCTCAATTTATCCACAATTTAGGCACATGCACATATTATTCACAAGGAAATGGAGTGAGTGGGGAAAGCACAGCATCTCAGTGAGCAGCTGAAAGAACTCAGCATAGCTTTAAAAAAGACAAGTAAAGTACTGCACAGTTTTGTGTACATATGCATCAATATCATCATTATCATTATCATCATTTTTTAAAAGTAGTGCTTGAAGTAGCTGATAAATACCTAGGTTTGCTAAACTTTCTCAGAGTAGAGTTTATGATGTTAGTGAATTCAGGCTTACTGTTTAGGACATTAATTTTCTGCCTGGTGAAGCAAGCCTCCATTTTACAGCAAAAATGCCCTAAAAATGCAGAAAATGCTAAGCTAGAACAAATACTGGAATGATTTATGGCAAAATTAATGCATGCCATCAGACTCTTGGGTTGTGAAAGCTATCTCGTTGGCTGCCTAAGTACTAGATTTATGCAGTTTCTCTTCATGGTTCACTCATCTATACTGTTCAGGCCGAGACACTTTAAACCAGAAGAGCTATCTGTAGTAGCATACATTATTTCTTCACCTTAAAGTTCAATTATTGAATGGATCCACATGTGCATATGCTCTGTCAGAGACAAAACAATTTAGGAAGTTTATCCATTATAGAAGTAAGTCTCTTGCATAATTAATAGGATCATATTGCCCTAGGTACCCCTACTAAAATGTTTTCATGAGTAAACCCTAGATGGTTTTAAACATAGACTGTTAGTCTACATTTTTGCACATGCAGTTTCATATCTCTCCTTTTGTTGAGTAGAAGGTTCATTTAATTAAACCAAATATTCTGTTTCACCACTGTGTCAAAATGTAGCCTCAAAATACTGCTGAGTTCATTCTGAGCCTAAAGGCTGGTTTACTGCTGCCTTAACAGGTTTAGCTGAGAGGTAGACAATAGTAACAACACCTGTGACAGCTATTGTTTTCTCTAATAGGTAATAGAGTTTGATGATGGATCTGGATCAGTTCTCAGAATACAACCCTTACGGACTCCAAGGGATGAGGCCATTTATGAATGTGTGGCCTCGAATAACGTCGGAGAAATAAGTGTATCTACCAGACTCACAGTTTTGCGTGGTAAGTACTCAAGAGCAAGGTCGTTGCTTGTGTCTTTGTTGAAATTCTATATCCCAGGTGTTCTTTTGTAGGACCATTAAAAAGACTAGCATTGTCCTGACAGTTAAATGGGAAATGAACTGAAATAAAATATTTGTCAGAGTTTAACTTTCCAATAGGCAGTGGGTGCCTTATCTCATGAGTCTTGAAAAATGCTAATCAGGGAGAAAAAAGAAAAATCCCAAAGAAGTGCTGATTTCATATGCCAGATACCATTTTGATTTTTGGTATAAATCCTAGAAAGAAAACAACGTATGCTACTCTTTTGCATGTTAAAATCACTTGTGTATGGATTTTTCGTACTGAAGTCTGCAACTGCTTTTTACAGATTACCAAAGCTGACAGTGATGTTTGCAAAATTAAAGAAATACCCTCTAACTACAAGCGAGTTACTCTTAAAAAGAGGAATCAAGAAAAAAAAAAAAAGGCCTCTTTCTCCTTTGTCAAAAAATGTGTTTTTATTTGTTTTTTTCAAGTTCTTGAACTAACGTCTGTTGATGCAAAGTGAATTAGGCAATGTGGCTTATGCAATTTGACCAAAGCGTGGGAAGACTCGCCCGATCTCCAGTACAGTGTATCTTCTAGACTTCTTTAGAATGACAGTACTGGAGAATGAAGGCTAGTGATTAATAATACTCTATTTTGTGTCTCTAATTCAGTCTTTTGGGTAGGAAAAGTACATTCCTGATTTGGCTTGCTTGGTAGTTGACATCTCCAGACTGACTTTTTTGCCTTTGTCTCTTTCTCTCTCACAAACCTATTTTTTTGTTTGTTTTGTTCTGTTTTGTTTTGAACTTCATTTTGATTAATTATACAACTTAGGAAAGAAGGGACTTTTTTAAGTTGAAGGGAATTGGAAAAAAGGGATCCAAATTTAATAATATTATAGAGGAACATATATGGATTAAGACTATTTGTTTTCCATTTCCTTTTTTCATTCCCATTGAGGGATTTATTTACTTTATATGTTTTATAAAATAAAAGAGAAATTTTTCCTTCTAAATCTATTTAGCACCAAAATGAGTTAATCCAACAATTATAGACAATGAAATTACTTACATATACTTTTTAAAATATATTTTAAATAATATAAACATCTTATAAAGTTTCAAGGGACATATTGACCAACTAGAAAAAGATATTTTAAATGTATATAATAGAATGCTGCTTAAAAACAAGTCAGATTTCAGCTACATTCCTGGCCATTTCAGCAAGCTAAGTTCATGCAGAAAGCTCTCCCCCTATAAACATATAAAGGTGTTGACAATATATCTGAAAATAAAATTAAGTGCATTGTTAGACTTGCAAAGAAGAAAGAAATTTCCAGGTGCCAAAAATAGAATCTCCAGAGAAGAGGTAATCTATAATCTTATAACCCAAGATAGTAACCAAATAGATTATATGCTTTAGGACTGGAGTTTTATATCTCCAATGGGACATAGACCTATACAAAATAAGGTGGAAATAAGAGGAATTAGATCAGCTTTCTGCATAAAGGTGGCGATACTAGTACTATTCCTACAGTGTAATACTCAGAACCCAGAAGATAACATAAAAGCTGGTCAGAAACAGTGAAGCCCATAGAGTGTGAAATATGCAGTCATGTGAGTCACCCCTACAACCCAGGTTATGCAACCTGAGATAAGGTCTTTCATGCCCACATGGGCTCAGAGGTACCAATTCTAAAGCATGAAAGCCATTTCCAACTCATAAGAGATGTAAATTCAAGCAATGAGATTAGAAATTATAGTCTGTGAGCTACAGATAATTGAACTGTATGAATAGGCTTTAAAAGAAAGTATTTCAAATAGAAGAAAAGATAAAGTAAGGAATAAAATCTGTCAGGTAGGAATCAGACCTTAGGAGAAAAAAAGAATTGACGGGAGTCTGCAACCAGATTTTAGAATTGGAAGGAACCTTATAAACTGTGTTATATATACTGTAATATGACCTACAAAAAGTATATACATATGTTACTATATATATATATATTCACAAAAACATAGATAAAATATCTGAAAATTGTAGAATCATTTTTTGAAGCAAAATCACAATTATTTTTTGATCGTCTTAAAATTTTAATCTTTATGTATTTACCTATTTTAGAACTAATACTATCATGTAGATGCATATTAATTAAAAGATATAATAAAGTGAAATGTATCACATCAGAAACTTTTTTTTTTCACCTTCTGAGTTACTTGAACAAACTTCTTAAAAGGAAACAGTGACAATCATTTGGCTTGGCTTAATCTTTAGGAATTTGATGAAGACATTAACAAAAGATTGGAAGAAAATATCACTTTGCATAGACATTTACATGGATTTATACTTTTCTGCCTCCAAGCTGACTAGGGAATCCCTGTATCATTTGCTTTCATCTAACTAGCCCCCAGATAAGACAAGTGCATTTGAAAATTTAATGTGACCTTGACTTTTTATAAGAGTATCTGTCATACATAAGTGCATTTGTATTAAAATTTGATTCTCGTAGTTAAACCTTATTTTTCTGAAAGACTAAGTTTAGAAATTTTGGAAATGTTTCGTGAAAAAACTCAAAAGGAATTTTGGTTAATGGAAAAGTAGTCTAAACATAACCTTAAAGTGCTTTCATATATCTTTACAGGATATATGAAATAAGTGAGGTCGCAAATTTTCTTTTTTTCTTAATTACTCCTTTGTTTAACATTTATAAATAATTATTGATAATTCTATTAATAATAGTTTTTTTCAATATTCCATTTTTTTACATGGTAAACTGACATTCATAGAATATGAAAATCAGGAACAGTTAACTAAATGAAAGTAAAGGGTTCTAATCACAGTCAAAGAGCTTTGTGTCCATTTTAAGTTAGCTTTCTCTTGCAAATTACTTTGGCAGATACTCAAGTTCTCTGCTCTGCAGTGGATGGAAACTACACTTTTCATTCAGAGGCCCTCATTAGATGCCATTTTGTCCACATGGACCATTTACTTTTTTCTCCACTTTGCTGATGATGCCAAAAATGTGCCAACCATCCTGATGGGTTTTGTCTAAGTAGACTGGATTGAGATCACTAATTTATTTCACATAGGCTACTAGAGAACCTAATTAATTGGAGATTTAAACATCTGACCTGTGTGGCTAATGCAGATGACATTGAAATAATACTCTGACCACCCATGTGCATTGAAGAGGGTATTTCAGGGAAAACTTTCCCTCTGTAGCCCATTTCAGATTACCCTAGCTCTGAAGAACTGTTTTCATAAGGAAGAATAACTGCAAGCTTGGGTCGAATGTACCCTGGAATGAGATATTTGGGCAATTACCATTTATACATTGTAGACTGTAGTTCATAGAAGAAATAGTGGGAGAAGGAGAGTTAAATGCAGTATTTATGGCCCTCTTGGTCATTTTTAAATTATTTGTTGCCCCGGCTATAGAAACACAAGCAAATACCAGCTCCTTAGTTCTACTGTATTTTAGGAAGCTGAGCATATCTATCATACCATGTATTTTCCCTGCTAAGCAGAACTGTAAGTGAATGCCTGAGATCTTACTGAGAGTTATTAAGGGCTGAGCCCTGCCTAATTCTGGTAAGGACTTTGGATTGGATATTAGCCTTTTAGGGAACAACAAGAGTAGGACAGAGAGGGTGTTTTAAGAAGGAGGATCACAATCCAATGGGATTTGGTTCTTACTGAACCTTTGGTTCACAGGCCACAATTTCTTCCTTACCAGATATATCAGGAGGAAAACTTGCAACATAAATTTATAAAATGATAACTGGGATGTAAATGTTCTCTCAAATACATGTTATCAGCCACTAATCAGGAAAAATGAAATATCACTATCCAAAGACTCTTCTGTAAGAGTCCAGGAGCATCTGCCTCTTTTTGGCAAGTGAAAATACATCAAGAATCCATTCTTCTTGCTCACAACATTGCCATTCTATTAGAGAAAGTTATAGGAAAATTCAATTAAGTTTGCTTCTAATTGTCTGACTACAATGTCATGTTTTTAAATTTAGATTTTTAATGTAATCAGAAAATACACATTTTGTTGTCACCAAATAGCATGTAATTTGTTATATTTTTAAGACTCGCCCATTCCCAAATAGCACTGCTCCCTAAACCACCACTAGCACTAGCACAGCAAAACAGGGTGTAATGTATAACATTGTTATTCTTATCTACTTATAGGAAACCTGCTTGTTCATAGAAAACATGCAAAGTAAAATTATTGTCTAAAGAAGTTAGGTGACCGTACATGAGACAGTTACTTAGTTTTACAGATGCATTTTATAAAATTATACTACTTATGTTTGAGTATCTATGCCACATAAATGCATCATCTTTTATGAATGATCATCATCAAGTTGTAAGAAAGTATACAAAGTCCTCAAGTTTAGTAATTTAAATTCCAGGTCTTACTGTCCCAAAATAGGTGTGACATCTTGAGCAAACCTGTTAACTGTCCTGCCTTTTGTTTTGTTTTATTTTATTATTTTATTTATTATTTTTCTTTGCCTCATGTGCACCAGGAAGACATGGGACTAGTGATCACTAGATCACTTCTCTCTGGCTTTCTGTGACTCAGTGACACGCCTTTTTCAGCAAGTCAATTCTTATAAGATGCTCCATGAACGTGACTGTTATTGAGATAGGAAAAACACACATGAGCAGTCAGATGAGATAGAGAAGGCATCTCATTGGGAAATGGAGAGATATGTTTGCATAATATGTCTGTTTCAAAATAATGTAAGCCATTATAGAAGTTGTTAAAAAAAAAAAAAAACTTTTACAATCTTTCAGGGAGAAGGCAGTCGACTCTGTCCGCCATTGTGCAGTACCCTGTGATCAGAATTAGCATGTTCATTACAGTCTCATTTTATTAATGCCTCTTTTTGAAGATGAACACAGTTGTCCCTGCTGTGAAAATGGTACTTTGCCGTTTATGTTATAAAGTGGTCTCGGCTGGGGATCTAGGCTGGGAACATTAAAGAACAAAGCACAGCTGCTTGACTGTCACACAAAAGGATTTTTATGAAAGACTGAAACAAAAGGAAGGGTGGCCAACACAGCACATACTTACTGACAATTATGGTACTGAGTGAAGATTACTTGAACAGGCTTATAAAATAGTTGAGTACTTGGAATAAATTGATACCAACATGATAAAACCTTCTAGTGCAATGCACTCCCATGCTGAAAAGAGGTCGTGGTGGGCAGAGCCATATAAATAAACGGAAACTTCTGACTTTTGGTGGTGTAATCTTTAGTCCTTAAAAATAACTATTCTTTATGTATCAGTGTTCACAAAGGCAGGTGCCCATGTGCACAGGTCCCCTGGAGACCCTAGTAAGGAGAGATTTTAAAACTGATATTTGGGGAAAAGTGCACTTGTGAGCTGAGGCTGTTCATGTTCCCTTGTGATCAGTCTTTTAAGGACCATTGTGTTGGTGATGCATGCTGCTGCTTTTGAATTTTTATCACTTGTTTTTCCACATGAGATTATGTCTTAAAAGGGCTCAAAGAGAATGAGTACACATGTAAATCATTGCATATACCTGAGAACAATATTCTTCTTGGATTCATACTACGATATTATTGTTTTCCATTTTAAAATGAATATTCAGTTTTAGAGTGAATATTAGTATTAACTGTTGATTGGCTTATTCATAGAGCTGTAGAATTGTTGAGCTGGGGTGGGGAATTTTGGTGTTTACCCCGTCTAATCTCTTAGTCAATGTGAAAATCCATGGACCACAGAGTTTACAATTTTTCTTTTTTCTTTTCTTTCTTTCTTTCTTTTCTTTCTTTCTTTCTTTCTTCTTCTTTCTTTCTTCTTTTTCTTCTTTTTTTCTTTCTTTTTTTTTTTTACATACAGCTAAGATTTTCTTGGGATTTCACCCAGTCAGAAGTAACTCCTGCTGTATTAGGTTGTGGCATGTATTCTAGCCCTTTAAATATTTTGATGTACAGTTCCCCCGCTATTTGAAATAGAGAGTTTCTATGAAACCTTTTGCAAAAAAATGATATAAAGGGTAGAAGCAATTACCTTAGGATACGTTTCACTAATGGGTACAACAAATAAATCGAGCTATAGCACAGATGCTCACAGACACAGGTTCAGAGCTATGGTGTCTTGATGCTGAGATGCTGTGTGTAGTTCCAGGGAAGGAGCTTGGCACTGCCCCTCTCGCTGCCTCCAAAGTCTGAATAGAACCAAATAAGAGATATGTATATACATATACATACATACATACATACATACATACATACATACATATCTCCTTTTGTTCTATTTACATCTTCAACTGATTGGATGAGGACCACTCACATTAGAGAGAGAAATCTGCTTTTGCAGTCTATTGATTTAAATGGTAATCCCATCCAAAAATACCCTCACAGACACACTCAGAATAATGTTCGACCAAATATCTGGGCACTTTGTAGCCCAGTAGGTTGACACAAATTAACTATCACGATGGGAATAAACCGTGATAGCTCAGAAGAGAGAAGTTAAAAGAGCAGACATAGAAGAAGATGAGGTTGGAACATACTTCAATGGCTGAAGAGATTAAACTACACAAACAAGGAATCATGTGACTAAGATAACATACATTTCTATATGAATTAAAATTTGCAGAGTTTTACTAAAGTACTTAAAGTAATATAGCACACCATTCATAGTCCAATATACTAAATTAATGTTTATACTTTAAAACTGGATATTGGATTGTTTTCATTGATAAAATTTGAACAGTTTTTAAAAATTCAATTTCCTGGCTTTTAAAAGTAGTTTTATTTTAAGCTACTAATTAAGATACAGTTTTAAAAGCTGTGCATGCATAATTTATTGGGATTTAGGGCATAAATATACCAAATGCCTCATCTAGGGTTTAATTATCAAAATCCTAATTACATATCTCCTTAGAAGATCAAGTAACTTATTTTATCTTATTAAATAAACAATGACTTGTGAATTAATGCCACATTAAACACAAATGATGATAGGCATCCTAGTGTTCTTAATATATTTTGTTAAAGGTAGAAAAATTTAAGGACTACTTTATCTATGATCTTTCTAAATGAACGTGTGTTTTAATTTACATCTTAGGACTTTCCATATCCTTTTTTGTATCTTTAAACTTTATTTTTTTATTTTTAAACTTTATCCTTGCATTAAATAGATATTTTAACCTTTAACATAGTGATTTTTTCCTAATAGATTTTGGACACAAGCAGATCAATTTTTTTTCTCTCATGCCTGAAGATTTGCATGTTTAGGTGATAAATTTGATCTCAGTTTGGGATTTCCCAGAAGAAATCTTACATTTTTTTAGAATGTAATACCAATAGAACTGTTTAAAAGATCAAAATTGTGTATCATGAGTCACAATGGCAAATCGATAGTAACAGTTTTCAGATACTTTCTATTCTTTTGATTTGCAATATACACTTCTTTTTGTTGGTGTACTTGTGTAATTCCATGGGTAACTACAGATCTATCTTTTATCAGAAAACTAGAAGATTAAATATAGTAGAAAAGTATTATACATAAAGACTGACTTTAATAAAATTGATTATTGATTATCAGTATTTATACATGGTATAGGTAAACCAAAAATTCTGTTGGGGAGGTATATTTGCATATATATTATATTTTTACATCCCATAAATAGTGTATGCATGTATGACCTGTTTAATTTTCTTATAGCACTTTCACTATGTGAACTTATACTCTTCATTTCTTGAAAGTTTTATTTTATGTACGCCTTCCCCCTTTGTATGTAAGCACTATTGCATTTTTCTCTGAAATGTGTGCGAGCATTTACTGCGCATCCAGCAAAATGTGTGGAATGAATGTCTGCATATAAAGAGAAATATATAGATATGGTTATGTAAACACAAATGCAGTAAGGGACCATTTGGGCAGGAATTAATCTCACTTTACATGTAATGGATGAAAGCAAGCCTTATTTTAGTGGTCACTTTAGGATGCAGAGTATGATTGAGCAACAGAAAATGGAGACAGGTTAAAGGGATTACAAGGAGAGGTGGGGAAGCAGAGGGAAGCACAATGGAAGGAGAGTGTTCTTTGTAGCTAAGTGGACATCGGGTCACAGGTACAGTCCACTGCTTCTGCCCTGTGTGGGATTAGACACATTACTTGAGTCTAAACTTGAAGCTCTTCATCTCTAGTGTGGAGGATAAGACTAGCTACCTTTTAGGACTGTTTTTTAGAAAGTGATGACATACATATGTAAGGGCATGTGGTACAGTGATTCAAATATAAAAGTTGCTGAAAATGTCAGTTTTCTTCCTTCTCCTTCATGATTCTTTTAATACTAAGCTATTAAGTTTGGCCCTGTTTTCTACTGCTGAATCCCCAAGTCTAGAACATGCTTGGCACATAGTAATCCAATAAATGTTTATTAAATGGTTGAATGGTTATGGCGATGGGAAGGGAGAGTCAACAATCCTGGAAAAGAAGTTTCCTGTGGCTTCTAAAGCATCATTTAATCCAAAGGACTGAAAATCAGCTTTTCACATGAAAAGGAGTTGATATATCTGAAAATATACATGTATTACCAAGATGTTTGGAAGGATCAACGATCCTTTATTGCTGCAGTGTTCTCTAATGTGCAATATCAAGAATTTCTATTTTCCCTCTTACAGTTTTTGCTTAATGTCATGTTAGCATACATTTCCATAGTCTTCAGGATGGTTGTACATTAGGGCCATGTAGTCAATTGCTTGGCCTGTCTAGGTGAAACTATGGTAATACTTAAAAATGCAATTTCTGTTTTATCACATCTGGACTATCCTAGGACACAGAATAGATAAAAACCTGTAATTGTTTTTAATGCCTGTGACAATGCAGCATCATTTGTTATATATTTTAGAAGAAGCAGAAAAATCTCATGTATCATTTCAGCATTTAAAAAGGTAATAGAAAAGGATTTTTGTTTGTTTGTTTTTGTCTTTTATGCTACCTCCTTTGGTGTAGGAAGTGATAGAAGGTGCGGTCATGAGTTCAGGTTCTGCAGACAGACCGGTCTGAATTCAAATTCTGACCATGCAGTTTGCTCTGTAGCTATTCCCACATTCCTTAACCTCTCTAAGCTTCCACATTCATCTCCGAATGGAGAGAATAAGAACACCTACTGCCTTAACTTCCGAAGCCGATTACAGGAGATGATCCACATAAAGCTTTTAGCAAAATGCCAGGTACTCAGTAAATGTGAGTCGTGGTGGTGATTATCATTATCATCATCAATATTATTACGACCACCAGTGCTGTTATAATTATCAATAAGTAATTTTAAATTATTTTGATTAAAGGGCATTACTGCATTTATGCAGCAGAATTTTCTGGCACAGAAGGAACTATCTTCCTGAGTTCAGGAAAACACACACTTTTATAGCCGTAAGACTGCCATGCTACTAAATAATCCTGTGGCCCACCATTTGGCCACTGAGGGCTCCACGGAGTGTGTGAAATTTGAATGTCATCCTGTCAAAAGTGATTGGGGAATATACTTAGGAGAACATGAGATGAAGCTTTCCTTTTATCCTTACAGTTATCTCTATGCTTAGACTAGAAGTGTCATGAGAGCAGGGCTTTGTTTTGCTCACGATCGAGCACAGAGCACAGAACTCGACCCGTTGTAATTTTTCATTAAATATTTGTTGACTGAGTGAACAAATGACAAGTTGAACAAGAAGTTTCTAAATACCTTTTCTCTCCCAGAAGTACATGATTTGAGGTTTTATTTTCAAAAATCAAATAACAGCAGCTGTTGCTTTCGCATCTAGAACGATCACACAGTACATGAGGAACTGTGTTAATTCATGAATTTATTTATTTGGTAATATGGTTCTACCTATGCCAGGGTTATGCCAAATGTTGGGAATAAAAATGATGGAAAAGACGTTACCACCACCTGTCCTCAACAAAGCTACAGTCTCTGTTTAACAAGAAACCATAATCTTGGTTAAAATGACAAGACAATTATACATTTAATGTGTGGTGCTAATGAAGTCTATTTTGAGAAGTTCACTCACAGTAATTCAGTTTACACTTTTCTAAGCTAGTACTTGTATAAGAGCTATTGCCTTCTTGAGTACTCCATCAATATGACATTAAGGTTTGTTGAAATGTAAGATGCATTTGACATGTGAAGGCTCAACTGACAGAAAAATTAAACTCACCATTTTCTCTTATGAGTGTAAATCTTCTGAGAGAAAATTATTTTTCATTTATAGGGAAGATTTTTGGATATACTCTGCTTGGGTTTTGAGAAAACATGATGCAGTTAAAAATAAAACTTAAGTAATTACCTTTAAAATGATATCTCCATTTGTTTCTCTCCCAACTAATAGTAAAAGAGTTTTTATTACTGTACTCATCGTTTTTTTATGATTCCCTTTTGCTCTAGGTGATAACAAAGTATACTATATATATGAAGTGATTTTAAAGTGTACTAATAAACCACCTTAAAACCTCTTCTCCCTCAGAAGACTTTATTAGGCAAAGTTGATTTTTGTAATAAAATATTTATTTATTAGAAAAATAAGAGTTTAGATGTTTTTACCCTTGAAGAAAAGTCATTAGTATATACTTCAACCTGGGAACAGTCTTAGATATGTTACTTTCTAAGACCTAACAACTTGGATTAGAGCCTTGTCCCCTAAAGAGCATTTTATTTACACTCTAATTTTATGCATATCGTTATATCTCATGGTAGGATCTAAATTTCCAAGTATTGCCAAGCCTGTTATAAACTGGCATCAAGTGCTATGGCTGACTTACTGGAGGCCCCATTAATCTTTGCTGCAAAGATAGCATTAATAAAGTTAGCACTCACAGGCTCAAAAGCAAATGGAATTCCCTCATCCCAGCTTACAAACAGATAAATCATCGCCTAGAAGGAACAAGCCACTAAATTAAATTATTCTTTGAAATAATTTACCATCTACCCACTTCAAAAAGTCAGGGAGGACATTAAATGCTGCCTAGTAAGACTGGGGTTTTGTCCAGAAGGACTGAGATTTAGGCTAGTCTTGTCTTAATTCCCTCTCAACATATTTAAAACATGGCTATGATAACTTAAAAACAAATATTTTTTTAACTTAAAATACTTTACAGCATAATTAGGAAAATGTTGATATAAATTTTAAATAAGCCTGGCTAGCTACATGCACACAGCGTTGATTAAGTTCAGGGGCCGCTCCTTTGTCCTCTAGTGATGAATCCTTGATCAAAGATCCTCCCAGAGGATCTTTGGTACCAGAAAACCTAAACAGCAGTGGCAGAGGGGAAGCAGTCTGGTGTGCTGCTGAGGTAGAGACACATTTACCTTGCCATTTAGGAAGCTTCAGCATTAGGGTAATTGTTTGCTTGGCATCTTCCCAAGCCTTGGGTGGGCCTAGCAGTACATTCAGGTGATAGAAGTTTTTTTCTAAAGTTTGTAAAAGTGAGATTTTTGCTTTCGTTTTCATAAAGTAAGCCTCTGAAATTTCATTAGCTTCAGACTTCACAAAATCCAGCTCTGCTGCTGAGATAAGACAAATGAAAAGATCTACATTCTAGCTTATGTGTGATGGTTAAAAAAAATTTAGGTGTCTGTATCAGTGCATGGTTATGAGTCTAACATGGGGGTGGTGAATAGCTTTCCCGATTCGCCCTCCGTTGATTAGTGTGTACATTCAAGGGCTTTGCCCATGTTTACAGTTCTGACTTTATGGAAAATATCTTAGCTCTGTTTCCTTCCTGTGTTTAGCATACAATAATGGTACACATGCAGTGAACACAGACTGTTCTCTCCTATAACAGAATGGTTGTGCAAATAACACAAGGATTTCCCCCCAGGAATTAACTTTATCTGGCAATGTTTTCATTCCGCAATTCCAAAAGGCCAGTTTTTCTATCTCTTCTTTTTCCATCTGAATACCACCACTGTCACCATCACCAATGCAAAATTATCTTTCCTGCAAGACTACACATTCATAATATTTTAATATAATCTAGCTCTAAAGTTTGGTGTCACTATTTACCAAAATTTACCAAATGAATTTCTGAGCCTATTCTCTGTGACATGTCATTTTGTTTTCAAAGAAAAGACAGGAAAGGGAGGATGAGTGTTTGGGGCTGCTTCATTAAACGGTTGGTATGTAAAAGGAATATTTAGATCTTTAGATTCTTTTCTCAATGAGCAAACATTACAGAACCTATTTGCTTATTCACCTTTTACAGGTTATAGGGAAAGCAAAAGAAAAAGAAAAAAAAAAGAATCAACAGGCGTGTAAATCAGCTTTGGGGATGTTTGAATTTTAGTATGTAAGCATTCCCTCTGTGAGATCCAGGTCACTCCTTGAAAGAGAAGATATTAATACCTGACTAACCAGTAAGGGGAAGGATGGGGGTGAGGTCTGTGTGCATTGTAGAGGACCAATCTACGAGTTAGAGGGGCCAAAGTTCAGAAGTGGCTTGACCTAAACAACATTGATTTTAAACATGGTAAATTACCAGATTTGCTGACTCCAAATCCTATTCTCTATTCATTACTTCATGTTGCTCTTTGATGGTGTGTTTGAAAGGGTACAACTGAGTATAGAGTGACATGAAATAGTTATAGGGACTGATTTTTTAGAAAATTCCTTGTAGAAGGAGGAGAATGTGTGAAATATATCTAATGTTAGCAAGATGGGCCACTGGGTCGGTTTTTTTTAAAGGGCATTTTGTTATCATCTTTGAGTTTCTCCTTAGCAAAGATAGAAAGAGAGCTATGAGAACACAAAAGGGTAGAGTGGCATGAATTGTAAGAGATGGAATGGTTATGAAAAATAATGTGTGAGAAAGTGCCCACTTTGAGGAAGACTTAAGGATCCCCAAAAGACTGATAAAAGAGTGCTTCCTAAATGTTTGTCTGAGGCAACCACAGGAAGTTAAAGGTCAATGCTAGTCATTTCAGACATGTTGGAAATGAGTCGTGTCAGTGTTTATGACCCCATCACTTCCCCCGGTTGATGGAGATCACTGGGATCCTTCACCAACAACAGTCTGATTACATAACAAGAAAGCAGTTCTACTTCATTAAGAATTGTTCAAAGAATCTTTGATTGTCATTCGTGGTTTTTACACAACATATTTTCATGAAAATGAATAGTCCAGAGTCAGTTTTGTTTGTTCTTTTTGAGTATTATGAGCTACTAGAATTGCTGAGCTAATTGGAAAATACCGAGCCCTTCATATATGTGGACTTTATTTAATCTCTATGAGAGAATCAGGGGCATGGTAATCTCTTGTTTAGAACCCTACAATATTATTATTATAGGAAAATATTCCCTTTGCTTTACCCAACAAGGGCCATCTTGAGAAACAAGTTTTGTTTCAGTATCTGTGTTGAACAGCAGTTGGTGGAAGCTTTACAGGTGTTATTGTTGAGGAGGTGACTTTAAATTCTTATTTTAGGCAAAAGCATCTGCAAATTAAGACTTCAGAAAGCAGCAGTGAGAAGATCCTCACAGTTCTACTCAGTTGGACAATTCTTCATTACACTGACAGTTTAATTGGGTGTAAAAAGAAATGGCAATTTAAAATCCAGGACTTTAAGTGGGGCAGCCTACCAGTTTTAAAGTTAGTATTGAAAAAAATCAGCAAGACTCAGAGAAGGTACATCTCTAGTCCTCTAGTTAGTTACTTCCTATTTCGTGTGTTCTGTGCTGAAATTGCTCTATCAGATGTGCCTTTTAATGGCAACTTCTGCAGAGGAGTCTGACAATGAAGAGAAGAAATTGAATTCATCATTTATCACATACATATAGATACACATATAGAAATGCTTATTTTTTTGAAAGTTTATTCAATTTAGAGTTTTACTTCAGTGCTTCAAGGATACTGTTCTATTTTAGACGATTTTGACTTTTATTATAAGAGGATAAAATTTTAAAAAAACAAAAAAAGTAATTTTTTAATTTTTATTTTTGGTTCTTTTAAGTAGGAATGAAATGAAGGGAAGGGGTTGCATTTGATTTATCCATGCTTGTATCACCAGTACCTAGACAGGGGTGCTATGAAGCAGGCATTCAAATAGTTATTGGAAATAAGTGAGTAAATTTTCTGAGTTTGTATTGCCTAAGTGACATTTCCAAGGTTGACTGTATCATGGTAATGAGGAATAGAAATAAATGACCTCTATATATCAGGTTTTGCACATCCACTTGATGAGTAGACTTTAGACATTTCTCCAGAATGATACCACTGTTCCTCTACTGAGAAGCATAAAAATTTCAGCTGCCTCTCAGATCATTGATGAGTGCCCCATAAACCATAGAAAGATAGCTGTGAGAACACAAAAGGGTGGAGTGGCATGAAATGTAAGAGATGGAATGGTTATGGAAAAAATGTGTGAGAAAGTACCCACTTTGAGAAAGACTTAAGGATCCCCAAAAGACTGATAAAAGAGTGATTTTATCAGAGACACTAGGCAGACATCGTCTTTCTCCTCTTCCTCTCCCTTTTTTTATCTCTCCTTTCCTTCTTTCCACAAATATTTTAGGTAATTATCTTCAGTATTCATCAATTTATCTACATTGCAGACTTGGATACATTTCATGAATTCTCAGATGGAAATACATGTATTTCTTTTATAAAGAGGGACCATGTTGGGGAAAAAAAGAGGATTTTTAAAGCTAATATTTTGGGGAAAGTTACAGAAAGTAGAATATGGTTGTGTTCATGTGGATGTTTGAATAAATGTCATTTTATACTCTGATAATCCCCAGGTAGACAATTACCAACTAAAAAACTTCTAAATAAAAAAATGACTGTCTGGGCCAATTGCAGTTCTGGATGAGTTTCACATTAGCTGGTGAAGGGAATCTCTGGAACATAGAGGATATAATCACTTCAGCAAGATTAATAATAGTAGACTTCAATTATTAGTTTAGCCAGAGTCACTCAGAGCCAAAACAACAACAACAACAACAGCAGCAACAACAAAAAACAAAAAACTAAGGATGAAACTGCCTAGTCCTCTTTAATAACATCAATAATAACTCTCAACTTGAAGATGGCTCTGTGTATAAGACAGACTGTGAAAATAAGGTATCACTATTTGAGTAGCTTTCAACTCTTTGAATCAGATTGTATGATAAGAACAATCCACAATCTTTTACAAAAAATGGTGAATTCCTTCTCACGTTTGCTATCATTAATAATTCTGTTAACCATAGACCAGAGTGTAGTATCTCATTTACATTATTCTTTATTCAGCTTTTTTCATAAACTCTTAAGAGTTCACTGTTCAGTTTTGGGATACTCCATTCTTTAAAAATCAACTTTAAAATTCCGTAAAGAGATCATTACTATCGAACTTGGAAGGGAAGGTGTTAAATATTAAGTTCAAAAATGATATTATGAGGACCACACATTAGATGAAATTTTAAAAGTGGAATTCCGCCCCCCCCCCCCCAGCTCATTAGCCAGGTTACAATTTTAAAAGTCTCCTGACATCTCAGTACTTCTATAAGCTGGTGGGGACACTGTTGTCTTTCTGACAAGTTCATTGGTCCATTGCAATTCAATTAATTTGTACTAATGGTCCAGTATCCAATATAATCTTAATTTCTCACATAATTAGAAAGTCCAAATATGTTGTTTGATGGTAAAGAGAATTATGGGATGTGTCAGTACTATCTCAATACCTTTGAAGCTGCTTGATTAACTCTTTTTTATAAAACATCAAGATTATTCTTCGTAACCTTCTCCTTAAAGTTTGCAAAAATTGTGTAAACCGCAGAAAATGAATTGTTTTAAATGGCACTATATTGGTTAAGATTTTTTTCTCCATAGAGATATGATCAAGACTGTGGATGTGGCACAAACTAGATAACATATATTGATATTTTATTGAAGCTGTAACATGTATCGATTCTATGTTGAAAACTATGGGAAACCTCTTTAGAATGAGGTAAAGGAATGGAAATCATTATTTTCCAATACAAACACATTTATTATTTGAGGAAAGCATTTTCCTCACATTGATTTTTTTAAAATGTCAAATCAGGGTTTTTTTTTCCCCCTTAACTTTAAGTTATAATGAAGCTATTGCCCTGAGTATATACAGATTGCCATAAATTTTTGTAATTCACTTAAGATGGTCCCAGTCTTATTAGACATTGTTACCCTGAGGCTAGGTTTTTAAATGATGTTCACTAATGCTTATAAAAATATATAGCTAAACTTTTAAAACAGAAGAGTGCCACTTTTCCCAAAACACCATGAATGGCCATTGTCTACATCAAAGAATAAATGAAATGAAAATAGGCCTAATTTGGATATCTTTCTTCATGCTTAAATAAAAGTGATAGCTTACTGTCCCAAAGTGAGCACACTTGATTTTGCATGAGTACTTGGTACTTATTGTGCCCTCCTTGAAAAATTTGGTCTATAAGGTTTAATTGCATGCATGCTCATCGAGCAAACAGACTTGGAGGTATAATCTCTGAGCCGTGAGCTCCCACAGCTCCTATTAATGCTAATGGGAGTTACACATGTGTATTGAAGAGAGTGTAATATAGCCTTTGAAGTTGGAGTTGCTAATTGAGTGCTTTCTTCAGCTGTGCTTGGCTTCAGTGGCTGAGCTGAGTGAGAGTGGTCTAAAATGTCATTCTTTATAAAACCCCCAGGACGTTATCAAAGCCAACTAGCAGCGAAACAGGCAGCTGAAGAAAAAGTCTCTTCCTTCAAATATAGAAAAGAATTAGTAGGCCAAACAAAAGAAGGAATAAAGAAGTCCCAAGAATGGACTTTAAAGTGGCTTGAGCTGGTTTAGTTCAGAAAGTGGGAAAGTAAGAGGTCATTTTTTTTTTTTTTGGTGGAGTGGGGGGTGGGGAGTTGCCTGCTTTGTGTAGATTCTTTGTGAAGTAAGAGGACTACTCAAAACTGAATATTATGTAGCTCTGTCTTGCACATTGGCCAATAAACAGAGGAAGTACTTGTCCCTGTGGTTCCTGGCTGTTGCATCTGAGAAGATGCAACACAGATTAATAGTTGATGCCATAAGGAAGGCCAGGACAAAATTTGTGCCTAGCTCAGTGTAACGCCATTGCTACTTCTGGAAACATAACTTAAATTGCTTTTACTGATAATGGATTAATCATGTCATATTCCTGTCTAAAGCAAAGTATATTACAGGTAATTATGTAGTATCAAAAAACTAATTGCCTTCCAGATTTACCAAACTATGAAGGTCTTCAGGTTTACTATGTTTTAGAGGAAAAAAAAAAAAAAGCATGCAGAAATAACTGTATTCTTTTTTGAATAGGAACTGTTTCTAAGAGGACAGACCATTTATTTGTTTAAGAAAGTTCTTGCAGAGAAGACAGTTGGGCTGAGAATGTAGAAATGTAATTCTTCAGGTCCCTCAGGGGCATAAGAAAAATAACTAAACCAGTTATGAAGCTGGTGGTTGCCTCTGTGGACTGTCATGTAGAAGAGGGATTAGACTCATTTTTGTGTTAGCTCAGACAGCCCAGTGAGGATCAACGAGCGGCAGAGTTTTGGACTGGTCCCAGGAAGAACTCTAGAAAGATCTCAGCTTCCTGAAAATGACCAGAGCGGTTTTCTGAGGGTGCTAGAGAGGCAGGGGTTTTAAGCTTTGTATTAAAAAGTATTGCATGATGAGATCAGAGATTTTGTGGTACTATAATATATTAATATTTCTTTGTTCTCACTTGGATTTTTTTAAAGGAAAAAAAGAGTCATTAGAGGAATAGTTTCTCAACTACTATATGGTTGACGTGCTGAGTTCCCTAAGTCAAAGGCATATTAGTATATTGTAATGTGTACATACTTGGCATTTAGTGTCAGGGATACGACCCATCCTTCTCTCTTTCTTCTCTCTTATTCCAGAAATGGATGATGTCACTGAGATGAAAGAATGCAACTTATTTTTAAAAACACTTGCTATGCAACTTTGTCTTAATGTGTACATAATTTTTGCATTTGTTATTCACTCTTTTCAAAAGCCAGGTGTGTTAAATACCTAGTACATATTGGGTGTCATAGAAGACTAAAATACCCACTCACACACACAATGTATAAGTAAAATATAAGCTCTTTATTAATTGAAGGAATGTTGGGGTTGTATTATTGACTGATAGAATGATAAAGGTAAACATTTGACATCTTAGCTATTGATGTGAGATTATTAATCCTCTTCATGTTGTAAAATTTAATATGTAATATCTAGTACTCTGTAGTAAATCTTAGGAATGCTATTGCTAATCACAGAACATCTTGATTTAGTCATTTATCATAATTTTAAGTAATCACACTTGAGATCATTGTTAAACCATCTAATAGTCTCTCATAGAAAATAATGTGAAATATATGCATTGTTTTCACTTTTAATGTATTCCTTTTTAATTTTGAAGCATATATGATTGATACGTAAATACATTCTGTTTGAAAATATTTCAAACCATATGGAAGTACAACAATGAAAATGCTCTTCCTAACCTCAGAGGTGGCAGTTACTGCTCTATGTCTTTCCAGACCTTTGTGAGTCCACTGTAGTTTAATAGCTGTGGAACGGTACAAATAGGTTTACAGTTTTAAGCTTGTTTTGCTTTAACCGATAGTATTGTATTATATATATAGATTGTTCTGCAGTTTGATTTTAGTTATAGAGCAGTATCTTGCCTGTGTTTCCATGTCAGGACATCTAGATCCACCACTATGAGGCTGTACTGTAATCTGTTGTATAATGAACTACAATTTATTCCACTCTTAATGTCTGTTCATAGGATTGTAATACAGAGCACACGATAAACATTCTTAAGATGTGCCTTTTGAATGCATGTGGTAGGATTGTTGTGGATTGCCACCTAGAAGTAGATTTCGTTTCATTTAAAATAATATCAGTTTGGTAAATTATACATAGAGATTTATAAAATGAAAACTGCTATTCAATGATTAATGCCACAAAAGTAACCTGAACTATAATCATTTGAAAACACTACTTCATAGTGTGAATTACACATCCATTTATATAGTCTTGAAAAGTTATTTTAATGAATATTTTTCACATGTACCCAAGATTCACTTTAGACTTGATGCCTGATGTAACTTTTAATCAGAACTTACTTTTTCTTCGTTTTAGGTGTCTTTTTAGAGTAATTTTCAGGGGGAATTATCTTTATAGACATTGTGTAGACACTTCCAATGAAGGAGAGAAAAGACACCACAAGCAACAAAAATTGACTTCTGTAACACATCCGAATGCACCAGAGACTTTAAGGATGGGAAAAAAACATGTAGAGTCATTAAATGCTATTTTTTAAAGCACCAATGCCCACGTTGTATAGAGTTATTTTCCCTTATGTCAGTCACTTCCACAAAAATAACGCTGTGTAATTGACATAGAAACTCAAAAATACTTAAGAAATTAGAAGTTAATGAAAAACCGAATGCCTAAACCTTTAAAAATTAATAAATTATCTGATACATTGTTTAAATGCCATGATTTGTGCACATGGAGACAGATTAACAGTGCCAAAGCTGCAGCATTCAGTTCAGACAATGTAATAGCAGAGACAGGTAAATACATGCTTGATTTGAGATGGAGGCCTACTGTTGCTTGTAAGTTGACTCGAATGAATGAAGCCAATTGTCCCATGCAGTAGCACCTAAGATACTAACATAGTGATGACGTGGCTTTCAGAAAAGTGTGCCAACCGACTCTCAGCATAAATGCACCAGGCTTGATTTCTTAACAGAAACACATTTCTTAATATTGATTAATTTGGGACCCAGCCGTGATCTTTGGAAAGACATGCAGTTGGCACAGGCTGGCTCTGCGCCTCTCAGTAATTTCCATTATCCCAGATGGATATCAGTTGGAAGAACTTATAGCGTAAGGACCTGACTTGGGTGGTATTCCCAAACAGGGGCGATTGTAGCACTGATTCTTGTAGACTTTTATGCTTCCTGCTGGGGCAGGCTTGCCTGGATTAGCCATTGTCTGTGGTAACCTGCCCAAAGTTGATTAGAGAATTTTACTGTAGACATAGAACTTATCTCATTTTCTTTCAAAGGTGAAACTCTTGGCTTGCTGACCTGGACTGTGAATCTGCCCTTTATGGTGATGACGATGAGAGAGTTTACAGGGAGAACAACCTCCCTTCTTTATGTGTCTTATTACGATCTGCAGCATGCAGGAAAGTAGAAGAAAAGGACACCTTGTTTCCTTTTAGAGAAAGGCTGAGACTAGTGCCACTTGTACTTGGATGGTTCTATCAGCCTCACTTTGCCCAGAAGGAGTTTGCATCCTCTTCCTACCTCAGTAAGCTTCCCTCCCAGATAATCACATTCAGCAGCCCCACCATGCTTCTACTTTATGTTTAGGTTGGAAGCCTTGAGATTTCCCTTGACTCGTTCCTCTGTCTGTCTTTATGCATTCCCACATCATAGTTTACACAATGACCCTTGTATTTTTCCATTTCTTCTCATTTTGCTACCAAGACCTTAAGTAAACAGAGTTTTCTTTTTCCTACTGCAATAGCTTTTCAAATGCGCTATCCTCAGTCTCTCATGTGCCCCTCACTTATCCCAGATGTACCCTTTGCTCATAGACGCGAGTTCGTTCACTTAACCTTGACATGTAAAAAAAAAAAATGCATATTTTTCAGTGTTCTTTGAATTGACGAGGTAAAACACATACAACTAAAATAGTAGAACATGAAATGTAAATATAGTTACTGGGTGAATTATGTAAAGAAAATATGTTTTATAAGATATGTAGATACAGAAAAACTAACATTGTTAAAACTTGTTCTTTTGAAAGTCTTAGCATAATGCTATTTCTGCTCTTTTTATCGTTCACCCTTTCTATGTTCCAGAAATCTATACACCTTCACCTTCTAGTGATTTTTTAAAATAGAAAATGATATGTAAAAGTGGCAATCTGTCAATATTTGTGATAATAATAAAATATTTTCGATGCCTGGAATAGAATCAGGCTAATTTATCTTTGGGCCTTTTGTCTTCAAATTGAATAATCATCTCCCCCTTTTCCCACTCTATAGGGGTTGTATTATCATAAAGAGAAGGGTTTTTAGTAAATAATTAGATTTATTTTACTTATAAGAAGTATTATCTTTTACATATTTTACTTGTTTCATCAGACATTTGAATGGAGTATCAAGCAAAGAATAAACCATGAATTTAGATTGAAAGATCATATTTCAGCTTTAAAACATAAAATCATCATGGATGTTAATGTGGAAAATTTTTAATATCATTACCTAGGCTTAGAAAAATTTGCTTCCAGAATGGCAACAGTTGGCTAATAGAGTTATTTTTCTGGGGCTTGTTTTTATATTTTTTCCCTCTCATCTAAACTAGATCACTTCCTGTTATAAAGTTTAATGAAATGGTCATATGGGGAAAAAGAACTGTCAGGAAATTAAAGCTCTCCTAAAAACTGAATAGAATAACACAGTAGAACTAGATTGAATGGAATAATCTCCATATGGCTTAAAATAGTGAATGAAGCTGCAGTGGTATGCCAAAGCAGGGACTTGCCACAGGGCTGTTAAATATTTATGAGTAAATACTTTAAATGCCATTCTGTGATGTTCAACATATCCACTTCTCATATAACACACAGTGCTATTTTACTGTGCATATAGAATATTTAAATTTTAAGTTTGCCTGACAAAAGTGAAATGTGGAAAGAACCATCAGGCCTTGTCTTTCGCTTGGATTCAGACATCTGTAGGAGATCATGTGGTATGTATAGGACACTGGACTGGCCGTCAGAAAAACTAGGATCCCATTCTAGGATCCACACTCCATGTCTAAATCACGTTAGCCAAAAACCCTAACGCTTTCAAAGCTTCAGGTTTTTTCCTTCCAAAGACTGAAATTAACAATAATAGCCACCATTAATTGAGCACTTACTATGCACCAAAAACTATATTAAGTACTTTACAAAAATATTTCATTTGCTTTTCACAGCAATCTTGTGTAGTATCTCTGCTTAACAGATGGGAAACTGAAGTTTAGAAAGTCTAATATCCATACAATTAATAATAATAATAACTAATAATAATAGGCTTACGAAAACCATGCTACTATGACTACATGCTAAAAATACATAGTTTTTATACTTACTAGCCACTTTATACTATGTATTAGCCCATTTAATCGCAATAGAAGTCCTGAGGGGTAGGTAGGGATTTTTTTCTCCCTTTTACTAATGAGGATCCTAAGGTACAGTGAGCCTTAGTAGCTCAGCTTATAATTAGAGCTTAATTATGAAGCCAAGTTGGTCTTATTCTACATTTGTATGTAAATTTTTAATGTGGGAAATATCCTGAAATATTTTCCTCTGCATTATTTATAGAAGGAGAAAATAGATATGGCTAATAAGGGAAAATGTCAAGTGATTAAGAGAAAAAACATAAGACATTTAAAGTCCCTTCTATTTCTTTTAATTATGGTAAAGAATTTATTGAAAAATGATTTAAAACCCACAGCCTTAAGCATTTTTTAGTACAATAAAATTAAATAGTAATGATCAAAGTTAGATTTTTTGAAAATTGAATGTTTTTATTTAATTTTATTTTTTAAGTGCCCTGTTTAAAGAGGGATGCTGCGTTGCTTGTGTTCCGTGGACTCTTTGGATGATCAGAGACCCTCACAAAGTTGCAGCAGCATCTGTGCATGCATCGAATATTTATTCTGTTTCAGTTGTCATGTTACCTGCTTGTCATTTATTAGCTCAGTTTATTCCCATGATAATCCTACCAGACCCATCTGAAATTATGATAGAAATTAAGGTGAGATAAAATGTCCTAAAGTGCAAAGTATGGAGCAGAGCCCAACTTTGAACAAATCCAGACTTCAGAGCCCATATCTTTTTCCTGCACTATGCCGCTAACTTTTTTAGGTGACCTACCAACCATCCAGTCTAGTGCTGCCATATTACCATGCTTAGGTTCTGAACTCCGCCAAGCACATGTGAAGTTATAAAATTAACATGTCTCATCTTCCTAGAACATCAACTTTACTCAGATTTAAGGGGAACAAGTGTTATTTAACATTTAAAATTTTCATTCACCTTTAAGATGAAACGAGATATCTTAGAACATTTGATGTAGTTTTTATGGTTGCCCTTAGGCTTTGCCCACAGATCTGACTTGAGGGATACCATGTGAAAAACACTGAGAGGCCTGTTCTTCATCTGGTTACTTCATTGAAAAGTTATGCTGTAGTCTCACCAATACGTAAAATGACTCAGCCATGTTGATTTGTGCTGATTCTTTCTCTTTGGGCCACTTATTCTTTCCCAATATAGAGTTAAAAAACATATGGCCTGATTCATGAAGACCCCGGAAGTAAAATGCCCAGAATCAAGATATTAAAACCTACAGAATTAAAATAATCAAGAGAGTTCTTAGACATATTTAAAAAATTCTATTTATGTCATTAATTTGCCATCACTAATCTAATGGGGATCACTAGTCATTCACTAAAGCCAGTGGAGAATTTCCTGTATTCTGACTAATTTAAAAATGGGCAGCTAATTCAGATCTAGGATCCTGCTGTTGAGAAGTATTCTTACCCAACTTGCTGAAAAGAGAAAAAAGGAACACATTATGCAGATGTGTGTGCCTTAAAAGTTACTCTGCTTTAATTAAAAGTACTGTTTTCCTCTTAAATTTTATAGCCTTATTTATTGTAATACTAATTTAATAATCTAACATAGGTATCATTATTTTTTACATGTAGAAATTACTGATAGAAAGTTTTCTAGCATGTGGCTTGGGCTTTACTGATTTAAATGTTAAATGTGATATAAAGAAATACCTATGGAGGGTTTGCTTCATTTTGGATCAAGCTCATTCCTTAGAAGGCTAATAAAGGTTGTGTGTGATGCCTTACAGAGTTTTGAAGGCAAAAGATCACTTGTAGTAAAACTGTTGAAGCTATTATTATGTGCCAGGATGTTCTGAAATTTTGGGAGCTGAGGCAAACTATTGTATGCTTTATGGTCTCCTCCTACCCAAACTATACAAATAACTATGTAATGAAAGAAAAAAGAAAAAAAAGGCAGCTAATTCAGATCCCAAATGGCATGCAGCAGGGGAAGAGTAAGTCAGAAGAAGATATGGCAGGGCTCAGGGTCTCAGTGATTCTAAGTGACAGTCTGAGAATATGCCAGTTGCTTAAGGAGTAGTGTGTGCTTTTCTGGGTGACCAGATGGCCCTAAAATGCACCACAGTGATGCTTTGCTAAGTGACATTATAGCGTTTGGAAATTTATCATGCTTCTCCTACCGAAATTCCTTACTGGGAATGCCGTATGCTATTCCTCTTCTGGCATAAGCAAAATACTTTGCTAAAATGTTATACTATGTAGATTTTCATGTCTGTTTAAGACAGCTGGGTAATTTGAATCTCCAACTTTCACTTTGGGGCTTGAATAATTTAGTTAAACTATTTTGTTGTCCATGCGAAGAGGGTAATGTCGATATCTTCACTTTTTAATTATGTGGATACATTCTATATGAAAGTCTAGAATCTTGAGAAACTGGTTGGAAATTCTAAATCCTCTTCTGAGCTGTGTGTGGACTTAAATAACAAAAGCATTGTCTTGGCGCATGTGGTTACAATGCACTGTTGTATACTGACATCCTATAATCACAGATATTTGTAGCTTAGATGTGGTAGGCACTCTCTATATTAAATTGGGTTATACATGACACTTGAACATGCAGCAAAAAAATAATAATAATAGTGTCTCATGAAATCAACCACATAACACTAAAACATCTCTTAAGATTATTTTTAGTGCTACCTTAAAATTATAGATCTTAGATTTGCATCTCACTATAATGAAATGAATATTTGTCCGTATTATTTAAATAGACCTTCTTTAGCAGCATAAGTACGCTATTGATTGGTTGGTCATCCTCCATTGCATATGGCATTTTAAGCAGGGACCATTCCTTTTTCTACTTTTATCATTGTTTTTATGAGTCACTCTACTTCAGCCCCAATCAGGCTTCTGTTGAAATTAAGCGTTCAGAGTTTCCTTACCTGAGCTACTGTATTCTTTGTAGGAGGGATACCCAAATCAAGTCTAAGGGATTGTGAAGGAACTTCCTTGTAAAATGGGTTTGGTTAACTTGGATTCAATCATTGTCTAAGTCAGCAGTCCCCACCCTTTTTCACACCAGGGACCAGTGCTCCTATGAGAATCTAATGCCTGATGATCTGAGGTGGAGCTGGGGCGGGCTATGATGCTAGAGCTAGGGAGTGGCTGCAAATACAGATGAAGCTTCACTTTTTTGCCTGCTGCTCATCTCCTGTCTTGCAGCCCAGTTCCTAACAGGCCACAAACCAGTACCATCTAGGTAATGTGTTTTGTTACTATTTTGAATAAAGTATCTAAAATTTACATTGTGACAACTAAACAGGGAAGAGAGATAAAATTATTGTATAGCTATAAAAAAAATGACCTTTCTATAAGGAAGCAAAATAAAAAGAATATTTAGTGTGATGTTGTGAGGCAGGAGAAGGGGAGCTGTTTGGGAGAAGGAGGAGAAAGGCAGGACGAGTTTTAGAATATCAGGTACCATGTAGCACAATAATGCTTAGTGTACTAAATGGCATCAGGAGTCGTTTTCCCTCCTTCTAGAATTACTAATTTACTCCCTGAAAGTAAATTGATAACATTTCATCTGTTTTACATATGTTATGATCTAGATTTCTGATGCCTTTACATAAGGAACATAAATTTTTATATATGCTTGACATCTCTTCACTTGTTAGGTAGAGACCCATGTAAGATACTATCCTCAGGTAAATGATTTTCCTTCTCTTGGCCTCTTTTCTGTTCTCTATAAAATGTGAGGACTAGACTGAGGTGATCTCTCTCAGATTCCTGCTGGCACCAGCATTCTCTAATTATAGACTCTTGCTGATTGGCTAGTGTGAGAGGTGTGTGTGTGTGTGTGTGTGTGTGTGTGTGTGTCAAATTCCTATTCAGACCACTTCCCTCATCCCTTCTTTTCCTCCCTTCAGAACTTGCTTACTCCTTCCCAGCACTACATCCCAAAAAGGAATTTCTGAAGACATTCCTCCACAGAGACTTTGTCCACGTATATAGATCCATTTGTTCTTAGACTTAATAGAGACATAAAATGGAAGTGGAGAGAAGAATCCTTTTAGGTTCTTGAGGATGATTTAGTAGATTCTGCCCCATCCCTTTTCCTCAAAAAGGGACTCGTCCATGTTATGGCTCTCCTTATGCACTTAATTATGTGTCGCCAGTTGTATCAGAGAGGCAACTGGAATAGCAGAATGATCAACAACTAGTAAGTATAATATGCTTATGTTGGCTGAAGTTCACGGAAATGAGCAGAAAGGCCTCCAACTGGTATATATATGTCCGTTAAAGCAGAAGGTAAGGGCACGAGGGCTAAAGGCAACCAACGTACACTGATTGCATATCATGTACAAAGGCACACTGGTAGATGTTTTAGGTACATTCTGCATTCAACAGTATTCTCGAATGGTTCACACCATTCCTATTTTTGAGGAAACTGAGGCTTCCAGAGGTTTGTTAATGTGCCCAAAGTTTCACAGTAACTAGCAAATCTGGAATAGAAACCCCTGTTTTCTGACTCCAACCCCTGTGTTTTTTCAGTGAAATGAAAACCTATAATCTTAGACCCAATGGTTTCAGGTCATCTGAATAATTGTTTTAGTGAGGTTGAAAACAGCTCTCAAAAATTTTCCCTAGTTCAATTGAGTGAGCTCAAAGAACAGGCAAAACTATGATAATGAAGTAAAATTTACAACCCATTAAACCTAAGCCAATAGTTAAGTCCAATTATGCTTAGCACTTTCAGCTTACATAAATATTAAATTGTCAGATTTAATAAACTTCAAAGTTTACTCACCCCACATTCTTCCAAGTTCACTCTTTTAAGGTCTGCTAAAGCATATTACATTTGTAAAAAGCTTTCCTACTGAAGTGGTTGATACAAGAGGAGTTCAGTTGTAGCCCTGGATTTGAGGAATATGGGCAATGCATATTTTGACAGTTTGAGGGTGACCTACAGTGATCCACATAATAGATTTAAAAGATGGTAGCTTTTTTTTTTTTCTTTAAAGAACTTAAGAACCCAGAAACCAGTTACCATCGGTCCTAAATAAGTTGTTTACCCACCATGCCGCCTCCTCCTCTGACTGGTCCTTAAACACCTAGCCCTCAGGGTACATACTATAATTTTTGTCCATATTTTATGTATGCTGTCATTTGCTTCCATGTCTTTAAGGACCAACATCTTGATCCTTATTCTTTTTCCCTAAGCTGCGCCCAGTAGTTCCAATAGCTCACTGGGTATCGACACCAACGTATATTGCAGTGATCTCAAAGTGAACATGTTAAGAACTGAACTCATTTTCTCTCTCATTTCCTCTACTTCCCATTGCAGTTAATGGTACCACCATACACCTAGTTTTATAAGTCTAAAAACTCATGGCCTGCCTTGATCCCTCTTTTGTCCCTGGTTCCATAGAACTAAATAGGCAATAGCTTCTGTCAATTTTACCTAAGAAATATGTCTTAAGTTCAGTCCCTTTTCATCTTACCTTTGGCTGGCTTAGCTAAGATACTCATTAATGCTTTTGGAAACTTTGCAATAAATCTTATCTGCTTTCTGTTCCTGACATCTGTTCATCTATTGCCAACTTTGATATCATTCCCCGGTGCCTATAGGGTAAAATCAAAACTTCCTTAGAATGGCCAGAGTCCCTCGCTAACCTCATCTCTGGCTACTATCATCTCGTGAAATGTACTTTACGGTTTTCTAAGACTAAAATCCTTTTTATTCTTCGATGTCATGCCATTCTTTCACAATTCTCTGCCTTAGCATAATGCTGTTTCTTCCTTATCCTACCTTTTATTCAAACAATTAGTATTTATTGATTGAAAAATCTTTCTTTGAAAAATCTGCTATTTCTAATTGTTTAATTGTCCCTTCTTGTGTTCCATCATGGCACTGTGTTCTTTCCTCCCTTGTTTGTTTTTATACCTCTTTATATAAGTGCCTTACCTACTTTCCTGGGAGGGTCTTAGGATTAAAGACTATATCTTATTGGTTTTTGAGTTCCTACCTTTACAGCAGTACTTGACACATAGTCCATTGTCAATGAATTTTATTAATGAGTGGATATTCTGAAAGCTGAATGTGAAAAGAAGCACACGTTCAGCAAAGGATTAATTTTGGATGTTCTCAGTGTTTTCAGGACATTAGTAGAGACTTTGATATACAACTGATGGAATATATCTTCTAGTGCTAATACTTTTAAATTTAAAACATATATATTATTATAGACAACCAGAAGACCACGAAAGCATCTTTCATACATACCAGTGGCCACCCTTTTAATCTGTTAGGTTTTTCATTAAGGGATTTCAATATGATTTCAGCATGACTGAACTGTGAAATATTTACATTGGGAAGCCATGTATAATCTTTTGTTTCCTATAAACTTCCCAGAGTATTTCTAATCAATATATATTTATTGATAGATCGATTATCTCAGTGGATAGAAGAGTTAGGACATGTACCTTATGTCAGTATCCCTTATAAGGAACAGCTATCATTAAACTTATATTCTAAATGGATTTAATCATCTAATTGCTTGCTGAACTTTAGTAACTATATTGGAGAGCATCTCAACAAATACATGAAGTAGTTAATCTAAGAAATGGGGTTTGAGGTGCTTAGGTTCTTCTGTCTTTTCTTTTATTCAAGTCATGGAAAAATGTTCTCAACTTAGTGAGCAAGCCAACACATTAAGAGGGGCAGCCCCAGTGTTACAAAGTAAATAGTCTCTAAACGGGAAGGAAAGCTGTCTAAAGGGCAATATACCAGCATCTCCACCCACACCAAGAGTTTAAACTGCAATCTAAGTATAATATAATATCTATGAAAGGTTGATTTTTTCCTTTTCCTTTTATTGCAATTATAATAAAAGCAACCTTTAATCTAGTTTAATCTAATAATTGCCTGTGTAGTTTCCCTGCTGATGTTTGCGAAGAGTAATGAATGATTTTACTAAGACTAAATCGAGCAACTTATAAATGATGAAACCTCCAAAGTCAATGCAATTTCATTAAATCATTATTAGTTTCTGGTAAGGATTATAACACACTTTCCATGGAATACAAATCAGCTTACAGGTAGTAAAATGCTATTTATAATTAAACATGCTCTTTGAAAGCTAAAAATATATTAAAGCAGGCTCAGTTGCTGTATTTTGTTGCAGTGTTGTTAGAATCTCTTCATCTCCAAATGGCAGCAGTCTGAAGAAGACTAAGAAACTCAATGGTGGGTTTAATTAAAGAAGAATGTATTGAATGTATATATATATTGAGATGCATAGAGACAGATGTAATTAAAGCTATGATAGAGATATAGATGGATATGTTCTCATCTATATCTATATCTGTCAATCTATATAGCACATATATAATAAATGCATGCATTATATATATTTTTTTATTTGGACTGGGGCTGACTCTAAAAAAATATTAATGGAAATTATTTCATTCAGGTTGACAGCCTTTTCTATTTAAGGTTACCTGTAGTGTCTGAACACATGAGAATATATAAGGGAGATCAAAGAGAGAATTTTTTTTGTTTTTATGCCAGATAAAGCATGCTGATTCCTCTTGTGTACTTAAATTTAAAAATTGTTTGTAGTTTAAAGAACTCACCATCTCACATAATAGGATAGTCTCTGGTATAAAACGATAGTCCTCGTAAGCTTTCTAGTAAGGTTATATCATATGGCAAGAGTCATAAGTCAAGAAAATAAACAAAAACGGCCGAAAGCCACCTATGTCATATGTAGCCTAATTAACAATCCTTAACTTGCTAAATCATTTAATATTTTGAATTTAAGAATCACTTCCCTGTCTTCCTCACCTTCCAACTCATCTGCTCTTCCAAATCTATACATAACTGGAGAGAAAAGGCACTGCCACAGGCTTTTACAACTAGGTCATGTGAAAGTCCCAGGCGTCTTGGACAAAGAGGAAGATGCAAACCATTTTTGTCTAAGGGTCACTGGCCCTCTACAAGTAGGCATAATTCAAAACACTTTGTGAAAACATGTTAACAGTTTTACATTTAGAATGATTGGCTTAATTGAAAGGGTGAAATGCCAAAATCATTTACAAAAGGCACTTGGCTTTCTATCCTTTCAACAGTTTGTTGGATATTGTGCTCTGGATAAGTGTAGAGAGAGAGTTCCCCTCATATTCCATTTCTCCTTGCTCTGAATCTTCTGTTTGTGGGACATTATCAAGTGTCGGCGACTGTATATAGAGCTAGAGTTCTGACCTACTATCCTTCTTTTACATGTATTGCATTGTATCAACATTGTCAGTATCTCCAATTCCCATTCTCTCTAGACTGAGACCCCTTAAGGTGGATCTTGTCCCTTTATTCCTAGATACCTTAACCTAATACAATACCTGGCACTTAATAGGTGTTTGATACATATTTCTTGGCCGATCGACCTAATTAATAAGTAAAAGATTTTCTGAGGTTTCATTTTTCAACATTGATTATAGTACATGCTTTTGATCATTCTGTTTAAGAATTTGCTCTGTTATGACACCGTCAATCAATAGAAAGAACACCATCTACAGGGTAAAACTAGTCCAAGTCATAATGGCCCAGTATTCCCCAACTGGTGGATAAATAGGGCAACTCAGGCCAAAATTTGTAGACATTTAAGATGGACCTGTTAATGTGGAGGAATAATTGAACATGACCATTCAGGAAAATGTATATGATAGTACTGCTTCTTTTTTAAACATCTCAGACTCTTTTTCATTTAGCATTCTTAATTTTTTTTAAATTTAGCATCATTACGATACATTATGCACTTGCGATTTGTTCTAAAAAATCACATTCGATATGTTAAATTAAGAGCGTAGTAATTTATTAAACAATAATTGTGAATTCACTGATTGAATTATATTTAAATGTTATAGTTTTTATTATAGAGTTCTGAAGCTGAGAAAATAGAAACAATTCAACATCTTTTGCGTTGTGTGAATTTTGTGTTCTATACATTTATGAGGGAGGAATTGAGAAAACACAATAATCCTAAGGAATTTATTCAGTTTTCCAGTCTTACTGCTTCCATCAGATTTGCAGATACAGAAAGTGTTTCATAGCCACCTTCTACTTAAACTGTTTGGGTCTTCATATCTCGATACCTTCAGGACCCTAAAGTAAAGTAAAAAGTTTTCAATTAAATTCCAACCTCTTTCTCTTTTTTCCTCGAAGAGTGTTGTTGTTGTTGTTGTTGTTGTTGTTGTTATCATCTTTGCCTCCAGGTTTTACTGTGTTTATAGCTGGGATTAGTAATTCCAATTCTGCTCATAGATTGATAACCCAATTGCTTTAACTCCTTGGAAGGCGGACATTTCCCTGAGATCAGACAATTTGGTTTTCTTTGCAATGGCTCTTTCAATGAAAAATCTTCTCCTTTACACTGTGAAGGGTATTTTATGGTGCTCTGAAAAATGAGCGAGGTTGTATATTTGATAATTTTGGGGAAGAATTGATGGAATTGAAATGCATAATCTCATAGAAAAAGCATGTTTATAGCATTTCCTAATGGTCAAATAGAGCAGACTACTCTTCTGTGTTGGCTGATTATGTATTCCATCTTTTAGTATTTTTTTCAGCACTTTGACATTTTTCCGGTACTGGTTATTCTTTTTGTGATAACCTCATTGTAGGAAATTGGGAGAATGTAGGAAAATATAAAGAGGTGAATTAAAATAATTCTGATCCTATGACTGGAATGAACACTGTAAACATATTAAAAGATATTCTTCTAAGCTTTATTATGTATGTTTATAAGTTTTAATGCTTCTCTGACTATTAAGGAGATAAAATGGTCTCTTCTTTATTTATTCCCAAAAGAAGGGATCTTAAAATATGAATATTAGTATTAGTAACATTGCCTTAAAAATTAGTTAATGAAAAGACAAACACAGTAATTACTTTTTAGTAATCATTTTTGTTCATAAAAATTTAGTAATTTATTTGTAATTTTGTTTATTATGATACATGCCTTGTGTCTTTAAACAAGTTGGCCCAGGAAAAAATGGTAAATCTTTCTTTTAAATAATAAAAAAGATTCTGAGATAATGGATTATACTTGTCACAAGAGTTTAATGAAGAGTGAAAAGAATTATCTGAATGTTTTACCAACACAGATTCTGTAGCTATGCCAAGTCACGTAAGTCTTTGGGAATGGAGGCAAGGCTATAGCTAGGGTTCTCAGTGTCCAGGGCCATATTGGATAAAGCAGCAGAGCTGTTTGGCAACATCATTGAGCATGAAATTGATATTGATTTAATGCCCAAGAAAAAATGTTCTGAAATCTGAAATGTATTTCTGAATGTAAACTTGAATGCATTCTTTTTGAAAAAAAATTATCTCATGTTATTTTCTCTTTGTTCTGGGTTCTTCCTCCAATTTTATTTATTTTTTAATCTTTTTCTTATATTATTTATATAAATGCAAGGCATCCTGAATTCTGGAAAAAATACAAGTTTATTTAGAAATTCATAAATTAAATAAACAAAACCTATGTAGTGTAGAGTACAGATATAGTAAGTTTTCTTGAACTAAAAGGTGATTGGTAAAAGAGAATACAAAAAAGAAGAATAGGAAGAAAGTTAGCTATTTGAACTTATTTTAGATAGATGTTTTATCTCCTTTCTTTCCAGTTTTTGAGACTAAGCTTCGATCCTTGTAAGCCATATTATTGACTGATAACACAAAATCTGGTCTTCCAGGGTTGAATCTAGGAAAACAAACAAACAAGCAAATCCCACTTAACTCTTTACTTTGGGAATAAATGAAAAGAAAGAATTGAAAATGACAGTCATTTGTAATTTATGATTGTAATTAAAAATACACTTGCTTGTCCCTGTTACAGTTGATTTCTTTGAGAAAATCTACCATATTTTTAGTATAATTAATAGAAGCCATAAATCTTTGCAAGCTGTTTCTGGTAACAGCACAGTAATATAGGAACATGAGGTTTTAGGATGACATCCTGTTAGATATTTAGTTAAAAATTTCTTGCACCATTTAATAAATGTGCTAAATGGAGTCCACCCACAGCACATTAAAAATTAAAGCTATCAAAAGTTTACTTGGTTTCTCAATACTTTATGTAGTGAAGCTATACTTTTACATAATAATTATTATTTGTTTTCTTAGCTTAAATAGGAGATAGTTATTATAGCATTACTTGTTCTTTTAATTTTTTAAAATGTAGCCTGTGTTTGAAATTCCTGATATTATCATAATACCTATATATCATATAGGTAAGTATATATGAAATATATCTTATTTATATATAAATACTTGTCACAGAGTTCAAATATATATGTATGTATTATAAGTACTTTCTTTTAATTGAATTTTATGGATATTTGCTGTTTCTAGAAGTTGCGTTTCCTAAAGTGCTATCTATAATAGCTCTTTCATTGAAAATGTGCCATTTCTCTTAAAGATATGATCTAAACATTTTAAAATAGAGTTATTACATCAATAAGAAATAAAGTGTAACTAGGCATTTATACAATTGATATAACACTGCCTCTTTCAGAATGTTATTAAGATGTTTCCCCTTCAATTCTCTGAAAAATTAGGAATTTATAAGGCAGACCTAATATAATTCTGAGAAGATACAGTAGTATACCTACTGTCTTGAAGTCTGGAAACTTTCTTTCTACTTAAAAGTAAAAATAACAACAAAGATGAGTTTACAATATACAGAGCTTAAATGTCCACCAGTCCTAAATATCTGGTGGTCCACACTAGTGGTCCAGGGAAACCATGACTTTATTGTGAATTAATAGTTAAGTATCTTCCATATCAGGTAAAAGTTTACCATCTTATTCTTAGTAAAACTTGACTCACAAAAAATAATAATCACTCATACAGGACCCTTTTTAAGTAAAATGTTTCGATTGAGAATTTGATTTCCTGTATAATTTTTAAAAATATTTCTGGTGGTATGATTTTTCCAAAGAGGTCCTCATCAATGAGATTATTTAGGCCCTTTCTTTGGCCTTGGCCTTCATTCCCAGGCTTGTCTTCTGCTACTTCTCCATTTCTTCCTTTCGCACCAGCCATTTAAAATTCTCTCAGTTTCCCAAATGCACACTTATTTATGACTCTAGGAAATGTGTTTATAGTTGTCTGTATTGTTTTTCTTTATCCCCCCTGCCAACTACCCATCTTTTAAACTCCAACTCAAGTACTACCACCTGTCTTTGATTTTCTTTGGTAGAATTTATCACCTATTTCTTGAATTTATACTATTATACAATAGCTCCATTAACTCTTAGCATGTTAAATCATTATGTGTCATCTCTTAGGCACTCACTAAGCCAAAATCTTTAAGTATAGTAATCTTTATGTCTTTACCATTTATCTCAGTATCCACTGCTCAATATTCAGGCAATGCAACCTTTGTTGAGTTAATAAAGGAGACACTTTAGGAAATCTGCTAAATATGTAAATTAGATACCTTAAAGAACTGTGAATTTGAGAGAGTCAGTGTCTCTAGTATGAATGCTGTTGGTGTTGCTAATGCAAGATGAACAGTCGCCATCCTTGATATATCTGTTCTACAAATGGAGAGCTATGCACATTCCCAGTCCTTGATTCAAGTCCTTGATTGTGAATGACAAGCAGTCATTCTACTTTTTAGAAGCATTGTTTATTATATTATTACTGACACAAGGGTGCTTAGATTGGTTTTAAAGTTCATTCAGCTAAAGGAAGAAGCTATTACATGTGAGCTAGTTAGGTTTAGAATTAGGGGATTATATTTGGAGGAGTATTCTGAGTTTGAGTACTTGTTTGAGGAAATGAATTAAAAGAATTGCCTAGAAAGAGGGCATCAACTTTAACTGGGATAGTTTAGCATCAATACAAGTGTGTCTGGTTTGTGGTCTACATGTTCAATACGTCTTATTTTTAATTGTCACAGTTCTTTTAAATTCGAAATTCCATGTTAAAGTCATTATACGTAATACTTTTGACCCTATGTGTTTCATCAGAAAGTCATTTTGCTAAATATATGATATTGCAAAAGTGGATTCAGTTAATTCTATAAAATCAACAACGATCTGTCCAAATTTATTTCTCCTCTGCCCAGAAATTTGTACTACTTTAGCCAAATCTCAACTTGAAGGAAGACAATTGAACTATGCTTATTAATGGCCAACTAACTCTTTAGACTGCATTATATAGTGAATACAGAGTTCAATTAAAGCTTGATTTGCAATTATACCCTATATCTGAACTGAAATTCTGTAACATATAATATGAATGAGGTTGTTATTACAATTTGGTTTGCTCTCAAGGCTCAAGGAATGGCAACTTGTTCATTACTCTTAGACTTGGTGCATTAGCCAACTAAACACTTATGAATTTGGTCTTTAGAAATTCTTTAAATAATCTCCAATTAAATCACTTGGAAAAAGTCCACCCTCTCCCACATTCTTTCTCCCGTTACTTCCATTTTCCATAAATTGTTCTATTTGATTTTGATTGCAATCAAGCAGTTATCGTTTGAAAATTAAAACAGGCTTGCCAATAAAGATCAGTGTATAGAAGACACTGATGTCGGACTGAGGCTGAGTGAACTCTTCCAGCTGAAGAGTGACAGGTGTTTATTCCTTTGAAAAACCTTTGCGTATCAACAAAGCAGTAGTGAAATAAGACTTCGATTATAATAGTTGTGGTAAGCCGAATAATGTCTGTCCCTCCAAAGATGCCTGGGTCTTAATTCTTGGAAACTGTGTGTGTTTTACCATAAAAGGCAAAGGGAATTAAGGTTGCAGATGGAATTAATGTTAATAATCCACTGATCCCAAGATACGGGGATTATTCTAGATCATCCAGGTGAGGCTAATATCATCATAAGAGTTCTTACACTAAAGTCAAAAGAGTTAGTGTCAGACTGATTCAGTCTAAGGAACAGTCAGCTAGCTCTTGCCCTGAAACTAGAAGGGGGCTACACACTAAGAGAGGTGGCCACTCTCTAGATGCTGGAAAAGGCAAGAAAATAGTTTCTCTCCAGAACCTCTAGAAAGGAACGCAGCCCTGCTGACACCTTGATTTAACTCAATGAGACCTTTACAATAAGTTAGGACAATAAGTTAAAATTTTTTTATTGTTTTAAGCCACTGAGTTTCTGGCAATTAATTACAGCATCAAAAGGAAACTTAGTTTTATTCAAATTACTCTACTTTTTAGTCTCCAACTTATTAAGTTCTGATATAAATCTTTAGTAGTATTTCCTTATTTATTACTCATGTGCCTTTGTGACCCCTGCTCTTACACTGAAGTAACATTTTGAGAGTTGCTTTGAGTAATTCATTTGTTTGAAAACATCCATTGAGTTCATACCTAGTGCCAGTCGTGGGGAACACAGAATCTTTGTTGGGTTCAGGTTGGGGTGAGAAATGGAAAAAGCAGCTATAGGCTTTAAATGTAGAAATAAAATATCTAGGAATAGAAGGATAAGATAGGAGAAATTAGTAAACATATTGTCCATAAATGGAAAAGCCTAGTGCATGTAAAAAGTGCATACGACTCACCGCCTGATAAGTCTACTGCATAACCATATTTTAGGATATAGCGCACAACCATTAATATAGTCTCCAGATACTAGATCATGGAAGGCATAAGCAGCCTCCTCCAAAATAAGGCATTATTATTCTTAAAAGCCCACTCTTATATCACCCTTGCAGATCTCTTATATCATATTAAGGACTCTTTTATTTTATTTTATTTTAATTTAATTTTATTTATTTTTTTTTATTTTAATTTTTAGCTATTTTTGATCATAGCTTAAGGGAAGGCTATATCTACATCAGACACTTTGACCATCTGGTTTCTATTACGAGCCTTTACAAAATCAATTCCAGCTAATTATGACTGTATACTATCTATATACCCTTGAGTATGGCCATATTCAGTTTGTGAAAATCAATGCTCATAACTCCAGTAATCCTTTGTTCCCAATGACCAGTCATTATTCATTGACAGTGTGAAAACAAGCAATTTCTATTTGTTTCCAATGTGATTTCTTTCCTGGAAATTTTTCAATTTACATTTCCCAAATTGGCAAATGCACATTTGAAATTTCAGCTAGCCACAGTGAGGCTTCAACGACGTTCATTGAAACCTACGAAATGTTGTAACAGGTTGTGTGGGCACAGTTCAGGAATCAGGAATGTGTCAACTTTCTCATTCAAACGGAAGCATGACTTTAGCGATTTCTGATGGCAGACATGCCAAGGCATCCAAGTACCAGGACGCTATCCAAAGCAAGTTCCTGGGAGGAAGAACTCGTGCTGGGAACTCACTGTCAGCTTCAGAGATTGGTTTGTGTTCCGAACTCCATGTTCTAGTTTTTTAAGTCACAAATAGCTTATGGTGACAGTAAATTCCTACTACAAGCACCATTTTATTTTCAACATTGTTAATTCAGATAAATATGATTAGGTCAGAGGGTTTTCACATTTTCGTCCATGTTTCTTATGTTTTTGAGAATACATCCATGAAGAATCAGGAGACAGGTCAAATTAACTGCAGTTACTTTATTGTTTATTATTCTGTCCTTTGGATTCATGAAAGATCTATCTACATTAGTTTATTGCTTTAAATGTACAAGATGTAAAGTTTTATCATTTATAGTTAAAAGTTGTACTTATCCCAAGGGCAGGAGAGAATATATTTAGCTTCTTGAAAGCACCTGTTTTGTTTGGCAGGTAGGTTGGTTCATTTAGCACAGCCGTTCTTCACAATGCAAAGGTCAACCAAAATAAATTCCTGTCAGTATGATCTTTTCTCAAAATGTTATTCTGTAGTGGTAATTCCACTGAATAATGATGATTTCATATACTTACATATCACTCGGAATTTCCTATAGAGCTTTCATACTGTTTATTTTAGTGTATAGCAACTCATTAAGACTCACTTGTATAAACAAGTTCCTAGACTTCTCACTGGAAATTCTGATTCAGTAGGTCTGAAATACGTCCAAGAATCTCTTTAACTATTACCTAAGTAATTCTTATGGGCAAGTATGGGGCTGAAAGACTCCTCTTCAAAAGAATAATGGTTATCATTATTTCTACTGGTTAATGAGAAACTGAGGCAAAAAGCAACAACTTTTTATGGTCAGAGGCCAGGTAGAACCTGGTTTCATGTGTTCTTTTTATTGGTCAATGTCACTTGCTCTGTGTGTGTGTGTGTGTGTGTGTGTGTGTGTGTGATAGGAAGATAATGAAAATACCTTCCAAGGTGTTTTGGAATCTAAGTTATCATAACACCAGTTGTTATAGATTGATATATGAATATATGTTTTGTCAAAGACTCATCATTTCTATGATAAAGCAGAGAAATTAAGTCCTATGAGAAATTCATGGTAAAAAAATAAAAACGGTTTATTCCCTTTTCTATTGGTGTATCTTTTATATATCTTATAGTATTGGAGAATAGAGCTTCCGAAACACATTTTGGTTATTGCAATTGCCATGTTCTTAACATGACTATGACGCAAATGCCAGCTAGTATGATTTCTTTCAAAATATAAAGTCTATAGCTGGCTTATTTTTGTCCATTCTAAAGACACTGTGGCTAGCCTAATTTGTACGGACCCACTGGATCATGCCTAATTGAGTTAATGAAGCTAACAAGAACCCTCTAAAGGAAAATAAAAACACAGAATGAAATTTCAGAATGCAAATTAGCCTAGCTTTGCTGGCTTTCATTCTCATGGGTAGAAGACACAGTAAAAGAAAATCCTTAAATTAAAGCCAATTACACCACATAGTCAAAGATCAGGTTTACCTAAAATTGTCACGGGGGAGCGCCTGTCTTCTGGGGAGAATAGCCCAATCACTGGTAGATTGTTGGCACTTGACCCTATTTGGGATGCAAAAAGCAATTGCTGCTTAATTCTAGTGACTTGATTACTTCAAGTGTCTGTTGACATCTCTGAGGTTTATGGTTTTCATCTCATCAATGGAAACATATATTAAAAAATTATTTGCCTCAGTGAAGATTTACATTTATGGATCTTTAAGTTCAGTCCCTTCCCACTAGGTAGATTGTTACTTCTTATAACACATGTTTCAGATTTCTTGGTTACTTGGCAGTAAAGACTACATACAGCTTTCCAGAGCCATTGAGATCAAGGTATTTCAAAACTAACAATGTCTTTATTTTTCTTTAGAGATATATGAGAATTTTTAATCTGTTAAATTTAATTTGATTTACCCCTCATACAGTTTTCCAATTACCATTGTATGAAACTATAAGGAGTATCATAATAGGATGACTAAATTTTACTAGTTTTACTCAAGTTATTTTTAATTACGTACCTTCATATTTCACAAGTATGTTTAACTACTAGAGTGGCAAAAGCCAACATGAATTTATTCTTTTCCTGGATATTGAAATGAAGTCAGTGAAATTAGAAAAAATCCTGGCATTACCATGAAGTCTGATTTTTTAAAAAAACTGTTTAGAGGTGAACAAAGTATCATAATCTGTAGCTGGTTCCTGAGTGACTTTTAGTACTTGTAACTGATCGAATCACCTGAAACAAAAATAATTGTGTGATTGGTCAATTAATATTTTTTAGCGTGTCTTTTTATGGGTAAAGTGAAGGGTTTGGACATGATGACCGCTTTGGCTTCTGTGTCTAAGACTTTCTATTTGAAAATCGTAGGGTGGAAGCAGGCTGCTCGTTGTAGTGAATAGGGGCCAGAGAGGTGGATTGTCCTGATTTACCCACTTAACTAGTTATATGAAAAGTCATACTGTGTCTTGGGGTCTCGTTTTTTAAACATTAATTGTAATGATTTAACCAAGTCAGCCTGTAAGTTTCCTTGCTTTGGGGGACAGCTGTCTTCAGTCGCAGTCTAGAAGAGGTGGGACAGTAGAGAACTGAATAATAAGGCTCCCGTATGAAACGAGTAGCACAGACTAACAGTGTCGTGGATTTAAGATGGAAGTGGACATGGGCCTGAAGGGACTTACTAAAGAAGAATCAGTGCTGTTCATATAACCTCTTTTTTATAACTCATGGGGCATTATAAATTATTTTTAAAAATGAATGCCTATTAATACCCCTCCTATTTGTTTATGAGTGTAATCGTTTAAAATAAAATTTTAATCCCTTTTTGACTGATGGAGAAACCATGGCACAGAGAAGGTAAGCGGACTCATGAAACAGCTTCTTGACTTATAAAATGGGGATATGCCCTACCACAAAGGGGCCGTTGAAAAGTACAATGAAGTAAGGCAGACAAAGGTGTCAGAAGTCCCTGACCAATCACAAGCATTTAATCAATGGAATTTAGAATTTTTCACTTACTGAAGTAATTTTTGAAAATGGAAAAAAAATCAATGTGATTTTAACAGAATATACACATTTCATCCAAGCAAGTAAAGACTACCATGAAAACTGACCTGTCTAACATAAGGACCATTTTTAAGTGCAGGGTGGTTGGTATGATACATAGTAACCATGCACATAGTCATTGACGTGACTCAAAATGATATTAAATCCCACTAATCCCTAAACATCCTAATGGCATTGAACCTCTGTCTTTATGCTTCTCATTCCCTGGAGAAAATTATGTCTAAGTGACTTAAAAGAAGACCAGTATTAGAGTCATTATTGTTTAGTGCAATTCAGTGATTGAATCCTGCCAGAGCCAAGACAACAAAAAAAGGACTCAGGAGAATGAAGCTCATTTATCATGGAGCCCCAGATTTCCCTGTTCTTTTTATACCATCATCAAACATCTTTCTACATTTTCCCTTTGTTCTCCCCTTTGAAACCTACAGTTAATTTTTTTTTTTTTTTTTTTTTTTTTTTTTTTTTTTTTTACAAAATTCAATATTCTGGAGTTGACTATCTCAGTTTCAGGCTTTATGGTCAATGTTGAATTTTTCTCATGACAAGCATTATATTCATTTGACTCCCAAGGTACTGAATTGTTTTTTGTTATTTTAAGAAGTGTGATGTTTCTTATACTTGCATACAATTTACTAGTTAATGCTGAGGGTAGATTTTCGAGACAAAGTCTCTGTATGTAAATGTAAGGAAAAAAAATGTAAAGTCAGTTAAATTTGTGAATGAAACCCAAGTGTGTTGAGTGATAGAAATAACATCTTGTCTCTTAGCAATAATAAAACGCAATATAATTTATGCTGAGTTGCAGAATACCAACACTTTTGAAAGACTGCCATAATCAGTGATAACATAATTTTAAAAAGTCTAGGATTTCTTTCTTTTTTTTTATTCTAGTAACTCAGCAAAAGGATCAGTAACTACCAACATCAATATGTACTACACACATGTCAGCAATCAGGAGAGCTTAGGATCTGGGACATTTTCCCATTCAACATAATGGTCCAGGGCTTTATTGTAGGACGTAACCAAAAGACATTGTTTTATAGATAAGGGTTCCTTTTCTCACTGACACGATGCAAATTGTTAAATGATTCCTGTGTTTGGGTACAGAAAATACATTTGCCATGGAAGTGCTAGTAAACATGATCTTTACTTTCTAAATATGAAATTAAGAAAATATAGAAAATAACAATGGTGAGAAATCTATTAAATCCTTCTATAGTGTCACAGTTCATATTTCAAGAAACAAAACACTATAGTTTGTCCATTCTTTTTTTCCTTTCTTCCACCTCTTTCACCAGAGAACAAAAGTATCCTGATTTTTAGTATTTCTTATCTCTGTGAAAGTTTATTTTCCTAAAATATATACATGTCTTAAATAGTAGATCGTATAGTTTTTAACCTTTTCAAACTTTATATAAATTGGCATTTTTACATAAATGGTATTCTTCAGCTTGTTTAGTTTGTTTACTCAATATTATTTTTTTTAAATCTGCAAAAATAAAATAGTGTTTAAAGAACCCAATTATATAGAAATATAACTGTCAAATATGATTTTTAAAAAAGCCATGTTGAAACCTGTAGTCTAGATCATTGATTTTTATTGCCTTAAGTATTCTATTGAATTAATAAACCATACTTTATTAATCCATTTTTAAGCTAATGAGTATCCAGGTGGTTTCTGATTGTTTCTAGTTTCAAACAGTGCTGCAATTGATATGCTCACATGTGGCTCTTTACTTACAAAGGAGAGAAATTCTCCAGAGACTGGCCTATTCAATTTGTGGAACCAAATAACCCAAAACAGAAATAAATAAAACCTTTCAACCAAAGCTAAATTTGTCTCTAATTGTTATTTCAATTTATATTTCCACCAGTAAGAAGATTTATCTTTTTTACATATTTTTGCAAAATTTTTGTTTCAGGATTTTAAATTGACAGCCTTATAGGTGTAAAATGATATCTCATTGTTAGTTATTTTTTCCTGGTTCCTAACAAAACTGAACATTCTTCATTGGCTTATTCTTAATTTGTATTTTCTATAAGTTGCCAGTAATATCGTTTTTCTTTTTTCTTTCTTTTTTTCTCTTCTCTTTTTTCATATCCACTGCTACTGGTGACACTTTTACCTTAAGCATTCAGTAAATTTCATATATTTCTTAATACCTGACATTATCAGGACACCTTTGTTATTAATAGAAACGTGTTTTCCCCTGTTCAGTGACTGTATTGCTGAAAATTCATGGAATGGCTTAAAGAGCTCTGTTATAATTCCTCAAAATCCTGACAAATGTTCATGACTACCACACAGGAGCGAAAGCTGATCATATCACTGCCTCATTTTCACACCTCTGATGATTTACCAGTGGAATGATGAGCAAACTATTTAGTATGATCTCTGGGTTGCTCTCACCTCAGCAAGTTTTTCCCATCCTGAACACTGTTCAGTCTCACTAAATATCTTATAGGTTCCTCCCAACATGTGTGTGCACATGGTGTTCTTTCCACTTAATTTTCTGGCCTTTTCACCATCTGGCAGATCTTTCTTGTCTATCACCATTCAACTCTTTGAAGCTCCTTTTTGAAACTGTTCTCAATCTCTTTAGCAGATGGGGTCAATACCCTACTTTGATCTGATAATACTTTTTTAAAAATACTGTATATTCCATTAAAATACTTTGGTCTGTAACTATATGTATCTTCCTTCTATTGTTCATCTAGAATGCAAGTTCTTTTATAGCAGGGACTGTAGGTTTCTTGTCCTTTTGTTACTCAAGACTTATTAAAATGGTTGGCATTAACAGATGATCAGGAAATGTCAGTATGAATGAATGTGGAATGAATGAACAATCCTTATTGTCACTTTGTTGGGCATATCTCGACACAGAATCTATGAACTATATGGGACATATATTTAACAAAACTGTAGCTTTGAAATTTTATACACATTACTTTTATTACCTCTTTTAAAAAATCCTTTTTTTGAGTCTTTTACCCTAAGTATAGTGTTAGCACAGACCTACATGAGGAGTAAGTTTGTGTATTATAAAGAATAATCCATAGAAAAGATAAAATGGATAATCATCAAAAAGCTTTAGTTGAATGATTCCACATTTAAAAAAAAAAAACATTAAATTATTTTACGAGCTATTATATCACAGCCATATCCTTTTTCTGGTTTCTTTGCCATTGTTCATTAATCAAATTATTAAATTTTGAAATTGTTCCCTCATAGCCCTCTCAGTCCTTTCCACATAGCAGCCAATGTCCATAGTGTAGCTGGCTGACAACCCAGATCTCTACAGTCCCCTAACCAATAATTAGAGCATTTGTCGTGTTGACAGCCTAGAGAGTTTTTGTTGGTAGTGCTTGCAACTATTGTATTGCATTATTAATCAAGTAATTATTACTACAGCTTTTCACATAAGATATATAGACAATAAAGTTCTAAGAAGCACAAATCTTTAGGTTTAAAAAACATCTGTAGGAGTTGGGCAGCAACAGCATCCCCAGTTGATTGTTTAAAGAAATAATTTGTAAATGGACTTTCACTTATGGCGACATTTCATGAGTGATCCTACAGTCTTGCTTAGAAGGCAGATCATATTTTTGATTTTCATAGTGAATGTGTCATGGGATAACTCCATGTATACCATTGTTTTAACAGGCCATCTTCAGATTTCGAGTGAGTACCCTATATATAGTCCTATTATGTATTAAGTTTCTGTGTAAAGTACAACTAAGTTAATTATAAAATTCCAAACAATTATCAGGGTTTTAAATTTTTTTTCTTGTGTTTAACAAATGTATACTGCATATTCAGAGAGAAGAAAAGGTTGAAACCATTAATGTCATCTCAGGTATAGAGACTGATATGAAAACACATGATCTCAATTGAACATGGGTTCTCAAATATCAGAATGCATTAGAATCACCTGGATCACCTGGAAGTCTTGTTAAAACAGATTGCTGAGTTCCATTTGTATAGTTTCCGATTGGGGCGTATCCCAAGAATTTGCATTTTAAGGTCCCAGTGATAGGCTGCTGTTCCAGAACCATCTTTTATAAGCATCGCTGCTGAGTGTAAGTAGAAAGTACATTAAAAGTGCTTCCAGCATAGAGATGGCAGATCCTCAATCTATTTGAGAAGTTACGGGAGGTTTTAAAAGGAAGTAACATTTGAGCTAAGACTTGAAGGATGCCTTAGAGTTCTGTAAGCAGACGAGAGTTAAAGGTATTCCAGGCAGAGAGGGCATATGTTAAAGCAATGTGGTGCATTTACTGAACTCTAATGTAGCTCATATTCAAGCGTGCAAGTTGTGCTGGGGAAATTAGAGAAATGGACCTAGACAGATTGGTGTAGCCTTTTATATTTTAAATCATTAATTAATTTGTTAATTAGTTAATTTTTTAGGCCTCACAGATTTCAAGGACCTTGTCAGCTTATAATCCCTTCTCTTTTTTTTTTTTATTTTTAAATATTTTTACACCTACAGCACCTGGTCTTCCTAGGTGGTCGGTCTCCCATCCAAGTATAACCAGGCCCGACCCTGCTTAAGTTTCTGAGATCAGACGGGATCAGGCTTGTTCTGGGTCACATGGCCATAGCCTGATGTAGCCTTCGAAGGTAAAATATTTGAATCAGAAAACCCTAGTAAATATTTGCTATTTTGAAAGATGGCTCTGACTACAGCTTAGAGGGAAAATGGATTGGATGAGTATTGTACTGAAGTTAAAATAGACAATAAATTATGAGGGTCCAGACTACTGTAGTAGCAGTGGTGATGAAAAGAAAGATATGGGGTGACTCAAAAGGTAGTACCAATAACAATTGGGTGTGGCCACCAAGGAAGAAAAGTCACAGAAGGTACTTTCTGGATTGGCCTACTGGCTTGTTTTAGTTGGCATGTATTGAGATTGGACCTAAAGAGAATAGAATGCATTTGTGGAGGTTTGATGGTAGGAAATAATTTATCTTGAGGTTTCCTCTGTTTGAATCATGCAGTTAGAGATACTCAACAAAGAGATAAGGGTATAAAATTATGGATTATTTTGTTGTTGTATTAGCTTTGCTATAGATGGATATACCTAACACAAAAATTTATACTTGTGTCATTTTAGACAAAAAACAGAACCACACATAACTCTAATTTAATAATTATAGTCTCGATCTACAGAAATTCTGTTTATTTTTACTTTAGAGTGTTATATAGGAAACAACTAAAATCTGAAATTTTAGAAAACATTGGAAAAAACAAAGTATAATAGATAATCATTAAAAATTCAAATCATTACCATAAAGCAATCATCATTTCCCCCTACAAATATCAGTGTGAGTTTCTCTTGGAAGCTTGCCTGAAATGTAGACTTATTATTCTAGTAAGTTGGAAATGGCATTATAACAGAACTTAATATCATATGTTGATAGTTATTACAGATATTGACATTATTTTTTACAAACATAGAATCAAATCGCTGCAGGTATTACATGCCAACTGTGGGTGGAAAGTGTGCACATTAATATTTAAGAGGAAAGGAAAAAAGCCTTCAACAATCTCCCGACATTTTAGGATTTGCTGTTAGAAGAATAGATAAATAATTTGTGCAAATACTGTCCTCCTCCAAACCGCATGCATACTAAATAGGATCCATTACAATGTTTGGGGATTTAAAAGCTGTTAGGGATATCTCATTTGGAAATGTAAACTGACCCAAGTTATTTCTCTGCAGCACCTTTCCTGTTCAGCAGAACTAAGCCCAGAGCTCAGCCCTGCAAGAACCTTCTCTAGGTGAACTTTGCATCTGTAGTACCTAAGCACAGTACTATTTAATACATTTTAGTTAATATTCTTACAACTTAGAATCACTACATTTGTTGCAACCATTTGTTTTTGCAATTTAAACTCATTTTGAAAAACTATTCCTTTCTGAATTATTCTTCAGCAAAAGTGTGCTTGTTTTTCTTACATTTTAGTGGAAGTGTTGCAGACTTAAACACTTGATTGTTGCGCGCGGGTGCATGCATGCACACACACACATACACACGCACAAAGATAAGCCTCTTCTGCACCCACATTTTTACAGAGACATCAGTCCAGATTGATGTTGTATCTGTAAAAGGCAGTAGCAAAGGATGCTTATTAGCTTGAAGTTTTTTGAAGAATTAAGAGACACCAGCAGGGAAAAACAGTTCACCAGTATGTATGAAATGTCTAGGTTGGCTATTTCATATAGAACTATTTAATGAATTTGCTATATTCTCAGAATTGAATCACTGTTTTTTCTATGAAAACTTGAAATAAGTGGTTGAGGAGTGAGGAAAAAGTATAGAAGCATTTCAAAACTTGAGAGTGATTGTTCTGAGAAATAAATTGAGTCAGGTCCTGCTTGAAGTATACAAACATATAATCATCTTTCTCTCTCTCCTGTGCACACATGTAATCTGAATGCCTTCAGAAAAAATCAAGCTCACTCTTGGTAAATGAAACATTTAGTATGAGTACAAATTTTAAAAATTTTATCCTATTAAATTAAAAGTCAAAGATCTACCTGTTTGTAATCTGAACTACGGGACAAGCTAGTATTCTTAGAGTACAAAACCAGTTCTATAGCCCTGATTCAGGTGAGGTGTGATCTATTTACATCACTGTGATAAAATAGATGACCAGACTGTCCCTGTGACCTTATTGCCAAGGTTGGATTAATATGCTTTTAGTTGTCTTTATAGAATATTGATTTTCTACTTAACAAAGGTACTTCTTCTCTTGGGCATTCACATTCTTCTAAGTTTATTTTTAACTCTGCGACTACTTATGGAAATTAGCATATCACTTCATTTTATAAGTTTGGAGTTCACCAGTGAGTCATTTAAATGAGATTGACAATTAATTGGGCAATTAATTGAGTTTAATAGCTCTGGGGAAAGAATAGGTGTCTGGCTAAACATGGATATTTATTTCACTGAGTGGAGAAAAATGGAAAGAACCCACAAGAAACTGCCTTGAGCTCTAAAGGTTACAACAAAATATCTGGAAAGTCTAAGAAAAAGATTTATTCTCTTAGATTTATTAACCTTCCTTCTGCTGTGTAAAAACACCTAATAAATTGAATATTCCTCTAATAAATTGAATATTCCTCAGGTGCTTTCAAACTGCTGAGATTATAATGCTTTCACGGTCATTTATTATTTGATACCAATTTGGTATTATTTACTTCATTGTTCAATAATGTTAAGGCTCTTTTTAGATCCTCCTAAATATTGTTGTTATTAATTAAAATGTCCAGATAAATCTATTGGAGGAAGGGGCAATATTGTAACAGCTGTAATAGAATATGTACAAATTCAGTACTTTAAAGTGAACTTCTCAGGAAGTGCTGTCTCAATTGACAATGCCAGTAGAATGTTCATTATTATAGGTAACTATCAGTTATTACTATTTTGATGATAATGATTTGGGCAGTTTTAATCAGCAGCTACTATTTCGGTCTTAAGATGGATTGAGACAGGTTTCAGAGAGACTAAACGGTGAATGAAATAGCATATCCTCGGCAGTATCTATAGTTCTTACTAGGTTTGCACAGGAGTTGAGATGGGATCTGAAGCATTAATAGAATATGATAAAAATGATTTTATATTGAGGAGGACGGGAGAAGTTCTCTGGAACTGCTACGTCTGCCAAGGATCTGAAAAGATGAGGATGAATGATTAGTATTATAATACTCACCCTTAAATGAAAGTTAAAATATTCATTAGAGAAATTATTTTCTGCCAAGTTCATGCACACATGAATTCTAAAATCATTCTATTAGAATTGAAATACAACAAAATAAATATTATCTCATTCATATTTTAATCATAATATTGAATAGTAGTTGCAAAATATTCTGCATAAGTGAAAAATGCAGAATTAATAGCAGTGTTTCATAAATGCTACCAATGCTTTTTACTTATGTGGTACAAATTATACAGGGTTTTTTTTTTTTTTTATGGCAGAGAAAAGAACTTTTATCATTTCTATGTTGAAGGTAGAAGAAGTGAAACAAAGGCAATTTTCATGAAGGTTAGAGATGTGGTTAATAGTCAAGAAAGATGGCTCTATATATTTTGAAGTGAGAAAAAATGCGTTTAGTTTGGCTTTTAGCCAGTTTAATATTATCTGGCTGATCGCCCTGAACCCAGAGTGAACTAACTTTTAAAGTGTGCTCTCATCTCTCTTTGCTATGATTCAGGGTCTCCCAAATCTCCTAACACTCTAGAAACTGAGCTATCTCTTCATTCTGTTGAAATGGTCTAGTCTTCCTAGGTTATTTCTGACTATTTTCTTTGTCATTTCCTTTCTTGCAAAAGTAGAATAAATATATAATAGAAATAAAAATACATACCTTTAGAAGCACCAATAGTTTTGTTAAGTTGCGAGAGGATCAAAAATATTTTATGCAAACTCTAGAATTTTTGGAACATATTTTAATCTAATAATAAAAAAACTCGAGGGTATTAACAACAGCAGTAACAAAACAAATAAACCTAGAACCAGCTACATAATTTTGAGAGACAGTTCAATATGCAAGTATGGAGCCACTTGTTCAAATTTTTTTTAAAAAATTAAAGATAGAAGCAGTAAGCATTAACCTAGCAAGGAGCTCTGTGTGACTGCACAAGTTGTGCACCCCTGAAGCAAGCCCTCAGTAAACCAACTCATATAAAAAGTTTATCCTCACGAGTGGTAAAATAAGTGCAAATTATTGAAACATTGCTATATATTTGCAAAAGAATTTTAACATTAAGTAAGCATTGAATTAAATTTAATATTTTAACATGAAATAATCAGCCTGTTAAAATGGCAACCCTCAGTTGTCATCCACTCATGCATTCCTATAACAATAGGCATAAAATACTCATATCCATTAACCTGATATGTCTAGTCCTAGAAGTTTAAAATTACAGAGATAATTTGATAGATGTCTAAAGATTTGTGAACAAAAATATTTAATATGTGGATTGCTATGACAACACATTCTAATATATGTGAAAATAGCATCATGCAAGCCAATGTGGACATTGGTCTATGTTTAATAACCATGTAAAATATGTGTAAAAATGTGAAAAATAGTATCCAAAAGAGGAAAACTCATGTTAGATGCTGGACGTGTTGCTTCATTGTCCTATAAATATTTTTTTTCATGTCAAGGAGTGACACATATAATTCAAAAATGGTCTTCATTAGATTTCCCACTAGATTTTTATCTTATCTGTTTTTTAGTGCTTCTAAATGAAGATGACTCAAGTACCCCTCTGAGCAGTTACTCTATTGCCTAATTCCTATTGCAAAATATTTTTGTGATATCTATCTAGTCTTAATTTCTTCTCTTTTAATCTTTAGACCATTACTTTTCATTTAAGCCTTTTATTACCACTTAAAAATATTTTTGTATTTCTTACAAATTTTGCATAACTGCAGTTTTCCTAAATGAGGCATTTTTCTGAAGTCATTTTGTGTACTTAAGTGTTCTGTGGATGCAGGGCAGAAAGTCTTGTTTCTCCAGTGGTATTGAAATGCAAAGGTCTTTATCCTCACATCATCAACGTAGGACTTTCTATGTTAAGAAAATATAGAAGATTTTGGAGAGGGTTTAGTTTTGCTTTTTGTTAGGTGAAAGAATCTTTAGAGATTTTCTTCTGAGTCTTAATTTTACAAATAAAGAAACTGCAGCAGAAAGATTAAGTTCTTCGTTAAAGCCACACCTAATTTGTGGCTAACTCAAGAGTGCAAACCAGTTTTACTAAGACATCCAGAACTTACCTATTATATTTTTAAAAAGAGCTCATTGAATGCTACTTTATCTGTTTACAAATTATGTGGAAAAGCATTTTCATTGCGCTGTAAAACGAGTTGTTGAATTTTGGTTTTAATTTCTGTATCACTGAAAACTGTTTTTGTTTCCATCAACTTTAGTTCTTTCATAATTTTATTCTTTCTGGCGTCATATAATTGGCCTGAAAGAGACCATGACCAAGAACTATCACGAGAAATTTTCCTCTCTTGATACTCTGGATGAGTTTTGGCTTTATGTTGATAGAATCTTATCAGAGCATGCTATCGGAAATAATGGTCAATTTCCTCAGCTTCCAGAAGCAGTTTCTTTATACAGTTTCATGGGGTCGAAGGTTTTACTGTAGGAACACATCACAACTGTTACGATGAGTTTCTTTTAGAACAAACTAAATAACAATAAAAAAAAAACTTGCACTATCTAGTTAACAAATACTGCTTTTCCAAATCTAAAACTGAAGTTTTTAGACTAAATTACAATATCACTTTTCTTAATTGCTATTTATCCACCAGAGATAATAATACCACCTCCTCAGCAAGGTATGTGAAGAAAGCCATTGGTTTTGAGTTGGTTGATTTTGCAAGATGCTTATTTTTATGTGTTTATGTATAGATATTATAAGCTAAGTCCTCATGAATGATGTTTGTAGTACCTTACATGCCAGATATTAGAATTCTCAGGGTTTTTTCTTTTACTTCAGTTTAGCTTGTTGACATTAGATGTCAGAAATTGAATATTACAGAAAGTGGATTGTAACTGTGTACTATAAAGCTCTGTTTTTCTAGAACCAGCTAACCCTATCTCTTCACTGGTATGTCAAACTCTTGGATATTACTGGGTGAAATTAGAGAGTGAGAAGTAGAGATAGCATTAGTAGGAAAGCCTTAAAAGAGAAGTTTACTAATGACATGAAAGCATAACTTGTTCAACTTTAGTGATAAACACCAAATGGGCTTATCGCTCCAGGTAAAAATTGATAGATGGACTATGCCATGGAAACCCGTGAGCAGGAGCTCTTTGTGCATACCTGTGGGCTCTCTGTGGCAGCCTGGTGCTTTTATGAGAGAGCTTGGTGCTTTTATGTGTTAGCCTGTGGAAACGATTCCACTTCTGAAATGCTTCAAGAGTGTTTAAGTATAATGGGCTTTGTACTGCTGCCTGGTCTGTACCCTGTAGAGCTCGCTCAGCCCATTCAGCTTGAACTCCATTTTATCTAGTTCTTTATCCATTAATTTTCTTCTGACCTTGGGCATAAAATATATGCGTTTTTGATGCTGTGGTGCTTTGTGCAGACAAAGAGGAATAGCATTACCTATCCATCACCATTATGAATGATGCAGCTTAAAACAAACACAGGTCAGAGACAGATATTTTAAGAGCAGATTTGTATCGATTCCATCACAACATTGAGCTAAAAGGAAAAGAACTCTGAGACTCTAAATGATGAAGCCAGTTTTGACAAATAGCCACAGTCACGCAAGTCGACTTAAGAATATGCCTCACGGGCAGTCATTGGTAAGAAAACAAAATTTCTTCTTATTATTAAAATCCACCTCTCTTAAATGTATTTATTACTACACTTTACACAGCACATTGAACATGAGTGTTTTCTCATTCTCAATGTCTCTGACTGACTCTTAAAAGCTTTTTTCGTTATAAGAAACCCCAAAGCTTATTAGATTCTTTAATCTTTATTAAGTTGTTTTTGCAATATTTAAACTACCTTTAACAGTAGGAGGTGGCTTATTTGTTTGGCAATTTGGGTTTGAGCACATCTGTTTGAGATTTTGAAAGTGTTTGTATTATGGAAAGTAGCATATTATTGAAGCATAATAAATTATGATTAGTGCATTTATTGCCATTACTGTTAATCTCAACTCACATATGGAGTCTCACTATTTAAAATCATAGTCACATATATTATCAAGTTATGTAGTCTTAACCCATTTTCCCAGCCTTTGAGATTCTAATAGACTAGATCTCTACTATAGGAATAGTCATCCTGATTCTTAAAAGAAACTCCACAGCTGAGGATAACATGTATTCATGTCACTGCAACTGTACTTCAGCTACTATTTTATTAAGCAAACAGTGTTTTCCCTCCAAACAATTCACTGTATTACATACCCACATGTTGTCGTTATGTCTGAAATGACAGCCAATAGCTAGAGAATAGATGCTGAAAGAAAAAAAAAATCAGGTGTCATGTATATTTTTGAAAATCCTGAAGGGACAAAGGAAGAAATCTATTCTTCGGAGAGGTGGAATCGCCCATAATGTAAGTTTATTTTCCTGACACTGAAACATGGCCTTCTGGAATATTTTGTAATTTAACCAAGTGGATTTTTGCTTAAAAATTAACAATATGTTTTAATTGATTTTACCTATTATTACCTATTCCTGTCAGAATTATAGTGGCAAAAATGTGCATACCAGACTTTGTTTTATCTGTATGTATAATGTGACTTAAAATATTTATGTAGTAGATACTTTTCAGTGCAATACTGAATCTGTGTCTCTTTGGGATCATGATCCTCTGGTCTTAGTTGTATTTTCAGAACCCCACACTGTCTCTCCAGTCTTCAGTATCGGATTATTATACAGGTTCTAAGGAGTAAGTTGCCATTTAGACTTTTCCAGGTCTCTTTTAATACACGTACAGTTAGGATCAGTAATGACAACTAGAACACAGGATCACACGTCAGAGGATTTCTTCTGGTAGTCATCTGCCATTAGCCATGGACAGGCATTCTAACTACTTTTGATTTCTTTACCAGAAAGACACAGGGTTGAAGCAAATCTTTTCCTTTGCCATTCCTTTTCTTACTCTTCTCTCTTTCTTCATCTCTCCATCTTTCTCTTGTACATAAAGTAACCTCCACCCTAAGTTTTCTGAGAATCAAGCAATAATGTATGTAAAAGGCTTAGCATAGTATTTGGAGTGTAACAGGTTCTCAGTAGATGACAGCCACTGTTCCTTCTTTCTCTTTTCCCTCTTCCCCACCAGTCTGTGTATGTTCCAAGAAGGGCTCCCATGCTCAACTGGCTATTTTGTGCAAAATACAGAGTCAAGTGCATTATGAATCATTTTCAGGAACTTCCTGAAGGTGTTCATATTCTTTTGGAAGGAAAAAGAAACTATATACGGATTAACTTTTTATGGTTAAATTTCTTGTAATGTAAATTAATTGCACAATACCATTGTGGACCCAAAAGGTAATAATCTAAAATAATTGTATTTAATATTGGTTAATTAAATTTTCTTCATAGGCTTAAATTATGTCCATAGGACTCAATGTCGACAAAATCAAGTTATTTCAGTTGTTTTTTTGCTTATAATTTATCTTAAAATTAAGGTCAATTTCAAAGCCTGATTTAAATCTTCAGTGTCATCAATATTATTTCTTATTAGTAAGCAGAACATTTCTTCTATTTTGGTAATATTACATGTATTTTTGAGTACCTGATAAAGAAAGAAAAAATAAAAATCAACCCAAATACATTATTAAGTAAAATTTCTCCCATAACTAAATTTCATTTTTTTATTTTCTAAAATAAAAATATACTTTTAAAAAAGCCAAAAATATTTGCTATTTTTTTTAAGTATATACAGTAGTAACGAAAATAAACTTTTAATATAGTGGGCTCGATGTTATGCGAGATGGTAAGTGTCTAAGCCAAAGTTATGGGGTGTCACAAAAGCAAACTGTCTAACTGTTGTTAAAATATGAATGACACTCTAGACAGCACCATGGTCAAAGTGCCACAGTCAGATAAATGCTTAAGATATTGAGAGGCTAGGGTGAGTTATTTGTTCTGATACAAGTTTAAAATTCCTGATTTATGGCATCGTGAAGGGGGATCAGGATCCTTCTGTTTTGTTCCTTTCTTTCTCTGGTGTGAACATTGAATACTCTGTGTTAGAAGCACCCATCTTCTGTAGGGCTTCAACCTCACGGAGTTCCTTCTCTGATCACAAGGGAATCCTTTGCACAAATAACTATATGCAGACATGGGGGTGATATTTTATTGCAAAGCTATTTGGGTTGAACATCTTATTCAAGTCATGGCCTTATAATTTGTAAGGTGCATGACAAAAAGAAAAAGTAAAAAAGCAGGATGGGAAAAATATTACTGCCTCTGTTAAAACTCAGACTGTATGCATGAATGTTGAACTCTGGTTTTGTATGTGACATACTGTTGTAAATGTGTGTTGTAGTCGAATGTCCAAAGTTTGACTATGTGTGTTAGGTTTCTAAAAAATATTACAAAATCTCTAAAATGCGTGTTTACTATATAGTATATATTTTTAAATTATGCTTACTAATCATGCAGAGACGACATTTGCTCTGATGGCAGGCCTGATTTTTTTCCACTTTATCTTAATTTTATGAACTATATTAACCTATTTTTTTTAATCATTGGTTTCCGTATTTTGATTTCACTGTTTTTGCTGATTTTTATAAAACAATAAGGTCAAATGTAATAAAGGACTCAAATGATTGCATGTATATGTGCAAAGAACTGACCTGCAGACAGCATTGCACTTAGTGATTATTATTATTATTATTATTATTAGATATATGGAAGCCCTTTGTAGTTCAAGAGAGGGCTATGTATAAAAGTTGAAAATGCAAAAGTGAAAAGCTGCTTGTATTACAAGCCGTGACAGGCAAAGCAAGTCAGCAATAGAAGCCCAATATGTAAAATATGGAAATAAGGGTGATCTTGATCAAAGGAGGGCAGAAGTTCTCTCAGAGTCTCCTTACCCTCACAGGGGCAGTTAAGGTGTGGCTCCTTACTCAAAAGCCACAGTCACTTTCCTAAGACACTTCTTTTGTCTGTGCTGTTTTTCTTGTTTAAAGCAATATAAAATCTATACTGGATGAAGCTTCAAAATATCCCTAAGCACATGTATAAAACCATCATAAGCAATCATGAGAGATAAGTACTGGCTTCCTGAGCCTTTAACATCAAACCTATTTCATTCTTATTCTTGTTTCTCTGTTGACTTTTTAAAAATTTTCTGTTTTATTTAAAGCAGTATATTTAGGTGGACCATTGTTATCAGCAGAAAATTAAAGATAACAGCTTTTTAACATGAGACAATGTTTATGTAATCATATGAGCAAATTTACAGACCTATAAAGTTAATGCAAGAGGCATGATGTGGAGGTGAGAAAGCAAGGTGGCATTGAGAATGAAGATTTTTCTGTTTTCATTCACAAGTTTAATGTAGCATGTAACATTTATTATAAAAATTCTTTTGGTTGGGATAACTCTTCTTTTTTGAAACTGATCCATGTAAAGATATAAGCAGGAAGAAAATCAGCGATTTGGGTGGAGAAGGAAGAAAAAATTAAGAATAAAGTGTAAATTGCTTAGCTTTTCCCCCTGTAAAGCATATTTGATGCAACTTTTAAAAAATATAATGAATTATAAAATTAGCAGTATTTGACATATCTGGAAGTTTCCCAAATCTGGGACTGATTGTACATAAGAAAATTTTTGAATAGTCTGTTTTACAAATTTTCATCTTGAGTTTATAATTCAAGGAGAAATTTTACAATGTTTCTAATTAGTAGCAGTTGGTATTTTTTAAGTAAAAAAAAAAGCAAACATTTTTAAATAACAGATTCTATAAGATCATTTTAGGGACGTTTTTTAAACATTAGAGCTTTAAATGTCTTTCTTAAGATATTCTGTGACTGCTCAGTTTTGATGAACCAGAAAAGAGTAAACAAACCAGATTGCAAGGTGTGAGTGTTCTTAATTTTAATTCTTTGAAAATCAATTGCCACCAGGTAAAAGAGACACGCCAGTGGTTGTGGAGAAGAGATGTGTGATAATTGGAGGGCTCAATTCTTTTTCCAATTTTACAGGAAGTTATCTCAGATGTTGCTTAAAAAAAGAGAGCTTTTCAAAAGGAAAGGTTAATAAAGGTCTCTCTTTGCCTATCTGTAAGCAGAGGATTACAGACTTTTTCATTTGACCCTTACTTTCTACAGGTTCATCATTCTAAATAGGTTGGAAGATAACCAATGGCATGACAGAATTTGGGGGAACAGTGGGCTTTCTTCTGCAAAATATTGGTCTTTGCTGCCTGTAATTCCATATCATAACTCTGACTTCTGGAAATTTTAAGGTGTGAAGAAATAACAACCCTTGGAGTAGAGGATCCTAGTCTTTGTAAGAAGATACTGAAAAGTTTCACTTAGGTGTGTTAACATGAACTCTAGATTGAAGAGAGGTGCCTTTGGTTTAGGCGAGAAGGCCTTGGAAGAGGAAGGGAAGGTAAAAGATTGCCAAATCATTATTTCATCTATAGTCAGGGATGTTTCTGAATTTAAGTTTGGGAAGTATTTTCTATATACTAGAAATGACATCAGCATTTGTATGGCTGCAGCTGAAGTATTAGATTTGTTAATGACACTCAAAAGTCGATGAGAGGCAACTATTATGCTATTATTTTAGGTAGCTTCTGGAATTTAAAAGATTAACATTTACAGAAGCTTCCTAAATTATTAACTTTTCTTTTGAATTCTTTGGAAAATAGAGCTTGTTTTACACACACACACACACACACACACACACACACACACACACACACACACCTCTAAAAGAAAACTACTGATTTATACCAGAAGTTTTCATTTGGCTTTTGTCTCAAAAGTCATTAGAATTAGTGATTATAATCAGGTTAAAAATAATCTAGGTGTCTAATAACAGTCTAGAAAAATCATATCTACCTGACACACATAGCCTTGACCTTTCTCTTCTGTTCAAACTGAGAATCAGTCTCAGGCGTTCTCTTCCTTGTGTTTTACCAAAGGTTAATAATCAGCCTTTCAAAACCACTTGGTTCAAAATCCATTTTTCCCCAGATGTCTCTAGCAGTCTAATTATCAATTTTTTCATAGGTGATTTAGGAGTGATAGAAATGTAAGATTCCAAAGAGATGAAGGCTCAGTCTTTGCTGTTGACAGAAAATGTACAAGTTGCTGTCACATTGCTTTGAAGTAGCTGTTGGCAAGGAGGCAGAGAGGCAGGGAAAAGGGAGGGAGGAATCCTCCATCTATCTTATTTATGAAATTCCTGGTCCTCGTTTAAAACCTTTGAGATTTTCAGACCCAAGTACTAAGTCCCCATGATGTTGATAAATGGTATTAACTGTAATTTAGCCTCTACAATGTACAGAACACTTGGATGTAAAAGATTTTGCTAATTAAACAAAAGCCTATTTGATGTTGAAATTAATGATTCAGTTGCAGAATTTTAAAACTAACATGTTCCTGTTTCTATTTTAATAGATTGCCTATAACTGTTATCCTCTCATATACCATATAAGAATTCATAAAATAAGGTTAGCAATGAGTTTTCTTAAATTTCCATGAAATAAAGGTCTCACTTTAAATATGTAGTCACAGTGATGACTGCTTAATATCTTAGTCTTCATAAATGAATAATTTATTCATTTGTTCATTTATTCAATCACTCGTTCAAAAATGTCATAGTATACTAGAAAGAATGCTGTGCTTAAAATCCAAAGACTCATGCCTAAATCTTGATTCCATGAATAAATGTACTTAACTTAGCTTGTTCATCATATCTCATTGGTAGAAGAAGAAAGTTGCAATACATTTATCTATGATTTCTTCTAGCTTGAAAGTTCTATGATTCATTCATTTGTTGATCAGGCATTCTGAATATGTACTGTGTACCAAACATATTGAACTAGGAATTTTTTTATCTCAAAAAGCTCAAGTCCAATATAGATGATATCACATTAATATAAATATTTTTATTCATAAAAGATTGAGCAACCACTATGGTACTGACTCAAGGAACTCAGTTTAGTGGGAGATAATTTTTTTCTGAGATGATTATAACGTCTTTAGTGAAGGAGATGTGTCTATGGTATTATGGAAGCACATGTGTGGGCATCTAACTCAGATGGTACTGGAGATGAGGAGGAAGACAGGGAGGTTTTTTTGTTTTGTTTATTTTGTTGTTTTTTGAGAAAGTGACTACCCAGCTGGGTCTTTAAAGAATATGTGTATGAGGGGATGGGGTTTTGGACTAGTGATAATACTTGAGAGAGAAGGAATAGAATGAATAAAGAATAAGAGCAGTGTAGACAAAACAAATTTATCATGAATTCATCATGAAACATCTGCCTTCATGATTTTTTTCTAGTAGATTGGCTTTTTTTTTAATCAATGTGAAACACTCTTTAAAAACTCATAAAATATTGTGTCATTCAGAAAAGGGAGAAATTACAGCTGGGATAAATAGGAAAGACTTACTGAGAAAGGTAGTACTTGAAAAAGGTGGTTATATAGAATTTATATGAGGCAAGATGTAGGAAACATACTCTCAGAAAGAAGACTTCAGGTAGTAAGAATACCTACGATAGCACCAAAAATGAGATAGCCAGAACCATATACCCAAGGAGATACTGAGTCTAGAGACTTTGAGAAGTACAATCTTAACATTTAGCCATTGGTGGTCCTTCTTTGGAATTTTCAACAGGAAGGGGCTGGTACTATGTTTGATAATCACTTTCCCGCTTAAAATTTATAGTTTCTAGGCAATTCACATTGCATTCATTTTTTTTTTTTCTCTTTTACTTGGTAAATGTATGCCAAGTACCTGCCATGTTTCAGGTTCTGTGCTAGGGATCCAAAGATGAATTGGACACCCCTTCTCCTCAAAGAGCTTCAGTTAGTGAGACTTATGGGTGACCTTCTCAGACCTGTTCCATCAGACTTTGTCTTACTCACACATGAAAGTATAGCTATAATGAGCTCACCTTTAGGGAAAACCTGTGTCCTTCATTGAGCAGGTTTGCAGAGGGCTATCATCAAAATTGTAAGGTTTGATGATCAGCTTTTAATATGCTGAAACAGAAAGATAAGGAATGGGACTTCCCAAACTTATCAGTCTGTTTTTTTAAGAATATGATTGAAGAAAATGAGGGAGACAAGGCCCAGCTATTCCTACAGATTCCTAAACAGTGATTCTTTGGCTGACTTCCTTCTTGAAGTAGAAATACACCTACACCCTAGAGCAAGCAATTCTCCCACATATTCTGTTTTTCATATGTTTGTAACAGTAGTTTTAAAAACTGCTCCTGCCAAAGAGGATGCATTGGTCTATAAATGAAACCTGCTGTATATATGCTTTACATTCAGTGTATTTCTTTTCAGAGGAGATATTTTCCAATTTCTGTTCCACTGGTGATTTTATTCTATATCTAGCTTTCCTCTGGGAACCCTGGTTTATAACCTTCACATATATGATCTATCATCCTAGTCCTAAAGTTCCTGACATCTCATAAAGTTCGTCTTGATTTTTTTCTCTGTATATAAACAACACTTGAACTAAGACTTTCTATTTCTGCAATGTACTATGATTTTAAAGAGGTATATTTTGTTAATACTATTAATAATAAAACTACAATGATTAACATGCCCTAATGCTTTATGATACAATGTCAGAAACCAGGAAATCATGAATATGAATGTGTCATATACTTAAAATATTTTAGGATGAGTTTAGCAGTGTAAAATTAGGTTTAATGAAAGAAACTAAATATTCTGTATTTTTTCTCTTTTCCTTTTGATGACTAAACAATTCACTGTACTCTTCTTTATGGAATTTTTGTTAGGTCAAGCATGGTATCGCCTGTGTGTTATAAAAGAAAAAAAATTATTCCTATTTTCTAGATGGTAGCAATATAGATTTAATATATGAAGTGTCAAGGAGAGAAAAATGTGAGAGGAAAGTGCTTCCTGGAACACTACCCATGCTTAGGAATTACATTTTAATTTCAAGTCTAATGCAATGTGCTGCACTTAATATTTGATGAGAAAATGAATCTCATCCTTTTTATGAGTAGTGAATTAATAGCTTATTACTTAAGCAACCAAGTGTGGTTCTCACAGAAAAACAGTGGAATAGGAAATTACTATTCTAGGAAATAGCCACATGTTAAAATAGCAGTCGGGTGATCACAGAAAGGCTTGTAACCTCAGGATACACATCTATGTGTGATGAGCTGTCATATCTGGCAGTGCAAGCTCCCTAGTGCTCCAATCCCAGCCCTTGCCTGACTCCTCCGTGTTCATTTCACCATGCTTTCTTGTGCTCCAAGCCACTGTGGTTCCCTCAGAAACTCAACTGACAGGGAACATATCTCATTGCCACATTCTGATCTTTCCCTTTTATATTGACTTTTTATTCTGTCTTTGTAACTAGCTTCATAATTACCTTCATCGGAGGGCATTTTCAGTAAAGAATCTATTATACTTCGAGAGACAAATTTTGCCAAAAGTTTTTATTTAACCAGTTGTTAAATTTTGCTAATCTCATGATTTTCCTGAAACAACACTCATACTATAACTAGAGAATGGGGAAGGTAAATGTTTAATTGAATAATAAATATTTATATGGTTTAGATTGTTCAGATGTGTTTTTAAGCATTTCTTCAGATTCTTCCCCCACTAAGCAAATACACAAACCAAGCAATCACACTTAACCACTCATTTAGATAATACAATTTTCCAGAGATTCTTGCCTTGTCAAGAACAATGTGACATGACTTGACTTTGACTGTGAATGTTAACTGTGAAAGAGGAATCTTTTGGAATGCTTGGCTTTTACATGTGCGTGTGCATATATGTCTTTAATGGGATATAATTGATGTATAAGTTGCAAATATTTAAAACTGACAGTTGGATAAGTTTTGACATGTGTACACCTGTGAAAACTTTAACACATTTATAATCCCTGCATCTTGGCCTGGCCCACCCTAGCTTAACACTGAACATGCCCCACACAGACATGGATCTGTCACTATAGGTAGTTTTTACTTTCCTGAATTTTATATAAGTAAGTTATATAACATGTGCAGTTTTTACTTAGCTTACATGAAACATGATCATTTCAGGATTCATTCATTTTGTCTATAACAATTATTCCTTTTTTTAAAATTGCTGAATAGTATTCCATTACAGGGATATATCTGTCTATCCATGCTTTTGTCATTTCAATAAGTGGTGCTAGGAAAGGTGACTTTCCATATACAAAAACGAAAACAAAACAAAACAAAAACAAAAAACAAACACAACCTTTGACCCATACCTCATACCAGTTATAGAAATTAACTTATAAACCCAAATGTAAAAACGTGTAAAATCATAAAACTTCTGAAAGAAACACCGGAGAAATTCTTTATGATTCGGATTAGGAAGTATTTTTAGCTACAGCTTCCAAACCACAATTCCTAAAAGAAAACATTAATCATGTGAATGTCATCAAAATTAAAAACTTCTCTTTAAAAAAATTAAGAGAATGAAAAAATTAAACTCCAGACTTGGGAGAAAGTTTAAAAAAAAAAAATAGCCAAATTTGAAGCTTACAAAAAAAGTTCAAGGAATAAGATAAATAATAATATCATTATGAAAAAATTTGGGGGGTGAAAACTTAGCTTAAGTTTTGGATAAACTAAGTAAATTGAAGAATGAGAATTCTTAGCCCAGATACTAAGCCCTCAGTACTTTTCAGTGTTGAACTATTTTATCAAACCTGTAATTGATCGATGGCTATAGGAAATTCTATTATCAGTTAACCAAAAATGGGAAAATGAGGAGTTCTGTGCCAGTGATGGGGCGTATACATCCATCTCAATTTTCTCTTGCTTTAGATGTGGAAATTGCATCTGTTTCCTCTCTATTAGCAACTATCTTTGGTATAGGTTATTATTCTCTGTTCGGTGGTTCAGTAGTAGGTTTTTCAGAAAACTATGCTAACTTTTAAACTCTAGTAGCCTTACCTGCACTTTTCCAAAAGCATAGCTTTTAAAAAAATAAAAATAAATCTAAGTTGTTTTGCTAAGCATCTCTCTTGGACATTGAAAACATTCAGATCATTAAAAAATATCTATTTGGGCATTTTAACTACTGTCCTTACTGTTTACAACAGTGCCAACACTGCTTTCCAATCCTGGATTAAAAAAGAATAATACATATTTATATCGCTTAGTTTATTCAGACTTTGTAAAAATAATAAACTCTTGAAATTTGAGTTCGTGTATCACCATGACTATTACAGTATTAAAGGAAAGAAAACTCTTGCATCTTTATTGGCACTTGAGCAAAAGAGCCCTGGAACATTTATTTATCATCTGAACCCTGTCAATAGTAAACTGAAAAGACACAAAGGACAGATCCGTTTACCAGTAGAGATCTCCTCCTCAAGCTCTGGTTAACACTGTTTTGAAGAATATTTTATGCTCTTTTTACTATCACAGCGTGATTAACAGTGGTTTCTGTAAGTGAGTCACTTATCTTACAGTCTTTGAAGGGTATTGTTTTGTTTGATGGTTTGAGGGGAGGAGTAACTTCAGAATTATAGTCATCCTTAGTATTGCTGTATCATCTGACTACAGTTGATTGATTGAATGACTGTTTAACTCTTTTCCAGTGTTAAATAGACAGGCATCTATAGACACAAATATTCAGTTTAATTACATGTTGATTCCCCTTAATATAAAAGAGCCTCCATGCACTGAAACAGTGTATATCTATAGATTTAATATTTATTATTTAACATGTACATTTCAAATTTATATTGCCGCCTATTTAAATTGTTCCTATCTAAATCACCTTGTTTGTTTGTCATACCCCATTTTGCATTTGGCCTTGTTATTAGCAAACTATTAAACTTTGTTATATAAAATACTTGACTTAGATTTTAAAAATCCATCTCATCTTTTTAAAGTTGGTTAATCGACATGTGGAGATTATAACTTGTTGAATTGAGAGATTACAAATCTGTTTCATCTGTAATACTTAAAAAGCTAGGTGATGACTATTTTGAAGGTTTTGCAAATTAAGGCATGCTTAAAACATAATCCTTTCTACATTAAAAAAAGAAGTAGCATCAGTTTGAATTTACATCTCCCTTGAAATCCAGCTCTTTTGCTTGCCTACTGCAAACAGACTTGCCTAAGAATTTATTAATAATATCAGTTGAAGATAGAAGGGATGAAATCAATGCATTATTCCTTTGCTGTAGTTACAGAAAAGTTGTCAATGAAGACTATTCTACAGACTTTTTATTTGCTCTAGGTAAGCAGAAACACCTTATGAAACTCTACATTTGCGTTAGAAATGTATTTTGAAAGTCAAAATGGTATCTTTTAAAGCTGACTTCTCATGGGGCTTGTAAATTACAGCTCTGAGAGTTAAACCTATGGGCTCAAGCAGTCAACAGAGGTGTTAGTTTGAAATGTGATGGAGGGATTTCTATGCAGGTTAACTTCACAGCATATTCTTAGTGTTGCCAGAGAAACTTAGGCCTTGGATCTATTTCCAGCATGATTTATGTGCAGAAATGGCTTCATGTTCTTGATAATTGGAATTTATTACATTGCCCTCATCATGGTGACGTGTACAAAGATGGTATTTAAGGATAATAATTTGTTTTCTCTATTTAGATAAATGTAAATCTAGTCTTTAAATAAGTTTTCAAAAGGTAAACCATTTTATAGATAAAATTTTATTGTGATACAATAGAAACATTTAAACGTTTTTCCTCATTATTTTTAAATAAGGGATTGTTTTACTCCAATGAGAACAAAAACAATTTGGCTTAAAACTAAGAAAAAAAGAAAACCTTAAGTTAACTATTAGATTGTACATAACCCTATGCTTGTGATTCAGATTTTAAAAATGGTTGTACCTCTTATAAATCTTATTACTGAATCACTAAATACCATATCTTGAACTTTTCCTATTTAAATGTTTTTTAAAACCCCAAGCACTATGTTGTGGCCATCTGCATTTCATTTCAGTTCATCACTGCATGTAAGCAAAGTGGTGATTACAGGCAAGATAAGAAAGTGTTACAAATCAAGTTTACCCTACTTTGATAAAACTACTGAGTCCTCACACACTCTAAAGTGAATGGACAATGACAACAGCAAAAATAAAATCATAACACATTTTTGATTAGACAACAGGTTTGTACAATAGCTCAAACCTACTGATTTGCTGGATTTAAGGCTTCATCTGGCCTGTCATGAAAACTGAGTACTCTTCAGAGAGGTGAAAACCTGAACATAATTTAGAAGGCTGTTTCCGGACTCTCCGTCAGAGCAGGCCTGGGGATGTACAGGCTATTTAAGCTCTTCAGGAGGCGTTTGATGGAGAACTTGAGGTTGGTGGAAAGTGTACGGCTCGGTGACTTGCATGCATGGGTGTCACCCCTGAAAGGGGGGAAAGAGGAAGAGAATATGTTACTGCTAGTTGGATATGAATCTCCAGTAGAGAAATAGTACAGGTGATTCAGTTAATGTTTATTTACCTTACAAAGCTGAATGAAAAACCAAAAGGAGAGAAAATACAGGAGATGAATTTAAGGCATTTTTAAATTGTCTACATTTGCTTTAAAAATAGCTAATTACTGATCTAAGGAAAATGATGAGTATTCAACATTTAAAATTTAAAACAGTCAAACTTCAGGAAGAAGAGATCTGCTTTCTCCTTCCCGCCCTTTCTTCTTCTCACGTGTTTAGCATTGTCTTAAAAGCACATTTCCATTACTTCAAAATTGGTACAAGAGACCAAGGATTACTTATTTATCATGGCTGAAAAAATAGATTAATTACACTGATTTTTTTTGTTCAGGAATCAGACTTAATAACTAAAAGTGTTTCCTAACTTTAAAATGGTGGTATAAAAGAACAAAAAATCATATTAAATATAGTAAGGAGATAAGTGATCTTTTTCCCCCCTAGCTTTATTGTCTACATATATGTGCATATACACTCAAATATATATATATTTTATATATTTATAAATTTGTTACAAAGCTTAATTTTTTAACTAGGAGGAAAATTAAGGTTTTGCTTCCAAAAAAAAGTTTTTTAAGTAAATGGACTGTACTAGGTAACATTTAGCATCTAATAACAAACATGCCATTTATTGAGTTCTTGCTATATGTCAGGCACAGCACAAGTCTTAGGCGCTGTTCACAGCAATAAGTCCTTTCTCATGAGTAATGACCCTTCCTCCCCAGGGCTCCTGAATAGCATCAAGGTAGAAACCTTCAGTGGATTAATGGCACACAAAAGGCTATTATTTGCCACAGAGTATGTTTCCCAGAACCTTAGTTATTAACACAACCTAACTGTATATTCTGTTCACTTTTCTCATCGTGGCCCACTCTCTTCCTTTCACTGCCTGTCATTTCCTACTAATCATCAGCTTCTGCTCTAAGCTTTTCTGGTATGAAACAACCAATATGTTTTCTTTAATGAAAGAATTTAAACATATATTCACATAAAAAGATGGTAAAGGTCACCTTAGGACCTTTGGTTGGCCTGTTGTAATTCACTTGGCTGCTTACCTTTGTATGGTCAGTGACAGGCACAAGTTCAACACTGTGACCTGTACCACCTTCAGTTTCCTTACCAATCTAAATGCTTTAATTTCAGGTTTCTCAAGCTTTGGACCATTAATATTTATACCTGTCAAAAATGAAGTCCTACATTTTAAACCAGAAGCAGCACAGATAACTAAGTGCATAGTGAAAGTGACCCCAAATATAGCAAACCCATATATATGTGGAAGTGGGGTTCCTTGGAGAGGAAGGAAATGAATAATTAAATTAATCATTAAATATATAGTTTTCCAAATAGATATAAAGGAATATAAAATACACACATGTATACATACAGACATAATTAGCATTTGCTAGCTAATTTCTCTCTTTCAGTGGTCTGGAAATACCTTTTAAATAGTCTGACTCATTTCTAAGGATCAAAAGCTTTTAACCCTTAGAAATATATATATAATTTTTTTTTTGGTTAGTATATATCACACATTTAGCCACAAACTGTTAGAAAAACATTTATGGGTAAGTTTACTTTGGGTGTCTTACAACAGAATTTCCATTTTTGACCCAGAGTAAGTAAACAAACATGGCCCAACTTAGTTGACATATGTTCTACACATGGTAAAGTTGAATGAAGCTAAGAATCCAAACATATATACACAAAACGCCTTTAATTTTTGTAGAGACTTTTAGATATATTTTTAGCTTCTTTAGCGAGAGCCGTGTAAGAATGACAAGTTATAAGCAGGGTGAGAAAACTCAGAATTCTTGACTTCTATTCTGCAAAACATTGAAACAGCCCAGATGTTTTCCCAAAGGGTAGCATGTGCTTTCCAGCCAAGACATCCTTTATATCTGTCTGTTCCTGCTCCACGTCAGAAATGGAGATGTCTTCCCAAATCTGTATCTGCCGTGTCCCATTTCTGTATCTCTACGCTACCCTGATGCTGGCAATGGAAAGTCTCTGATGGACCTTGACCTTTATCAGAGAAAGCTTTTTCAGTGTTCTTATTTGTTGCCCACTTTTCATCCATCTGCACTTTGTGCTCAAGTACTTCCTCTGCTTACGTAGACTTTCTCTCTAGACAGTGTATCAGCTATTGCTTCCTCTAACTTTGTTGACCACCTCACTATCCCTGCCTGAGCATTGAGAGTTGCATTCTAAATTGTGTCTGGAATGGAAATAAAATTCTACATTCGGGAGGTGTCCAAAGGAAGGCGATGTGAAATCAGATGGCAGCAAGGCTATGATACCCTTGCCGGTCAAAGCCAGTGCTTCCCCTGAGAAATTTGGATTGAGGATTCCACATTAGATTCTCCAGGAGGAAAGTCATGTGTATTAAAATGAAAATCTTTCTGAAAATAAGCATAGTAACATCATCTACTTTAACCCTCAGCTTGCCAAAACTAAAGTATGAGTGATTACCAAGTAAGAGTTTCATTGCTCTTTTTCTCTTTGGGCCTTAAATTTTAGAGAACATCTTTATTTATTCTGGGTGTTTGCTATATAATAGTAGAAAACAGAATTTTATATAGTAAGATTTAGTCAATTGGAAGGTACTATCTTAAAGGAACAATGATGTCTGTATGTGTTTTTATGTATAGTTATATATGTCCATTCAAGCAATTGAATTTTTCAGTAGTTAAGTCATATACTCATAGGTGTGAAGAGATTTCAATTTCAAAATAGTGGATTTTGATCTTGAGTCAACTTATTCTCCCCACAGCAAGTCTTGTAAAAATGATTTAAAAATATAAACATAAATTATTTTAAATATGTTTATATATATGTAAAATATATTATGTGTTATAAGGTCTGTGGACTTAAATGTGTTTTATATATTTTTAGTACTTAATCTAACAGGTCATAGAAAACAAATGTTTGTTAGACAATAAATGAATTTCTGTCCCAGGATTAGCTTTATTTACACCAGAACCTTTATAAGATTATATCTCAGTGAATACCTCTTCATCTAAATCCAGTCAGTTAGCCTCTCACTCTGTCCACACTTTCAGCTATTTAAGAATAGATGACACTATTGTTCTTTCAATGGCTTTTTCATTACTCAAACCAAAGTCCCTGCTGCTTTTTCTAGACTGATCACAAACCTCTCTGATTACCATGTGCATAGTAGTTGCCCAATTTAAGTACCTTGACTAAAGGCTTTTCATGGCTGTATTTAGAAGGTGAACAAGAAATTAATTTTCCCTTACTTTTAATTTTTCTATATTTGAAAATGTTCTATATTAAATTTCTATGATATGAAAACTTAAGAAAATAATATGTGTACCCCATTTCCACCAACACTGGTTTTGTCTCTGTTCTTTAAAACATAACTCAGGTATTCCTTGTTAATAAAGCTTTACTTTTGTAAACCTCCCCTTCTTGGTTGTAATCTGTGATCTTTTCCTCTCCGTATTTCTTAGGAGCCCCTGCAGCCTCTTTTTTTTTTTAGTGTATGTGCTTCATCTTCTTTAGTGAGGGTTTTCACTTAACTGAGAATTCTCAGGCTAACAATAAGGTCATACCTTATTAAAACAGTCATGTAGCTTCTCTGAGCCTATTAATACATCAGAAGAATGGGAGATCTTACAGGGTTTTGTGACTATTAAAAGAGGTCATACATTTTACAATGCACAGCCTTGTGCGTGTCATAAAGGTACACACCTTAGTTCCCCTCTCTCATTTCTTTTCTAAATCTCTGTCTTATTTATCATGATGCTCTCCTTGCAGGTGGTACAGGGGTTTGCATAGAGCGTGTCTACTAAATGACTGATCATTTGGTTTGAGATAATTAATTTAGAATGGAAGTAATACATTCCATCTCTTTAACCCTCCAGAAAAAAAGTTAAAGGAAAGTAAAATGCTGTTTGTTTTTGTGCCATACCAGGTAACTAAGGCCCACTGTTTCGATTAATCCAAACTGTTCAAGGTTAGAGCTACTGTACACAGACTCCACACAGACTATTTTCTGCTTCCCTAGAGGGCTTGCTTGTAGTAGTATTTCTTCTTATATTATTTCTTTAAAGAAACAGCTTAAGGAATACTGTGTTGTAGCATTTTTAAGTTGATTGAGGATCAGAGTTCAGATGATAACTGTGGAATGACATCATAAATCTTGTAAAGAAGGCCATTTGTGTTTTGCCCAATTCTCGGTTATAAAAAGATTAACATGGCAGCCATTCTAACAATTCTCAAAATTCTTGCTTCAGCTGGGCAGTTATTCTAGTCTGGGCCAGCTTGACTGATCACTACTGGCTCACTCATGCATCTGTGATCACGTGACAATACAGCCGATAGCTAGATAATGGTGGAATATGCTTATTCTCATATCTGAGATTTGACAGGCTATCGTCTCTGGTAAACAGAGACAATTGGGCCACATATCTCTGGAATTATTTTTCACACAGTGGTCATTGCAAGGTACACAAAAGCAGCCTCAGTGCTCAATAACATACTAAGTATATTTTTCTTTCACATTAATGCCCCACCGTGCAATTTACAATTAAGAATTTATAGCCATTTTCAGTCTACCACAGAGGGCAGAGGGAGAGCTAAGTATTCTCATATTCATGTTTAACTGGCTCTTGCCTCCAACATGGTTCATGACTTTCTCAGAGAAGGATGGTCTTACATATTTAGTCCCTGCCATTGTGCATGGTGCCCAAAGCTGGCTCTAGTTGGGATTCCTGTGGCTTAGCTCTTCCTTTATCATCATGACTCTTCTCATGAAGCTGCAAAAACTTCTCTGAATCCCATGTCTGACCTCAAAGGGAGTAAAGTAAGTTGGTGGGGCACCTCCATCTGCTTCTCAGGCACTTCTCAGTGAGATTTGCTTTACCCAGCACTCTGGAGAAAAGTGGTTACCAAATCCCAACAACACAAGTCATGTTCTCTCAAAAACCTCAGCCTGGTTAGTGCTGACACAAGAGAAACCTGCTACCACTCTCCCGTTTGAGCAGATATTCCAAACTATGCCATAATTCTCCCTGAGAGAAAGAACCCTGCTCTTGCCAAGTATCTGTAGACTTTCTTTTCCTTCCCTATCATTTAGAAATTAGGGATTAGGACGAATGATTGAATTTGGGGATTCTATGTTGTGATGATCAGTAATAAATCAGTTCTGTCACCTCTTAGAAGCCCAGCAAGGAGGTGTCTGTTGCCATCACCCGACAGTCTAGGTCATCAATTGCTTCCTTTAAACAAGTAGTGGGTTAGGGGTAGGGTATCACCACGAGGCTTCAACTTAGGTCTTAGCTATCATGGAACACAATTAGCAAAGTTTTACCCAAATCCTAAAATGCATTATTACATATATACTTCTTTGCTAAGTTCAATACATGGTCTTTATTTGGAACAGGCTGGCTGGAACCCATTTCTAGTTTGAGCTATTCCAGGGCTTGATTCTGTTGATTGCGTATCAGTGAAGTCTGTGCATGTTTATTCCAGGCAAAGAGTTGTTGCATTGAGTGGCACTCAAAATCAACCTTTAAGGGATCTTCATTATGTTTGGAAAATTGAATATTCATACCTATAAATTCTATAGACATGTTAGCGATTTCCAGGGAAAGCCAGTTAATTTTCCTTCATAGTGAAGTGATTGAAAATGATCACATCATCTCCCACACAGGTTGGGATCTGAAGCCATTTATAGTGACTGGTTCTTCAGGCTATTAAATCTGCTAGTCTTGCACCCTTGTTAATCTTTTAGGAGTCATTAATCTTCATGAGTTTTTGTTTGTTTGTTTGTTTTTTAAGGAAAGGAATGGAGTGAAAAAAACGATGAGCCATATACTCTCTTACCTATAATAATTGTTGAAAACAACAAATTGATTTGATATGGAGAATATAGAGATGGAATTAAATGGGTTTAGATGATAAAAACCTCCATATTGAATGTCATTTGATGGAGAACAATCATATAAAGCAGAAATTTTCTTAATGGCTTCTAGAATTTGTAAAAGGTTCATGAGAAAATATTTTTTTTTCTATGAATCATAAAGCCCAAGGCCTACAGAAGAAAAGATCACTTAAGAGATTACCAGTCATTGGGAAATGTACCTTTTGGAATAATTAGGAAAGAAAGAGAAAATGCCCCAAGGGAATGAGATATCTGTTGGGCAAAAACCATCCTCGAGTACTAGTCTTATTTATTATGCTTTTATAAGAACTTTGCCACCCAGCTATCAAAGATATGCTAGAAATGATGTTTATTCATCCTTACATTCAAGGCAAAATTGGTATTTGCTATTGATTGTGTAAATAATGGTTATGGCAGCTACAGAATGACCTTGCCCTCAACGGCAGGCCCTTGGAAGCAATACTCTTTTCATGCTCTACTCTGGTGCTGCTGTTTTCTTAATTCTCAAGTTTAAACAGCTTGATTCATGGATGAATTGGCAGAACATTTGAACACTAGATCTGAATGTCTTGTGTGTTCTTGTCAGGAATGCTCAAAGTCAACCCTTTAGACCATGGCAGCCAATATGTCCTTCAGGAAATCTTACAGCTGGGTTTTTATACCATAAATTATATAATAAATCTATTCCAGGTTTTCTCTTTGATAGAGATTTTGCTTTAGTTAAGTGACTGAAAAATACGGTGTCTTCTTAAATGAGGTACTGTTTTACCAGAAATTGTGTTGGAGACTATGTATTTATGTAAACGTGTGTGTGTGTGTCAGAATGGGTGCGTTGCCAAGTAGGTTTTTAACAAAATGAAATGTTAGACTTAAAATATATATTTGAGAGCCACTAGTTATTAATATAGAATGTAGAATATATTTTTGATTTTACTTTTTACCTGATACAAGGTAATAGAAGTAGTGGTAAATATTTACTATATGACACATCTACCTTTGAACACCATACATGCACTAAATCATTTAATGCAACACTTCAAATATGGGAGGTACCATATACATGTAAAATACATGTGCTAACATTGGAGACTTGAACATGTGTATTGGAATGTAACCCTCATATTGAAAATACTAGAACAATATACAAACTTATAGAACATGAAGAATACATTTTTGAGTACTTTTTTTTTTTTTTTAGCAACATAGATTGGACCTTCAATTTTTCAAATTCCTGGAGATACAATAAAAAGTGGTGAGGCCATCTGTTCCCTTCAACTATGAGTAATTTCCTATTATGGTTTTTGCTTTGAGCTTGGTTCATCAGTGGTGTTTGTATTAGTCTTACACTTCTAATTTAACTTGACTGGTCCTTTTTAATCTTTCAGATACTTCACTGGGATTAGTATGGGAATGGAGATCTGAATATGGATACATTAAATGAAAGTGTTTGAAACATTGGCACCTTCTTTGCATGATTACATGGCTTGAAGCAAGAGATAAGAATAGTATCCTTCTTTTGGAATCATTAAAAAAAGCAGTTGGCTTGATATCCTAAGTTAACATTAGAGTTATTTTGTTTTCTGGCTAATTTACAACTTTATAATTTTATATTGCCTATTTAAGTAGATTCCTTTTTGGTTTATTTTTCATTTATTTTGTTTTGCATCATCTTCTCAAACTTTATATGTGTTCTCATATACTTCCTCTTACAAGACAAATATTCACACATTTTTATCTATGTTTACATTCTACGACACTTAAAATATAATTACTCATCAAAGTGTTTAATAGGAATAAGCAAAGATGTAATTCTATGAAAAACAATACTTGGAGCATGTAAATAAGTGCTTTATTTACAGACAAAATAAAAGTATTCCATGTGATATAGTTAGTTAATAAATAACAAATTAAAGTTATTAAAGTAAATTATTTCATCATGCTAAACCACTTAAATGCAATTATTTGACACTCTCTCACTAAAGTCTTCCCTGGCAGATCTCATTCATCCACGTGATTCCTACTATCACTTTCACATGAACGACATTCAGTGTTTCATTTTCAGATTTTGAGTTTCCGCCACGTCTCTTAGGTAACAACATCCAGCCCTGCCAACCCACCACTATTCACCAAAGAGGTAGAAGGCTGGAAATTTGAGATTTACTTTTATCACACTTGCTTTCCCTTAAATAAAATGAACACTCCTAAATCTTTGGAACATTTCTCCCATATGTATCTAACTCATCTCTTACATTCTCTTCCCAGGAAATACAGCCATCATCAGCTGTATTTAAACGAATACAGCAACCTAACTGATCCTGTTCTGTAGCCCACACCATTAAACTCCTTTGACAAGGACTGTGTTTTAGAACATTAACAATTTCCTATTACTTTCTTGATTCAAAGATATCTGGCTCCATATGTCCTACCAAATAAACCCTACAACCCTTCTGAGTCCTCACAGTTGGACCCAGTTGAACATCTCTGCAACAAGCTTCAACATACTTTTCCACACTGTCCTCCTAACCCTATCACCAAGCAAAAGCACCCAACCAGAATCCACACTCCAGACTAAATGCACCATGACTACCTCTACATTTGACCATGTGCCTTGAGGGTCCCTAACACATTCCTATCAGAATTATTTTCATGTTTTTGGCTTCCCTGACCTCCAGCAAAATTTATTACCCACCCCTTTGTGCTTTATTAGTAGTTGATTCTTTCACATATTTACTTCTGTTCACATGCATGTTTCCACCATTATAAGACTTTGGGGGGAAGTTGTTGGAGCCTTCAAGTGCTAAATGTAGAAAGTCTGAGAGTTGTTCAACAAATGTTAAATTGAATAAATAATACTGCTATTTAATGTTAACTGTGAATATAATTTTCTGCACGGAATATGAGAATGTGTCCTATACAAACATAAACATGATTATGTTATATATCTTTAGGAGATATAGTCATTTAATTTTATAATGGGCTGAATATCTTAATTAAAGTGATTTACCTGAAATAGAACTGAAACACTTAAGTCACTGTCTTTTCACACCTCTCTCCATCTCTTCTTTATTTCTTCCTTCAAGTTAGTGTTCACAAAATCAAAGTTTTTATGCCACACCCTCTTGGAAGCTTACTTTAATGAGTTTGGTTTTGGTTTATCATTACTGAAGGTAACTTTAACATTTCTCATAGACTGTTGCAGGCAATGTGGATTGATTTGTTTGTATGTCTGTTGGCATCTTGGAGATCACCTGTTTTGTCCATTATATATATTTAAAAGGTCTGATTTATAATATTTATACATCGTGTCTATTAAAACTTTGCATCAAAGGGCTATACACTTAATTTGCAAGGGAATGTTAACTATGATGCAATAAAATGTTACGATGGTAGAACAAGAAAGTGTTGTAGTAAGATAGCTAATGTTAGGAGTGAAGGTGGAACAGATGCCATGGACTTTTTATGCTTTTGCTGAAAGTAGGCCACAGTTTTAGCTTTAAATCTCCTAACAGCTTTGGAAATGAAAAAGAATAAACCTGTGACACAGATGCTCAATGTCCAAAATAAAAACAAATCAGTTCTTCAGAAAAAAATATAACTATCCCTGAGACTGAAACCAGGGAGAATATATTTCTCCCACAGTCCATCAGAATGAGGACATGTTGGAAAGAATATTCTCTGCATCATATGCATGTTTAACTCTCTTCAACTACATAGGGCATTTGCTTATTAAAGTCCCTCAGTGTAACCTGGGGAATTATTCCACAAGACAATTCAGTAAATCTTGTTTTCCAATAAACAAGAGAACATTTCTACGCCTCTGGCTAATCAAAGGATTGTTCTTATATTATGTGGAAGAATGGATGAAGTTGCATTATATTAGCTGATTATCCGTAATTATTGCTTTTCTGGCCAAGTTGTGATCAGTTTTGTCCATCAGTTTAAGGCTGAGATCCTGCTATGTACAGATTAAAGCAAAACTGTGTAGTTGGTTAAGCGGAGTTTCAGATTTTGAAGTGGTCTGTGTTAAGGCCAGGTTTGTACATCTTCTTAAACTATAGAGGGCATTAACACATGCTTGGATAGGCCAGTTACCCTCTACATTGAGGTAGACGAAGGGAGCATACACAATTTTGGCTTCAGTATATATGAAGTATATTGGATCTCTTCTTAAACAGGATTTGTGGAAAATTAAGGAACTACCAATCTATGCCATAAAGTATTAATATAATAATTTGAACCCAAAGAACTATTAAGAAATTATAAGCAGGTATCTATTTCATTCATTTAAAACAGAGGCTCCTGTAAAATCCCATTTGAACATTTAACTGTGATTAATCAGTTGCAATATATGAACTTTGGTAACTAAATGAGGTAATGTCTGTGTAGACTCAGTCCCTGGAAACAGTTAAATACTTCAGAATATCTACCAGAAAGCATGACTTTGACTTTAGTTCATCTTTCTAGCCATTTTTTTTTTGAAAATCAGTGTGCTTTTATAATAGATCAAATCTATTTTAGTTGACTCTGTTCTAGAGCCCAGAATCATATTTTATCAGGAAAGCGTAGTTCCCCTCAGAATTATCTCATGTTCTGCAATTCATAAATAATTTTCATGAGAAATTTTCCATTTAAGATCTGTCTTTTGAAGAATAACCCATAAGGAAGCAGTCCTCATTAACACAGTAGGGATTCTGGAGTTCAAGTAACTCTGATGAACTCTGCCACCAGTTAAATAGAATAACTACAAGTCAAATGATTAGAAACATGTCACCATATGTCTGAAAAAACAGCAGGCTTCTTACCAGGAGCAGAATATAAGTATTAAGATAAACATTGTCTATGGCTTTGCTACCCTGAACAAGCTCAATCCTGTCTGATCTCAGAAGTTAAGCAGGGTTGGGCCTGGTTAGTACTTGGATGGGAGACCACCTAGGAAGACCAGGTGCTGTAGGTGTAAAAGATAAAAAAATAAAATAAAATAAAATAAAATAAAATAAACTAATAAAAAGAGATTGTAAGCTGACAAGGTCCTTGCAATCTGTGAGGTCAGCCAAGGGTTGCCTCACCTAAAAAAAAATATTCTATATATCTATATATATATCTATATATAGATATATATATATCTATAATATCTATATATAGATATTCCTACATACATACATACACACACACATTGTTCTCTCTGCCATGGAATAGAGTTAAAATATAAAGAAATTATATCTGGGAGTGAGAAAGAGGTGAGGGTTAGCCGGCTTAGTCTTAAATCTTCTGATGATTATTTTCCCATGCCTAAAGAAGGAAACATTTAAAAACTATTATTATATGTATTAGAATGTTCTTAAATCTCTATCATACTAAAATCCACCAGAAAAACATATCCCAGGAAGTTTTTTTTTTTTTTTTTTTTTTTTTTTTCCTAGAACCCTATTTGCCATGTTTCAGGAAAGTAACTTGGGCTTTGTGAGGAGAGTATATACATAAGAATCACTTGAAAATTACCAAAAAAAAAAAAAGGTTGGCTTTATTATGTGACTCAGCTATTATCAATGGAGCAGATCTGTCAGGATTCAAACAGCTAAATTCATATGCATGCAATAGGTTGTCTATGGGCTTTCAACCTCAAGTCACCAGCACTGGAGAGGGGGAGTGGGGTTATAATAGGAAAAAATAAATCAAAAAGTCTTTTTTTCACTGAGTAAACAATCTTGATTGTTTATGTTCCTCTGAGTCAATTCTTGAAACACTATAAAAATTTGCTCATTTGATTATAATTTGCACATGAAAACTGTCGGGTGTATTTCACAAAGCTGTATTGCATATTATTTTGTCTTTATAATAAATAGGATGAGTTGTTTTAGGGATCAGTGGCTGAAAAACATGTTCTCACTTTCTTTAGTGAATGTATACACTTTATTTACTCAGCAGCCTCATAGTTGTGATCACTGAGCAATTGAAGGAGCATCAATCTTGCAGTAAATGTAGAAACTATCTGCTTGTGCTGTGGGGAGAACAGTGGGATATGTTGGCTTTCTATGCCAGTGAATTCAAGGCTGAGATAACATTTTCACTTGTCAAGTTGCTGTCACTTTGTTAAGAATTAGAAATTGTATGTTTCCTAAATTTATAACAATATGTCAGTCTATTGCAACCAAATGAAAATGAACAACTCTGGATTGTTGTCAGTATGTAAGAAAAAATGTTTATTGTATTGCTACTGAATATCCTGTCATTGGAAACCTGTATCTATTTAATTGGCATGTAGCATATTAAAATGTAACAGCTATAAATTATGTTTAAATGGATTCTTAATGGTATGTCTTCATAGGAGTACAACTCAGATTATTTTCCCTTTTATTCAGGAGACCATTGACTATGATACTTTGATATGTAATGAGTTTCTCCTCTGGCTAAAGGGAACCTGCTCTGTCTTTCTCGTCTGTGCTCAGATTGCAGAAACTGAGCTGTTGTTAGGGAAAATAGATACAAATCCATGGGTATCTCTATCCCATTCTAGACTTATTCCCAAGGAACTCCTGGCACATTCCTAGGGAGAGTGCTGAGCTCGTGTGTTTGTAAGCGGAGACAACTCTTTCTTGCATTCACCCTGAGAAGAAACACACAAGGAAGCAAGTGGCTTAATTTCAGACCCTTCTGCCAGTTCATGAAGGTGAAGGTGTTCAATATTTATTTGGCAAATAGTTACTTTGTACTTTATACTGCATTCCACCTGGGGCAGCTACACTGGTGAGGCATAGATAGAGTCCAGCCTTTAGGGGCACATGCCATCTGTTACATAGGTGCCTCAAATGTATGACATTGTTCCCTAGGGGAGGACATGACTGGAAATATATTACACAAATCTATCATGTATTTTTAGAAAACCATCCCTAATAATTCTTTATTCCCTATCCACAGAAAACCACCAAGTCCTGTGAAATTGACCTTCAGGTTATTCTCTCAACTCTTACAACGTATACGTATATCAAGTTACCATGATATACATTTTAAATATCTTTGGTCAGTTATACCTCAGTAAAGCCGCAATTTTAAAAACTATTCTTGACTCTATTCACTTCTGTCCATCTCTGCCACCACTTCCCTGGTGGGAGTCTACCCCTCTCTGTACTGGTCTGTCACAGTTGCCTCCTAAATGGCCTCCCTATGTCCTTTCATTTTGCTTTTCCCCAGTATATTTTTCACACTATAGATTAAAGGGTTGTTTTTCAAAATGGAACTTTGATGATAAGCAACAACACTCTCCTAATACACAAATCTGTAAGCATTCATTTAAGTACCCACATACTTACCTCTACCTTTAGAACTTAACTTTCTGGTACTCTCAGGGAAAAGACCACATGCCTTATATAATCCCCTTAGGCTTTGCCTGAAATCTTTTCTAATTTGCCAAGTTTAATCTACTATTAAAGTCAAGCCTGTAGAATTTTGTATGGGAGATTCGATATCTCTTTTAGCAGCAAAGGATATTTCATTCATGTTATTTTGGTGCTGATTCGGCCCTTTTTGGTAGTTTTTCTTATACTTGGTTATTTTCTAGATATCTTACTTCCTGTGGAGTAGCATGTGTAATGTTTTTACACTTGGTCTTAGCCAAAAGCCAAGAAGCGATATTTTTGATATATTAAAATGTACTGAATGAATTTCTACCCTATGTTTGCATTTAAATATAACATTGTTTTATTTAGTAAGCTTATGCAAAGATGGAAGATAATTCAAAATTGAAAAAAGAAACAAATCATAGTTATGTTTCTTTTAGGTATTTTCATAAATTGACAGCTGTGATTCCAAAAACTTTTAGAAAAAGTCTCATACACTGACAGATATAAACTGGTTCCATTTGGTAATACTTTGGCGTTAAATTCAGGTGTACTTTTGCCATATAAATGGAAAGTTGTTTGTATTTTAGGGGAAATTTACCTCCATAGATAATATAACTTACGTTTAAAGGTCTTATTCATGTGCTTTGTGGTTTTCATTCTTTACAGTGAAACAATTTATATATGGTATTTACTGTTTTAAGATTTGATCTTTTTTATTTTCTGAGATACTCCCCGAAGAAAACCGTCATTACTTCTGTTTTCAGAATCTATCTTTTCCTTCAAGAAAACAAATACCTACCACAGTTTGCCTTTAAAACTATGAGAAATGCTAATGAATGGAGTAAAATAGTGTAAGGTTCTCTTAAAAAATTATTTAGCCACATCTGAATCACTTTATTTTTGTGCTTGCTCCTCTTGCTCCCACTCCCATAAATGATTAAATACCACAGGATAACACGCATTTTTCTTTATTGTGTTCTAGTTCTAAGGAGAGAACTGTGAAGAGCTGGAGGGGAAGTAGACTTCTCCTGAGAAATTTCAAAAGCCTGATCTAGGAAATAATATGTAGATTTCTGAAATTATTCTGGGTTTTAAGTCAAGTTGATGCTGTTTCAGTTGGAAGGAAGCTCATCCAAAAGTGCATTTTCTAGAACTTTCTCAGGTGCTTGGAGTGACAATTAATAAAAGGTCTACCCATTTTAGGTTTGCGCTTCTCTGAACAAAAGTCATAAATGTGAAACTATTTTTAGGGTATTGACTTCTTTTAATGAGTCTGAGCCTTGCCCTTTAATTATTGCCCAAATTTGTTCATTGTTCAGATTGGTAATGAAATGTTTGTAAGTCTTAATTTTATATGAATTTCTATATTTCCAATCTAACAGTTTTCTGGTGTTATCATCATTGGTATAAAATTGAAAACAGTTGAAATGTCATTTAATTAGTTTTGATGTTCAAGAGAGCCTCAAACAAAGTATATTTTGGGTACTATTTTTAAAAGTTGAGACAGAAATACCTGAGAACATCTAGCTATCTAAAAGCTTTTGCACAACTGAGATGTCAATAAGATAATCTAAAGATGTGTAAAATTTCATTTACATAATATAAAATCATTTACTTACATACTCTTTTAAACTTTGAAACAATTTCAATCTTTACAAAAAACTTATTTTTTTCTGAACTGTTTGAGTGTAAATTGATCACAAGATATCTATCACCCTCAGATACCTATATTTCCTTCAAATGAGAACATTTTCTTATCTACCTACAATAATAACTGTTAAAATTAGGAAGTAAATAGTAATGCATCATAGTCAGGTAGTCCTCAGACCTCATTCACCTCAGACCACAGTTCAGCAGGTGTCTTCTTTGGTTTCCACCACTTATCTCTATTCAAGTTTCTCTAATTGTCCTCAAAGTCTCCAGTTCAGGCTTAGATTTGCCCTTAATTGTTAACCTGGTAGGTCCTTATAGTCTTTGACATTCATGATCTTGATAGTTTTGAGTATAACAAGCCTGCTGTTTCATAAAATTGTTCCTGTTTTGGATTTTGCTAATGCTTACTCATAATGCTGTTTAGATTATGAATGTTTGGCAATAACATTGCTTAGTCTGTTTGGGCTGCCATAACAATATACCATAGACAGGGTGGCTTATTAACAACGAAAACTGATTTCTCAAAGTCCAAGATCAAGGCCCAGGCACTTTTGGTGTCTGATGAAGGCCTGATTCCTGGTTCATAGAGGGCCTTCTTTTTTATGTGTCCTCACATGGAAGGGGCAAGGAATTTCTTTGGGCCTCTTTCATGAGGGTGTTAATCTCGTTCTTAAGGACTCTACCCTCATGACCTAACCATCTTCCAAAGGCATGTTCAACACCATCACATTGGGTCTTAGGATTCAGCATATAAATTTATGGGCGGGGGGCGGTATACAAACAGTTAGTCTACAGCAAATATCATGGAAGTAATGCTGAGTTTTCTTAGCACATGATTCTGATTTGTCCTACTATTGATGTTGTTAACTTTGATATCTTGATCAGGGTGGTTTCTGTGAGCCTTCTCCATTATACTTATTCTTTTCACTTGTTTAATAAATTCATGTGAGGAGTTATTCTGAGACTATGAAAATATGTCATTCCTTCTGAAATTTTTGAGTCTTTTGTATCAGTATGAGTTCATGTCTTTTTATTTTATTCAGTGTATATAATTCATGTGTGTATATATATTTGTGTGTGTGTGTATATATATATATATATATATATTTGTGTGTGTATGTGTGTGTGTGTATATAATTTAATTTTTATGTTCACATTGTCCCACTTTTGGCTAATCAGAGCCCCTTTCAGCTGGCATATTTGTCCTTTTAACATATCCCTGGCATTTTTTGAGTATTTTTCTGTACAAAAGATATTCCAGGCACATCGTATACTTTCCTTGTCCCAGTACTTCATGGAATCAGTCATTTCTCCAAGGAGCACTTTTTTTTTTTTTTTACTAGAGAATCACATTTAGAAATCAAGATCTAGATACTACGTGTGGCCATTGTGATTGCGTATTGCCACTCTTAGCCCCCCTCAATTCACACAGCTAGGGGAGATACGTTTGGTAAGAAGGGATGAATTGTGTGCATGCATACTCATTTACAGTTATATTCATTTCTACATCATTGTATATATCTTTTAAATTGTGAGTTCATACCAATACCTCTAATTCTAATCCACCCAACAGTCCACTCTAGTTTTCTTCCTTATATAACATTTGATGGCTTAACATTTTTATTTATTTTTATTCACATTCAGCTAGGATGAATGCTTTCCTTGACCTTGTCTGATTTGAGCCCATTATGATTTTTACAAATCCAGTAAATAATGGAGAAAGGAGCCACATCTAATTCTCTTTCCATGTTTACTATTTCTGTCTTTGTCTCTCTCTTCCTAAAAACACAGGAATTCAATTCTTGAACTTTAGCTCCATTTTGCATTTTTTGCTTTTATTTCTTTAAAAAATTCATAGTATGATTTAAATATAAATTTATGTAAAGTGGTCATTTTAATATTCAAAATTAGGCAAAATTTTGGATAATGTACAGGGTATCATGATACCAGCTCATAAGTAAAAATAAACTAATAGGAAGCAATGAGATTTGTGAAAACGGATGGTTATTGGATTTTGTTATCTTTATGAGATATGCATTCCTGAGCAGCGAATAAAAGCGTAACCCTGATTCCTAAATATTTATTTAAATGTCCATGTATTAATAGTGTTGTTAGGTAGGAGAAAATAAGTCCCCTATGAATTTATCTAATTTTGAATCACAAAGAGTGTGATCATTTGCTAAGGCCAACCAAACACTAATAAGAAAGAGGGTTAACTTAATTAATGCCATGTGAAATTGCATCCACCACATTCATACAAATGATAACAAAATTTAACTGGTTTTATATTCTGTTCTGTAGACATTACTTCGCTATTCGTGGAATAATTGTATACATTGCTTCTAAATAAGTTTGCTTTGTTCTGTGCCAAGAGTGCCTTACAATATGTGAAAAAATATTTCAGAAAATAGAGCTGTGCTCTGGAATGCTCTGTGGGTATCTGGTTAGTGTGCTGAATATTTAGTAGCACTAATGAGGCTCCTATCAGCTTATCAATGTCCAGTTTTCTATTCTTGCATGGCATAATTCTATGAGAAATTTTTTGAGACTCTTGTATGCAGTAATTGCCCTTAAGAGATACCTAAATCCACTCTGAAATAAAAGCTTCTGATTGATTTATAGCCATATAATAGCAAACATACCATCTGTACCTAATAACTTGCAAAGAGGATCTTGGAATAAAAAGTCATCGTATCTTGTTCATAATTACTTTGGGGGGGCAGAACTTACATTTATTAAATATTCCATTTGAAATATCATTGATTAGCTGGCAGTTTTCTCCTGCTTTAGATGATTTCATTCTGACTTTGAGTAGCCTTTGACTTATAATTAGAAAGCACTTTATATAATTTTTTTCAATTTCATTCATATGAATATCATTTTAATAATGGCCCAGGAGCTCAACTTTGCCAGAAAACATTGATTTAGCTTTTATTTCTTTTTATTTTTCTGTTTTCAGTCCTTATTCAATTCACTTGCAGGAACATTGATTTTGAATAATATGGTCATGATGTCAAAACAGTACAAATTATACCCTGCTGCCATCTGGAATGGTGAAAATAAAAGCTTTATTTACACTGGTTTCTTTAAGAAAAGAATAATAAATGTTTTCTCCCCCTCTTCAGGGACTGTATTCTGGAAAGAAATGGTTCTTGTTTGTAGCCTGATAGTGTGGTTTATTCTGAAAGATAATGACTTGAAAATTCATTTGCTCTTCAACAAAGCAGCGAGTACTCCAACCAGTAACCCCTTGGCCATCCAGCCTCTGAAACACTGATCTGTCTCCTTTCTCAGACAAAGCTATTTGGGGTAGTCATTACTGGTTCTATATTACAGAGGAGACCCCTGTGTGGCCTAAGGTCTTAGACTTGATATACTGAGTCTGCTTATGTCTTGTTCTCTGGTTGGTGTACTGTGTTTTTTGTCTGCTCCAAGTAAAAGTGCTTCCATTTTTTAGCCTTTCCTAGATAATTAAATAGAAATTACAGAAGGTTAAAAACATAAGCAATGTGTTGAATTTGAGCTCCCTAGGGAAATTATTTGATATTTAGAATCTTTTTCACACTCTTCCTTTTCACACGTTTCTCATTCACATTTTGTTGGCTAGCATATGTGGCAGAATTCTGTCTCTACCTAGAACCAATGCTAAACAAATGAGAATCCAATTGATTTGTATCATAAAAAGGTGGGTTTTTTAAATGTAGATCTGTTTTTAAATTATTGTTACATTTCATGGAACTTTAATCTCTAGTTCTTTCTGCTTGAAATATAAAAGTAAAAGATAATTCATATTCAAATTATTTTTGTTGTGCCTCACATTATGGGTTGACTCCAATTAAGAGTTTTATCACTGTTCATGATGAACATTTATTCAAAAAACAGTGCTGGCATAAAGGAAACATGATGAAGTAAAAATGCACCTAGAGTTAAAAGATTTTTTTTACAGTTTTGCTATTTGCGTGGAACAAGTAACTTAATTTTGCTGAGTATTTGCTTTGTGTCTAAAGAAAGTGGTAATTTCTACAGAAATTATACCACCCTTGCCTATCTCAAGGAACTTTGATAAGGCTCAAATGGCTTCAGTGATTTCAGTCATTCACAACAAAGCTTCACTGTCCTGAATATTTAGAACTATTTTTAAAGTTCGTTTTTGGAAATAAATCACATGACAATATAGATTTGCTTTATTTATGCTGTCAATTAATCAAAAAGTCTAAAATTTTGTTCAAAGGGAGAAATGAGGGCTTTCATGAACTTTGAAGAAGTAACCTGACACAGCCACTGCTCTCTAAATTCGCTTGCATGTCTAGATAATCCTTGTTTTTTATCACTTGCGAAAATATTTCCCTATTTGCAGTTTATTGTTGTGGCTTTTGTTATACTAAGCCTTAGAGTCATATGTCTCTGTTGTATTTAAGTTATTTGGGATAGAGTAAGTACATATATGTTAATATTTTACTAGATGCACTAGTGTCAGGCAGTACTAGGCACGTTTAATGCATTATCTCACTCAGTCCTCCCATCTATGAGCTGGATACTATTCTTACATGCAAAGGATCTATCTCTTTTGCAGATACAATTAATCACAACATAAAGATTCTCTAGATTACTTCATTCCCGGTGCCTGGCTCAGTCCTGGCACAAAGGAGGCCTTCAATAAATATCTCTAGAATGAATGATGCCATCTATTGACTATTCAGTAGATTTTTAAAACAGATAGATTAAAAGCCCCCCCCTTTTTAAATATAATGAAACTTTCATAAATATGAACATACTATTGGACCACCTTAAGACTCACATATTTAAATTTTCAAGAAAATTTCTACTTAGGTGTAAAAACACAGTGACTATGTTGCATAGATTAGTACTGTTCTCTAACAGGTGAGGGTGCCTTTCAATATATTTAAAGGGTCTACCACTGTTATTTAAGAAAATATTCTTTATATTATCTATCTAGCATTTGACTGTTTTATGTTAATGAAAACTTCCCTCAATCCCTTCATCTTAAAAAAAAAAAAAAAAGCTTTTGTTCTTCTGTAAGATTACATAGTCAAGTGCCTTAAAACTTTAAGATATCTGGCCAGTGAGAAAATCTTTGCTCTGTCAGTGAAAAAAGACTCAGACTATTTGCCTCAAAATACAACTCATTGATACACATGAGTTTTACCATTAGTTTGAACATCAAGAATCCCATTGCATTATTCTAAAGATGACATATCAGAGTGTAGAGACAATAATCTATTGTGTTCTTTTGAGTTTCATTGTACTGTCTTGTAAGTTTTTGTTATGGTTGCAGTTTTGCTTGTAGGAACTTATAACCATATGAGGTAAGCCTTCCTGTAAAATTAAGAAAGTAGCAACTAAATTGTGTGTTTCCAGTGCAGCAACTGCCCTAAATTAAAGAAGGAACCAAGTATAAATCACACATCTCAACCAAAAAAATTATTTGTTAAAAAAATAAAACTTAGAACTATAAAAATAAAGAAAACCATCATTAACTATTTTTATGAGTCTGTAAGTCTAATACAACTTAAGGTATTGTAAAAAATAATACAATGAGGTTATAAGATAGTTTTTGCCTCTTAGACTTATATTCAAATTGGAAAGGTTAAATTTATAACCACACATACAAAAAAAAAGAATGATAAACTGTTTCCATGAGTGGCATTATTAAATAAAACCAGTAGGAATTTAGAGATGCCGTATGAGTGGAAGTGAAGTATTTGCCATGACTCCCTAAACACATCTAATTACAAGTTTTTATTGAACATTGTGATGATCAAAGAGGAAATAACATATAACACCTACCTCCATGAGTTTATGAATTCAAACTTACACATTGCCTATATATAAGGAGCTTACAGAGAGCACCAGTTGAGAACTTTTAAAAGGAGCCACTATGAACTGTTTGGTTCTCAGAAAAGTGTTTCAGGAAAATGAATTCTCCAAGAAAAATAATGCTTGCCCTTCCTCCAGATCTGATTTTGCTTTATCGTCAATTTGGTGAGAATGGCAAATCTCTTTATTGTCAATAATGTGTAAATGATCAGTTCTACTTGCCAAATCTTTTAATGCTACTTTTAGGAAAGCATACTCTTGATGTAATTGATGTAATTGGGAATGTGGCACCATGGTAAACAGTACTTCATTAAAGACTTAAATTTGAGAACAGTGTTAAAGCGCCAGTCTGGTTGAATTCACTCAGAGTCCTAGCAAAACTAAGCAAGAAGAACTGTTTGGGACCACTTTGTAAGGACACTGTGGCTTCAGCTGGCAGTTTAGTTTTGTGGTTTCTTATCAAATAAGAGAGGTTCAGTGTTTGTGGAATTGGAGCAGAAGTAAAAGCATCATTAAAATTCTTTGTGGATGAAAAATGAAAGTAGTTTAACTGAGCAAATTATGCAAAAGCTATTACTTGATTATTCACAGGTATCTAAAACATGACTCCTTACAAAACAATGTCAGACTATTTCCCCAACTGTTCCTTTCAAACCCTCGGTAGGTCAGGGGTTATTAACAGAAGTTCTACGGCAATGGGAAGTTAACTCTGGAAAATGCTGATGTTCATTTTTCTCTTTCCTTAATGGAACTGTAAATTTCATATCGACATATTTCATTAAGACACCAAACAGATTTAAAGAATGTGCTATATTTCCAGGTCTATTATAGCTGTCATTCCAAACAAAATATGTATGACTTCTACGATTCACTAAGCACAAGTATGTAGTAATATGCCCTTTAATAGCCTCTCAAAATGACAGACCAAATGGCTTTGTGAAGGTCAAGTCTGATTTAAATTGTTGATGAATTAATAGCTAATTCTGCATGATTGAATATTAATATGGAACAGTGATAAGTACGGCACTTTAAAGCTTAATGAGTACATTAATGAACAGGACAAAATGTTTTTCTTTTCACCTCATGTACAAGTTTAAAGCTACTAACATTTCGACAATTTGTTAATTTTTGATGGCTGCTTTTTCCTGTAAAAGTTTATATGGCTAAAGTATAAAGCATATTGATTTTTTTCCCCCAAATTCCTGGTACCAAACATTTGATGAGTCGTCAAAATTGTTGTTATCAAATAGCCTAGGTGGTTTTATATAAATCACTAATAAATGTAGAGGGTGAAAAAAAAAAGCAATTAACATCTTCTAAACTACGCCCACTGAGATAAGCATTCCAATTAGAAATTCCATTATTTCTGCAGTTTGTTTTATGTTGAATACTAAGTTTTATTGCCAAATACCTGACAGTCAAATTGGAAACAAGCCACAACTGTCAATATATAACAGCTCTGGCTATTTGAATCTGTTACAAGTGTGATGTTTCTCATGAAAATTTAATGAAGAAAGTGCATTCAAAAAGGTTCTGTGCAAAGGGGGATGGATAGAATTTAATTACCCTTATTAAAAATAAGAAAGCGGTGCTCTTTACATTCTCTGTCCTATTAGTATGCAAGAAAGATTATCTTTGTTGTGCACTTGTGTATATGAAAAGAGACTCTGGAGTGTTCTTTACTAGCCAAGAAGAAAAAGAAAGGGCATGCAAATGCATTAGCCTGCTTTCCATAGGGCACAAGTCAATTTTGTCAGCTCTCCCTAAGGTGAGGACTTCATTTCTTATAAATGGTTATTAATTCTAAAATTTTTTGGTAAGAGTCTTTAGTACTCAGCTTACTTAAGTCTTTGACACTTGCCACTCACTGATGGGCACAGAATATTGGCTTGGTCCTTCAGAGAGATGAAATGCTAGAAGAAAAGTAATGACTAGTAGAGCAATGTTAATGCATGCTAATGTAACTGGTAGTTAACCACCCAGGGGAACTAAGAGGCCCTGAGAAATACAGAAGCAGCTTGGGAATCCCAAGATGATTTCTTATCATCCTAAGTTTGTTGCCTTAAATATGGAAAATAACAACAAAATCCAAGAGCTTTCTTAGAAATTCATTTCTAGGTGACTAAGGCGGCATAGTTGACTTTGGAACACTTGAAGTAAATTATTTTTATCCTTTGAAGCATTTTGTGTCAATAGCTGCCAAGAGATGTTCACTAATATAATGTATGTGGAACAGTGCTATTGATCTTTTGCTTTCTTTTTTTTAATAACTATATCCTATAAATGTAAATACATTGACAAAACCATTAAAGCCATAAATAACAGCTTGATGAAAGAAATGGAGTAGATGATTAAAATTAGCATAGCCTAATTTGCAAAATATTCTTTATTTGATTTGTAACTTTAACATTCCTTTGGAGCCCTGAAAATTATCTCGAAATACCATTCTTAACCACCCTTTCTGACATTTGCCCACCAAAGACCTCTGCTTGGCTGACAATATGAAAACATTCATATAAATAGAATGCATTACTCCTTCTTGAAAAGAGTCCAGTCTTTCAACTTAAGTAAAATGTAGCTCTTTGAAGTTAATTTTATAATTTTCCTTTTTTAGTCTCTGGACTTAACTAGCTGATGGGACAATAAAATATTCTCTAAGGAATCCAGTTTCAACCCAACTTGCCTTGGCTACTTCTTTTGATCTTTCATAAATGTCTTTTTGGGAAGCCAGTCTACACTTTTCCCTATTATACTTTAATTTTCTCTTACAGTAAACTGGACTTATTATTCAGGACACTTTATTTTACTTGAGAGCTTTTTTCTGTGGTAGTATTTTGATATTTTTTCACTATTCACATTCAAAATCCTCTAGTCCTTAACTATTCCACTGATCAACTCTGTACCAGAAATACTTCCTACTATGTGTAGTAGAAAAACTTACTTGAATCACTGGGATATATTTATACTTAGACTTGGAACACTAGAGGTTCTCTTATAATCTAGCAATCCAGACTAGCTTGACAGATACAAATGACACATGGAAGAACTCTTGATATAAAAGGATGACGTGATGATAATTAAAAATTACAAGACAGATTTAGGTACTCACTGCTATAGTAGCTCTGAGGAGGAAAAAATAAATAAATTTGAGAGAGCTTCAAAAAGCTTTATAAAGGAGGTAATTTTGGCTGTGTGGCTTTCTAGAGACAGCACTCAATGGACAGGATTAGTCTGGAGAATGGTGAGAATTTCAGTGTGGGCAGAAAAAAAAAAAATTCTGTAAGGGAAGTCATCCATCACAGGCTGGAAAAAAAATAAATAAATAAATAACCAGGACTTGATTTAAAAGAAGTTTGCTAGCCAGATTTAGGAGATTGAGTTTATCCCAAAACTATAAAGGAGATACCTAGATTTGACTGAACACAGTGGAGGCATCAAATGGAGCCTTTTTGCCTAAAAATTATAACTGATTTAGACTTCAGCAAAAGTCACAGGATCATACCAAAAGTTAAAGAAGGCATCCAAGGAAAATCTCTATGCCGTATCTGATGATTTCTAATATTTTGCTCACCAGTGTTTTTGCTTTTGAGTCATTTTGGAATTGCTGGCTCATGAAAATACATCAGAAATCATTAGAGAATATTGATTAAATTCACACCAGACCGCGCTGCCCCCGCCCCGCCAAGTAGAAGTCAAAGTGTTTCTATAATGGCCTTCAAACAAACAGCCAAGTTGTAATTTAGATAATTATCAACCATGTAACTAAACTTTCTTCAATATTTTAATAGAATATACTTTCTAATGCCAGCTGAAAGACCTGGCAATGTAACTTAACAATGCGGGTCATGCTTGGGGATTTCAGAGGAATGTTTTCCCAAGATCTAAGGCTCAGGACAATCTTGATGTGGAATAGGGAGAAGTGAACGTTGGGTGAGTTAAATATTCAAAATTTAGAAACTTTAACTTTTTAATAACCCAAAATGGTGCAAACTTTTGGAATGGGGGACAATATTTTCATACCCTAAGAAATGTATGTTTTTGTGTTGCTTTTTTTAGTTGATTTTGTTCTTTCAAAAGGGAAACTCAAACAATTTTCTTACCAACTGAAGCTCCCTACCAAGGAATTCATTCAGGCTGAACATCATGCTTAAGTGAAAAAAAATTTTTTTTAAATTACAAAAAACAGAGGGTGGGGGTCGGAGGACATGGAAGGTAGATAGGGTAAAAGGGATCAAATATGTGGTGACAGAAAGAAATCTAACTATGAGAGGTGAACACACAATATAAATATATATATGCCTTATTGTTAAATTGTACAGCTGAAACTTATTGGATTTTTTATACCAATGTCATCATAAAAATTAAATTTTAAAAAATTACAAAAGAAAAAAAACGAATACGATTAGGTTAGCCAGCTAGCTCTGCTTGATCCCAGGGTTTTCCCTCATGAAATGTTTTCTGCCTATTCTTATGATGTTCCCATGTTTCCAGCCAATTTGGCTCATTCCTCAAGGCCCATTTCCAATGTTCCTCTTGGTGCTCACTGACCTCCTCAGGCAGACATTCTGCAATTCCTTCTCCCTCTGTGCTCCTTGAGGTGCCTCCTTTCATGGTGGGTTTTGTCACATGGGTCTGAGTTCTTTGATAGGCTGTTGGCCACTTACTTAGACTGCGTGCCCTTCTGACCAGGAACATTGTGCCGTATCCTAATCTAGTGTTGCCATACTGCCTGGTTTATGTTTGCTTCTTGACCGATGCTGAAAATGGGACAAGATTAATTGGCAATATCTCTTTAGCCTTGGGCATCTGACTTATTAACATCATGTATGTATCACGTTTTGTCTTGCAGAGGATCAAATTCCCAGGGGCTTCCTACCATTGACATGGGTCCACAGTTGAAGGTGGTTGAGCGTACACGCACTGCCACCATGCTTTGTGCAGCCAGCGGGAATCCAGATCCAGAAATCACCTGGTTTAAAGATTTCTTACCCGTCGACACAAGCAACAACAATGGCCGTATTAAGCAGCTACGCTCAGGTGGGGTCTTGTCACTGTTTGCGCTGACTCCTCGGGAACTTTCCTTTTAGCTTTCTCTCTCTTTTTTTTTTAAATTTAATTTTATTTATTTTTTAATTTTTAGGTATTGGTTTTTCTCCCTCTTCTCTTTCTCTGTTATTCAATGTGTTGTCCATGTTTGTGATGTCATAGCCCGTTTCAGAGTCTTTCTTCTCTCTGTGTTGCAGCTTCTGTTTAATCCACATTGCTCACTGCTGTGACTGTATTTTCGATGATTTTTTTTTAATTTACTGCTTTTCTGCAGTATTTAATGGATCCATTTTCTTTTTTCTTTCTCTGTTTTCATTTGAAACAAATTTATTTCAACATTGGACTTCATTCAGAACTTGCAAGGAGTTCCAATGGTTATATCCATTAAAAACTAAAATGTTCATATGAAACACTAAAACGATTCAATTTTATTAAAGTGTTTTCTCTGCCGTTTCTACATTTGAACTCATCAAAGTACCAAAGTCTAGTAAGTTTTGTCACATCTGCTTTCTTTTCACTGATACATAAAACACAGAAATGTTATCTCATGAGTAACCAGATGTATTTTTTTTTAAGTCTTTTACAAAGTACCAAAGAAAGGAGGGGATATTTATTGATATTCTTATTATGTTATTGCGAGTGAGCATTTTCTACACATTAGCCACAGTAGTGTGCGCCCACACTGAAAATTTTTGAACCCTCCAGTGACTGGATCTACAGAAGTCTGCTTTTGGTGTAGACTCCAGCTTTTGCTGTTATCTCTCTCTCTCTCTCCCCCCACTGCCCTTTTCTCCCTCTCCCATCCCCATCTAAGGTTTATTCCTTTGCTCTCTTTAGATTAAAAATAGAGATTATTCTAAATTTCTTAAGTTTTAGAGCCTGTCCCTAGTTAATTTCACAGGGACATTTATTAATAAGCTGTTTATTTTAACATTGGTAGTAATATTGATATAGAATTCTAAGTTGTTTAACTGACTGTCTTCCCAGAATTCTCAGCTTTTGACCTGTCCTGTGATGTTAAAGCGTCTTGTTAACTGCCTCTTTTGCTTGTTGTCAGCAGAATTGTATAGATTAGCATTCTGTTATTGTAAATAAAGAATTAATTATTCACATGTAACATAGATGATTTAGTATATAAAGCTTTAACTCTTGAAAAATTTGTACCAAATAATAAGGAATATAATAATATTTTTATGCTGTCTTTCTTCTCTCCGTATTTAAATCTCCAGAATCTATTGGTAAGTGCTTAGTTCTGAAGCGCACTTCACCCCCCACTAATTTCCATATTCAGACTATTATTATTACTATATTATTAATAAAATGCATGGCATGCATTTTACTAACTGTCAGTGTAGACACCAGATCTTTGTAGTGGCGCGCACACGCACACATCCACAGAACTGTTATCGTGAGAACACTGTATAAAAAAAAAAGTACACAAGTTATATCACACAAATGTAGCATAGTAAGTAGCATAAGATATCCAGTCAACCGTGTTTGTTTCTAGTTAGTCTTTAGTATTTCCTAGAACAGTATATATATATGCATATCTATATATATACTTAAATAGAATAGCCAGTATTTTCCTAAATTGTCTTTTAAAAATATTGTTTAGTCCTTTTTTTTTTTTTTTTAAGAATATGAGGCATATACGATATAATTCTAACCCTATATGACCCCAGACCTAAGAACTCAGTTGCTTCTCTGAGAAAGGCAATGCTGCCTATTGTGGTCTTTGCCCTTTGTGGTATAATGCAACTTGCTTTTATGATCTAATAATACTATCTAATATATTCCTGTTTTACCAGTATAGTAATTCAAGTTTCTTTTAAGACCTTATTTAATTCTGTAAATCTAATTTAATTCTTCTCCCCAGCCCTAGCCTCCTTCTTCTCGTACTAATGCTTCTTCTTTCTAATCTTATTTGCATTCATATTATCCACCCAGGTGGTACACCAATAAGAGGTAAGAGTGCTGAACTAACGTTCACAGAATGATCTTACTCATTCTTTCTGTCCTTTCATTATTCTCATCTTTGTCCTGTTTTCAGAATCATTCCAATAATGTCCATCAACTGTTTTTTTTTCTCTTTCTTTGTACTGTTTGGTTATGATCAGTGACTCTCATATTGTGAATTTTCCTTTCTTTTTCCTTTTTCTCTTTGTTTTGTTCATTTCTTTCTTTATGAAAATGATTATTTAAGTTGTGATATGCTTCAAAGAAAGCATATCCAGGTCTCTGGACCACAGACCAGTCACAGCGTACCATCTGTCCCTCTTTTTTTCCTTTTCTTCTTCTTCCTTTTTCCTTTTTTTTTTCTTTTTTTCTTCTTTTTCCTTTTTTTTTTTTTTTTTTTTTTTTTTGTCCAACTGGAGAAAAAAAAGATCATTTTTTTTCTTCCTTAGCTGTTCTTGTTCTGGACCAAAGCCAAGATGGTCTGGAGAACAGTGGCAGACATGCAGAAGACAGCCTGGAACATCTCCTTTTTGTCTTTATCTTTCAAAAGGTTTTTGCTTTTGTTCTTCGATTCTTTTTTCTCTCAATGTCTTAAAAGTCAAAGAATGACTCCCCTTTCCACCTGATCACACTCGCCTACAACCTGACAGCAATGCTTTTTTCTCCCCCATTTCTTTTTTTCTTGGATTACGCGCCTCTGGATTTTTGGATCTTCTGTCTTTCAGGCTATGGAAACAAAAGGTGCTCAGTATTCTTGGTGGTATGTGATATTGCTGGTTTTTTGTACTTTGACTCACTGTTCATTTCTTTTATAATTCTTTTGTATTTTTCTTGGGGTTTTGTGACACCACACTGCTAATCCCACTGGTGGATTTTGATGGGTGTCTTAGGGGATCCGTCTCGAGGTCCTCAAGCAGTGGTTGGTTGGCTCTTCCTTGCTGGCATAGGCCGTGCTTTTTAACTTTTTCGAAACCTTCTAATTCAACTACTCTTTGTTTTTCAGCAGACGTAATTAATGATTGTAAGTTGTGGCAAACTGTCTTTCTTTTCTTAAAAATCTGCATGTCTTAAGGGAGTTTTGTTTCTTTAAGTAATATTTTCGTAATTTGTAATGACTAATTTTAATTTTTTGCTTTGTGCAGCCTTTTTGTACTCGCTGCGTATTTTTGCCTTTCTTCAGCAGAAGACTTTCTTGAAAACCCGGCCTGGTTTTTTTTGAGCGTACCTCTCTTTTGCGCCACTTTTGATACCAAAATGAAACAAAACAAAACCAAAAATTAATCTTTTGTTTTATTTAAAAGCCATACTTCCTTGAAGCAGTCTCACCCATCTTCATTTTATTAGTCTAGGAAATAAGAGTGTTAATTATGACTAGAATTCTTGCTTGGGGAAAGAGATATTGTTTTCTTATGCTAGCATTGATGATGTTACAAAAATAATCTCTATATGTTTTTCTCATCGCATCATTTTCTGTCTGTGCACCTTAGCAAGAGATTGAATCGACGTTGAGTGGACCTTCGCTTTGCAGGGCTTTTCATATTGTTAAGAGGTTTAGTGTTCTGAACTGAGAAGGCCTTCTCTGACCATCTCTTTGGCAATATATTTTATATCCATACAGGCGCCCTTCAGATCGAACAGAGTGAAGAATCTGACCAAGGGAAATATGAGTGTGTTGCCACCAACAGCGCGGGCACTCGCTATTCTGCCCCTGCCAATTTATATGTCAGAGGTAGGAGTGACATAACCCCGGCATCATTTCTTCATTCAGGCTCAGGGGAGTTGAGATACCCGCAGGATCTGTGTTGTGATGTCAGTATTAACGAGCTGATTTACTAATGGTTACAGTAGCTGAAGCATTTTAGTGACTAGAGATTTAAAATGTTTAAATAGGTTGTTTAAAAAATTTCAAAATCATTAACCAGTTTTGAATAAAATCTATCCTGAGGCTTGAAGTTTGTAAGTATTCGCATTTTTACATCTTGATTTCTTTCTATTTTTACTACATTGATTGATCTGTGCTTTGCATTTGTTTGAGGTTTTCTTCTTTTCCTTCTTTTTTCTGTTGCTGTTTCTCTTCTGTTTCCTTTTCAAACCCTGAGTTAATTGCTTGGTGTGCTACTAATCAGATCTCTGTGCAACTCCAAGCATAAAGGTGTTTATGTCTTCAGGACTTCTGCTGTGGTGCTGTAACAATAAAACTGCTAATTAAAAAAAAAAAAAAAAAGATGCTACAATGCAAAGAACACAATTGTATTTTCTTCTTTATACTTTATTTATAAACACAGTCTTATGCATGTGCATATGTCTATGCATACACACACACACACACACGCACGCACGCACATCACACATTGTTTTAAAAATTTGACTTTCTGAATAAGTTTAATCTTTTGATTACCATGGAACACTGCTTATATTTTTTTAAAAAATATATTAGTTGCCCTTGGGACAAGAATGAATGAAGAGGTATTCTTATTCTCTTGTAAGTAATAGAAATGATTAAATTTTGAGCTTATGAATGGCTGTGCCTTTCATTTCAACTAGAAAGAAGTGTTTCTTCTTCCCTGGAGTTTTCAAAGCTGGTTCCTGTAGTTTTTTTTTTTTTTGTCCAGTGAAAATGCTCTTATTTAAGGTCTACATGTCTATGAATAACCACAAAAGGTGTGGGTGGGGGTGGGAATAGATAAAAGACTGAGAGGGCTTTAAGTTACAATAGGATGGGTTCCCTTAGGAAAATATCTAGCTTGATTTTGAAATTTTTGTTTGAGATAATTTTGTTTCTGTGGGGACGTTTTTCTCTCCTGTTTCTCTGGAGTCTGGGGTGGGAGACTATGAAGAAAACCATTTCTTCTTGAAATTCTTTAACAGCCCCTTGATCCTTTTTCTCACAGTGGTGACCTCCTTTGCTGCATGAGGCATGCGTACCTTCTTTAATGGAAAAATTTCAAAATGATGCTAGCTATTGTTTCTAATACCATGTTAGTCCATGAGGCATTGCTAACTTTTCAGCTGAGGTAGGAAGGATTAACTAGAGCAAATAAAAATGTTCAAGTAGCAGTTGAAAGCCTTGATATGGCCTTTTTACTCTCTCTGTGTTTCCCTTGTTTTTCTCCTTTCCTCATTTCATTGTGTTCTGCATCAAACCCCCTACATCCCTCAGAGCTGCGAGAAGGTTGGTGTGTTTTTTACTTTTTACCCACCTTACAAAACTATTAATTAAACCAATAACAAAGAATACAAATGAAATGAATGTAGCTGCATTGTGGTCTTCTTTCCGTTAATGGTATGTTTTAGCAGAGAATGCCCTGGCTATGGCTTCCGATGCTTGCTGGTGGTATCTAACTGTGATGCATGATGGGAAGAATGTACCCGGGTGCATGGTAACTGGTAACACTTAACTCTCTCAGGTCCGGTGAATTTGGTCAGTGTTCCTGCTTTCCTTCCTGCTCCACTCTTCCCACTCCCTGTCCCACCTTTAATTTCTGTCTTTTACAAGGATGCCTGCTGCCCACAGAATGAATCTTTGTAGTTGTTCCCCTAATCCCAAGCATGAAGACTAAACTCTCCTCCATTTTTCTTGATATGTTCTTTGACACCTCAAAGTCTACAGTGGCTCCTACTTGCTTTGTGTAACCTGTGAACTGGCTGCAGGAGGCATGCTTAGCTCTCTCGTTACTTCTCCTATGCCTGTCACTCACCCATGAGGCCATTGCAGCGAGCCCTCTTGAATCAACAGAGGTTTATCTCAACCTTAAGTGCAGCCAAAAAGTTAACGACAGAACTATTTACTTATTATCTTCTTGGGGTTATGAGGTTGTTTGTTTATTATTTATAATTTTAAAAATCACTTCTTTATTTGTTTTTAAGCTGTACTCCTAATGATCACCTCTTGATCTAAAATACTCAAGGTGTAAAGTTTTGCCAATAAAAGCCCGAGATGAAACCTATATGTCTCTTACCCTCTCCTTGTACCATGTCCGAGACACATGTACTTAAACACACATAAACGTGCAGATTATCTGAAGCAGGAACACTGAACTGTAGTTGCTTGGTAATTCTTTCTGTGTCGTGTTGCTTTAATATGACCTCTTCTTTTAATGTCATGTCCCACTGTATGTTTTAGACACAGTGTCCCTCAATTTGAATGTAGACATAACAAGCCTCTTACTAGATTTGTTGTCATCATCTATGTTGTTTGAACTTGGCTATGAACTGAATGGAATCCTGAATGTGAAATACCCAGATCCCTTTCTAAATTTGCCGTCCTTACCTCTGACGACCTTATGAATCCAATATCTTTTTACTTTCAACCCTAATCATCCCCGAAATTCCTATCTCAATCCTTTTACTCTACTTCCTCCCTTTGTCTTTAGTCCTATTACCCTGTTGTTTCTTCTGTTATTGTCGTCATGAATTCCAGCCTTTCTCCCATTGTCCTAAGCACGGGCCTTGAGACTTCATCTTGTGCATGCCCTGCATGACCCAATCCGGTATCTCTACTGGCATTGGCTTTGTTTCTTCTTCTGTGACTATAAATCGATATGTATATATATATATATACATATATATTTCTATGTTTGTTTCAGTTTTAGTGTGAGGTCTGGAGGCTGCATCTACTCTGAGTCTGAAATTGTACTTTCAGTATATTCTAGATGATGTTTTCCTGGGCTGGGATGTGACAGTGTGGTCCCACACATACATTCACAGCAACTGGAAGTGCACAGCACAGGTGTTGGCTTTGATAGCCAACTTAAACCTGCTGGTGACCTTCCAGCCCCCTTTTCTGCATATACATGGATGCATAGAATCATTTTATATGCATGTATGTATATGTTTTTGTGTTTATCTTATGCATGATGTTTGTGTATTGTTAGTCTGTAGATAGTTTCTTTGTGGGGCCCTTGTAGGTCTGAATCAACTTTTGTATAAATGTGTCTAAGATATCAGTGACTAAATGATTATATTTGTGTGTATGCACATACCATACTTGTATGGTTTGTATTATCCACAGTTTTTCTTTGTTCTGTTTTTGATAGTCCACAATATGTTCAATTGTTTAATCGTGTCTGTACAGTGCATGTCATGTGTTCAACAAGCCATTTTTTCTTGCCTTGTATATTTTATCGTCTTCCCTTGTGTTTTGTTCCAGTTCGCCGTGTCCCACCAAGATTCTCTATCCCACCCACTAATCATGAAATCATGCCAGGTGGAAGCGTTAATATCACCTGTGTGGCCGTGGGGTCACCAATGCCTTATGTGAAGTGGATGCTGGGGGCAGAAGATCTGACACCTGAAGATGATATGCCAATAGGAAGAAATGTCCTAGAACTGAACGATGTAAGACAGTCAGCAAATTACACTTGTGTTGCTATGTCAACACTGGGTGTCATTGAAGCAATAGCACAGATCACTGTCAAAGGTATGCTAAGTGGTTCATGCTTTGAGGGTCTGGCTACACCCAAGTCGCCTGACTAACACCTCTACAAAATCTATCCTTGGAATTTGAGAATGAATCTTTGTTTCAGATGTCACAGTGTAATCATACCTATGATATCATATAAGATACACATATCCATTGTAGGCAATTTCTCTCTTAAAAGTATTGGCAGCCTCAGTAGCGATAATCATCAAAATGTTTAACAACAGGCTGGGCCCAGGCACTAACCAGCCCGAATAAAGAATGCTGGACATGATCAACCATTATGGAAGAACTGATATATACCAGTTTCATATTAATATAGAACCTCGATAAGAGCCACATGACAGAGGATTACAAATAAGTACTAAAAATGACAAAAATCTTGAAGACAAAGGGGGAAAAAGGAGTTGCAATGAACATGGTCAAATAATAGATGCTTTAAAAAGTTTTAATGGATCCTACCATTGAATATCAAAATGCAAGAGGATTTATATTGTTTTAGCTTTATGTTTTACCTTGCAATGAGGAAGTGCTGAAGAAATATTTTGTCCTTGAAATAAGTGAACTAAGCATAATCACAGTACTATATTCCACAGATATATTTGAATCAAAGAAAAAGTATGTGAGGGAACCAATTGTTCTTACCCAATGTTTATAGAATTCTAGAACATTAGCAAAATGGATCAGACTGAGGGTACTTGCGGTTTCTGCAAATATCTGGAAGTACTGAAAAATGAATACAAATTGACTTCCCTTTCTAGGAAGTTTGATCCTAAGAAATGTAACAAACATGTTTCACTCTATATCTCTAACAAAGCAAACATAGCAAATATATACTGTATAAAACCAATAATGTTACATAAGAACAAAGTACACACCATTGTCAACATTTAGTCATTTAAAATAGTAACATCATATTGTATATTCTTAACTATATTAATCATATTTATACTTATCTATACATTGCAGATACTGTACAGTAAATGTGACATAGCAAAACAAATAAGATCTGTTAACTATTAGTAAACACACTTCTAATTAGCATTATTTTTACTTTAAAAATTCAGAAAGACACCTAGGGAAAATTTGGGTCACCTACTTCCTGGAAGAATGTCAGGCCAGAATATTTAAACAAATGTCCTTTTATTATTTTCAGTCAAATCCTTTGGTCAAATATTATTGTTCTATAGTTCTTAGAGTGATACGCAAATAGTGAATCATGTTTCTCATAATAACGATTTTAGCTTTAAATATTTGAAACTTTACTGAAGACCTTCAAAAATTCAAAGTCACGAGTCACAGTAAGCTGATATCTTATTCAACTTCTTAACTTTATTTTCCTGACTATTGATTGCTGTTTCCCTGCCCGTTCCACCTCAAAAATAAATAAATAAAACATGAGGGTGGATCTTGAAGGCAAAAAGTGAATCAAAATAAATAGAGCGACTTGAAAAGAGTAAGGAAAATGGAAATCGACTCTTTCAGTCATTTAGCAATCCTTATGAAAAACCCACTCAGTGGTAGGCAATGTTCTAGGTTATTGGAGATCCAACAGTAATTAAGTACAAGGTTGCTTCTCTTGAAAAGCTGCCATTCTAGGGAGTACTGTACTTTTTTCCTTTATGCAACAAGGAAAAAGGTACTAAAGGGTTGATTTAGATGAGTATTGCCTTCTGACTTTTCTCCAAAAAGTCTGGTGGATTCTCTCCTAATAACTCTTTCAGAATCATTGTCCTGGGTAAGGTATTTAAATGTGAGGTCACCAATGCAGATGGATTGTATTCTTAAGTAGTAGCATTTTGAGTTGTGTTCTGCTAAAAGGGAAAATAAATTGGATCTCTAAGGTGAATTTAATAGCAAATATTTATTATGTAGCTATTATCTCAAATATTACTGATGTCAAATATAGAATACATATTATGACAATAAAATACTTTAAAAGGGATTTGTGAATATGATTTAATTGAGTAGATTTGGCATTTTTAAAATATAAAAGTTATATATATAACTTTTGAATATAATATTTATAAGAAAATTATAGCAATGTTACCTGTGTCTTACAACTAGAAAACAATATGGATATTACTCTTCAATAGCATTTTAATACCATTTCAATATATTCCAGATTTTTCCAACATTATTGGTATTTAGTTATATAATTTATTTCTTGAAGCAAGGGTCTAATCGACCAAGGTAATAGTAATAATAACAATAATAATTATAATAATTTTAACTAATGTTTTTTGAGGATGCCAGATATATTCTAAGGGCATACTGTATTAGCTCATTAGTCTTCACAATAAACTCATGAAATAGAGTTACCCTACTGTATAATTCTAATAACACAGTTTCCCCCCATTTTTCACATGAGAAAACTAAAGCAAAAAGAGGTTAAGCAACACATCTGGGACCACATAGCTAAGTGATGGATTTGGACACAAGCCCCAAAATGCAGTGCTATGATGCCTGTCTGGTAAAAGGGGATTTGTCACCTGTGCTTGTCTTACTGTACTTTTCTGACCAATTAGAAAACTATTTCATGCTATAATGTCATACGGTCAAATATTTAGTAGGCACATAATTCTGTCATTCCAATAGAGTTTATGATGACTCTCTTTTTTCCTCCCGCAAGCCTTACCCAAACCTCCAGGAACTCCTGTAGTGACAGAGAGCACAGCTACAAGCATCACACTGACCTGGGACTCTGGGAACCCTGAGCCTGTCTCTTATTACATCATTCAGCATAAACCTAAAAATTCTGAGGAACCTTATAAAGAAATTGATGGAGTGGCAACCACACGCTACAGTGTTGCTGGACTTAGTCCCTACTCGGATTATGAATTCAGGGTTGTTGCTGTCAATAATATTGGACGGGGGCCTCCCAGTGAGCCTGTGCTGACACAAACATCAGAGCAAGCACCGTCCAGTGCCCCACGGGATGTCCAGGCGCGGATGTTGAGTTCAACCACCATTTTGGTACAATGGAAGGAACCTGAGGAGCCAAATGGGCAGATCCAAGGGTACAGAGTTTATTATACAATGGATCCCACTCAACATGTCAACAACTGGATGAAACACAATGTAGCTGACAGCCAAATCACTACTATTGGCAACTTAGTGCCCCAGAAAACATATTCTGTCAAAGTCCTAGCTTTTACCTCAATTGGAGATGGTCCCCTTTCAAGTGACATACAAGTCATCACTCAGACAGGAGGTAAGTCTGGTTCTAGATGGGAAGTAAGACAGGAGGAAGGAACTGGTGCTAACAGGTGGCAAATACAAAAATGAAGAACGAAAATAATAAAATTTTAATTTTTGAGACTTAGAGTTTCTAAGAGAAGGGTTAAGATAAAGGCATCTGAAAAGGAAACAGGCAGACTTACCTTAAAGACTAAATAATAGTTTGAAGTACAGGGGTGCATTGAGCATCCTTTTTTTTTAATTTGTACCCAAATGACATGAATACTTTGCTGCACAGATGGATGAATGTGTCCTCCATGTAGCATTTTGAAAATAAAAGAACTCTGTCTCTGCTTTTTTATACTAGTGACTGTGATAGAATAGTCACAAAAACAATTTGTAAAAGATTTGATGGTTCAGCATAAAGTTCAAAATAAAACTATTTGTCACGGGGCCTTGGATATTTAAATGGCTTATATTTGCCAGGAAGCTACTTGCTTAAAAATATTCTCTTAATGGCTTTTTGATTTTGTTTTCTTTGTATGACCTTAGGGGTGAAGAAAGATAGTTATCAAGATCTAAGATCAAACTTTGGGGCTTGATTCACCCACTTTAGTGAGTATTAGACAGACGCCAAACTACTTTATTAAGAAAAACTTGGCCCTGCCAGTGGTTTTATTTTAATAAGAGGATATCAAACATCTATGGTCTTTGATTCAAAGTGACCAATTTTGCCTGGGCTGAGAATATAACAACAGCTTTCTTCTTGATATTCTGAGAGCTATTCATTTGAAAGATTTTGTCGATGACTTTTAAACTTCCGTTAACCTATGAGTAACCCATACCATTGGTTTGTTGTGATAATTTATGTATTATTGGAGAAATGTATTAGCAGAGATAGTATCTATAATCTATAGGTGTGTAACTCTATGGTAACTTTGAGGATGAATTAATACATGCTTAGGTGTTATAATTAGTAAAACTTTTAATCACTGACTTGTTTTCATGTCATGGGCTTTATGAATCATATAACTATGTTTACTTATTTGCCCTGGCTACTAACTCTCAGAATATATTTACAGCCTGCCTGGTTTTATTTTCATACTGTTATTTGGTTCTTATTGGTTTGTTCATGGATTTATTTTTTTCTCTACTGGTATGAAAGATAAATATAAAAATATATTTTACCATGATTACCCTAAAAATCATCCATATATTTTCCCTACTTTTGCAGTTCTGTATTTATTTGCTATATTAGCTTACAGGAAAATACTATAGATTAATTTTTCATAAGTTTCTCAACAGAAAATATAGAAATCTATGAATCTTGTTCTTTGACTTGATTAAAAGTTGTCAGCTATTATGAGATTATTTTTTATTATGCTATCTGAGCAGCTCAATTACCATTAAAAGATACAAAAAAGTATATGAGAAGAATATATTCCTATAATCCACTTTTAGTTTTTCTGATTTTTCAGCTGTAATATTTTAAAATCCCTGGTCTTAGAGCGACGTAACCAGAATTTGAATCCCAATCTACAGTTTTTAGTTCTGTAACCTGGGACAAGCTATTTCTTCTCTGAACTTTAGTTTTCTCATTTGAAATAATATCAACCTCATAAATATTAGGAATTCTATTTGTTTCCTAGGGCTACTTTAACAAATACATTTATTGGGTGTCTTAAACAACAGGTGTTTGTTGTCTCTCAGTTCTAGAGGCTAGAAGCCCAAAATCAAGGTGACAACAGAATTAGTTCCCTCTGTGAACTCTGAGGAAGGTTTCAAGACTTTATTCTAGCTTCTGGTGGTTTGTTGTCAATCTTAGCTGTTCTGTGGCTTGTAGAAGCATCATCCTGATCTCTGCCTTCATTGTCACATGTCATTCTCCCTCTGTGCTTGTTTCTGTGTTCAGATATTCACTTTTTTAAAGGATACCAGTCAAAATGGATTAGGGCCCAACTTAGTGATGTCAGTTTAACTAATTACGGCCACAGCAACCCTATTTCTAAATAAGGTAACATCTTGAGGTTCTGAGGGTTAGGAATGTAACATAAATTTTTATGGGACACAAACTCATAGCAAAGCTATAGATTATGTAAATGGACATCTTATAACTTGATGATAATATATAATCATCATCATAATACTAACAGCTGAATATGTTGGGGACTCTGCTATAGACTTCCATGTATTAATTCTTACTACCCAAATGAGGCAGATGTGAAATTATCCAACTTTGCCGATGAGTAAACTGAGGATCATAGATAAAAATTTCAGGAACTTGCTTTGGGTCATGAGGTTAGTAAGTGGGAAAGCAGAATTTAAATCTGGGTACCCTAGATAACTTTTAAGCACGAATGTCTTTCAAAATAATAATTTTCTAATGTGCTAGTTTTAGTGACTATTAGGTCATTGTGTGCTCTAGGTGCTCAATAAACGAATAGGGACAGAAAACACATATGTCATTAATTCATATCTTTAATAATGACATAGAATTTACTTCTGCAATATTTGAAGTGGCTATTAGAGCATCCCAGTACAAAAGTATATTAAACTACTTAAATATGAAAAAAAATAAGTTTATCTGAAAGAACTAGAAGGAATACCTTTTTTCATAGAAAGTTATTATACTCAATCACTAAATTTGGTTTTCTAACCACAGATTTAAACAGAAATATTTCATGTTTCATAACTTTCTTTTTTGATGACAAGAGGATTTAGGCTATCTAAGAAACCAAATAGTTCCTGGAACTAAATTCAGCCCAAACCTAAGAATCATTGGTAATTATGAGAACATGGAATAATAGACAGTAATGCCTTTGGTCACAGTTTATTGAAAGATACAAAACTGATGTTTAAATAGACCATATTTTTATTTTCTAACCAGTGGACATAATGTAACATAAATCATAACTCAGTGAAAGTAGTATTATGGCAGGGGAAATTGAGTTAATGTGATCCAAGGACTCTGAACTTAGGAAAATCTAGGTGAATGGGTCACAGATGCATTAGAGTAGTTGTTCCCAATCTGCATTAGACTTTATAAGATATTTCCAAGAATCTTCAATAATAGTTGTACTTTTAATACCCATTGATTGAGAAGATATGGGACTTTTAATACCCAATGATTGAGAAGATATATGATGACATAATGACTTGTGCCTGCCAAGATCAATAGGCTAAGAAAACCCTCCAAAATAGCACAAATGATTTGATCTGTTCTCTAGGCTTAATTAACAAAGGCCATTTGATTTTAGTGGACAACTGCCAAAGACAATGATGTTAGTTCTGATATAATTAATGCTGAGCTGCTCCTTTTCCTTGTTGCTGACTTGCTAATTCTTAGGATCATTGCTAGGCAAAGACATAAACCATTATAAAATAGTCTTTTAAAGGGGTTATATAAAATTTAAGGACATGATTATTTTCACTACAATTTTAATTTCATATACACAGAAAGGTAACATTTTGTCTTTTACATTAGAAATGTGTTCATTTTATTGTATTTAATTCCTTGACAGTAATCTCTCAATTTTTGTTTAAAATAAGACCAAAGAAACAGTATTTAGAAACAGTGATTTTAAAAGGGAAATTATCACATTTGATCTTATTTAAGATTGCTGCCACCCATAATAATATAAATGGAGGATTCATGTAAATTGATATATTTCTGATAAAATAGAAAATCAAAATATCCATTTTATTGTCAATATTATTTCCCTTAAATGCAAATATCAATCTAGTTGAAGATGTTAAATAAACTTAAAATAACGTTAAATGTGAAAAATTTAAGATGATTATTTTCTAGAAATATGAGTTAACCTTCCAAATTTTCCATAGCTTTAACTTCTGACATTCTAGTCACTTGCAACTAGTTCACCTTGAAACTATGTGTAAGATATGGTAGTATACAAGAGAAGTATTTATATCGTTTTATAAGATCTCTACTGTTAGATAACACATTTGGAAAGGATATCTTCTTATATAGTTTTCTCATAGAGATAATTATAATGAAATCTTTGGGTGACTATACTTTATAAAAGAAGTACAAATAAAACTGATAAATAAATTATATCTTAAAAATAATGCACTATAAAAAACATTATTTGACGTTGATGGAAGCATTCTAAACCTGTTAAATCCTAATGTCTTATTTTCTGAACTTTATAAAACATATCTGAGAAAACATATAGAGAATTCTTCTATATACTTTATATTCTTGGTAATAGTCTACTGATTTGTATTTGTGTATATTAATAATATAAGTCTTTGGAAGAAAAGAATTATATTTACTAAGTAAATACTAATAAGTAGTATCAACTTTAAACATTTTGCAGAAGGTAATTTTACAAATTCTAGCATTGCAAAATTATTATAATGTAAATCTATAACAGTTAGAAATATTGTGCTTTAGGTGTCCAGAACTTCATAAATCATTTCGTTAGTGTAAGTCAACAGGCCTGTATCAGCAAACTAAAATAAGACTGACTCCCAATAGCCAAAATTATGATCCCAATTTAAATGCTTTCTCTAAATGGTTTTTTGCAATGAGGAAGGAGCTCTGGATCTAAATTTAATAAAATTTAACATTTTCTTACTGATATTTAATGTCAGATTAAGATTTGTGCCTCTGCTTGTGTATTGAGTACCTATTTTGTCAATGATATATTTGTGGCACTTACAAATCAGATTTCTTGTTTTGAATTTTGTTTTGTTTTATTTTGTTTTACTTCCACTATAATCCTGGTTGTTGCTTTTATTGTTGTTATTATCATTTATCAATAAGGTAGATATACACGTTTAAAAATATGTACCTTATTAAAGTACTACACATTTTACCAATAATGGGTTTTCTAGTCTCTTCGGTAATATTTCATATTTGTAGATGGCTAGATGAAATTTTTGTTTAGCCACTTAATATTTGCTACTCTTTTTCTTTTAAGAGATATTCTCTAAATTTAGCTCAAATGTTGATCTCTTTGAATATCAACATTTTAGATGACATGCATATTTTTCCTTTATTTCTAATTCATTTCCTGTCCCCTGTCTTTGAATTGTCTTAGATATTTATATAGTATAATAGTGGTACTACTAAAATACTTAACATTTATCAATGGGATTATAATCTTATTTTAGGGAAGTGATAACTCGTATTTGAATATCCTTGTGAACATTAAATAAGTAAATCAAGAAAAATATACCATTAACACCACTTCACAGAATATAACCGTTTCTTATGAGTAATTTAAAAAAATAGTTTGTATTTCTACTTTTATTTCCTCTTTTTATATTTAAATTCTAATTTGGTTTATGGTCATTATTATCATATTTCCATTTTTAAGGTAGAATAATTGGATTTAAGTTTCCAGATGGGTTCTTTCCATTTGCCCATGAATTACTCAGAATTTCAGAATTTTTCTCATGAAATTTATGCTCAGGTAATTGTTGAGGGAAATAATTCAGCACAGAAAAATCTCTTAAATAAAAATAAAAGAAAATAGACTTAAACAAGAGGTAAGTGAATGCCAGTAAGTTTGAAGTATAAAGACTTTAAGAGTATTAAAAAAAACTGTGTGTGTGTGTGTGTGTGTGTGTGTGTGTGTGTGCGGCGCATGGGCTGGGGAGAAAACACAAATATAAATGTTAATAAACCTCTGTAGCCACAATGTTTGGTATAAAAATCCAGTTGACAGATGATGAAGTATTCCCTGTGTCTCCAAGCACAGAAAATAAATACAACAGTTTGGAGTCCCCTAAAGTGTTTTCTCATATACATATATTATCATCATTAGACCTAATATGTTTGGAGAATGTAAAAGTAAATCCATTAATTTCACTTCTCTCTTTTTTATTTTCGTTTGAAGCCTCAGCTTCATTGTAGTTGTTTCAACTATAACTAAATGACCCTGAGGAAGCAATCTCTGTAAGTGAACCTTCAATTCCCAAGAAAGTCTGAGTAGTAGCACCTTAAAGCATTCATGAGCAAAGACCGTGATATGAAAAGACCTTTAAAAGCACTGTTCCATATGCTGGATTTCACCTGTAGATACATTTTGCCCCATTCGGTGTTTTTTTTCATTAATTTCACTTAATTCAATTTCCAGTTGTTAAAAACTGAAATATTTTACCTAGAAGATTCACTATCAACTTCTGCTGAAAACTCAGAAGCTTGGGCAAGACTTGGCCCATATTTTGCAAGGCAGCAGTTTCCTGGTGCTGAACGTTATTAGCCCCTTCGGGTGGGCCAGGCATTCTTCAGCTGATCCCAAGCCTCACATGGCTTCTACACTCATCTAAGCAATCTTCCTGACACCTATAGGCATTTATGTTACTAGAATCTAGTAACTTAAATTACCCTCCAAATTATTTCAAAAGAAAGGTATCATGGAAGCAGAGGAAGAGAGCCCTTAAATATTAGGTGAAGAGACTTACCATTAAATCATCTGACCACTACTTACTTTGTCCAGGAATATGATGGACAGTAAACCCTCTAAGACACTGATATGCCTATCTGAATCATTATTTAGAAGAAGAGGATCCTTAATAGAACCAAACAGAATTTAAGGATCAGGTGAAATTTGTGTCACTGAACGAGAATGAAGCATTGAGTCCTACTGGGAATTTGTTCAAGTCAAATTAAAAGCAAGAAAGTAAACGGTTTAAATAAGAAAAATTTAATTAAATTTCCAAGATGTTTTCAATCAATGTCACTTAATTTATTATTAGCATTTGGCAAGAAGAAAATACGTAACAAGCTATTATCCTAAGCAGCCCTTAAATACTGTCTGTGTTCTTGATTCCTGACAATACTGTCCTCCAGTTTGATTTAAGTTAGGAGTTATTAGAAGGATTTCTTCTTCTCCAGACTTGTGGAAGTTGGGGGAAAGGCAAAAAGGAATAAAACTAGAGAAAAAGAAGTGACTGTACACATATGTGTGTGTATTTGTGGACGTGTTTTAGGCTGAGAAACCCTCTCATCATCTGAATGTTAGAATCCAATCATAGTTTCTCCATCTGCCTGATTGTTCTTGACTTCCATTGTTGCTCCTTTCAGTACTTTTGACATTTCCCTTTTAGAAGTAATACATTTGCTATTTGCTTTGCTATTTGCCTGTATTTTTATTTCCCTCTGTTTCTCCTGCTCTTGCTCTTGATCTTTTATCTTCTTTTGTCTCCATCTTTCAATCTGAATGATTGTGTTAGGTCACCCACTGGGCAGGTACTTTAAAAAAAAAAATACTCTGTTCAGAACGTATATTCCCGGAGGCATCAAATTAATGAGTATCTCAAGGCCTATGATACAAAAAGAAAGAAAAGATGAATGCAATTAGAAATATGAAGTACTGACTATTGGTGGCCTTAAGCATCAGTCCAAACATGAGTATGTGTGTGGTTACACATGCATAAGATACACACACACACACACACACACACACACACACACACACACACACACACACACAGTCTGACTCACAGAGCAGGCAGTGGAATAAAATGATAATTAGGGATCTTAGAAACCAATCTGCTAGATCCCTCTAGACTTTAATCCCTTTTTAAACAACAGGGAGTTTTAAAATCATACTACAGAGAGATGATTACAAAAGGGAAAGAAAGTAATATATTTTGGTTATTTGAACTTGTGAAAATGATGATTCAAGTAGTTAAGAAATTGATATCATATATCAGCTACCAGTTACATTATTTTATTTGTTTTTGAATGTTTATGCTCATTTGCAAAAAGCACTTTAGATCATCTTTTTCCCTCTGGTGTGAAGTACATATCGTTGTTCTTGTTTTTTTATTAAATACACATGGAATTCTCATGTGAACTTTCGGGGATAGGAATATATGTTTAGTTATTAGACTTTGAAACATGCCACAATATCAAGGACAATGATCAAAGTCTTTAACAGCCAGCAAAGCTTAGGCACCAACCAATCAGAGCAGACATTGGCCAAGAATAATGTGAAGTTTGCTGTGTTAGTGATGCCCTGAAGTTCATTAGCCTTGTGTATAATGGTTAGAGGACCTGATGAGAATTAGGTGTTAACCAAGGGTTGGGGTCAGTAGACTTATTGTAAAATGACATTTGAGTAAGGTGTTTTCAACTGGATAGATGTCTCATTTGTTATTACATCTCATTTATAGCTCTTTCAAATTCTCTATTGCATGGGTAATATGACTAGTACAAGAATTATGGAAGACCTTTGTTATATTACTATATTTCTGATAAGTGTATTCTATAAACTTTTAAATTTGTGGTAATTTAGCTCCCTCTCACTAGGGACAATTTCAGTTTATATTAGGTCTAATGTATTAAGTCATTTTGGGGTTAGAAGTAATTATTTGTAAGTGATAGCTTTTTATCTCCTTTTTTACCTGTTTCTTAAAACATGGGTTGGTAATAAAAAATGCTAAGTGATTCTGGTTGCCTCTAGGTTTTATTAATGCAGTGAAGGTGGAATTTTATAAACCTAATTGGAAATAATTTTGAAAGTTATATACAGTGCTAAGTTATAGAGAGTAAGTTTCCACTCAGTTACAAAATAGCAATAGCTTTTATAAATTTAGCCCTCATTATGATTTAGGGAATCATATAAATCATTTCATTGATCACTTACAACAATATTATGAAGTAAACAATTTCATTACTCTTAAAATTAAATTCAGAGCCTGATATATTTTATATTTGCTAGTTCTGTATCCTGTATAGATATTATACCACCCAAGGACATGGACAGAATTCATAATATCATTCTTTTCCTTGAAGGAGGAAAATGGGCTTTATATATACAAATTAATTGGACAATGTAAGAGACCTAGCTCTCCATTAAGCTGATACATGTAGACACGTTTTAAAAGGTTTAAACAGATGTACTAATGAAAGAACTTTTGAATATTTATGGTGATGGTAAACTCAATCCTTTGACTCCCTGTTTTTAGTACCAGGGCAGCCACTAAACTTCAAAGCAGAACCTGAGTCTGAAACAAGTATTTTGCTCTCTTGGACACCTCCACGGTCAGACACCATTGCCAACTATGAACTGGTCTACAAAGATGGGGAGCATGGAGAGGAGGTAGGACTGTGCTTCTCACCTTTGTAATTAATCACTACACTAAAGCACTACTCTACTTTAGTGTACTTGCCCAACTTCTGTTGAAAGGCCAGATATTTCCAGAGGAACTTCGAAGAAAGATTTATTCAACAAAAGAGAAACTTGACCCACCCCCCCCCCAAAAAAAAATCACGATATTTGGAGACTTGTTTGGGGAGGGGAAAAGAATAGCTATTGTCTCTATTGGAACTATTGTTTATTCTGATTGCCAAGTTACTTATGGAAGTATCAGATTATAAAAGAATATACCCTATGAGACTTGGAGACCTCTTTTTTTCTTTCTGCATTAAAATACTAAGTCACTGTAAACATATAACTAACTAAGCTCCAAGACTTTGGGTAGATAAACTTGCCCAAACTGGTTTTAGAAAAGGATGCAGCATCACAAATGTTTATTTGTATACCAAAAATTATTTGATGTGAATGTGAGTATATATAAAGTTTGAGAATATTATGAAAATAAAATAACAGTAGATTATAGAAGGCTGGAAATTGTTGATAGTTACTGAAAAGAGAAAGAAAAATCAAAATATTTATATTACCAGGCATTGTTCTAAGGGTTTCATGTATATTAACTAATTTAATCCTTAAAACAGTGCTATGAGTCAGCCTCTATTAATCAATTTCACATAGAACAAATAGAGACACAAATAAAAAGTTAAATAATTTGCCTAAAATCGCACTAGAATTTGAATCGAGGAAGTCAATTTCCAGAATTTGTGTTCTTAACCATTAGGGTACACTGCCTGTTGGTACACTGAATAGATTATAGAAATCAGTATTAAGATTCATCTCACATTTCCAGAAAGGGAATATATGTGTCTTTTGTTATTGTAATTTCTAGTAGAGCATGTTTAGACAAAAATGCTAATGAAACTATATGAAAACTCAATCCACATAAGCCATTTTATTTTACCTCTTCGCGTTTTTTATCTTAAAAAGATCTCACAAAGCTAAACAGTCCCTAAGATCTAACAAGGAACACCTTTTTTAAACATGAACGTACTAAATGAACTATTATCAATTAAATTGTAGAACATCACTTTGAAAGCTATAATTAATGTTACTGTAAACGTCTATTTTATTTCATTTGTTTGAATTGAGTAGAATCTCCAAAGACCAGCTTCTAAATGCAACTTTTAGATTTAGCTAATGAAGCCAATATAAATTAAAAATTTAAAAGTAATATAATTAAAATGCTGATATAACTTGAAATACTGATGTTACAGCTATTGGTCTTTTAATGAGACAAATTAGCATTAAATTACTTTATATCCTTACAACTACCTAACTGAGAAAACAAAAAAAAACAGTGAAGAAAGTGGCAATTTTTTGAGAATGCTACAGACACTTGAACATTGATAGACCGATGCTGCTTTACAATTGTTTGTTTAGAGAATCCCTTTTATTTCTTGTTATTTGGTAAATCTGAAAAACATTAAAGCTTTTGTATTTGCAAGTCAGAACACCCTCGGGATGTTTTCTCTGATTTTATATTTGAATTCATCTTGACTGTTTTCTGTTTGTGTGAACAAACACTGATGAAAAGCTTTAAGATTATTTATGCCATTACTAGATTATATATTTTAAGGTTTACTACAGGCTAATGTTCAATCTGAGATTGATTACCCATAAACAGCTATAGCTGTCTAAAAAGCAAAGGCATCTATTGGCCATGCCATCTGAATAAGCCCAATCCCCCTTGAACTTGGAAGCTAAGCAGAGTCGGGCCTGGTTAGTACTTGGATGGGAGACCAACTAGGAAGACCAGGTGCTACAGGTGTATTAAATTAAAAAAAGGGGATTGTAAAATGACAAGGTCCTTGCAATCAGTGAGATCAACCAAGGATTACCTCACTAAAAAAAAGAAAAATGCAAAGGCAAATTTCAAGCATGAAAAGTAATTGTAACATTTGATTAAAGAAACCTTATTTCAAAAGTCCTTTATGACGTTAAAAGTTATAGAAACGTTTGTGATTCTTTTTCCAGATGTAGACTATATTCACAAAGGAAGGAATTTTTTTATTTATTTTTAACTTTTCATACATTTTTAATTAAATTTATTGATGTGATATTGGTTAATAAAATTATATAGGTTTCAAGTGTACAGTTCAATAATACATCACATGTATATTACATTGTGTATTCACCATCCAGAGTTCAGTTTCCTTTTATCACCATATATTTGATCCCCTTTACCTTTATCTCTACCTCCCTTCTCCCCTCCTTCCATCTGATTTCACTCATTTGTGGGATGGGATATAAAACTGAAATAAAGGAAGTTTTAAAAATCATTTTAAATCACCTAGAGTGATAACATTTTCGTTTAAATCAACCTAGAGTGATAACATTTTCATATAAATTATCTAGCTTTCTTCAGTAACTAACATCTGTTTTTTTTATCCCATCCGACCTTGGCAATTTTAGTTCTCTTTTATACCAATTTTATATAAACTGCATTCTAGTTTCTGTTGTTACTTTCGGCCATATTTTCTTTGCCTCATTTAGATTGCTGAAGGTCATGGAAGATGAGCTAGACATCTCTTCAATTGAAATTGCACATATTGGGGATACTCCACTCTCAGGGGCAGGTGTCATTTTCTTTGTGAACTATGTCACAGCACCATGCCTGCCTCAAGGATAGAAGGCATCCATTGTGGTGGCCTCAATCTCCCTTTTATCTATTTCTTTTGGTTAGTCCCTTCATCATTAGAAAGATCCCTGTGGCTATACCCTTATTCTAATTGCCCTATTTGTAGAAACTTGCCTTTTAAATGCTGATATTTTTATTATGCCTTTTAAATGCTAATATTTTCATTATGCAGTTTCCCTGGCAGAGTCCTTGATACTCCTTTGGTTCTATATGTGATGTTTAGATGACATTATAACCCTTATGACACAAATCTGACGTTTCAGGCATTGTGGTTAAAAAAAAAAAAAAAAAAAAAAAATTCCCAAATCTTAATGAAGATGACTGAGTTTTCTTTCTTGTTACATATCTACAGCAACGAATTACCATTGAGCCAGGCACTTCTTACAGACTGCAAGGGCTGAAACCAAATAGCTTGTACTACTTCCGTCTGGCTGCACGCTCTCCTCAAGGCTTGGGTGCTTCTACAGCTGAAATATCAGCTAGAACGATGCAGTCAAGTAGGTGTCTCTCTTTGCTTACTCTCTGCCCTTTTTTCACTAGGAAGTGTTGCTGGCTTTTGTCCCCAACCAACAGACCCGCTACTTAATATGCTTAATTGTCAGTAGTCTCTATGCTAGCAAGTGTCTAGCTTTTGGGGATTAGAGTACAACTGTGACCTGTGTTGGTTTCCAATTTGTTCCAAATAGTAGGTTTCATTCTCCCACTTATTAAATTGAAAGACTTTCAGAGTAGTTAGGAGACCTCCACAAGAAAAATGAGTGATAGGGGTGTTAGATCAAGCCCCATTTACTGAACTATAAGATTGTAAGCAAAATTCAAGTTGCAAAATAACCAGAGGTGGCTAGCAAACAAAAGGAGCACTGAAAGACCAAACTTTTATCTTTTATAAGCATACAGATTTTTATTTTGCTAACCAACATCTCTTTATTTAATTTATTTATTCCTACTCAGAGAAAAGCTCAGCTCTCATGACTAGTTTGTTATTAACTCTGCAAGTAGTACATGTGAAAATTTTGAACATTCACAGCAGATCTGTATTTGGACAAATTCAGGAACAATGAAATAATCACAAGTACATTTGCAATCCTAAATTTGATTTTGTTTCCTCAGGTTGAATTTCTTTTTGGAACTGTTACCCTAAAGAATAGTTGTGTTTATCACAATGGGGGTTCATTGTGTTCAGGGAAGATTGTTAAAATTGCTTTTTATGTAAAATATTACGTGAGAGGTTGTTTTTGATGGAAAGTTTGGTGGCTTATAATACTATTTGCTTTTTATTAATAAGTTTTATAGTTAGTCTATTAAATAACCACTTACTTTGAATTGAATAGTTTTATGGAGTTATTTCCTTAGATTTTAAAATATTTTATAAGTGCTTTTGATATAGTGACATGCAGTATATATGTATAATACAAATGCATTGAATTCTGTAATGAGAATGCTTTATTGACCTAATTTTTTGACCTGTCTGCAAACATAAAATTTACATATTTTGAAAGATGAATTTCCTTCCATATAAGCAAGTATTCTATAATTTTATTCTTCTATAGAAATAATATATTTTAGGGGTTTTTGATAATAAATTCATGTTCTTCATTTTTCTCAAAACATGATTATTCATATGAAAAGTATTTGAATCCTGCTAATTCATTAGTGATCATAACTTATTCCCATTAAATTTTCTTTCTCTTCAAATCTGAAGCATGTAAATTAATATAGTTTTGTATGTTTGCTTTGAATTCAGATAGGCTAATAAGTAATATTGTAGAAAATAATTCTTAAAATCAGACATTTAATTAAAAGAAATGTGACATGCTTCAGTATTATATTTTGCATGGTGTACAAACAACTTTTTTGCGTACATACATACGTATATATTTAGAGACAGAATGGACTTTTTATAATCATCCCTAAAGCTCATCTCTCTTTGTTTATTAAAATAGAAGTTTCAAATGATGTTGAATATACTCAAGAATAGAAGGTCTGAAGGTAGCAAAATAGTGAAAACCAAATCAGCTTTTTAAAAAGAATTACAAATGAGTCCTTGCTGTTACATGAATAACTCAATTTCATTATAAATAATGATGATGCATTTAAAATAGTTTTATAATTAAAAATATAAGAACCTGTAGTCAGAATCAATAAAAATGATATTCTGGTGATTTTACAAATATTATTTCAAATTTACAAGGCTTTCTTTTGAAATTTTCTTTTTGTCAGTACAGGAAGCTTTTCATTTTGATTGACTAATGAAGAACACAAGACATGTAAATTAAGAAAGATCGATAATCCTCTAAACAACCTGATATGCCTGACACTATATAATATTAAGACCTAGAAGGTCTAAGTAAACACTCAAACTACATACTTAAATACAAAAAAATTAGAAATTATTTACTCATTATAAATATATATTGCCTTAAAAATATATATGTATTTATGTATGTCTTATCCCACTTGTTTGTTTTTTAGAAATATATATTATCACCTTAAAAATAAATTATAATACCTGCATTGTTCTTTATTGCTTTTTAAGTTTTTCCAGTAATGATATGTTTTGTTAATTTGATGGAAGATGATTGCTAACAAGGTGAATGGTTTATTTTAGAACAGGCAATAAGTTTACCTTTTAACTATTTTATAAACCCTACTTTATATGAATAATTATGTAGAAAATGAAAGTAATTATGTACAAAATGAAAGATAAGCCATATATTTTCCAGATGGTTCTCAGATTTTTTTTTTTAACTATTGTGTTTAATGTCTATGTTATTGACATTTTGTAAGGGATAGATGATAATTATTGATTTACCAAAATTTGCTGGTGGAATCTAATTCTTCACTAGCAATGGTGTCTCAAGAAGAGTTATAATTTTTAAAAAGCTGAAAGCTGATGTAGGGTAAGTACAAGTTACAGTCAGAATCAACAAGCCTGACATTACTCTCGGGTAGGTAAACCTTGGACTATGCATCTTCATCCTTTATTGATTCTGCATGCTCACTGTATATGGGCTATGATCAATGTTAGGTTAACACTTTTCATTAAAACTGGTTAGGCACACTTAGTTTTTACACACAGTCAGAGGGAACCCTTTTATGTTTATTGGGCTTTTGTTTATTTCCTTTAAAAGTGGAATTGGTGAAAGGATATCTAAGAGTTATTGCAGTTGTTTACACTTAGGAATGCTTTCACATATGAGTATTGTATACAAATAGCCCTCATTCTAGAAAGTAGTAGAACTGAAAGCTTGAAACAGCATCTGCAAAGCATCATCACGATGCTTATGTAATAAATCTTGCATTATTTGCAGCTTTTTTGAAGTTGAATAGTCTGCATAGTAGGGCTGGGGAATACTGAGGGATTGGTTTAGAAGAAGAATTTAAATTTCAGGTAGGTAATTTTATTGGAGGCTCTATTATCTCAAGCTTTCATTTTCGCATATTCCCCCCACCCATTGTTTAACCTTTTCTTTGGTCGTTTATTTATTTTTTGTTTATTCATATTACTAAGCCAAGGTACATAATTTATCTTTAAAAATTTAAGTTTCAAAGCTTTATTTTCATTTTGTTGCCCTTAATGTTCCTTTATTTATTTTTGCCTTTTCTTTTGTTTTATCATTTTTTTTTTCCAACCACTCCTGTCCTTTCACTCAAACCCTCCTTTAACTCACTACCAAAATAAGAGCCATCAGCTCCTCCTCAAGACATTAGTTGCACCAGCCCAAGTTCCACTAGTATTTTGGTAAGTTGGCAACCTCCGCCAGTGGAAAAACAGAATGGCATTATTACTGAATACTCCATCAAGTATACTGCAGTGGGTGGAGAAGATGACAAACCTCATGAGATTTTGGGAATTCCTTCGGACACTACCAAATACCTTTTGGAACAGCTGGAAAAATGGACTGAGTACCGGATAACTGTGACAGCCCACACAGATGTCGGCCCTGGTCCCGAGAGCTTGTCCGTGTTGATTCGAACCGATGAAGATGGTATGTTGCCTCTGCTACGTCAGTTTGCTCCCTTCTGACACAATCTTGACCTGCTGTCTTTTGATAGGCTAACAGTAATCCGTTTTTCTCTGCTCATCTTTTTTACCCAGCATCGCTATAACATCAGTAGTTTTTTGCCAGAGATCTACCTTTGCTACCGCCTGGACATTTTTTTTTTTCTTTCAATCTCAACACAGAAATTTGCTTCTCTTTAAAAGAACAGTTTGCTCCTATGACCTTGCAATCCAGGCTCTTCCTCTGTACTTCCATCTAAAGTCTTCTGCATTTTTCTTGGCTTTTTGTAGTCACTTCTTTTACATTTTGAAGTTAACTTTTTAAACTACCTTCTTCTTGCTGCCTTTTTGTCTTGCATTTTCAGAGACATTGATGCTCAACATTTAATTTTTGGCATTTGTTGTATGGAATACCTTTGATATGAGAAAAAAGAAGAAAATCCATATAGTCAAGAATCTTTTTTTTTTTCTGCTAAAAAGAAACCTTTAAAAAACACACAACAATCAACAAGCAGTTTTTGTTATTATTTCAATGCTATACCTCTTTGTGCTTTAATGCTTTGAACCTCAAAGCATCTTCCTTGGCTTTTGTACATTTTTTACATGTTTTTCTATTTCTCTGATACTCTTTTTTTCTTCCATATTTTTTTTTTGGCATTGGTCATGTTTTTTGATCTTTTCTTAAAAGGTAGAGCAGATTGGTTGAGCATTTTCATTGGTTGAAAATGTTTGTATTCCACAAAGGAAACATAGTGGGTCTGCCCATTTTTTTTTTTTTAAACCTAAGTAAAGAAAATGCTCTGGCTGGGTGGGACAGTGCCTATAATTTTCTTTTATCCGATGATGTTGTTCCAGTTCCTAGTGGTCCTCCTCGCAAAGTCGAGGTAGAGGCTGTCAACTCAACATCTGTTAAAGTCTCATGGCGCTCGCCTGTGCCCAATAAACAGCATGGCCAAATAAGAGGATACCAGGTGCATTATGTGAGGATGGAAAATGGTGAGCCCAAGGGCCAGCCCATGCTGAAGGACGTCATGCTGGCTGATGCACAGGTAAGCTCTGAAATTACGTACCTATGTTTTTTCATGATATTTTTTTCTTTCTATGGCTTGAAATGGCTGCCATTTTAATTTTTTTGTTTTTTTTACATTTTAAAATCCTGTACAAAATTCTTGTTTTTAAAACACACGATGTGTATTTACCTATTTAATCAGAATTGACGTCAAGTGATGAAACAAATTGTAGTGAAATGGCACATCTGATTAACAACGTGTTACTTTTTCTTAAAATACAGCTATTTAACTCTCTATAGCTACATCTGAGTTTGCCTTTCTGACTTCAAAAAAAGATTGATTTAATCAGACCAAAGGGAAGAATTCTAAGAAGCAATTTTGCTGATAGTATCTAATTTTTGCTGTGCTAAAACTACTTGGAATTAAATTGACCTAATTTCTAGACTTCTTCTGTTGAAGAATAGATATTCTTATTCAGGGAAAGGTATCCAGATAGTATTTTTTTAGTACTTCGTTATTAAATTGCCTGTTTGATGAAATGAATCATTTAATATCCCAGAGAATGAAAATAATAACCATGATAAAATTTAGAGTTTCCCAGGGAAAAACTGGGAATCCCCTGTACTGAACCAAGTTAAGAAAGGTATTCAAAGTCGTTAAGGATGTGAGACATTCTCTTGATCCTAGGCCAGTTGTTTACAGCCATGTCGTCACAACTTGGTTTTGTAATATGCTGTTTCAAATAGAGCATTAACATTTTTTCCATGTTAGAAGTGATTCAAAGATAGTACCCTAATAAATCCATCTGTACATATTTTCCTAAAATGGAGAAGAAGATTTCAATAAATAACTGCCCTGCTGGGATTATACATAACGCATAGGCTATCTTACCTGTGCTTGATCTGATAGGAATGGAATGTTATGAATAAGGAAGTGCTTTATCGAGCACGTTGGTGGATGGGAATGTCAATGGATGATATTTGTGAAAATTTGAAACTTATTTCAATGGAAAGTTTCTTTTTTTATATGAAAGTGAGAAAGATTATGATCCAAATTGAGAACTGCTACTTGAGCAATTTGCTGGTTGAGAATTTGGCATCTTCTCTGTGAAAATAAGAGGGCAATAAATATCCCTGTGACTCTGAGGAAAATATTTACACCAGAGTGTTAATACAATCAAATCACAAAGGTGCTTGCTTATGTTTGCTTCAGTTTTAAAGTGTTCTAACTAAAGGGATCTGGATTAGTGGTTAAGTTATCCACCTTTGGATGGTTGATTTGAAGGCCACTTCAGTAAATTTAGTCAGAGATTTATTGTGTCCCTTAGACCAGGGATCCCTGACTCCCGGACCATGGACTGGTACTGGTCTGTTGCCTGTTAGGAACAGGGCTGCACAGCAGGAGGTAAGTGGCAGACCAGCAAGTGAAGCTTAATCTGTATTTGCAGCTGCTCCCTGGCACTAGCATCATCACAGCCTCAGCTCCACCTCAGATCATCAGGCATTAGATTCTCATAGAAGCACCGGTCCCTGGTGCTAAAAAAGTTGGGAATCACTGCCTTAGACTCTGGAAAAGAGCCACTGACTTTCTTTTTCAAGTATTTATTTTGTACTGCCTGTGAAATAGAAAGTTCTCATAAAATTAATAAGGTCGTCGATGCTTATGTTTTAAAGTCTGCAATGATGAAAAGAAACTGATATGACCATCATACTTTGATGTTCTTCTGTTCTTATTTAATCTTACATTATGGAACTGTGGTTCTGTTGCTGTTTTCATTGGGAATGAAGTAGCTAATGGAACTATGTAATGCAAAAATGCTTTAAATGCCACTCAGTCTTGTTTTTCCTCTCTTTCTACGTTGACTTTTCTTTATTAATTTGCTGATTTTCCTTGTGTTTTTTTCTTTTTCTTTTCTTTTTCTCTTCTCATATATCCTCTTTGACTATTCATCGAAATTTCATTACGTCTTGCAGGACTTCACTGAGCACTGTGACTGTAGGATTTCAATATTAATGAAAGACGTTAATGACTTGAACTAACTGTGTAACCTAAGAAAGAAGACAAAATAAATGCCACAAGCAGTGTGCATTAGTTTTCTGCTATGCCTTATTGATTCATTCCAAAGAACCACACATTAAAAAAAAAAAAATAGCTGGTTTTAGTGATAGCAATGCAGTGTGTATTTACTTTTGACTTTTCAATTGGAAATGAAGGTGGCACCGTAACACACTATACTCTTTGGGATTTTATTGTACACACTGCTTCAGTTGCGTATTTTTTTCTACTTTTTTTTTTCTTTAAATCTAAGCAAGGCACCATTACCTTTATCAGCCTACGAATTTCTCTTTATTTCTTTTTATTTTGTTTCCTTCTTCCCAACCTTCTTAATCTCAATCAGTGGGAATTTGATGATGCTACTGAACATGTGAGTAGTTTTGGACTGCTTTGTCAAAATAGATCACAAATGCTTGTTTCTTTCTGATACGTCTCTTTCACTTATTTGTGATATGTCATCACAATTTGTTTGGATGCATGAACTAACACATTGTTTTTTAATTATCTTCACTGTGGTACACTTTTTATTTTGGTTTGTATTTCGTGAAATTGGCATGGTGCTACTGATTGCATAAGAAATGTCATGAACTTGTTGTTTCGGCAGCTGCTGCTAACTTTTCTTGCAACACAGAGGAGGCCTGCTTTAAGTGGAGGTATCATAGACAGAGAGTTGGTGGTGTAGTCTGCTTATAAATCCTCCTTCGGGGTTATGTATTCAGTGGATAAGATCATGTGGATCTGGTACTAATTAGCTCTATCTAGAAACGACAATTCTCTGTTTTACCCATACAGATTTGAGTGAAATTGAATGGGCTGTGCCAAAAAGTAGAAAGCATCTCACTGAGGGATGAGTTTAAAAAAAAATAAAAGATTTGAATGAGTCAATTATGTTATTAATTGAGAGCTTATATGTAAGATACTGTAGCGGGGTGGTTATAAGATGTGACACCAGCCTTCTAAATGCTTACAGTCTAAGTAGCCAAGAAGGATGTAAAGTTCAGAAAAGTTCTATAAAATACAACAGCAGTGATGACCTCAAGCAATGTGTAATTGATTAGTTAAAGAGTGGCAATGTCAGTAAGAGCTGTGAGTTTAGAAAGAGTAGACCAGGATCATAGAGGAGGTCTTGAAAACTTAGTTGAGAACTTAAAGGATGAGTAGATATTGAAGAAGTGAAAGAGTGCATCTGTGTGTGGGGCGGGGGGCAACATTTTTTTTTGAAAAGGTGAACACAGCAGAAATAGCTATTGTGGCAGTTAAGAGTGTGATATAATCAGGTGACAACTTGCCGATTTGACAGGAATGAAGGGTTCAGGTTGATAAGTTAATCCTAAATATAGCTAAGAGATAAAATTTAATATAATGTTGAAAAATCAACAATATAGAAGTTTTATAAACTTCTTTAACCATTACCCTTAGTAAGACATGCATTACATATCATGACTGATTTATGCATATGTTTAAAATAAAGGTTTTACAAAATAATTTTACCTTTAAATGTATGTAATTTTAATATTTAATTTTGCATTCAAGTATATTTATTTTTTAATGCTGGTCATGACTGACTATACTGACCTCATAACCTACTGAATGGGTCATTACCTGTAGCTTTAAAACTATTGACTTAGTGGACAGATTAGAAAGAAGAAAGTGAGTAAAGAGGGAAATAAATAAAAAGGTTTTTTTTATTAAGATAGACACAAAAGGGATAAAAATTCAACTAAGTTGGGGCAGCAGAAATAGAAAAGCAATAGCTATGATCAACATTTTAAAGAAATAATTGACAAAATACTAGCCGATTAGATAAAAATTTGAGGAAGCAAAGAAGTCAAAGAATCACTTTTAAGCTTTGAAGATTCTCTACAATTCATTAAAATATGGAAGTAAAGAGGAGAATCTGCTTCTATTTAAGCTTTAGTTAAGTTGAGCTTAGGTAATACCTAACAATCAAGGTAACATGTCCAGCAGACATTTACAATGCATGTGCCACTGGTGCCCTGGTGAGAAGTCAGGGCTAGAGATGAATTTAGGACCAGTGACTACGACAGAGCATCTAAGAATGCCAGCTTCTAAGAGGCAGGAGCAAGAAGAGTGGAGACAGGATTGGAGAAGACAAAGAGAATGAGGATTTGTGACCATGGTATGAGCCACACTACCCCAAAAAGGGACGGAAACCACAAAAGAAGTACACACACAGCTTAAGGAAAATGTAACCCAAGAGATGATGTGATCCAGGTAGATAGTGGTGTACACGGCTGAGACTGTATTACCGTTGAGGGCTTGAATTTCAAATCGCATTACTTATGTTATCTTGTCACAACAGATGCTAGAAGAGGACACTTGTGGTTAACCTCAATTTTATAAATAAGAACTTCTAAAAGGCCAAGTACATAAATTTTTGCCACAAACTTGATGATAGAACCAAGCCTTACCTTTAATTTTTCTCCTGGCCTTGCCTGCTTCTCACAACACTCAGCGGCATGTGAGGGGGATCTTGGAAACAACAATGCTGGTGTTTACCCATTATAACTCTTGGAATAGCTTGTGTCTGCCATAATTTAAAATGCCATTCTCAGGTGGTTCACTTGATTTTTAGACTCTCCGTGATGATAACCATTCCAAGGTCCTGAAAATAAAAACTCTCTCCCAAATTTAGTTCATTTATCTGGCAAAACAATACTCCCAATGACTCATCAAAATGGTATCTGAAATTCTTGAATTTCCACAATGATGATATTCCTTCATTTTTGAGAAAAACACATTGTAAAAGTTGTCATATTTTGGATCAGCTTTAGCAATTGAGTTCGATGGTACCCATTGCAGCCTTGCACAGAAAAATCCTACTGTCCTCCACACAATCCAGCCTATTTTCTGAACTCTCACTCGTATTGTCTTTAGATGTGGAAGACGATGACATTGTATATTTTCTTAAATTTACCCACACTTAATTTGAAAACATAACTGTGCCAAAAATCTGAAATGGTTTTTTATTGCTCGTGTGTGTGTGTGTGTGTGTGTGTGTGTGTGTGTGTGTGTGTCTGTCTAAAAAAATACCAGGACAAATTAATAGCCAGCACCCTATCTAAATCATGTAATCTCCAATTTGGAAGAACAGTTCTATAATCATGCCGTTTAATAACTATCACAGCTTTGGGGCCTTACCAAAGGAAAACTAAGAATTTTGATAAATAGCTTATGATACTTAACATTTTCTAAATAGTCAGAATTAATTGGACACATTCATGATATAGAGTAAGTCTTGTTCTTTGGTTTTAGGATAACAGAACATTCTCCAGATGAACAGAAACTTTTGTATATAATGATTTTAGTTTTATTGACCTAATTAGATTTTACCAATAATATGTTACTTGAGTCCTTAAGAAACTTCTCTGGCTCTCAGGATATCTGGATCCAACAGATCAGCCATTGGTAAAAATACTTACATGGTGATAAAACAGACTGCATTGGTATCAGCCCCATCATCAGCCAGGCCATAATGGATGCATATGGATAGCTGTTATTATAAAATAACAGCTAGTTTATGAATTGCTCCATACGAGTCAGGCCTTGTCCTAATTATTTACCTGATATAAGCCATTTAATTTCCAGTAGCTCTATGGGGGCTTAGTTCAACTTTTACATAGGAAACTAAGGCACAGAGGGGTAAACTCATATACCCCTCACTACACTCATAAATAAGGGAAGCAGGTTTAAATTAAAAATTCAGGAGATCTGGCTCCAGGTTTTATGTTTTTATCTACTTTCCCTTAGAGCTGCCTCTTAGAATGGCTGAAAATCCCTCATCGGTATCAGCATGAAAACAGGTTATCCATAGCATGAGCTCTAGGCATGAGACTTCCATTGCTTGGCATGGCTGAAGGGGAGGTGCAAGCATGCGCAGAACAAAGATGAGTATCGTGATTTTCCCCAGGGCATTCCTAGCACGTTTTGAATCAATGTCATTCTATCGTATTATTTCAGGACATGATCATTTCTGGGCTACAGCCTGAAACGTCCTACTCCCTCACCGTCACAGCCTACACCACCAAAGGAGATGGTGCTCGCAGCAAGCCCAAACTGGTGTCCACCACGGGGGCAGGTAACTGTATCTGTGCATATTTGTTTTCGAACAAGTTTTGGGTGGTAATAACACTGATGTTCCGCATGATACGGGTGGCTTCTTTCAGATAGAAAAAAAAAATTAGGGTGTGGTCAACTTTTTATATCTGAAGAAAAAATTAGGAATGTACTTTGCCCAAATTATTTAGTCAGTCATTTAACAAATATTTATTTGAGCATCTACTATGTGTCAGACACTGTTCCCATCACTAGAGATATAGCAGTCAACAAACTAGAAAGACTCTGCTCTCCTGAAATTTATTTTCTGACCAGAACTAGATAACAAGTGAACGAATGAATATGTAATAAAATGTCAGGAAGTGATAAGCTGAAAGTCTCTGTAGGCATTAAAGACAGGGCAGCCCTTAGGGGTTATTTTTGAAGGAACAAGTCCCATAAGGTTCTGGTGGGCAGATTATCTATAGCTTCAACTCTCCCAGCTATAAACCCTGTTAGAAGAGCTGCCATCTTGAACTAAGTGATGGCTTAGTTTTTATTTTTTTGGTTATTTTCTCCTCCTCGCCCTTGCTGTGGGTATTTTAAAGAGGACAAATTCCACAAAAGATTGGATACAGAAAAAAAAAAATAATGAAGAAAAACAAAAAGGTTAAGTAAAGCAGATTGCTCATTTCTGAAGAACAACACTTCTCAATGCTTTTTAGAATTGGTCAGCCACAGTGGGAAAAGCCTTATGAAGGAAGACCTAGCATTGTAAAACCAATAAATTAAGAGATAATTACAAAAGGATTTTCCTCCAGCCCCTTTACATAGAAATCTCCCATGGAACATTTAAACTGTGATTTGATTTACTCCTCCCGAATCACTTCTCACACAACTTTTTAGGAACACACCTCTATGTAAAGGCATAAAGCAAAGAACAGCTGTTATGTTGAGTACCCTCCTGGGTGCCATGCTCACTGCCAAATTTGTCTAAATGTCATAAGATTTGCCTCACTCACATCCTGCCACCTGGAACTGCCTCAGCCAACAGGATTACAGATGGCAAAATTCCTTCAAGACAAAGTCTTCTGGGTTGGGTTTTTTTTTTTTTTTTTAATACTGTTGTATCATGCTAATTTAGTGTCATGCATAGGAGATATGTGTTCAATGGGGGCACACAGACTTGCTCTGGAGCCAGCCTCTATTAGAATATAGACAACCAAAGGTAAATCTGTGAAATTTAATCCCCAAATGAAGAAAATATTTCTTCCCCCATATTTATAACTGTCTTAATAAACCTGAAATGTCTTACATGACACATAAAACTCCAATTGCCCATAAGATGGGGATCCTATAATGAGGAGAAAAAAGTAGAAGATTTATAGCCAAAGTATGTGGGTCCTAGAGGAAGAAAAATTGTTTATTTTATTGACTGCTTTAAAGACTAGCTCATCACTTTTTAGTCAGCATACAAAAAAATTAGAATTGTGGATCTTATTTATGTAGAGAATTATTTTGGAATTTTCATTCACAGTTTCAGATCTTTATCAATGGAGACTTGGGTATTGAAGCAGGAAGGGCTTATAATTTAGATGTCTGTACATTTATTTTCTTGAGACTTCCCCACTGAGCCAGGGTTCCAGGTGGGAGAATCCAGATTTATAATCCCTTTAAAAGAAAAGCTCTAGTTTTCTTTGTTGCCAGCCTACTGGTTAAAAAACATTCTCCAGTCATGGTTTATCCCCAGGTAATCAGTGGACACATTAATTTTTTTGTATACTATTACAAAAAAAATCCTTATATTATGTAACTATGAAGAATTATTGTATTTATCACACAGATGTGAGCTCCTAATAAACCACAGTTATAAGGTTATTTAGTTATAGCTGCCACAGAGAATTCAGGAATTCTCATGAAATTTTATTTTAATAATAAAATTATTGATTGTAGGATATGTTTATGTATAATACATTATCCCTAAAGTCTGTGAACAATCATATCTATGAAACAGAGTACTGGCCATAACTTAAGCAGTCAATGTAGGATTTAGGTAACCTAAGGGATGCTTTCAAATAAAATGTTCCCTTTTATGTTTCAATGATTATGACATTTTGCAGTTTCTTTTTTAATACTCCCATTGTTCTGTATCCTTATAATCAGTCTACTGCCTGAAGTATTGAGGTTTAAGGCAACCATCAAATTTATTGTTTTGAGATTTTCTCTATATTTTTAAGTAAATTTCACTACTGAGAAGCTATGTTTAAGGATGATAAAAAAGATGACTCTGATGTGGAGAATTTGGAAGTAATAGATGTAGGCCAATCACTTATGATTGTTTCTTCTTAAGTGCTAGGTTAAATTGAGGCTAAGTTTAAAGCTTATTGAGACTGAATGTCTTGGTTGATCTCCAACGATTGCAGTTGCTAAAAAGTAAAGGGTGGCATCACATATATACCATGTTTGAAGTCCTGAAAGATTTTTAAGGTGAGAGAATGTACTAAAGGAGTAAGGAGAGTTAAGAAAGGAAAAGGAGAAGAGATTTTACAAACACACACACACACATACACACACACACACATGACATGACGTAAATTAGAGTTAGCTTGTTTACTGTGCAGCTGAGCTCTCTCTATTCCTTCCAATATGTTCACTAAGACACTGCTAGGTATGGCCTCCAGGCTCTCCTGAGTATTAATTTAAGACTCTTTCATCTTGCCACCTCTCCAGCTCCTATGCTGGAGTAAGCAGAACCATTGATCCAACTACTGTATGGCCTTTAAGAGTGGTCCACACAATAACCCTAGGCATCAGAAACTTTGAGCCAAGCTCCACATGCATACTATCTACTACACATCTTCATTTCCCCACTGAGAATACGCATTGATCAGAGGACGTGGACCCTGCATTATCCATCTTTATTTTTCCATCAAAAAGGCTGTATGCCAGTGTATAAGTTTTTGCACAAAGTAGATTGTAAATGTTTCATACATAGAGTTTCTAGAAATCAGAACTGAAATGGGTTTCATTGCCAACATGTGATCTGGAGAATTTCTTTTAAACATATATGCAATGTTATAGAACTCTCCTCATTTATTTTCCTTTTTTCTATCTGTTACTCCCTGGATGAAATATCACAACTGCCCTGAACTCTCACCCCAACTTAAACTGATTCTATTCTTCACATACTGTGGTACTTTTAGTCATTCCCTTCATTTGGCTAGCCTCTCCTGAGGCAAGAACTCAGAGTTCTCCCCTGAGCTACCTCAGCATTCATTACCTCCTCAAATCCTTTACTTGTATATCCTGGGCTTCAAGACTGGTTGTGTCATAGTTTTCAGGCTTAGGGAAACTTCTGCTAGGGGAAGGAATGACTGCCATAGGCTGAATGGAGAGCAGACTGAGATGCTCCTGGCACAGCATGGAAATTAGTAAGTCAGAACTCCTTGTTCTAGAGCATTACTTTGATCCCATGATTCCAAGTCCACAGCGTGTATATCCCTGAACAAGAAAGGGCATGCCAGCATCAAAAAAGAAAAGAAAAAAAAAAAGATCAAAAGATATTAGTCCAGTCTAAGCCTTGACTACAACAGAAGAATATTGTACTTTTTCTCATAGAATTTACCAGTTTATTATATTTCTTCAAATTTATACCACAGCAATATTATCAAGTAAAACACCAGATAATAAAAACATAATCTTATATGGCTGACAAATATTAGAATGCAATTGTATTTGTGGTTTATAGCAATAATATTTTAAAAAGTGTTTTAGTTACCCCAGCTTTACAGCATCTTATAGAAATAAGATGTAAAGATGTACAATGTATGTAAAATTCTTAGAACTAGAATTTTAGAAAATTTTGATAAATATATTTAATAAAATATATTGTATCTGGAAAATGTTAACAATTAATAGTTATGTTTCTACCCAATATTTTCACCTGGGTTTTTTTATTGAATGATGTATCCTCTACTGAAAGGCCTATTTTTTTCTCAGTGGAGTCTCAAGTGTTTAATCCTTGACATCATTGACTTTTAATGGGCATATCTTATAAATGTTATGCACACATAAAAGGAAATTAGGGATGCCTGCCAATGCCTACATTAAAGTGATCTTAAATGAAAATAATTTAAAATATATTAAAAATTAAAAAGCAATAGTCACCCCTTATCTACGGGGGATATATTCCAAGACACCCAGTGGATGCCTGAAACTATGGTTAGTACCAAACCCTATATATACTATGTTTTTTCCTATATATACATAACTATGATAAAGTTTAATTTATAAATTAGGCATAGTAAGAGATTAACAATAATGATAAAATAGAAAAAATCTAATACTACACTGCAATAAAAGTTATGTGAATGTGGACTTTCTTCTCTCAAAACATTGTACTGTACTCACCTTTTTACGTAAAGGAAGCACTTTATGAATTCTCTTTGGTATATCTGAATTGCTATCACTACTCTTGTGCTTTGGGGCCATTATTAAGTAAAATAGTATTACTTGTGCACAAGCACTGTGATACCACTGGCAGGTGATCTGATAACTGAATTGGCTACTAAGAGACTAATAGGTGGGGACTATGTAGAGTATGTAGAAACTAGACAAGGGGATAAATCACATCCTTGGAAGGATGAAGTGAGATAGCTCAAGATTTCATCATGGTTACTTAGAACAGCACACAATTTAAAATTTATGAATTGCTTATTTCTGTAATTTTCTATTTAATATTTTCAGCCTATGGTTGACTGAGAGTAACAAATCACAGAAAATGAAATTACGGATAAGGGGAGACTACAATAAATGGAATAATTCGAACACTCTCCAACTATGAATGGGCTGTGTTTTGAGAGTTTCTTAGTTGATTGTAAAGATCTCTGGATATGTATTTTCCTGAGAAACAATGAGTACACAGTTTTTGACTTGGTTTGATTTGGTTCATGGGCCAACCCTCAACACACACACACACACACACACACACACACACACACACACACACACAATGCCATTACAAACTTCAAGAAATATTCTTTCTATACAGTGTGGATTAGCTGAACTATATGAACTTACTATGAACCTACCCAGCATATGAAATAAAACTATTACTTCATTGGTGAAGGACAGAAATATCTTAAAGTGTTCCTGGTAAAGCATGCTACCCCTAGGGTTCCAGCTTTCTCAAATATATAAGCGAACAGGATAACTAGGTTGTTTCTGAGATTAATACTCTGTGTATTGTTTCATCATCTTTCAAGTTTTATTGTTGTTTGCTTATTTTTATCTACATCCCCTATGACACTATTTTTAATTGTCTGACTCCCATTAGTGTCAGAGATGATAGCCTTTCTCTCATCTCTCTTCCCCTTTTTATTAACTTGGCTTAGTTTTGATTCTGGTGATAACACTTCTTCGCTGTCTATCCTTGTACTATTCCTAAAGAAACATGGCTCTGTTGTATTTATTTCTGTCCATCTCTGTGGATTCCAGGAATAACTGCTCTCCATTAAAAAATTACAGTTGTAATAATCTAGTAAATGAGTAGATTAGAATTTTTCATATATCTATTTTAACTTAAAAAGAAATGTTATATACTTATGGGAATTAGCCCCTGACTATAAAAGCTTAATATTCAGATTATTAATAATTATGATTAATATCAATGAAGTATAAAACTCATGCTAAGATTTTTGCATTCATTTTCTCACTTAATATTCACAATAGCAGTATGGGGTAGGTCCTAATGCAAGTCCCATTTTATAGATGAAGAACTTGAAGATGATGACTGGTATACATGGTATAAACAAGAACTGCAAATTAGATCTACAGTGTTATTTTGAACTACTTTTTTAAAAAACTTATAAGCAGCATAAAAGAATAATTAAGTGTTTGGGCTATGGATTCAGATGGACCTGGGTTTATATTATAGCTTGCTTTCTTATTACATGTCTGACCTTGCACAATATTCTATCTTTCTGGGTTTTATTTATTATTATAAAAAAAATGAAGATAATATCTAAGAGCATGTAGTGAGAAGTGTAAATCAAATGAGATACTCCATATAATGCTCTTAGCACAATGCCTAATACATTCCATGTAACCAATAATTAAATATGTTATAATTATTATTATTATTAGCTGTATCTAATTGGCTAACCTTTCCTTGGATTCATTTCTCTGTGGCATGAACCTTCATGTGTGAAGGTATGAAATGTGAAGATATTAAAAACAATTCCCTTAAATTATTATTGCATTCGTTCCTATTTTGTGTTCGTTATCAAATTATGGTATCTCAACCAAGCTTAATAGAATGTGAGAAGGAGCAAATTTCTGCACCAGTATGCAAACCAAGCATCGACTTTCTTAAAACCAGATACCACATATGATGTAAAAGTACGTGCTCACACGAGCAAAGGGCCCGGGCCATATAGTCCCAGTGTCCAGTTCAGGACACTGCCTGTGGATCAAGGTTCAGGACACTGCCTGTGGACCCACAGAGTGGTCTTTCCATTCAGCAGTGATCAGAATGCAAGCATCCACATAGGTTGATCTTACCACTCCATCCTGTGTGCTTCAGTTCCAGGGAAACCGCGGCTCCTGATTAACCATACTCAGATGAATACTGCTCTCATTCAGTGGCACCCCCTGTGGACACATTTGGACCTCTTCAGGGCTACCGTCTAAAATTTGGCCGGAAGGATATGGAGCCACTCACTACTCTTGAATTCTCTGAAAAAGAAGATCACTTTACAGCCACAGATATCCACAAAGGAGCATCATATATCTTCAGGCTCTCAGCCAGAAACAAAGTGGGCTTTGGGGAGGAGATGGTGAAGGAGATTTCTGTTCCAGAAGAAGTCCCAGCTGGATTCCCTCAAAACCTCCACTCAGAAGGCACCACTTCAACCTCCGTCCAATTATCCTGGCAGCCACCTGTCTTGGCAGAGAGAAATGGCATTATCACCAAGTATACCCTTCTGTATAGGGATATCAACATCCCTCTTCTTCCAATGGAGCAGCTTATTGTTCCTGCTGACACCACTCTGACACTCAGTGGCTTAAAACCAGATACCACATATGATGTAAAAGTACGTGCTCACACGAGCAAAGGGCCCGGGCCATATAGTCCCAGTGTCCAGTTCAGGACACTGCCTGTGGATCAAGGTAGGATTTGTCTGCTATGGCCTTCCTCCTTTAAAGGAATGTCGGTCTTTTGGAAATCAGTATTTTGAAGCTATAAATAACTGATCGACCCATTCATATTACTAGTTCAGCAAAAGCAAAAAGGTAAAGTATATGAAACTTAATATGTTTTGGATGCCTTAGATTTCAGTTACACAATGCCAAGCAAGTCTGGCTGACAGCACCCCAATGTCCTCAGGTAAGGAAAACACAATATAGTTGACTGAAATGGAGAGAAAGAAAAGGTCTCTATGAGAATGAGGTATTTAAATGAATGCTCTGAACAGGTAGGCGAATCACACTTCTCTCTCTGATCGAAGTAGAAAGCATCTAGCTTAGACCCTGTGTCCATGGTGGAAAAGGACAGGTCATGGTTTTTAGGAGTAGTTTAAATACACTGTTTTTTCTTTCCAGCAGTGTTTGCAAAAAATTTTCATGTCAAAGCAGTAATGAAGACTTCAGTGCTACTGTCTTGGGAGATTCCAGAGAATTATAATTCTGCCATGCCTTTCAAAGTAAGTTCTTTTCTAATCCGTAAGGAATCACAGGTAAAAGTGAAGGTGGCAGTTCACCTGGGTAAGTCACTTACAAAGCATAAAGGCTGCTGTGATTCGACCACACGTACTTGCTAGTCTCATTTGTGGCTTTCTTATAACACTTTGAGTCTGGCACTTCGGCAGTGTGACCTTTCCACTCTAAAGAGAAGGCAGGAGCTCAAACCCAGTGCTGGCCTTACTTTGTAGGTCACTTCCTATTCCTAAATCGAACTTTTTACATCTAAGCTACTGCTTTTGTTTTTCCACCAGAAAATGAAATTTGCATGGTTTCTACTTATGTATAATGCAATATCCTGGGATTTAAAAAATGTGTTTCCTGGCCTAAATTCTTCGCACATTTTAAACTCGAGTTGAGAGTTTAAACTCCATTGAGAGATACTGAGAGATGCTAGCAAGGAGTCCAAGTCTGAAATAAGTGAAGTAAAGAATAGAGAAACATTTTTGAAAGTTAGAATATGTTTAAGAACAGAAATGGAAACATTTAGAAAAAAATATGTGATAACATATCGAAAATCTGAAGCACCTCTGCACTCATTTCATTTCTGTCACAACTGACAAGTCAAATATTGAAAGTTATTGTGCATTTCTTTGTGTATTTTTGCTAGAGTTAGAAACATTATATCATTACACAGAAAGAACTGAAATAAAAATTGATGCACTCTCTAGAATTTATGAACACTTACAGGCTTAGGAATCACCCCGTATTAGAATTGAGCCGATATGCATTTTCCATAAGCAGGTGCACATTAGTTTAGAAAATATGCATTGCCTCTCTGATAACCAAATTTCCACGATGGGTTGTGCCACTCTAGATTCTTTATGATGATGGGAAGATGGTAGAAGAAGTGGATGGCCGAGCTACTCAAAGTTAATTGTCAACCTGAAGCCTGAGAAGTCATATTCGTTTGTGCTGACAAATCGTGGAAACAGTGCTGGTGGGCTGCAGCACAGGGTAACAGCGAAGACCGCACCAGACGTCCTACGTACCAAGCCTGCCTTCATTGGAAAGACCAACTTGGATGGCATGATTACCGTGCAACTGCCTGAAGTACCTGCAAATGAAAATATAAAGTAAGTGGATAGAAGAGTTAGGGCTGCAGGATAGGAATGCCAGTAAGCAAAAAAGGAAAGTTATATCTCAGTATTATCATGGTTATAAAGGAATATATTGTTGTATGTAGGGTAAAAGATTCTTCTGCCTAGGCTCACAGTTTTGTCATTTAAGGTCTGTTGCACTGTGTGCTGGCATTCATTATAATACAGGTTATCATTAATTTAACACTGCGTGTTTTCCGTGTTCCAGGAATAATATAACTCAGGGGAGATAAAAAAAGCACATAGAACATGGTTGTTACTATGAAGCAGTTTATGTCATCATATATAGAATAAGCTGAATGGTTGAATAACTGTAATATCTGACAAAATATTATAATTGTTAGTAAGTCTTAAAAAGTATTATAAAGCTGAGAGAAATTTTAGGAAATTAGATAAGCAAACACAGTATATGGCACGAATATTTTATACAGGTGCTGAAAGAAACAGATAGAAGAATACAAGTTAAAGTTCCAATGCTACTGGAAAAAATGTAATTTAGAAAATGAAAGTTTTCTGGTTTGGATACAGCACAGTGTATAAGCCAATGGGCCTGAAGTAGAAAATTAAATCCAGTTAATTCAGTAGTTTGTTGGCTGTATATAGCTAGTTGATTGCAGCCAGTAGAATAAAAAGGTATTTTCACTGTACTGTACTAAGTATGAGCACTGCTGTAGGCCTGGGAGAATAAAAAGGATGTGGTCCCTATCTTAAAAGAGCTTACCATAGAGTGGAGGGTATAGAGAAGTACATGTAATGCATGCTAACAGTGGAGTGATGCTCTGTCATAAGAGCAAACCAGAATGGAATGGGTCAAGGAAGTTTCTGAATTTAATCTTGAAGGACAAATAAGAAGGATACAAAAACTTGAGTGAGAAGATTATATTTAATGGCCCATTAGTAAAGGAATCAAGTGGTTAGGTAAGGCTAGAGCCTGGAATGCCCATCTAAGCATGGTGAGAGAGGTATACAAAAGCCAACTTGTGCTCAGAAGTCAGGACTATATCCTGTAGACAATGAAAATTCATTAAAGGTTTTTATGCAGTAGAGTGGCATGGTACCATTTGTATAATATGCAAGTCTCCTTTTTTCCATTTTACGAAATGTTTATTGAGTGTCTACTGCCTATTTGACACTGTGTTACACCCTGTTTGGGATAAGACTAGATCCTTCCTTATTTCTTCTGTCTCACACAATCAAGTTTAAATGAAACTCACTATGAAAGACTTGAAGGTCAAACCTTTTGGAGGTCAAGAGGCATTTATACATAGTTCATAGACCCATGGAGCCTATATGTTCAGTAGTAAGCTGACTTGCTTAGGACAGTTCTTAGGGAACATCGCTCCTAAAGGTGTATGTTGGAGTGATTGGAGCAACATAGTGAGAATTGGGGGATATCATCATATACTTAGTTGATGCTATGCAAACAAAAAGATTCTGAAGTACAATGTTGAAGATGTATCTAGGATGCATAGGCAAACCAGAGCAGTAGTACAGTAGGAATAGGTAGCTATTTTAATGAAGGGATTGAGGCAGACAGAAGCCTCACAGATGGGGTCTGAGTTTGAATAACAAAGTGAATGATGCTACCACTCATCCTAAAGGATTAAAAAAAAAATCGAGGGAATTAATGAGTTTAATTTTGTACATGTTTTACATTGTGCTGTCAGTAAAATATCTAGTTAGAGACATGGGCTTAAAAAAATAGGAATAAAGATAGACATTTGAGGATCATTAATGGAGCAACAATTTTTATGGGAGGAGATAGACTCATCGAGACAATGAGGTGGAACTATGAAGCGAAAGGCTAAAAATAAAGGTCTCAGTAGGGAGAAGAGAGCAAGTAGAGGACACAGAGTAGGGATCATTAGAAAGTTAGGAAAACTTAGTCAGGGTCAAAGCAAAGGAAATTTTAAGAAAGTAGGCACAGTGAGAGATTTCTAAAGCTCCAGAAAACTTCAAGAGAATGAGTGAAAAATAAGCCATTAAGAACTAAAATTATAAACAAGAAGTTTTAATATTGTGCCCTTTATGAAATTTCAGAGAAAGTGATAAATGTGGACACTTTAGACTCAGACAAAAACGGTCCTTCCTGAGAAAACTTTGTTATTTATTTGATAAAATAATTGGCAAATTTCAACCAGATGATGGAATTTCTAAAAGATTATTACTAAAATAAATTCACTGAGTAATAAGTTCTCTATTTTTGTTCACTCATCTTTTATAACATTCATAAAACTGAAAATGAAAATGGAATATTAGTACAATTTTTATCCCAACACAATTTAACATGAATATGAGGTTATATTTATTCATTGATTTATTTAAATATTCTGTTGATATTTTTTTGATCTTCCACTATAGTGCCAGGCAATGTTTCAGGGATTTAGTGGAAATAACATAGACTTTTTTATTGCTCTTATACAACATGGTTAACTGTAGAATTTGGACAAGTAAAAGGTCAGTCAAAGTAGAATCCTTTGATACCAAAGATTAGAAAACTAGTGGAGGCCACAGGAGAGGCTCCCAATCCCCATTTACTGATTCAGGGATTCTGGAGAAAGTGACACTTAAGCTGAAAAGAAGTTATCTGGTCCATGGGCATGGGTGTGGGGAGACAATGTTTCAAACACAAGAGAGCATAATGCAAAAATAAGATAAAAACTAGTCAACATCTTCTCCACCCATTAAGACTTTTTAGTTGGCATCCAGTGAACATAAAGTCTATACACACTATATTGCCAGTGCTAAGTCTGGGAATTAAAAGATGACTGAGATAAAGCCCTAACCTACAGTGGAAGAACAGATACAAGAAAAGATAATGTGAATATAGTGGGGTGAGTAGTGTCAGGTACTGTAGAAACATAAGTATAGTTTTAGCTCAACTTGGATGTCAAAGGAGGTATCTGAAAAGAGCTAATGTTTAATCTGAGTGTAAAGGATGAGTAAGATTTAGAAAGGTAAAATAGTTGCAAACATTGAAAGAATGGGGAAAAGATATGGACTATAAACTCAAGTCATTCAAAAACATGTACTGTCTTCAGGAAAGGAGCAGTTGAAATATAAAATAGTATAGTATATTCTGCAGTACTTACTATTAGTTTTCAAGACTTCATTTAAATGAAAAAAATGATCTTTAGTGGACATTTACCCAATCGGCTTGGTAGGATGTGTTAGAACCTTTGGGAAAATGGTATTTTATTTAGTCCATTGGTGGTAGACTTTTTTTCATTTTCCAACTTCTGAATATTGCAGATTATAGTCTGTATTTTAGTGTTTTTTCTTTAGTTTGTTCAATTTTTCTTTTTGTTTTATTTATGTACTTCCTCCTGTATTTGAAGTAGGAATCAGAAAAAGGATAAAACATTAGTAACAAAGGAAGGAGAACATTATGAAACAGAAAAAAAAGCAAACTTTCTATCATAGAAAAAATTATATTCTAGAAATGAATTAAGATTCTCAGAAATATATTCTAGTCACTCTGGGGAAAAGAAAAGAGCAAAAGTCTAAACTAGAAAAGTATTCAAGTGGAAAATGTATCAGAACTATAGGAAATGAAAAAGCAAATCTCCAGTTAGCAAAAGAAAAAAAACCTAGATAATTTATATTTGGGGGGCTATTACAAGTATGATAGCATAACATTACCCATCGTTTCTTCTAGACTGCTTCATGTGACATGGTCAAATATTACAGGAAGCTGTGTGCCATGCTGTGCCACTTCTAGTAATTGGCATGTTTAGAAATCAGAGTAGAAGGTAGATTTTTGTTGAATATTTTGTGGTGAAATGAGGGAAAGAAACAATTAATTCCAGAGCTGTGGGGCAGGTTGCTTTTATTTAGGTGAAAGCTATCTAGAAAAAGACTTCCTAATTTGTTTTCTAGCAAAATGCAATTTTGGTGATTGATGGGCTATTTTGTTTATCAGCAGAAACCATGCCTTTCTCATTTCTGACCAAGATAATCGTGAAGGTCTTGATTACTACCCCTAATTCCTCACCACTTAAGAATAAATCTCTCTTGTAAATGTAATGCAGACATAGCTCCTTGCTTATCCATTCCTGTGTGTGTGTGTGTGTGTGTGCGTGGTGCGTGCGTGCGTGTGTGTGTGTGTGTCTGTGTCTGTGTGTTTAGAAACAGAGGCACACCCTCAGAGAAAGGCTGAATTTCTCAAGAAACAGTTTGTGGGTACTACAGGTCCTGGTACCAGGAATTTTGTGTGCTTCATCCTTCTATTTGAATACATTTAGGAGGCAGAGCACCAGTCAGGAAATCTAGCCAGGCCACCATTCTCGAGAAGCAAGTTGTGGTCACAGAGAAACTTCTATGACTTTATAGAGCAGAATTTTACTCTTGGTGGTAAGAAAAAAAAAAAATGTACCAAACAGATTGTATTAAGAGAAAAAGCTGCTGAAAAGCACTGAACGTAAATTTATTTTCTAGTAACTACTTTATATTTAGAAAAACAGAAATGAAGAATAATGTTTTATGAAAATTTAAATTTATTTAGTCTTACCGATTTGGCTTTCAGATTCTCTACTTTTAAAAAAGATATTGTTGGAAGCATGGCTTACAAAGCCGCTTCATAGAATTTGCGTCACCACTATTAACAGTTTAATGAATTAATGTATTAACTATTTAATGTTTAATGAGAAATTACTCATCACATGATGTCTTAAAAGCTAAAATTTGCTTTCAAATGTACTGAAGACATTAGAGTGGTTTAGTTCAGCCTCACAATAACCCTGTGAGGTCATTCTTCTCCGCATTTGCTGGTGAGTAAAGTGAAGCCCCAAGTCTCTAAGCAGCCCGGCCAAGATCATATTTGGCATAATAATGGTTAATAGTGACAAAGGTTCTTGCTAGGTGCTGTTCAAAGGACATTGCACATCTTAACTGATGTGATCTTCACAAGAAGAGTACTTTTCATTTTACAGCAGAGAAAGTTTCCAAGGGAACTGACTTGCCCTGGCAACACGGTAGCAGAACCAGAGAAGCAAGATTTGGATGATGCAGGCAGTCTGGCTTCAGAGCCCACATGTTGATCCATGGTTATAGAACTTATTGGCCAAGCAAGGATATTTTTTTTTCTAGGACAGCTGCTCAGTAATTAAGAACGCCATGACAAGTAGGCACCAACAAAACTGCCCCAGACATACCTTAGTACCAAAAGTAACCAGGTACATATGCATGGCCGCAGATCATGGTAATGGATAAATGTCATGGTGCAATAAAGTCAGCACTCGGCTGTAAGAATTTAGATTATGTTCTCGTGAAGATGGCAAAGTAGGTAAATGCTATGCTCGCCTCCTCTCACTCCATATCAGAATTACACCTAAATTACAAGACAGCCAACACAGGGAGTTTCCTTAGGTCTAGCTGAACAGAAGTCCTACAGCTGGGGACACACAGAGGAGGCCACTTCAAATTCTGTAAAAGGGTTGGAGACATGGAATGGGCTAGTCCCATACTTGAATGTGGCTGTTGAGAACCAGGGGTATATCTTGGCTGTGGATGTCCCCCAGAGTAGTGAGGAGTGCTGGTCCCAGGCCAAGCTCCCCAACCTAGGATTCCAGTGCCAAGAACAAAAGTCGCCACAAGTTCTGGCTGTGAAAAACAGTAGAGATTGTGAATGAAAGACGGAGAGCCACTGGAGTCACAGACATTCTTCTTACTCACTGATGGACTCACTCACTCTGAGCTCCAGCATTGATACAGTAGATTGAAAGGTGCCAGGGACATACAGGGAGGAACTGGGTTATCTGCTTCAGGGTGAGGGCTGGGGAGGAGCATTTTTTTCCAGACAGAAGTGCTGGCAGAGACCATTGTTTCTTCATTGAGCCCTACCCTCTCCAAATGTGAAGATGCAGGTGGCCACCATATTTCAGTCTCCTTCAACCTGACTAATGCTGGCCGCCCCACCCTGGAGATCCCTGAGACCTCACCCCTCTTAACTTGCGGGCCCATTCAATCTGCTTGCAGTGGCTTTTCCCTATGAATGACCTGTCTTGGCTCATGCAGCAGACTTTTCTAAAATCTCTCAAAGGTTCACAAAACCCAAACAAGCAGCATCTGGTCTCAACATACCCCATACCTCTTGTTAAGTAGCCCCAAGCCTGACAGTAGTGGCAGGACATAAACTCCAGCTGAACTTAGCCTGTGATTGGACCTTTCCTAGGAGGCCCTAAGACTAACACACCAAGTGGATGGCTTCAGATGGTGCCAGAGCACCACCCAAAAGTGCATCAGAAGACAACACACCCAAAGGGCGGACAAATCAGGCACCGGAGCCCTGCTAAAGTAAATCCTACTTCATCAAGTCAGCTCCTGCACAATAGCTCCTCTACCGAGGTCACAGCCAGTCCTCCAAACCAATCAGTCTGAGGGTCAGCCTTCCCACTGATGTGTAAACAGAACCAAAGCTCAGCTACAACAGAAAGGCACACACAGTTCTTACAAGGGACACACCTGGAGCACTAAGGTAGGGGCCAAGGGAAGACTGTGCCACTGGGCCCCACGGGACATCTACATAAGGCCATTCTAAGATCAGGAAACATAGCAGCCCTACCTAATACATAGAAACAAACACAAGGAGGCAGCCCAAATGGGGAGACAAAGAAACCTGTCCCAAATGAAAGAACAGAACAAAGCTCCATAAGAAGGACTAAACAAAATGGAGGCAAGCAGTCTACCAGATGTAGAGTTCAAAACAGTGGTTATAAGGATGCTCAGTGAACTAGGGGAAAAGTGGATGAACTCACTGAGAAATTTAACATTGAGACTGAAAACATAAAAATGGAGATTGAAACCACGAAAAATAACCAGCCAGAAATGAAGAATACACTACTGAAATGAAGAATACATTAGAGGGAATTGAATGTGGATTAGATAAAGCAGAGGATCAAATCAGCAATTTAGGAAATAAGGTAGCAGAAAGCACCTAATTAGAACAGCAATGAGGAAAAAATAATTTAAAAATGAGGATAGTTTAAAGAGCCTCAGAGACAACATCAAGCATACCAACATTCACATCTCTTCTCCAGGAGAAGAGATCAAGGAGTTGAAAACATATTTGAAGAAATAATGATGGAAAACTTCCCTAACCTGGCCAGGAAATAGACATACAAGCCCAGGAAGGTCAGAGAGTCCCAAATGATAGCAGTCTCCAACCTTTTTGACACCAGAGACGGTGCTCCTATAAGAATCTATTGCCTTATGATCTGAAGTGGAGCTGTGGCAGTGATGCTAGTCTGGGGACTGGCTGCAAATACAGATGAAGCTCAGTTCGCTCGCCCACTCCTCACCTCCTGCTGTGTGTCCTGGATCCCAACGTGCCATGGACTGGTATCAGTCCATGGCCCAGGGATTAGGGACCCCTGCCATACAGGATGAACCTAAAGAGTCCACACCAACATACATCATAATTTAAATGGCAAAGGTTAAAGACATAGAATCTTAAAAGCAGCAAGAGAAAAGCAATTAGTTACCTACAAAGGAGCATCCATAAGACTGGCAACTGATTTCTCAACAGAAACTTTGCAGGCCAGAAGGGTTTGACATGAAATATTCAAAATGATGAAAAGCAAGGACCTAAAACCAAGACTACTCTACCCAGCTATTATTTAGAATTGAAGGACAGATAAAAAGAGCTTCTCAGACAAGAAAAAGCGAAAGGAATTCATCATCACCAAACCAGTATTACAGAAATATTAGAGGGATTTCTTTAAGAAGAAGAAAAAAAGAAAAAATCTGAATGTAATATGGCAGTAACTATATCTGTCAATAATTACTTTAAATATAAATGGATTAAATGCTCCAATCAAAAGATAGTGACTGAATGGATAAGAAAATAAGATTCTTATATATGCTGCCTAGTAGAGACTCACTGCATATTGAAAAACACATAGACTGAAAACAGAAGGATGGAAAAAGATATTTCATGAAAATGGAAATGACACCAAAGAAAGTTAGAATAGCAATACTTATATAAGACAAAATAGACTTCAAAACAAAAGCTATAACAAAAGACAACAAAGTACCCCAAAATGCCATTTCTAGGTATTTATCCAAACAAACCCCAAAGACTAAAGGGACATGTGAAATCATGGTTCATTGAAATGTTATTTACAGTAGCCAAACTATGGAGGCAACCTGGGTGTCCATCAATAGCTGAATAGATAAAGAAGAGGTGGTACAGATATTCAATGGAATATTACTCAGCCGTAAAAAAGAATGAGACCTTGCCATCTACAACATCATGGATGGACCTAGAAGGTATTGTGCTGAGTGAAGTAAGTTCGAGAAAAACAAATGCCATATGATTACACATACATTTAGAATTAAAGAACAAAATAAACCAAACAGAAACAGAGAACATTTCAATGGTTGCCAGATGGGAGGGAGGTTGGGGGTTTCGAATTAAAAAGGGGGAAGGGACTAAATTTGTAAGTACAAATTTGTAGTTACAACATAGTCATGGGTATGTATAGTGTAGCATAAAGAATATAATCAATAATATCATAATAACTGTATGATGTCAGATGGGCACTAGATTTATCGGGGTGATGGCTTCACAAGTTATATGTCTAATCACCATGTTGTACACCTGAAATGATTATAATATTGTATGCCAACTGTAATTGAAAAAAATTTTAAATTATTTTAAAATCCTAAAAAAAAAAAGAGAGAGAGAGAATTTAGATGAGAAGTAAAGGAAGAAATTTCCCACTGGCCAATATTACTTGGCACTTTACAAATGAGGAGAATGAGGTTTAAGACAAGTAACTTGTCTGCTAATACAGCTTAAAAAAAAAAAATTGAAAACCTTAATTTAAACATAGAAACTAGAAAGAGCATTCAAACTGCCTTTTTTCCCGATGGTCAATTAATTTGATTTAAACAATATATACCCAAATGACTGTAGAAAAAAAATAAAAATCAAGAGTTATGAAAGGAATGACATTCATCATTAAACCCTAAGACAGATTTTGACCTCCCAGTTAAATGAGTTTGAGAATGTTAATACAGACTGCTAATACAAAAATCCTGGCTGAATTTGAAATGGGACTGCCACAAAGTCCAGAGTTTGCCTTCCCATACAATTATATGGAGCTGAGCCCCTTGATGATAACGTAGTAAATACAATTAGTAAAACTTTACTTAATATAATTAAAATTCTGAAGGTTAGGTTTAACTTATCTAATTAAATCTAATATACTGGGAAAACATAGCTTACTTTATAAGTTGTCAAGGGCTTTTCAAATATATTGATTCTGAAGTTTTTTCTTTTTCTCTTAGTTTAATTGTTAAAGTCTGTGTTGAAAGAGATGTTTTGAGCCTAAATTCTAGGCTTGAGTAAGAGCGACAAAAAAAGTACGAAGTTTAATTTTACTTATATATAAAGCTGATCTAGTTCCAAAAGCAATGTATTTATTTTTATTTCAACAGAGTTTTTTTTGAGTCACATGACTTGGTCAGAGACTGGACTAAGTGGGTCTAAGCCCAATAGAGAGAGGAAGTTAGGAAAAGAAAATACAATCCAAGCATGAGACGATGGAATCAGACTTGAGTGATGGCAGTTGAGATGCAGAGAGGTGAGAACACTACAGAAAGAGTTTGGAAGTTATAGGACTTAGTAGTAGGATGGGTATGAGGGAGGGAGAGAGTGGAAGCGGATTGTCAGTGGAAACACCCAGGTTGATGGTACGTGTAGTAAAATGGATCGTGGTATGATATTGGAAGAGGATTTATTGTGAAGTCTTTTTGTTTTAATCATGGTAAATGTGAGATACTTTTGTGACATGGAAATGGCGACATAAAGCTAGAATTGAATAACTTACAGAGTTCATAGGAGCATTCTGAGCTGAACATATGAATCTGTGAATATCTTGTATATAGGTAATAACTGATGGTTTGAGCTGGATGAGAGATCACCTAGGAAGAAGAGAACAGTGAAGACAAGTCTTGCTCAAAGCCTTGAGGAATGCCACCATTGAATAGCTGGGTAGCAGATAATAAATCCTGCTGATGAAGTAACGTTGAAGTGAAATAAGTAAAAAATAAGGATAGTTTGATACAGAGAAAAGGCTAAGAATGTTTCATGGAGAGTCTTATCGACACCATGAGATTCTGCTAAGGGATCAGCAAAGAAGGTCAGAAATTCTCCTTTTGATGTAACATTACTGAGGCTACTGAGGCCCCTGGCAAGGGCAGTGAGGTGGGCTGACAAGGCAGGAGCAAGGGCATAGCCAGAAAATGGGTGGAAGTTGAATAAACGAAGAACAGCAAGAACACACAGCTCTTCTCAGAATTTGGGCAGCAATGGGTAGGAAAGAGAGAGAATAAAGACTGGAGTGGGATGTGGTTTGTTTTATTTTTTTAAATGGGAGCTATTTATGTAATGGATGGAATCTGATGGGGAAGGAGAAGTTGAGATAAATGAGAGAAAGGGGGTGTGGTATATGGTAAACTTCCTAAGAGTGTGAGATGATGTGAGCCAATTCAAGAAAGAGCCATTAGCTCCAAAAAGTAGAGCCAGTCCTGCTGTGCCAAAAGGAAAGATTATTATTGCGTACAGATATAAGTAGGCTTGTAGTTGGTAGATAGAAAATGAGAGAATTCTTGTCTGAACATTTTTCTGTCTTCTGTGCATAAGAGATAAGGCCATCCTCTAATGGGGAGGTAGGGAGGTCCAAGATTTGTGGCCAGGGAAGAACATTAGAAAAAGTTATGTAAAATGGAAGAATTAGGTAACTGAAGAAGTTGTGGTAGATTGCCAAGCAGTTTTGAAGGCTTATTTGAGCTTGCTGATCATGAATTTAAGGCATCCTTATGCCCTGTGCATTATTCCTCAAGTTGTATCAAGCCCCTTGGGTTCAGGCACAGAGAAAGGGAATCATAGGTTTTGGGCTAAGATAGAGTAGATGATGTTGGCTTTGGAAAGGAAGAGTGTACGGATATGAGAGCCCTGTTGGTTTATGGGCTAGCCCTAGGAAAGAAATTCCAAACCTGACTCTGAGGTTCATGGGTGGGGGAAGAGGAATGAATAAACAACCACCACTTGAAAAGTATACAAGGGAAGCAGTATCCTTGGGGTACAGCTACGTTTCAGGAAAGACAAACACATGGGTGTTTACAAAGCCATAGTTTCAGAGAACAGAGTTGAAATGTATGAACTGAGACCCAGGCAAGACGTTCTATAATATGGTATTCCAAACTCCCAGCACCCCATTTTTTCAATGGGCAAGAGCTGCTTTGAAGCAGGTTCCACTTTGACTGCTCTAGATGAATGCTTTAGAGATCAGTGGAAAGAGAAGGCTATGGTTATCCAGCCATACTGTGAGTTAATTGCTGTGGGGGAGCCTGTTCAATTCTTATACCAACCGCAAGTAATATGAATACTTGAGGAGCGCTGCCGAAGAACAGCTTCTTTTTTCATGTATAAGAATGGCAACTCAGAGTATGAAAGGAGAAAGAAAAATTAAGAAAATTCATCAACTTAACCTTGATTTACAAGATTCTGAATAAGGACAACGGGAGCTCTATGACAATGTGCATTATCATTATTTTAGGCAAAGAGAACCAGTCCTGACTTTGTGCAATTGGTAGGGAGAAGCATGAGGTTCCCTGACAAGTGGTTTATCAAGTACATCTGCAGTGTTATTTTGTACGCTCAGTTGCATCCCCTGTCACTCTTCTCCATGCTCATTTAACATGATGGACTTGTTTAGCAAATCCTTCAGGTGGTGGGAGGACAGGAAGAGGAGGAAGCTTACTCTGGATCATAAAGCAAAAATACTAGCCTCTCTCATACACTCTAACTCTTCCTTCTCCTCACCCTCCTTGATCATCATCATTATTTGTAGGAAAAAAAATAAATGGCTGAGTGATGTGATCCTATGAGTCTGTTGATTAGTTGCTCAAAGTACCATGGAGAGAGGGTTCTGGTATAGTCTTCTGGTTTGACTTGAATTTTTGATTAGGGAGAAAAAAACGTTTGTCAAGTTCTTTAACTAGCATCTCAGGGAATTTTACTTTGTGCTACTGTATAGGTAGTTTGGATGCATTTCTCCCATTTTGGTGGTCAGAACTAGCCAACAGCAGAATGTGGCATCTATTTAGTGCTGTGTGCTGCACACTGTACTAAACATTTTGTATTTATTTGTTGTATTTCTCCAAAATAATAGTCTGGTGTTATATGCCTTAAATTTTCAGAATATTTAGGGATGTTAAATGATCAGCCTAAGATCACACAGCACATTAGTGGCAGAGCCTCGATTCTGGGCCAGATATATCTTCGGATGCCACATTCTTCACAACACCCTAGGGTAGCACTATTCAACAAATGTAATGAGAGCCACATGTGACATTTTTAAATTTTCTAGCTGCTACAGTAAAGTACAAAAAAAAATATGAAATTAGTTTTAATCACATTTAACCCAGTATATCCAGAATATTATCATTTAACATATGATCACTATTAAAATTATTACTGAGGTATTTTACATTCATTTTTCATGGTAAGTATTTGAAATCCAGTGTCTTTTGTAATTAGAGCACATCTCAGTGTAGACTGGCCACATGTCTCGCACTCCATAGCCACAACTGTCACTGGTTACCATACCGGGCGGTGCCACTCTCACTCTGTTTACTGTTAGAGTTCTTTACCACAGAGGGTTTGCTGAGTTTATTATAGGTTTTGCTTTGTGATAAGTAGAAAGAGGCCTACTTGAGTGGACTATTTATCTCTGTGATATAATGTAATATAAGGTTCTTAGTGCCCATGCTGTCGCCCCTTTCTCCTGTATGGCAGCCTTCTCCGAGAGAGAGAGAGAGAGAGAGAGAGAGAGAGAGAGAGAGAGAGAGAGAGAGAAGAGCGTATGTGTGTGTATGTGTATGTATTTCCAAAATAAATTTCCATGAAATGTATGGGTTCCTTAATAAGTAGTTTATGATACAGAGGAAATGAAACAGCAGCCACAGAAACAAGTCAGACTGTTGCCAAGGTTAAGACACACATGGGTGCCTATCTCCTTACTATCTGGTTTTACTGGGGCAATGATTTAATCTCTCTAGATTTGTCTTTGTCTATTCCCTGTTCTTATAGGATTTTTTTTTTTTTTTTTAGAGAGAAAAGTGAAATTACTTATTCAATATAATACCTGGGAAGTGGGAAGTGATCAGTCTGTTAGCCATGACTTTCATGCAAAGTCCTCACATAGTTACTAGCAAAAGTCAGTGTGAGCAGAGTCCCTAACCATGAACTCAAGAGCAGGGTATACGTTCTACAGAAGTTACAAAACAATTTTACAAATAAGCCATATCTCTTTTTGGACAGGTAACTTTATAAATGGCTTAAATCTTAGTTGACCATTCCCAGTTGGAGAACCAGTTACTTTTGTCTCTTCCTACAGACATATTACATTGAGATCTGTTTTGAAGGTCCTTGGATAGTGCTAGTCTCCAAATTTCTGGCACACTTACCTTAAGGTTTACGATTTCATGGGTAGAATGGAAGGGGAGTTCTTATATATCTTTATATAATTGTTGTGAAATGATAAATAATTTTTCTGCTTTTAAATTTGTATCCAAATAAGTATTTTAGGGGTATGTACACAAAATTATCATCATTATCATATAGGCATTGTATGAACTAAGAGGCATTTTTTTATGCATTGCCCTTTAAAAAAATTATCTTATAAATTGGTATCATAGAAAATATTTGGTGCGGCAGCTTATGCTGGTAGATTTCAATATACCAACCTCGTATGTGTCCAGCACCAGGGTCCTGATAAACTGCTCCCGCTCTGTTTGTGATAGCTAATAAAGACCAGTCAGCCATGGTGATATGACCATATAAGATCTTTGAAGTCACGCATAAATGTCTACTCATGTTGTTTTTAAAATTGAACAAACAGGTGGTTGTCATCGATGGACAAGTCATTCCATCTCTGTAATTTGCCTTCAGTCTCAATCACTGGTCTGTGGAAGATTTAAGAATATATTCATTTTCTTTTCTCTCTGAACCAAACTCATTTTGTCTATCCATTCTTGTGCAGAGGTTACTACATAATAATTGTGCCTTTGAAGAAATCTCGTGGGAAATTTATCAAGCCATGGGAGAGTCCAGATGAAATGGAATTAGATGAGGTAACTATGTCATTGTTGGCTGTGTCTTTCATTAGCTATTTAATTTATTAAACACTCCTTCCTTCTAGAGAGACTTTTCAACATCCAGGCCAGGTGCTGACTTCTACATGGCTGGCTGGTCAGATGGTTCAGTGCTAAGGACATGTTAACCTCTAGAGATCCCCGCAAAGAGCCTTTGGCTTTGATGAAAAGATATTATGCAGATTAGCACATGTTTGCCTTATTCTATATAATGTAAGATTTCATAATCAAAAATGCATTTAACTGCAGGAGCAAACAAAAGAAATCACAAAATTTGAACCAAGGAAGAAATGTAGAACAAAAAATAGAGCAAATACTAAATCAATATGATTTTAATTTCTAAAATCTTACCACAACAGTAGGTGCATTTTAATTGATACTCTTTTTACAGAAAGAAATTTTGTTTTTTTTTTTTGAAAGTTAATACACAATATGGTGAACAAGGCCTAATTATTACATGCCTCTAGTTGATGAGAAAGTTATGATCAAAAGTGTTAAGCCAGATTCCCTGAGGACCACAGCAAGTTAATGGCTGGGGTTCACATTTTTGAAATACAGGAGCAACTTGGCTATTTTAACATGATGGCGGTTTGAATCAGTTCAGAAGGCAAATAAAAAAGACCCCTACTGGGGGAAATGTGAGATTTTAACTTTCTGGGTTTATTTATGACATAGGCCACATATTATACCCAATCTGTTATTTCTAGGTATTTTCTCAAATTAGTGCAAACCGTACAAGGAAAAGCAGAAATTCCCTCACTGCATTACAGGGAAGTGATGTTTATCTCATAAATATTTGCTCTAAGAAGATGGCAATCTGTTGACTTCTCTTGATGGACATATGTCATCTCTAGAAGTATGATTCATCACTCACTTCATTTATCTGAGTTGAACTTGATCAAGTTGAGAATGGGAGATGAGTTCAAGGTTAAAACTATGCTTTTGTGTCACTGTTTAGTGATTAGATGAGCACTAGAAAACTGTAAAATGGGACACCATTACAATAATGTTCTCAAGTAATTTGTTATAATTTTTTTTTCTGTTGATAATAAAGAAACAAAACTACTTTCTGTGATGTTAGAGCAATAGTAATCCTTAATCTGAATGTGCCAAATGATTAGCTGGTCTGGAAATATTTTGAAGCAAGTCATTTTTTTACTTGGAACTGACTAATCAGTTAATCCTGAGATATTCTTTATTATTCTAATCAGTTCCCAGCTGAATTATAGAATTCAGTTAGAATTGAATTTAAAATACAAAGGCAATTTGTAGAATCTATGAATCTTTCTACTTATTAAAAAAAAAAAAGAATTAAGATCTGGCCAATAATGACATCAAATACTTTTAAATAGTAAACTTTCCTTAAATAATAAACTTTCCTTAGAGCCATTTGGTGTTAAGTAATAGGAAGCTGATTCTCTTTTGCAGTCAGATTTTAAACCTCCAAAATGCACAGCAATGCTAATGGAGTAAAGTATAGAGCCATATGACATTGAACTTTCTTGCAATTAAATTCTATGGGTCTGGGCCGCTGATTCTCATAACAAAGGGTCATTTTAATCATCCTTCAAGTTGTGGTGCATTAATCTGTTTGAGAGTTTGATAAAGAACATTTATTAATTCAGAAATTTTGGGTCAGGATGGTTTGTTACCCACTTTTCTTATTGATATAATTGAGACCACTCTGTAGAATTAATGGTGGAAGAAATAAGATATGCATCGACTGGAAAAGGAAAATTATTTCTGATAAAAAATCAAACCCTTGATATATCTTCCAGAATTACCTCTAATATATCTTGTAACTATTCTGAAGGGGAACAAATGAAAGTATGCTATGGCCTCACTTTATGCTTATTCATCCAGGTTCTGATCCCTACAGACAATTTTACATTTGTTTTTTCATTGGTTTTTTCTACTGTGGATAATAAAGGCATTGTAGGAATGTTATCTATAGTTTAGTACTGCCAGGTTTGACAAAGCAGTGTTCTCTCTCAAATGTACTTGGCCAAGTGATTTTTTTTTTTTTTTAGAAAGACCTATAATTCAAATTGTTAAAATCATATCATCAAAAAGAATGGTGGCCTATGGGGATTTCCACATGTATGCCTCACATCTAGGCCCGTAAAAAACAGAAAGAGGCTTTCTAAACAGAGTCAGCCTCAATATTATTGCCTGAGCTCATTTATCCTTTGTCTGGAGATAATTTCCATATAATAAATTTATAGACCAGAGGAAACTCCAGTTGTCAAGGCCCAACTGGACAGAGCAGACATTGACAGTCAAAACGGATTTTGGGAAGAATGGCTCCTAAAATGTTAGTTATATCTAATTCGGGATAGATCTTGTAATATATCACAAGCTTTTCATCACATTGTACTTCAAAAGATTGCTGTGAAGTAATGCTGTCATTTCTGGTTGTAACTTCAACATCCTGGCTAACTTCAGTGTCATCTGAGCATGTTTGACCCATTTAAAGTATAACACAGGAAGCGTCCTACAGAGATTAGAGCAACCTACAGGGGCAGAGTTGATGGTCCAGGTTTGACCTTAATGAATGGCCGCATTGGATCTAAGGAGCACCAAGGAACTCAAATATTTTTTTAAAGCACTTCCTCGAAATCTTCTAAAGAAGCCCTAGCAAAAGGTATTCATGGGGATGACAGTGATAGAGATGAATTATGACAGTTGCCTACATCTGAAATATGAATAAAATCAAGGTAGGGTTTGATCAGTGAAGTAGAAGAGGGGACACAGCCTCATAAACAACTGATGGTAAATGTTTCTGATTAACCAACTTCAAAAAGCTGTTCAGCTCATCTGCAGTGCATTTGTCCTTCTCCAAGTAATGGCCCATTATTTACTGCGTATTAACAATAACATTTGTAATGACTTTTTAAGTATAATATTAAATACATGGTCTCAGAATTTTTGAAAATAACATGTTAAAAGAATCCAAAAAAGGAAATATAAGTACACGTTCATCTGTGTTAATGCAAGCAGATGCACAAAAAATATATATGTCTGGGAGAGGGAGAGGTAGACAGGGGGAAAAAATTTAAATAATTTCTTCAATTAAAAAATAATTAATTAAGTATATATGTCTAAATATAGACTGAATTAAAACAATTTAGATTATCAATTTACCTCCATTGTCACATTTGTTTCTTTGATATTATGCAACCATTATATAAATTAAAAATATGGTTAAAAAATTTCTTACATATAATTTCATTTTATTTTACCAATTGAATCTAATATATATTGCTACTTTCTATTATGCCTCAGTTTCCTCATTTATAAAATGGGGATAATAGTAACCTATCTTATTGGATTATTATGAGGAGTAAATGAATGATTACATGTTTAGGCTCCTAAGAACAGTGCCTAGTAAGCGCTAATAAATATTAGCTATTATTGTCATTATCATCATTATTATGAGTAAAACTAACTTTGATGGCAGAATTGAAAGACAAGGCTAAGTTTCTGATTGCTTTATTATATCCCACATGGTGCATATTAATCAAGCCTACCTGATTTATCATCAGATGATCCAAATTTTCTAAACAGGTGCCGCCCAATCTATTACAGTTTTCTTACAATAGCTTATATTTTTATAATCATATAATTGTATCAATAAACTCAAATTTCACAAAAATTTTAGAATATTATAAATGAATTATCTATATAACCATGGATTATCTATATAATCAAGAGAGTATTTTTTCATTTTCTTAGGTTACAGTTTTGAACTATCTGAGCATATTTATGATTCTCGGTGTAGGAGAGGCTGTAGTATACCATCAAGTTCCTGATGTGGGATTTGGTGTTTGTCATGTATATAAATCTGAGCCATTATTATCACAGACAACTGGCCTTGATTATGCCAGGGTCTCATTCTATTAAAATACTTTGTTTTTTACTATATCATTTCCACTTATTAAAACAAGAGTAGTAAGTAATTTTGCTATAAAGTTTTCATAAGCACCTTAATCAAGTAGCCAAGTTAAGCCAGAAACTGTTAAATGAATGACAATGTCTATTTAATATTGCCAATTAAAAATTGGTTGTTAGATTCTGTTCCTGCAGATTTGAGGGAATTTACACCATACAAATATCTCATTATTAAATTTAACATAGCACTAACTTCTCTAAGAAGTTAGTCATATTTGAGTTTAGATGGATTTATCTGGAGTTATTACTTGTTTAATAAATAACAATAAAGGCTGCATGGCTGGCTTTTGTGAATCAAGCTCACTTTTTGCCCGAGACAAGTTATAATGCACTCTTGCCCTTTGAGAGGATTTCATTAGGGTGGACAGTGTTATGAGCTACCAGTAAAGGATCTAATTGCCCATGTTTGTAGCCTGGGCCTTAGATTAGCAGTCCAGTGTCCTACCTTAACAACAAGACAAGCATTTAAAAAAGAACTGAGATTTTAGTGATGCTGACACTACATGAAGTGTGGACAAATTGTTTTGGGTTGTTTCTATTCCTGAATTAATTTCTCCCATTAAACATCATTAACATTGGGTTGTTTACATTTTTTTCTGTTTCCCACTTTTTTTTCTTAAGCTGCTTAAAGAAATATCTAGGAAACGCAGAAGCATCCGGTACGGGAGAGAAGTTGAGTTAAAGCCATATATAGCAGCTCACTTTGATGTCCTTCCCACTGAGTTCACCCTGGGGGATGACAAACATTATGGTGGATTTACAAACAAGCAACTCCAAAGTGGTCAAGAATATGTCTTCTTTGTGTTAGCAGTGATGGAACATGCGGAGTCTGTAAGTTAATTGTGATGGAATCTATTTTCTATGGCATTCTTATACATTTTCACCAGGATATAGTTATTTGGGGATACATGGGTATATCCATTCTAATTATTTCTCATGAGCTATCATTAACTTAAAAGATAGTAACAGGCAGCCTACTTTTTGAACACTACTGGGTAATCTGCTTGAGATCTCATTACAAACAAGGCTATGTTTCTAATGACAGGGGATTTAGGTGGACTTCTAAGTATATGAAGTGCCAAATTATTAGGGCATGGTTTTCAAGACCTCTCCATGTGACACATATCAATAGGAGGTGATAGCCATCACTGCCCACAGTCTTTTTCCTCAACCTTTTTAAACGATTATTCTCAAAAAAAGAAAAAGAAAACTTTCATAATACCTAATAGACATCAGCCTGTATAGTTACGATAGGAATAAACTCTGCAGTTACACGTAGAATATTTCCATGTGTTTGAAAATATTGATTAAGGGCGATTGTATTTTATTCTCCTATAACTATCAGTGAACCCACAGTGCTCTCTACCTAGATTCACAGGGAAGGTCTGTCTAGAAAAAGGCAAGCACAGCCAGCTTCTTTAATCATAGCAATTTACTGGTGACTTTATCAGTGAAAAGCCAAGAAAGTTAGAAAATAATTCAATAAAACAGAGAATTCCTAAGGTACTCTAAATAATGAGTTGTCTTCTTTTATGTAATTCATCTTGCTCTTATGTCATTGTATGCTTCAGTTGCTTTGAATGTTAAAAAGAGAGAGGGAAAGGAATTGTAGATGGGAAGCAGGGGCGGCTTTTGAAGTAGCAGTTCACATTAACATTTAATATACATATTCTCAATTGTATCTTTCTAATAGATTAGGGCCTGAAACTGACAGATGTGGCAGCTCAGTAGAGCTAGTCACTTACGTATGTAAGAGGCCCAAGATGTATCAAAGATTCTTCCATATCAGGTGTGAGCATGTCTACTGGTTCTTCTCTCCTAATGACTGATGGAGTTCCCCCCTGGAAAGTTAAAACACAAAGGCAGGCTTTCTGCCTGGTTTACCTTTGTGTACAGAATGTCATTTGAAAACAAAGCAATGGGCTTTCTGGAATTTTAATGCAGAGATGTGCTTTCTCTCTCTAGTTGAAAGTTTTAAGGCAAAACATCAGTGAAATGAAATGTTAGAAATCATTTTTTTCTTTTCTTTAATGATTTTTAGATATTTGAAAGTAATTTTCTTTAAGTAGCTCTAGAACATCTCGGTTGGCACATTTAGGCCATTGAGGCAGGTCAGAGAATCCAGCAAAGAAGAGAGATCTCATCAGATCATCAGGCTGATTGTACCACTGTCAGACTCTGGTTTCTAATAGTTTCCCAACCTTTCTGCCAATGTATAAATGCCTCACCATTGATGAAGCATCTACCCCTTTCCTTAGTATGTCATCTCACTGTTTCATTAATTATGAAATTAGGATTTTTTCCAAATAGATTATCCGAATTGCCCCTTTTCTGCATCATTCTTGACATTGCTCTCAAAGCTGACGCATCGCCTTTGTGTTTCATATATGTTTTCAGGACAGCATTTACTTTGTAGAAAAGATTTGTATCCAACTAGTATAATGTTAGCAGAGATACAGTCATTTCGTAAGCCTCTTATTTTCATGAATGATTGTTAATAAAACAGCTAACCATTCCAAGGATGGACTGATAATTTCCGTAGAGAAAATATTCCTCCTCACCAAAGATTCATGCTTCTCCCCAATCCTTTGCCTCATGTCAGAATATCAGAGGACTGCTTTAGAATGATCAAAGGTTTTATCTTTTCCATTACCCCCACACACTAAACAAATTCTGATTTACAAGACTGGTGTGTCATTTTACAGTTTTGTTTTCTTTTCATTTTTCACATTCTGTTTCCCATTTGGTTTGGAAATCTGTGTGTGCTTTGGGAAAATCTGTGCTTAGGTTTTTATCTTGGCTGACCAAGATCATTATCTCAAAAGTTCTTGGTCAAGAATTTTAAATCAGAGAGTTTTAGTTACTTTTGTCTGCGAGACAGTTTGAGTATGACCTACTAAATGGAGAGGGAAAAGTATAAACCAAAACAAACAAACTTACATAAAGATCATGTTTTTTTGGATACTTAGTGTCTTTGCCAAGTTGTGTAAATCTTTATACTGTACATACTTTGTTTAGCTGCTTCTAAGAAGGCTGGAAATATACTGAGTTATCTTTTTTGATGTATTGGAAAATCTGAAAGTCTAGTTAGTCTCTTTCCTGGGTACAGTGAGGAAAAAGGGAGGGAAAAATAGTATACAGACATTTAGTGGGACATGTCTTCTCCAATTTAACTACTGAGCTTGTCACTCTTAACATCAGAATATATGCCCTAATTTTTAATGCAGATTGAAAATTAAATATATTTACTGATCATAGAAAAATGAATATATTCTTTCATGTCTTTATAATGTCAGCCATTTGAAGAGATGAGCATTTTCTTCAACAAAGATTTGTTGGGAACTCACTAAGTACAAAGTTCTGGGCTAGCTGCTTTAAGCATACAAACACAAATAATTGATTAATACCTACCTTCCAGAAATTTATAGCTTCATTAAATAAAATAAGGCACAGGCACACATTAAAAAAAAAAATAGAATTTGATGGATGCCATTAAAAAAGGAATAAAGGACTACCTAACATTTACAAATTATTTTTACCTACATGTTGTAGAATAACTATTTCTAGTTAAGGAGAAGTAGCTTCAGGGGAGGCAGTATTTAAGTGGAGCCTTGGAGGTTAGTTGCATTTCAGGAGCCAAATGTTGTGGAACTTTTGAGAGGGTTAAAGAGAGAGGATAGAACATCTGGGAAGTAGTAGCAACAAAAAGTTCACTGTGATGGAATATGTTATATGTGGTAAGGAACTTTAAAACAAAATTGTGCAGGCTCTTAAGAACAATGCTAACATGTCTAGATTTTATTTTGAAATCAGTAGAGGGCCTCCTGAAGGATTAATAGCTGTAGTTTAGTATAATAACTCTAGCAGCAGTTTAGACTATCAGAGGAAGGAAGAATCTATAGATATGGTTTGAATGAGCATGAGTGAGGTCCTCAAGAAAAGTGGTACCCATGAGACTAAAAAGAGGGAACATGGACTTGAAGGTCATTGGTTAGACATAATCAGTAGTTTTTCATTCCCAGCTATTGAAAGGATGAGAGAAATGAGCAAGTCAGAAGGAGAGTATATCTGGGAATCAGAGAAGCAACACATGCAATTCTTAATCTAGGTACGTGTAAGAATAATTGGAAATGAAGGTCTGGGACTGAGCAGAGTTTCTGAGTTTAGGAACTTTAATGAGGATGTAATCTGCATAGGATTTGGTAGTTGAGGCTAGGAATGACCTTGCCAGATAAGGAAGAAGGAAAGAGACTAGAAGAAAACAAAACTTAAGAATGCTGGCACAGAATGGGCATGGAGACAGTCAACTCAACAAGGCATGATCATTTGGCAAGATTAGGAGGAAACTAATTGATGGCAGAATTAGAGCCAGAGGAAGGAGTTTTAAAGAAGGCTTGATCAACTGTGGCAACTCTGGAAAAGATGTTTGGAAGGATGAGGTCTGAATAATGACAGATTTCGCAAATGAGAGGCTTGGACCAGTAGTGGTGCTGGAGGGAGAAAAGATGAAGAGCAAGTGGTAGGACAGCTGGGTAGCCCATGAATGTGATTGGTCTCTGTTGGAAGAGAAAAAGATAGGACTTTAAAAGGTGAGTAGACTCAAGAGAATGCTATTCTGAAATAATCTAAAATAGGACAGAAGAAAATACACTATTATAAAAATAAAATTCATAGATAGTCCATTCTTTCATCAAGTAGCTACATATTTTTTCCCAACTTTAATGAGGAAAAATTGACAAGTTTAATTTCTATATTTTTAAAATATACAACATGATGATTTGATATATATTATAGAATGTTTACCAAGATCAAAATAATTAGCACATCTATTATCTTAAATAGTTAACTCTTCTGTGTAGTGAAAATTCTTGAGATCTACTCGCAGCAACTCTCAAGTATATTACTATTAACTATATAAGTATTAACTATACTTACCATGCTGTACATCAGAGCCTCAAAGCATTCTTTTTTTGACATGGTTTCTACCCTTTGACCTACATCTCCCCCTTCCCTTCCCTCCAGCCCCTGGCAATCACTTCTATATTCTGTTTCTGTGAAATCAACTTTATCTTTAGATTCCACACATAAATGATACCCTGCAATATTTGTCTTTCTCTGTCTGGTTTATTTCACTTAACATAATACCCTCCAGATTATCCATGTTGCTGCAAATGGGAGGAATTCCTTCTTTTTTATTACTAAATAATTTCATTGTGTCTGTGCATGTGTGTGTGTGCACGCGCACACACACACACACACACACACACACACACACACACACACAAACCACTTTGTCTATTTACCATCCAAGGACACTTAGGTTGTTCCCATGTCTTAGTATTGTGAATAATACTGGAATGAACACCTGTGTGCAGATACCTCTTCAAGATATTGATTTCATTTCCTTTGGATATATAGCCAGGAGTGGGATTGTTGGATCATATATGGTAGTTCTATTTTTAATGTTTTGAAGAACCAATATTACTGTTTTCTCTAATGGTTGTACCAATTTGTATTCCCACCAACACTATATAAGGGTTCCCTTTCTTCCGTATCAGTTATCTATTGGGAATAATGATTCCAACCTCTGTAACTATAATTAAAGTAAATGGAAACTGCTAAATCCTTTTAAATTCTAAAAATTATATGTTCTAGAAAGCCATACATCACCAACTCCATATATCTTGCATCTATAATTTGAACATTTGACTTTCTTTTCAAGATATAGACTTTGTCCATTGTTTGGCCTCCATTTTCTAACTACTGTACAGTATCAAGGATATTTGCATAGTTAATGTTTTATTAAATACTAGTATTTTGCCATATAAATGTTTACTTTTAAATTTGGCCTCCTTAACTGGATAGTATTGTTTTGAGGCCTGGAACTGTGTCATTTCTGTTGATGTTCACATAATATGGAACACATTGATGCAATGTAAATGTTCATTGAGCATTTGTGACTGGTTAATTATTGGCACTTTATACTTCATAAAATCATTTAATATGCCATAGATAGATCCCAATGCAAAAGTACCTCTGGAGTGTTTTAAACCATCATAAGTGATTTTATTTTTATATATTTCACTCTATAAGGAAATTTAGATTGCAAAACCCCTTTACATTTTCCTTTTCCCTCTCTCCCTTTTCTTCCCTCTCCCCCTCCTCTTTCCATCCCCCTCCTTATTTATTACTAACATGTTTCACACGTATATCAATCTCGCTATAAGTCCTGAATCTTGCTTGCTTCTAATGCTAAAGTAACAACTAGCAAGGCATTAGCTTTTCTACATGACTCTGTTTTTCCTCAGAAGATGTATGCAACCAGTCCCTACTTTGTACTGACCTGTCGGTGTCAATGGATCTGGATATCCACAGCCAATCACAGATGAAGAAGAAGGCTTGATCTGGGTCGTAGGCCCTGTCCTTGCAGTGGTCTTTATCATCTGCATTGTCATTGCTATTCTTCTTTATAAAAGGTAGGTTGCCCAATATTTCTGTTGAAATCTTGGGGGTGACCTTCTTTTTGAAGATGCAGTAATCTTTATGTGGTCATTATGTGGTTGATTTTAGTAGAAATACTTAAGTGTAGTCCCAACAATCATTGCAAAATGTTTTCATTTGAGTTAAAACAAAATGTGAAGACTGTATTATTTATGATCTCATGCAGTGGGGCTATAGACTTCACTGCCTAGCATGTATGGATCCTAACGTCTACCTCTGAGTCGTATGCAATATGAGCACTTTGTGTGACATTTCGAGACATCAGTCCATTTACAAGCCGATAATTCCATACAAGCTTGCATTTGATTGTTTTAGATGATTAATTGCTCATTTTCAACATGGTTTTTTTGAAAGACAAATTTGTACATTTGTGTCTATTTCCTAAGCAATGTACACATGTGCTAAGATTTTTTCCTGATGCTATTTCTCAAAATTTAGCAATGTAGCAAAAATTTGAAGAATGAAGAAGGAAAACCAGGGAAGAAAGTAAATTTTTTCTTTTCCCACTTTTTTTTCTAACCCCATTCCATATCTTCAATCCCGAATTCTCATTTGTGTCCAATAAGTGATGTGCGGCACCATTTTGCTTAAAAAAATTAAAGAAATAAAATAACCTCAGTTTTTATACTCATAAGTATGAATCTCACACAGTGTCTTTGACTACAATTAGGATGTAAATAAAACACATCTATCCCGTGTTTTCTGATCATCCATTTTTTCAATCCTGTTTCTGCCTCCACTACATATAAGAGATTTTTTTCTCCTAAGTCACTGCTTAGTCAGTTGGAATGGAAAACATTAGTAATTCTTCCTCCCCTAAATCCTTTTGACTTAAAATTATGTAATTATAATATTATAATATATAAAATTTTAAATATTAACATATATAATATATTCCCTTAAATAGAGTGACTAAATTCTGAATTATCTCTTTACATCAATCTTTTTCATCTGATTCAAATTTTCTTCAAGAAACTTTAATCTGTGTTTCCATTTTCCTTTGTAGTGTGTCATCTTTCAGAATACCCTTTGAAAATGAGATCTTCTCTCAACTATAAATAGCTTCTCTCTCCCTTTCTCTCCATCCCTCCCTCCCTTTCACTCTCCCTTTCTCAGTTTTCCACCTCTCTCTCTCTTAATCTTGACCTTCAAAGTCAGATAAGAATGTCTTCATTTGATTCTTGCTTACATGCTTAATCTGATAATCCTATTTCCATGATTTCTTTTTCCTATCCATATTGCTCCCTTCATTGGATTTATATTATTTCTGCCTATATTCCATTGTTAAATATGTCCTGAAATAGCCTTTATTTTTTATATATATATAACTTCTCCTGACTCAAAAAAATATCCTTCAAGACACTTCTCCTTTGAAAAACTTTCACTTATGAAGCTGCATTTCATATTATTCCAGTATGAAGAGAGGATTAAGGGGGAAAAATGACAAATTAAAAACACTCATAACCATAATTTATTAAATTGCCTATCTTATTTTAGAGCTAGAAAGAATGAAAGAATATCCCTCATTTTTTTTCTGATCACTACCATCACTCAATTATCCATGCTATAAAATAGCTAAAAAAGCGTGCAATTGAAGGCCAGAATCTCCTCTCAGTTGATTGTTTCAGTCTTCCCTTCCCAATCCTCATCTTACTGTGAATGGTAAGGAGCCCAGTCATATTTGACTGCCTCTGTATTATGTAAGAGATAAGAGCAGGAAACGAGATAGCCACAACCCCAGAACAATAGCTGATCATGTGTGAACCCTAGCAGGAGCTGGTACCATTTGCTATTCACATGCTGCACTTATTGCCAGAAGAGAATACAATAATTAGAAAGCGAAAGTAGAATTAGAATTGTTTTTGGTGAAATATTTATTCAGGTCATCACATCTCACTGTGAAAGTCAGTTCAGAAAACACATGTTTACTGACAGTTGTATCACATCACATGACATTTTGGGATTATTTTTTTAAAATGGACCAAATGCTTGCCTTATTTTTTAAAATACTGTTTCATTCAGATATATCTGGCTACCCTTAAGTCATGCCACTTAACAGAGATGTGCATGGGATTTGTGAATCAGTTATGTAAATGAAGAAATGGGAATATAAATTTGATAATTTTTAAGATTTATAATTAAGTTTTCCTTTCTTCATTTGCATGTGTTTGGAAAAATCAACTTAGTTATAATTTTTTCTCTAATCCTGCAAAAAAAGAGCCATCATATTTAAAGGTTTTATGATAGTTAAAATAGTCACATTTTAGTGTGTGCATATGTAAGCATGGTCTAATGAAATTGTTGGAAGATGCGCACATCCTCGAATGCTAAGTATATTTAGCTAACCATCTGAAGGCCCATGAAGCATTTCTGAAATAGAAATGCTTGCTTCAGCAGTAAAGAACATTCCTGACTTGAAATTCAAGTAGATCCAAGAATGTCCTTCTTGATTATCATGAGGCAGTTCAAGAGGAAATCTGTAGGTGATGAATAGCATGTTTATAGCTTGGATTCTGAGTAGTTAATTATGTTGTAAAAACTTCATCCCTTTTAGATGCCTTTCAGTTTATACTTAAGTTGTTGGAATTGAGTTTATGATTATCATTATTATTATTATTACTATCGTTAAAGTATTTCACTTCATGTATATAAATAATTTTTGAGTAAAAAATGGGCATGAAATATTGTTGACTCGTCATCTTGATAATTCTGTTTATCATATGTGACTTATAAAACTACTTATATCTGGAGTAGATCAGTGGCTATGGATGGTTTGTGCATATAAAGCTAAGGAGACTTTTAGTCTTATTCTTATTATTACATTAATGTGGAAATAGCACACTCTTTTATCTGACATTCTACTCATTTGACTTTGTTTTTAATTTAGTAACTTGAAAACCTATAATACATTGATAATCAATGCCAAAACAATGTCATTAAGACTTTGCAAGTGTCCTAAAATAACTTCTGAACACATCAGAAAATTGCATTATGCTTGGTAGGTCTTTAGTATTACAAATTATCTTGCACTATAATATTTTTGAAAATTTCTACTCTCTATATAAAATGTACAATGGTTTTAAAATGTAAAATGCAAGATATGATGGTAGTAAGGTTTCAAAAAACACTAGACAAGGAATTAGAAAAGTTTAGTTCAAGTCTCAGCTCTGTGACTAACTGGCGACATGGGGTAGAAAGTCATGCTAACACCCTGGGCCTCAGTTTCCTCATTTATAAAATAAATAGGTAGACGAGATAATTAAATCTTTTCAGTAATAATGATCTATAATGAAAACATCAAAAACCAAGTAATAGAATTAATACTATAGTATTTCTGCCCCCATGGTTGTATGTGTTTTTTAAATATGACTCTGGGTTGCCCTTCATTCATACGCCACCCCCTGCCCACCAAACACATATGAAATCCTAAAGTAATTGCTCCCAAATAATAACCTACCCTGTGCATCTGTTACATAAGTAAAGTATTTCTGTCATTAGTTCTAGAACGACCTAGGAATGATTCCTGTAGAAACTATTTACTAATAAAATGTTAACCTGAATCTACGGAAAAGCATTTCATGAGGGATGAAAAGTGTTTGCTATGCAGTATGAGAAAAAAGAAAATATGGATTAGGATGCTGGAAAGATCTAAGGCTCAGTCTAGACAAATTAACATCCTTGAATAGTAATAGTCTAAACTGAATGGATACTGTAGAGAATAAATCATTTTCATCCCCACCAGCCTTTTATGCGTGAAGGCCATGAAGTAGATGTGACTAAAATATAGACTTGAGCCTTTCCCAGATCCAACTGGCTCTCTGTGGACTTTACCTCTGTAGTCTTCTCATTTTGTAGTAACCTTACACATATCTGACCACACCAGACAGTTCTGCCTTTGAGGAAGTCCTTCCCTAAGCCTGGAACATGTTTCCTCTCTCCACTTGGCCTAGCTAGCTCTAACTCCCCCTTTAGAGGGAAGCTAATATGCCACCTATTATATAAAAATCCTGTCTTGGTGCTTCCCTCTTGTCTCTCCTCTCTACTAGTTCAGGCTGCTTTATGATACCCTTTTCTATGCTCTCAGAGCACTTTCTACTTAGCCTATATCATAGAACTTACCACGTAACCAATTTCCCATTTTTTCTTGGCTTCCTTGCTGCCACCATAGTGTAGGAGAAGGACTGTTTCCTATTCCTCATTGTACTCCTAGTGCCTAGTAGGGTGCATTGTGCGAAGGATAATGAATGATCAAATTTATATAAGCCAAATACTGTAAAACTCTGTTCTCTCCACTCGTTTACTCCATCTCCGTGTTGTCTTTATCTTGGCTGGCAAGAGCTATAATAAAACCCTCAGCCAACTTAAATGCACTGGTTCCAAAAGCCTTCAAACTTAGACATTTGCACCAAATACATACCCATTTGTGTGATTGAGGCTGCCATTTCTGTGAAAGAGGGAGTGAATTTCACAATAAGCATTTGTTCATCTAAATATCAACAACCTTTTAGTACACAAAGCTGATAATTCACTAAATGGTTTTCTTCCATCCAGAGGAACAAATTTTCCTACAGCTGAGTCACTGATGACCTCACTGTTTTAAAAATGAGTAAGTTAGAAACATATATGTAGAATTTTTAAAAACCTGGCACTACCAGGTAAATTACTTGAAAAGGAAGAAAAGAGTTAACCACTATGTTTGATATCATTTTCATGATTCACTTTGTATATATGTTTGTACAATTAAAATGTGGCATTTGTATTTCTGAAAAGAAATGGACTAAGTTATCTCAAAGCCAGATAGTCTAGCAACATGAGTGTATATTTTACTGCCATTAAGATAGACTTTGAACCTTTATTTTTATAACTGAGAAGTCATGAGATCCTTTGCAGTTTGCCTCAACATGAAGATTGTTTAGATTCTTTTCAGAGTATATTCTGCATAAAAACATGGTTATTTAAACAGTCTACATATTATCTATCATTGATGAAAGTGTCTATAAGCATAAGCTAAGTGTGTTCACAGATAGCAGCACCTCTTCGACTAGGAAACTATCTGTCATGTCAGTTGGTAGTAACTAAATACTTTTCTGGATTAGCACAACTATATAGATGGATTATGCTCTGTAGATTTATAATGATGAGTGTTACTTTTTCCAAAACTGAAAATGTATTTAATATTTTATCGAAAAAAAGATTTCTGACCACCTTACTTATCAAAAGGTGTTCGAAGAAATCATTTTTGCCACTTTGTTACTTCAAGGTGTATTACACAGTTGTACAAATTTTTGTGCAGTTCAATGCAGTTTGAAAGTATTTTGTATCATTAAGGGAATAACCTACTTCTTAGCTGAGAACTCTTTATTTTAAATGAACACATTTTTTATATGGAATAATGTATTTCCATTAAGTACATTAGTATTTTCCTTATGGTGTGTTTTGTAAAAATCAAATTATATCTCTACCATCAAATGCTTCTGGAAATATAATTGATCATGGCAGTATTTTGTAAACTGATGGTCAAAAGCGAGTGTGACATTAACACAAACACACACATATACACACACACAAACCCTATTTTATTTAGAGATGCACACTCATGCCCTCCATTTACTTCATAATTAGAGGCCTTTAAATATTTTGATTATACTGTCATTTCCTAATGTGTGTTATGTGTCCCAATCTGTAAGCACTGTTAAATCTTGGTTGTCATGGTTACTCTTGTTACCATTGGCCAACTAACATTTAGCCTTTCTTTTTCTTTTTCCTTTTTCTCTTCTTTTTTTTCTTTTTCTTTCTTTTTTTTTTTGTTTTTGTTTTTGTTTTCTTTGTTTTTTTTGCTGCATTAAAATGGAGCAGTAAACCTGACAGGTGAGGAATAGAGAATAAACCCCTTCAATGCTCAGTAAGAAAAAAATGAGATCTGGGTAGACTTTGGAGGTATTGAGGGGGTGAGGGTGGAGGTTGAATGTAAAAGATGATATTTGACAAGTAGAAGATGGATAAAGCTAACATTTAAAATTATTTTGATATTAAAATGATTCTGGGGAAAAAGTTTATATAAAAAGATAAAACAGATTATTTAAAGCTAAACTTACAGGTAGTGAAACCATTATCTGTGTTTTGTGTGTTGTTAAGGTTAAATGAGCATTTTTATGTGTTAATATGTCTGCAGAAGTGAAATGTGAGGTGTCCCCTAAGCTGATTTGTTTTGTTTAGATCAGTTTTCAAGTTTGATCTCTGGTCACCTCTTAAAACAGGAATATTAGCTCATTCACGCCCTGCAAATATTGCTGGCATCGTCTTAGTGAAAACGCTTATGTAATTCCAAATTATTTTCCATGTCGTCCACCTTCAAATAATAATAGTAATAGTAGTGATAATAATAATAACAATAATAATAATAGTTGTACTGTGTGATTATTGACTAGTTATAATCTAACTTCCTTGTTTTCTTATTCGTATTTGTCTATACGTGTATATCTATATTGATACATAAATATAAATTTTTGTTTAAAATTAAACTGAGGAAAGGACCTCAGTGCTCATCTAACCTGCCTTCCTCCCAGTGTCGTAGTCTGGTGTTTCTCAAAGACTGGTCCTTGGATCAGTAGCATCAGCAACTTGATAGAAATACAGGATCTTGCCCCACTCCATCCCAGACCTACTGAATCAGAAACTAGGCATTGATCCAGCAACCAGTAGTTTAACAAGCCCTCCCAGGTGATTCTAAAGTTTGGGAACTGCTGCCACATTATTTCTCCTAAAATTAACACTGGTCAGCAAGCTTAACTATACTTTTATTGATATAGAGCTACTACCTCTGTGACAGTCCTTTTTATTTATGTATTTTATGTCACTAGTTATTAATTCAGCTGAAAAACACATGCAAACAGATTCGTCTTCCAGTCAAAAGAAAGAACACTTTATCTCCATTCAGTATACTTAGAAATCTACCTTCTATTAGACACTGTCCACATTTCACAACCTCATCACTGCCTTCTAGCTCTGTTAAGATAAGAGAGTTGGTCCAAAACTTAGATATCATCTTCTAACCCTCTCCTCAATTTTATAAGTGAAAAAATTGAGAATGTTTGTAGTTGACTTACCCAAGGAGATCCATACCAGTAGTGGCAGAGTTGGGTTACAGTTTAATGGTGTCAGAATTATGAAGTGTTTAAACCGATACCTTTGTATATTAAGAGTAGAGATTTCAAATAAATCTATTTCTTCCAAAAGCCTGTACCCATATGTCTGAATATCTTTGTTCCAAGTAAATAGATTTGATATTCCACACAATTTCCCTTTGTTCTTGCTTTTCACTTTACCCCTAGATGAGAATCAGGTGAGAATAAGTAAATATAAAATACCCCTTAAACCACAGAGTAGCATTTTTGTTGCACATTATTAACACCACAAACACATGTTTTTATACTATTAGCAGTTTTTGCCATGACTGAAATGTCATTTGATCTTCTATTTTCTTTTCATCCATATAACTCCTATACATGGTAGATACTTCTCACTTAGAGAAATAAAGTTACACTGGGGTTTTACATTCTTAATAGAAAAAAATAAAAGAACATGACAAAATTTACAGTTCGTTTCTATGCACCATTCTTTGCTTTTTTCTAGTTTAAGATGAGAATAATGAAACCACTGGAAACAGGAAAATGTTACTACTTACTTTCATATTGGACCTGATTTAAAGTATTATATGCCATTCAAAACTTTACAACAGTAAATTCAATTTTGAAAGCTCTTTAGTATTATTACTGATGATAGCCAAACCCGGCATCTTGCAGACCTTTCTTAGAAATTCTTTCCATTAGAAAACAACCATTTTAGCACATTTCAGTTTTAAAATAATGTGCTAAGAGTAGGTACAGCCAGAACTATCCATGCTGTGATCATCAAAATGAAACTAAACAAAAAATTTAAACAGCTGGTTTTCCTAGGTGGCTAGGATTTTTGGATTCTAAGTTCTTGGAGGTCATTTTATTTGAACAAATAAAGTGAGGGAGTTGTTAAATGTCAGGACATTCCTCCCAATTTATTGCAAGTATGAATTCTAATTTTCTTTCATGCTCTGGGTTGTCCAAGACTCATCTGGGCAACAAGATGTGATTTTCAGCTTTCCTGGCGCCAGAGAAACTGACTTCACTGAAATTTTTAGAGAGTATGCTTTTCTGTCCCTTGTGTCAGTGTCATTTAGCCTGGCCTTGAAAAGAAGATAAGGAGGATGTTCTACTTTACCTGCAAGAGGAGAATAGTTTCCGTGCCCAGATATTTCTACTTTTGCTTTCCACAATCCTGCAACAATGACAGTAGAGCCACTTTGAGAAAGGATAAAAATTCAGGTTTTAGTTATCTGTGCCAACTTGTGTGAAAAGACCAAAACCTGACAAGGGCCACAGGGATGATTTGAAGTGAGAAGACCAACCATGTATTTGTTACACGTGGGTTTGATTGGAGAGCCTGCACTCACGACATTTTACTAACCCTTTTAGGTTCTATATCTTTGGTGGTAAAATAAATCTGTTGATGCCGTGAGGCAAATAGCCCCAGCGTAAACACAGTGACATTTTCTACTCTGAATCTTGTCATCATATCCTTCTTCTGAGCCCTCTTTCTCTTCCTTCTCATATCTTTTTTCTCTAGTCCCCATCTCTTTACTTCCCATCTTACACTCCATACGACTGGAGCTACCAGGACTTTTGGCACACCTCCAGTTTACTGCTTTTCTCTGATTGGTAGTATATCTTGACAGTACATTCTGTCCTCTGACTGTGCCTGACACCTTTAGGTTGAAACAAGAAGTCAGAAGGCAGGGTAATCCAAAGTTCTAAGAGAATAAGTTGTCTAATAAGACTCACTCCCCAAAATGTATTTCATCAACCACGTTTTGCCAAATATATTGCACTTGAGCAAATCAAGTGTATTTGCCCTTTGCATCGATCTTCCCTTCATTCTCTGGTTAGTGTTGTTTTACACAGATGAGCAGAGTTGGGAAGAAAGACTATTTAACAGGAGTCCTCTGGCTAACCATTGAACAACCTGGGTGACACTGAATGAGAGCCCATTATCACAGGAACACATTGAAGCTATCCCACGGTCATATTGAAAAGAGAAAAGGAGAGTTCCTACACAATTTGTTCCACCTCTGTCCTTGAATTAGAATGCTTTGAGCAGGGGTGAGATGCTAGGATTATGATTCTAGCCTGGAGAGGGATGGAATCAGCATTTGTAATAAAGCACTGTTTGAAAGAGGCTTCCATTTGTTAAGTGAATTTTTAATCTAAATTTAGCCTAAAAGAAAAAAGTTAGGCACCACTCTGATCACTTGGGTTTGAAAAAAAATAATAAAGAAATCTTAGGGGGAAAACACTGACATTTCTTAAATAGACATTTGTTTAAATTATATTATGATACTTTAAGAGTAATAAAACTAGTAGATAGCAATTAAAAGGGATTAAGTGAATTATGTGAAGAATTTGTAACATGACACTGTTAATGGTTGATATACCTTGAATGCTCATTAGAAGATTGGGACTATTCACTAGGTGAAATTACTTTTTCTCCAATCTTCTCTGATAGATTTTTCACTAACAAAACATTAATCATAGGTAGCTTAACACCACAAATAGCCAACACTTCTTTTTTTAATTTGAATTTGAAGGAGAAAGTGGACAGAGGTCTTGTGTGGTCCCAATTCTCCTTCTAGGTATTAAGCTGACTTGGAATCTCAGAAATGCACTTACTGTATTTATCTGCCTTATGGGAAAATTCAGTGCAGGTCGACTTTGTAGCCACCAGTTTTATATTGTTAGGAGGAATGGGGACATATTTCAATGTTCAACTTGAGGCCCAACACTTTCAGAGCTTTTCTCTATGGTAACAACAATCTTATTGACTGTGGATTTCCTCTATCCTGGTCCTCACAAGTAGAACTAGTAGATAAGTGAGAATGACTGACTAAGGATCCAAGCATATTTCACCCACACTCCCGTAAAGCCTAAAGGCAGAGTCACTGAATTGTTTAATTCTAGAGCTGAAAGAGTATTTTGAGATCATCCACTTAAATAAAAATTTTTGACCTGAGGAAATACTGTAGGCCAAGAGAGGAAAAGCATCCTGAACAAGGTTAGGAAGGGAGGCCATTAAAGTTTGAAAACTGAAAGTTAGGGGTGGGGCATGACTCTCTTTTTTTAAATTTGTTCCATTCATTTCTTTTTTGTTCTTAAATTTTTACTTTCTCCCTATAGGAAGAGGGCAGAATCCGACTCTAGAAAGAGCAGCATACCCAACAGTAAGGAGGTTCCTTCACACCATCCAACAGACCCAGTAGAACTGAGGCGCCTTAATTTTCAAACACCAGGTAAGAGACATGACTCATCTTGTTCATGATATAGTCTTCATTGAAATTTTTATAGCCCAGTTGATGTTGCCTTGAGAGATGAATGCATCACTTTATTTCAAACAATTTTGTACATCTTCCTCTTTTATTTTAATATTATTGAGACTTGCCAAAACATAAGACTTGAAAAGAAATTAAGCTTGTTGTGCAAATCTGAGGTAGGGTGGAGAAGAGAAAAAAAATTGTAATTCTCCTTCAAATTTTGGACAAACCATAGTTAGTCTTATAAGAATGCCATATATATGGGCTTAACACAGTTATTATTTTCTATGACATCTATCTAGAAAGAATTCAGCGAATGGATAGGCAGGTGAATATTACATCACCCATCCTATTTGGAAAGAATATATTCTATATTTTTCTATTAATCCATGTCTATGTTACTCTGAAAGAAAGGGGAAGAGAGGGAAGGAAGAATAGCCAGGAGGAGGAAGGGAAGGATAAAGAAAGGGAATGAAACAAAATGAAGCAAATATTTCTATCTTTTTAAATATTACATATACTGACTCTCACTGACCAATTCAGGATTCTTCCTGGGGAGACATGCAGAGTGGCTGAGAATAAGAAATATATGCTTGTTTCTTAAAGAACATTGAGTGCCTCAACAGAGGAAAAATATTATTCTGGCTAAGGGGCATTTAGTGCAGTATTGTTAATTCAAGTATACTGTCTTTTAAATAAATATTGTTTGTACCAAATGAATGGCAAGTAATGAATGGCAAAGAGAAACAAAAACATAAAACTGAGTGGCACTGTCTTAGTACTAGTGGTGATGAACACAGGAAAGAGCTGATCTAAGAAATCTGTTTTATTAAAATTTACTTGCAGTATTGTACCCCCAATTGTTGGGATGTTTTGTGTGTGTGTGTCAAATGGATGTTCTAGCTCACAGTATGATACACCACAGATTTATGAAGCTACACATTTGCAATGAATTGCTTTGAATTTAAAATACATAGTTTATTGTATTGAGCATATTTTCTCTTTCACATGTAAATATGTCATAGTAACTGGTAACTATTCAGTTGAAAGAAGTGTCTGGCATTTTCAAAGTGGCTATACAAATCATCATAAATGTACTTTGTTTAAATTTTATCTCATGAGGTTAGACTTTTAAAAATGTATTTTCTTTTTAAAGCAAAGTATACTTCATCAGCATAACAGGTAGAAATTTCCTGTATACATATTTTTTAAAAAGACTGATCAGTTAGACTGTGCACACATGCACAATGACTGAACAGACTTTTGTAGTCCTCCCAAATCACTATGTTCCCTTGGATGCTCCCTGTGGGCTTGCCTGCTAGGTGCTCCATTAAGGCAACCTAATATGAACTGAGCAATAAAGCTTTTTTATTTCAGCACTTTTTAAAAAATAGTCGAGCATTGATCTTTTCAGGCTACAGGCAACTTCTTAATAACGGACCCAGGAATTCATGCACTTTTATATTTGACTAAACCAGTGTACAGAGGACCTGAAAGCCACAGAAATAATTTGCAACATGATTTCTCACATACGTTGCCTCACCACTCTTTATGAGAGTAGTACATAGTAGAAACAGAGACAATTATTATGCTTCTCAGTACCTTGTTACTCAGCACTGCCCCAGCCTCCTCTGGCTTCTGTGTACAGTGTAATCTGTATTGGAAATAACCTTGGTCTTGCAGCAGAGACAGAAGCATACTGCAGGATTAAGGGGAAAGGCAAAGGTAGCCCAAAAGAAGAAAGCCAGTGGGCGTTCTATCCCTCACCACGTCCAGCACCAACAGAGAATGTTCCTGGGCATAAATGTGAAGCATGAATGGGAACTGTGTAGGAAGGATTGTTAGCAGAATGCAGGTGACTATAAGAAAGGGAATAGAAATGTCTTCAGCCAAGAAACCTCCATCACATGTACTTCTCACTTTTATGGATAATTTTGCAAATATGGCCAAACCCAAGAATTCTATTAAGAATCTAATTTTCCTAGTGTGTGTGGAAATATTAGACCCATTTATAGAGAGAACTTATTAAAATACACATAAGTCACTTGAAAGGAGAATGAAGGTTACATTTGAAGTGACATTGCTTGTATCACCAATGGCTTTGCAAAATTAAAATGAGAATTTAAGTTTATAAAAAGGTATCATTTAGCTAAGCTTAGACTTATCACCTCAAGTGGGTAATAAAATGAAATGGGCAAAATGGGTAAAGAAGAAGAAAGGAAATTTAGGAGCAGAAGAGAATAGAACGGGAGAAAGTGTCCTCAGATCCTAGCCCATCTGTTCACTCAGGAAGCCTTATATTGTGCCTTTTAGCTCAGGTAAGTGATCTACTTAAAAATGATTTATTGAAATAATCTATTTGCCTCCCAAGCTCTATAATATGGCCTGCTGTCCTAAAAGTTGGACCAGTTTACAAAGGAAGTAAACTTAGCTGTTAGTGTGAAATTCATAGTAATGTGACCATTTGCTTCAGCCTGTATAGATTCCAGCCAGTGGCTATGAATTACCTTAATTACTTACCAATAAGATGAGAGCAGAAAGTAGGATTTCTAACCAAGGAACTTTTTTGTGCTTTTTCCTCTCCTCTAACTCACAAATAATGAAGGTCTCTCCTAGGTAATGGAATAAAATGACCCTTTTCCAAGTGTTACATAGCAGAAGATATGGATTTTAAACAAAAAAATTTACCTTTCACTATCTGAAATGTGCTTTTATATACATCAAAACTCTTAATGTATAATTACTTATCCATAAACATAAAATATGACAGTGCTTATTAGTGGTTTGCATAAGTAGAGAATTAATCATCCACATATTCACTTCAAACAAATGACTTTCAGTGAAATCAGAAACCTGTGATTTATATAACCAGCCCCTAGCGCAGAACTTGTTCATGAAAGCAAATTGATTTCTACTTCTTATGGGACTGTTGTGGATGATAAAAATACCAAACAACACCATTTGAAATTCAGTAGTTATTTCAGAAGGTAAAGAAAACTTTGCTTAGTTTACAAATTCTGTAACTTCTACTTTCCTTTAAAAAAAATCTTGTGAGTGAAAAATCTACTTACTTTTTATTCTTATTGGAGAGTCTAGATTTAAGGAGGCAGATTTCACCCTCAATTCTGTCTTTTATTCAAAAGATAATGTAATATACTTCCCAGGTTTCATATAAATGCAGTATTGTGACAGTTTAAGTACTTAAAGAACTATACCCTTAACTGCAGTACCACAAACACACCTGTCTCTAGGTCAGGAAAAGGGAAAGATCAAAATTTTATCCGCTGTCTCTCAGCTAAGGCACAAGATGAAGACAGAAAAGCCTGTTGTTTTCTGGATAACCATCTTTGTAAGCTTTGGGATGTGGAGAGAACATTGCTTCAGCACACTTTTCAAATTTTGGATGGTAATCAAGTCAGTGTCAGTGAAACTGTGTTCAAGCACCTAAATAGGGCAAGGAAGTCTCATACTTCCCCCTGGCACCATTGATCATAGCTATTTTCCCTAAATATGTTTATCTGTCCTTTAGATTCAGATGTCAGTATACAGCCAAGTTATATTTAGAACCGAACCAAACCTGATCTCATAAAAGAATGTGGTTTTAAACAATAACTTATTAATTATCGTATGGCATCAGTCAGTCAGAACTAGTATGGTACATGCAATTGAAGTGTCATTGCTCTATCATGTATGACCTACAAAAGTAAAAAAGAGACCTAAATATAAAAGAAAGTGTCATTAGCTAAGTTTAGACTGATCACTTCAAATGGATAATCAAATAAATTGTGCAAAATCAGAAAAAGAGGGAAGAGATGTAGTAGAAGAACTAGAATTAACTGCTGATCAAGTTTTACAAGTCTTTAAAATCTGTAGAAGAAAGAAAGAAAATATTTATAAAAGATGCTTTTAAAGAGAACCTCTCTCTCCTAAGCCTCACACATCTTTGTGGGTAGCAGTAACTGGGTATGCATTAGGATGGTTGATAGATGAGTTACATGTTAAACAAAAGTGAACTATATCCATTTGCTTAGGTTGGGAAGGAAGTTTTCTTTCTCCTTTTTAAAAAATGTCAAGTTATTTTATGACTGCTCCCCACCCCTGCCATATCTTTTTGTTATTAATTACAAAACAACACATGTTTATTGGGGAATTTTTGTAAAATAATAAGCTTGTAAACAACTGTACATAGATTTGGCTACACATATGTTCATTATCTTACTTAAAATTTTGCATGCTTGAAATTATTCATTAGTTGGAAAAGTCCAAAAGAAAAGCACTTTTAAAAAACAAAAGTTACTCTTTATTCCACCACTTTCATTTTTTTTATCTGACATATTTAAAATAAAAAGTAAAAGATTTCCTATAACTATTTCAATTTTACCTTCAAGGAATATCTACCATATACAGCTCTATGCATATTCTTCCAGATTTTATTTAGATATGTGTATGTGTGTACACAGTTCTTTAAATAATAAAATATATAGCAGGTGTATAGATATACAGATAGGTGCATTTACATAAAATTTCCTGTTTTAACATTTAACTATATAAAAATAGACCTTTTTGCAAGTGGTTGTATTAAAATCTCCTTTTGAACAACTGATGCTATTCTGTTCTACAGATGTCACAAATGTATGGGCTCATTCCTTATTAATGAGGCTAACTTATTTCCTGTGTATTGCTCTTGCAAGTAATACTGAAATGAGAAGTATTGGGCCCACATCTTTTCACACCTTTTTTGCTATTTTTGTGTTATATACCTGGAAGTGTGATTGCAGGGTTGTAGGGTAGGCACATCTACCATTTTGAGAGACCGCCAATTACAGATATTTTTGAGATATTGTTAAAAGCCTTTACTTACAGTGTAGCCCTTCTGGCCCATGGCCTCTAGAATTGGACAAAATGACTATGATAAATGTAATAGTGTCAAATGATGGTGATGTATAAGAAAATCAAAGAAATTGCTAATATGTGTTCATATTTCTACTTTTTCCCAACAAAGAAATTTAGAAATTCAACATCTCAGAGAAATATGCTTTCTTTCTAGCACAAAGAAAAAAGTACAAGGGAACGTGTAACTAATAGTGTCGTATAGTGCACCAGTTAGCACAGCAACTGGTGGACTTCGAAAAGCTCTTGGCATGTCTCTTTTGATCTACTAGGACTCTTAACTTGATCAGTCCTAACAAGATCCATTTTTTAGATACTTGTTTATCTTCATATTTTATATTATACTGTAAGAAACTTAGGTATACAACCTGGATTAAAAATACCCAATGTACTCTTTGTATTCTGTACTTCAAAAATTTGGTTCATTGAATCTAAATGGTAAATTTAGGTTATAATGTAACATGATTTATTCAAATTCTGCACTTTGTCAAATTCTAAATAAAAAATGAATTTTCATTATACTATCCAGTACTTGACCTGAAAAATCACTCTCGCTGTATCGTTCCCTTAATGTTGATCCTAGTTAAGTTGGATTGTCATGGTTTAACCAAAAAGCAATTATACCTTATAGATCAATGTTCTCTTTTGTCTTTAACTAATCATTTGTGAGGGAAATTATAATCACAGAGCATTTGTATTTCATTTAGGGTATTCTAAATAGTACATATATTATGTTAAAATTTGATGAATATTTCATAAACTAAGTTTCTCTCTCTGACTTAATTCAATTAAGTGCACTTTTGACAGGACTAGAGTTACTGATTTGACAAACAAATTAGTTTCTCCTTGCTTTATGACCAAGAACTATTCTCCAGCCTTTATCACAATTTGCTGAAAAGAAAACCATGAAGATAGAACTACTGAGTTGTCAAATATATAGTAGTAAAAAGGAAAATCATTTAAAAGATAATCCACCACTATTAGTGACCTCCAAAACTCTCATTTGCAAAATATTTGTAATGTTGTAAAGTGCCTATTGGCATTTAATGCAAAAAAGAAAAAAAATGTGAAAATAAAGTAAATATTGGATAAATATTTCTCTATAGATAAAAAATAATTTGAAACACACTTTTGATTATATTACTGACAGTAAAATATGACAGAACATTGTAAAAGCAAAAACACTGTAAATTAGGAATTTGCAAAAAATTCTGCCAGATAGCACTATAGTTTTTAACATTTTGAAAGCATAGCTTTAGCACATGTTTTTTATAGAAGCACACTATATTTTGACAAGAAATAACTGGAAAATATAGTTGTGTGTCTAAGCTCCCTTTACTTCTTCCCCAACAAAAGAGACATACCTTACAAAAAGAAGCTGTTATATTATTGACAAATATTCTGAAACCACGGATGGTTTATGATCTCTATATTGCTGTGTAGATAGCCTGGTCTCACAGGCCCATATTTATGTGCATGTTATTGTTCTTCCAGGGTGTTTAATGATTTAAGAGATAGCATGGCTTAATGAGAAGTGTCCAAAATGAGAAGTGACAAGGTCTGGTATCAAATCCCCACGCAGCTATGGTTTTACTGATAATGATGACTTTGATCGAGCCTTTTTAATCCATCTGAACTTCATTGTTGTAGTTAGTAAAATTAACGGTTCTGAGAAGAGGGCAAAAAGATAAACCTACAGATCAGAGGGTGGCCTATGTGAAAAGTATCATTGTCCTGTCCCCTGCACAACGCTTGGTGTCCACCCCATTGCCTTGTGGCTACAAGCATGCAGTCTGTCACTCCTGACCTTCTTTGGTTTTAATTCACACACGCAAAAGGAACATTTTGCTCTTTCAAAACAGAGGTCACAATCTAGTTAGCCTGCAAAGGTCTTGTCTCTGAGCCCCACTGGGTTTCAACAATTTTCTGAGTCAATAGTGAAAACTGAGGAAGCATCACAAAATCTAGGTTTTCAGTTGCTATTGAAAACCTGAAAAGTCTCACCCTCTTGGCTCTGCAGTACCACTTGGAAAATATCTGCTAGCACCGAGTAGTTTCACCCTTCTGGAAGTTCTCTACAGCCTACGTCACCCCTAAAGATGACATTGAGACTAGATGTTAGTTGCCATTTCATCTCATGGTTATTGTTATTTTTCATATAATAGAAGCATTTTTTTTTTTATTTCAATGGAGATTAAAAGTGGGTAAATGAAAGACAGCCCTAGCTGGTTACTTGTTGAGAGAAAAGGAGGATGAGTGCATTTCTTTGTGAAAGCGTTTACTATGCGGTACAGTACCTGGACATCTTCGATGATTTACCTTGTCAACCTGGCCCTTCAGCCACTGGAGACTTTGCCCCTGCTTTAGAAGATCATAATTGCCATTCTAGAAATATTGTAGTACAAAGATGCGAAAACACTTGTTTGTTGTTTACTAGCCAGGCTACTATATACAAGTCATTTAACTTCTCTGGACTTCAGAATCCTCTTAAGTTCATGAAATGAAAAATGCTGGACTAAGTAACATCTAAGCCACCTCTCAGCTTAACATGCTTTGATTTTAATGTTTTACTTCTATAAGGAAGCCACTATGACATTACTATCACAAATATGTTATGTACCCTATTAAAAGTAGCTAGCTACTATGTTTTTCCTCCACTTCAGGCAGAATTTGGAGACTGTATCTGTCATTTTTCATGTTGACAGTGTATATTGGGATATCATAGCTTCAAAATGAAAACTCTGCTCAGATTCAACATGTGCCTTTAAAATGTTGTGCATTTGTAGCTTTGAACTGATGAGGTCATGACCCTGGCAAGTCCTCATCAGTTGTGAGCTGTACTTCAAGTTTTTTTGCTGCTGATAATAGCTAAAGTACTAAAGCTTGCTAATGGAGAGTCAGAGCAGATTCAGGAGTAGCATCAGAAGAAAGTTGTTCTCATTCTCATGAACTCTGATATGATTTTTGAACGAAGTAAATAAATAAATGGAGTTATCAGCACCCTGTCAAGAATTCCCATAGGACTGAGAACTGTTACTGGGAACTTTAAAAATAACAATGTCTGGTTTCCACACCCAGAGATTCTGACTTAACTGGTCTGGTGTGCAGCCTGGAAAGAAGGAATTTTAAAGTACCTCAAATGATGCTAATGTGAAAACACTGGTCTAATAACAGCTTTGGTTTGTAGACTATGAACAATGACAAGATAAAAGATTAAAAAGGTATAGCGAAGTCAACATCATAATTTTCTTAACGTGTGCAGTTTTTCATTCAGAATCTAACATGCTTGATTATATCATATAAAATTTTTTTCAACATTGGACAATGGAGAAGTTTTGGGGAGAATTATAAAATGTTATTTTGTAGTAGATCTTTGGCTATTATTTTCTGATATTAGCTAAAGAGTTTCATGTTAGAGGATTTTCATCCCAGGTTTATTCTTTAGCATAATTTTTATGTTGCTACATGATATGACATCATAATATATTTTTGGTTAGTTAAAAAAATGTTATTAAACTTAAATAATTTGAAAAATAGGTAATTCAACTGCATAAGAGTTTTTGATTTTGTAAAAAGTAAATCTTTACTACCCTCATAAAAGGTGCTATAACTTTTAGAACCCTTACACATGAACTACATCCAAGAGATCTTCTCTGTTGTTCCATATATTCAGAAATCCTGTCTACATGTGGTAGAAATGAGAATTATAAAGAAGGAATCAACTCCAGAATTTATCTAGTTCTGTACTTTTATGCATAAGCAAGTTGAGGTGCTTGATAACAAGCCATTTGTCCCTATTAGTAGATGGCAGAATCAGAAGTAGAATGTGTGTCCAATACTCTAGTCTAAGATTCCTTCTTCTATACCATTAGATTCCCACAAGTTCTCCCTTTTCTGCTAAACATCCGTTCTGCCATTTTTACTTGTCCTAGAACTTTGGCATAATATGATACACACTGACAAGCCTTAAATGATTCTTGAACTCCACAGTATCTTTGTATGTGATATATAGATCCTAGTTTAGAATGTAATGAGTCAGTGCGGGCTTGCTTGAATTTCTTTGTAATTAGTGTCCAAAGTAATACTTCCAGATCACGTGCCAGTGCATGCCAGAATTAAATATGTTGATCGCATCTTTGGTTGATTATTATGGTCTTCTACTGCTGTTATACTAATACTTTTCCCATCTCCAACTGGCTTTACTTTTTGCAGCTTTGAGCAGTAATTCAGTCCCCTACGCCTCCCTGATTGGCTCTGTGTCCTCCCTCTCTAGCCAAACCACCACTCAGTCCATATATGATAATAACTCTCTCCCACGATTCGCTCGAAAAGGTCTAAACATCTTTGTCTCTATTATTTTCTCTGTTTAAGCACTGTAATGGATGTCCACATTATTCCATTTCCATTTCCAAATAAGTCTAGAGTCCCTTGTGCCTTTGCATTTCCATTCTTGTTGTTGGGGGTGCCTCATCTGGATAAGATCACTTTAATTATCAGACCACTGTCAACCACCCACTCTCTGCAAAGAAAGTAAATTAGTTCAATTCTGCCATCTCTACGAATATGTTCCAGAAATGGACGCCAACATTTTGGTCCAAATACATAATTATATCAGCAACAAAGAGCTTCTACTTCAAAAACCAACTCATTTTTATCGGATCTTTCATTAAGATTTTAACTGACTGGAAGCAGACCTTCATAGCCATGAATGCTAAAACATCAAAATTCACACCATTGTGCTAAAATGATGATGTAGAAGAAAAAAATAGTTTTCACTTACCAGAACTATTGATAACTTGGCATTTGAGATAAAGGGACTTACTGGGTGACTTTCAATGATGGCATAATTTCTGATATGCCCACCAAGTAATCATGGTCATGTTGACTTATTGGTAACCATTCCACAGGCTGACACCCTCCAAAGAGTCCCAGAGACAGCCACATGTCAACATGGCTTCCAGTTTGAGCCCCACCCTCATTCTTTTTACACTTCAGAGGCTTCCTTGGGGGTACATTGCTAGTTCAAGTTTTTCTAGCCAGCTGGAATTTGTATCTATATGACATGAATTGGCAATATTCTCTCAGGTTACTCTTAAGAAATTAATCTGAAAGAAATAAAGTGCAGATCACATGAAAAGTAAAACATTGGGAGACACAGGAATCACCAAAATTAGCAGTGGGTCATTTTTAATAGAATCTGTGAAATTGATATATCTCCAGCTGGCAGACTGAACTAAGATGTGCCACTCCCTGTCACTGCTTTCTTTGTTTTTCCACTCTTTTTCCCCTCCTTGTTCTTTCACTGTTTGGTCACTTTCCTGCGTTCATTTTCCATTAGTGGACAAAGATGTTTACACCTGAAGTAGATTGTAGGTTTGTTGGGGGATGAATAACAGGACCTGGGTAACATACCACAAAGCTGTTAGCATAGCCATTTGTAAATGTCCCGGAGAAGGTTGTAACCCCAACATCTACAATCTGCTACTAGTGGAAACATTTTTGAAATTTAGTTTGTTGTCTGATTTTGTTATCAGTGATTATTGTCTATGAGCTGTGGTGCATGTCATTCTTTGCGTCCATGTTTGCATGTGAATGTCAGTCACCTACAGGTTTGTGAAATATTAAAGCGATCTTAATCAAGTCACAATGTATAGTGAATTCTATAAAAATTTGCTGTATTTTTATTAATCCTTTTAAAAAGTATATCAGACTATACATTTCATTTTTTTAACAAATTCATTCTATTTTATTTTATTTACACCATCATTTCCTTTGCAGGTTCTGATGATTCCGGTTACCCTGGTAACCTTCATTCAAGTTAGTTTTACTTGATTATGCATAAGTCACTTTATGTTTCCTATCAAGCTACTACTCTTTCCCTTTTTAGGCCTTTCTCCGTGTCTGTTTTCTTAGTTCACTTTACACCATTTAATTCCACACAATTTCCATTTCACACAGTGCAGGAGAAGGAGTTTGAAATGACATAATAGTCATTACTCAAAGCAGAAGTTGACATCAAGCCTGACTGTCATTTTTCTCCGCTAGCTAACCGCATTGATTTATAGCACAATAACGCTTTCTTTTACACCAGGAGTGTTAGTTTGGGGATTATGCTTGGTGACTTTTCATTTGGCTACAAAATTCATCCTTCCAGAGCATGTCCTGCTTTGAGTAACCAAACTATCTGCCTGCTTCCTCACATAAAACATCTTTACTACTCACATATTTTCAGGCCATTTCTAACTATAGTATTTTCTATATTTTGGAATACTTAGCATCATTTTTATTTGTTTTCAAATGTGTTTCTTTTTTCCTTTTAATAGGTATGGCTAGTCATCCTCCAATACCTATCTTGGAACTTGCAGATCACATTGAAAGGTTGAAAGCAAATGACAACTTGAAGTTTTCCCAGGAATATGAGGTAATTCAGAGTGTTTATACTCGACAGTAATTTTAAGAGTTGTCCGCCTCGTTATTTTGACTTTATTCTTGAAAATTAACTTTATCAGTGCTTTTTCTTTTAAATATGACTCAGAATCAGATATAAATGTCTGCATAATCAGCACGGTAGTACATGTTTAAATGGTGTTGAATATTGTACATTTGTTCAGTGTTACTTAATGAGATTGATTTATCTTTTCTAGTTTGAAGTTCATAGAATATACTGAATTAATAAGCTTCCCAGTGTGCAAATGGGTGCCAAATACGATGATTCATGGTGAGAATCCTCACTGAAAAAGAGATTACAGAGGACAAGTAGATTTCTCAGTATTCTTAGTTTTACACTGCGCGAAAACTCTGTAATACTTGACTACCTATACACGATTTTACCCTTCAGTCTAAAATGATAGTAGAGCTAATATTAAGATAGTCAAAGATTGTCAGATGTTCTCAGAAAGTTACCTGTTTCAGAGCAACATAAACTGGCGTCGTAAAATTTCAGAATCTGTAAATGTGCTGTGTGAATTCTTGATAAAAGTGAAAAAAAAGTCTCCATAAATGCGCATGTGTTTGGATGTTGTGGCATTTATCAAACAGAAAGTTGTAAAACTGTTTATTTCTGGTATTTTCCAGGAATAAGAGTACATAGTGAATTATTGATAACTAAACCATTATTATTATTTTAGGCCAAGTTTAACTTTGCATAAGATTGAAATGTACAACTAAAATCTTGCAGTTGTTCTAAACAACAAAGGTTGTTGAGTGACTGTGTAGCCCAAATTCTACCATACAGAATTTCTACTTATTTACTTAATAAGAATCTGTTACCGCCCATGGTTTCTGTTATATCAACATGAAATGAGGCTGTTGTACTAGAAAATCTCTTAACCTCTACCAACTCTAACATTCTGTCCCATCACATTTGGTAAAATTTCTCTAAGAGGAGCCTCCATTTCATGTGGAGCAATGGAGCCTGTGGCACTCTGGATATTTGCATGGACTTTCTAATGTCTTCAAATCTTCAAATTTTCATTATTTTAAATCACCACAGTGGCTAAGCAAAACATATATGTAGCTCCATACACTCCACCCTTGACAGCCGAATACTCTTTTATTTAATTTGCATACTCCATCTTTGTAAAAGACTTGATATAACCCAAGGGATTTTGTCTGGTCTGGTGTTGTTGTTGTTGTTGTTGTCGTCGTCGTTGTCATCGTTTTGGCGTGGGAAGGGGGTAGATTTGGATTCCTCCACACACACCCAATTGGTTAAGTTAGATTTTTATTTATTCTGTTCCAAACACGCAGTAGAATAGTTTCAATTTTATGAAGCTCACATTGGATTATGAAATGTCTTACTTTATCAAATGCTCAGCTTCTTATATTTTCCTGTTCTTCTTCTTGGTTAAAATGGCTCTTTTTATATTATGTAGTATTCTTCAGAACAATTTCAGTAGTTTCTGGTTTGGAGCTTGAGGCAGCAAATTGAGTTTTAAGAAAGAAAACAAGGCATATGAGGAATGTCACCTGAGGCAACATGAAAACCTCTTAGTTAAGTGTCAGTTTTCACCAACCAGAAATCTTTCACCTCTCCAGCCTGCTCTTTATCTTAACCATGATTCTTTTTATTGTTTTATTGTGATATTTTCTTCACAGCCCTACTTTAATACTATATTAATGATCATGGATGACAATGGTTCACAAAAATTAAAATTTGATAGTTCAACCTGTTAATAAGCCATTAATTCACTCTACCATTATGACTTTAAACCACTGACAGTATTTGCATCACTCAAGCAATCTTGGTTGGATGCACTGACTACAAAAACTGGCTTCCTTTAAATATGGAATTTCTTCAGGAATGCTGCATTTAAAGATGCTCTAATGATACTCATTTAGCCATTTTAGCCATTAGGTCAGAAGTGCTCTTTGAAAGTAGTTACAAACTGCATGCTGGCAACATGCCATTAAAAACTCCCCCAGTAGCCATTGACATGATAGCCCACACTGACTCTTCACCATTTATCATGACTGTGATCTGTGATGAAAGCTCCCTGGGCATGAATTGACTCTACTTTGCCCTAACAGCCATGAAGGAGATATTTAAGTGTAGTATATTCATCTGTGATAATAGGATAAAGGCCTTCACCTAATATTCTAGGCCACAGAGCAACACTTGGAAAAAATGTGTGTTTGAATATTATTACCCGTATAAATATGAACATATATTTTTACTGGTTTTCAGTAAAGAAAATGGAGAAAAGATAAGTCACATTACTTTTAAACATTTCATTATTTTGTCATAATCACTGTGGATTAATGTCTACTCAGACCTTTCAAAATGCATGAAGTTAAATTTGTTACTCTGATTCTAAGACTCAAACAGAAGTTAAGGCATGGAACTGTTTGCACTTATCTTGAGATCAGAATAGAAGGGAATAATAGGCTGAAATAGTAGCACAACATTATTAAATCATGTGAGAGACTTTATTTACCATAAATCTCATTGGGCTCAGACGTTGGATTCAATGACAGCTGGAAGAAGAGTCTTGAGAAATTAGTATAACTGCATCTTGAAGGTCTTTACAAATACTTTAGGTTTTCATTAAGTGATATGAGCTGGCAAAGTCTCACTAAAATTTAAGTAGCCAGAATTTGGGGATGGCATCTAGAATGCAGGGGATAAAGTCCTCTTTAAAGTCAGTGTTACTGTCAAGGCCAATGCTTTAGGCAGTGAATCTTCAGACTGATTCAGAGTAGTATGTGTAGGCCTTGCCGAACCAAGTCTTAGCTAATGCCTGTGGAACATCCAGAAGCCAAATTAAAATTCAGATTTCTGTTCCCAGCTGGTTCAGTAGATCAGCCATGGTAACCAGTAACATTGTATCTTCCCCAGTTTTATTGTAGCATAATTGACATATAACATTGTATTAGTTTGCAGTGTACAACATAATGATTTGCCATAGTACATATTGCAAAGTGGTTACCACAGTAAGTTTAGTTAATATCTATCACCTCACATAGTTAAAATTTTTTTCTTGCATTGAGAACTTTTAAGATGTACTCACCTAGCAATTTTCAAGTATACAATATCATATTAACTATAGTCATTATATCATACATTACACCCCCAGGACTTATTTATCTCATCACTATAACTTGATATCTTTTGACCACCTTCGTTCATTCTCCGCATCCCCCACCCCTGCCTCTAGCAATTACCAGTCTGTTCTGTTTCTATGAGTTCAGGTGGGGTTTTGTTTTTGTTTTTGTTTTTGTTTTTAATTCCACATATAAGTGAGATCATACAGTATTTCTTTTCTCTGTCTGGCTTATTTCATTTAGCGTAATGGCCTCACAGTCCATCCATGTTGTTGTCAATGTCAGAATTTTCTTCTTTTTATAATTGAATGATATTCCATTGTACATGCACACGCCACATTTGCTTGATCCATTTAGCCATAGATAGACACTTAAGTTGGTTCCATGTCTTGGCTTATGAATAATGCTAGAGTGAACATGGAGGTGCAGATACCTCTGTGAGATAGTGATGTCGTTTGCTTTGGACATATGCCCATAAATCGAATTGCTAAATCATAACTAATTCTATTTTTAATTTCTTGAGGAACCTTCACACTGTTTTCCACAGGGGCAGTATCAATTTAGATTCCCACCAACAGTGCCCAAGGGTTTCCTTTTCTCCACATTCTTGCTAACACTTATTTCTCGTCTTTATGATGACAGTCATCCTAACAGGTATGAGCTGATTTCTCATTGTGCTTTCAATGTCTATTTCCCTGAAGATTAATGATGTTGAGCACCTTTTCATGTACCTTTTGGACATTTGTATGTCTTCTTTTGAAAAATTCAGTTCAGTTCCTCGGCCCATTTTTTAATTGAATTGTTCTAGTTTGTTTTGTTTTGTTTTGTTTTGCTATTGAGCTGCATGAGTTCTTTATAAATTTTGAACAGTAATTTCTTATTAGATATATAATTTGAAAATATTTTCTCTCAGAGAATGTCTATTTTAAAAGAGCACTTCAGGTGACTTTGAAGTAGGTATTCTAAAGACTTCAATTTGAGAAACATCATTGGTTTAGGATAATAAATTACAGAACATGACACTTTGGCCTTCATTTCACCATTTCCTGGGATGACAGATAAACCAGTATATAATATGTATTTGGCGGCATTGCAGTTAGCATCATTACTAATATTATATACATAAGTCTTATTTATATTAGATTGGTTATAAGTAACTACAGCCCATAGCATTTGCTTAAGAGAAAACTAAGGGAAGTTTGTTTTGTTTATTATGAATTATTTATTGTACATTTATTTAGAAATTATCTATTTATTATAGAGCCAAAGGCTAGCAATGCAAGTATGTTTCAAGAACTGTTACCTGGGCCTGGAGGACTATAGAGATTTTCAGATATCTTCTCTGGAACTATCATCTTAGTGTTTTTCTGGACTAGCTTTAGTCTTCCCTTGGTATAGGCCAGCTTCTTGTTTCTCAGTCAGATATAGAAAATACAGCCTTTGATCATACTTTCATTTACATAGAGGCCCTCTCAGAAAAGAGAAAACATTTTTCTTGCCAGTCAAATTCCAAATGACAAATGCCAGAGAACAAACTCTAAACTCCAGTTAACTCATTTGTTATGGAGACACAATTAGGACATAGCTGTTAACAACCAATTCATGCAGATCTGGCTCCTTCCTTGGACTGGAAAATGGGAGACTACTATGGAAGGGGGCTTTGGAACCTGAAAGATTAACTGATAATTATATATCATATGACTACAGAAAACCATGATACTAAGTGCTGAGAAGAATATAGTAGTTATAAGTACTTTCTGGATGTCTAGTAGGCAAAGATAGATGCGCATAAACAAGAAGAATCCCCAGGAGCTAATCCTAAATACTAGTGGGATGCTGCTAGGATTTAGTAAGGACCAAGTGTAATGAAGAACTGAGAAAGGTATTGAAGAAAAGGTGGTACTGGTAGTGGAAGTAGGAAGAGAAAGGTGAGGAGTATTTTGTCAAGAGAAAGGTCAAAGATACACAGGAAAAGAATGCTCTGGTACTTTCCTGTTGAAAGTATGAAGTGCAGACTAGCCACATTTGTATGTCCTGAGAGCTTGCTGGAAATGCAGAACTTTTGCCACTATCCCAAATCACTGGGTCTATATCTGCATTTTAACAAGATATTCTCATGATAGCTTTGCATAACAATGCATGTGTGGAAGTAGAGGGAGCACTAAGTAGACTCGTTATGATAGAACAAATTGCTTATGGTAGAAAGCTGGGTGAAATTAGGTTGGGCAGTAAAGGCCAAAAATTATAATGAGCTTTCAGTACCAGGCTCACCAGTGGGTAGTGGGGGCGGGCAGTCAGTGTTGGGAAGAGCATGGGATTTGGACCCAGGGAAATTTATATTTTGATTGGAACACATTGTATGGTATAGTCTGGCACAATTAGATAATCTTACAAGTTTCTCATTTGTAAAATGTGTCACCATGAGAATTAGAGATTATGGAATGTGTGTTTGTATATGTATAAATTCTAGGACATTCCTATGATTTATGTATATTTTATATATATGTACATTGCATGTATGTGTATAAATATATATATATATATATATATATATATATATATATATATATATATTTAGGCTTGATAAATGGTGCCTTAAAGGTTAGATTATTTTATATAGAAAGCCCAAGGAAGATTTTCAAAGTATGTGATACTTAAGTATCACATACTTATAATAAACTAATAAAGTATTAATTAAGCTCCTACATGCCTAAACCCTCAAGTAATTTTAAAACTCTTTTATTGAACAGACAACATGTCAATGAAAAATTATAATAAAATCAATCCTACGATAAAAGCTTTTTTAGAGTATGATGAGAATACGCAGCATACTTACAAGTTAGTTTCTTAAGAAGTTAATCTGTCATCAGTGTGTATAATGGAAAGAATGGGGAGAAACTGGGGAGAAAGAAGAATTAGGGGATTATAAAGCAGTTCTTAGTTTAAGAACATATGTGTCCAAATTACCTTAAGCATACAAACAGTGCTCTTCAAACAGATACTCTGACTTCTGCACATTGGTCCAACTGTGCTTTGTAATGTGAGGAATGAATGAGATGCAAGCAACCTTCTCTCTCAGTTATGTAGATAAGTTTCTTCTTTTCTAGAGACAGGATTAATTAACTCCTGACTGTATGTATTCAGTCCACTCCCATTGGTCAAGACCTGACTCAAAGGCATCCTTATGGTCACCAGCAAGAAAAGCTACAAAGTCAGAGAAGATATGAAACTAGCTCCAGTTTGGTTTTCAAGATAGAGTTTTCCATGAAAATAATCTCTAGATCACATACTCTATGTCAGGTACATTATATACTTTATGCATTTTGTGATCTAGATTGAGAAAATAACTCCTTTTTTAAACATAGTTCCAATAGCAAATTTTCTTCCAAGATCCTAAAATCTAACTTACAAATTACCTTTGGACTGCTGTCTATTCTGCCATGGCAGTTACACTGACATGAATAGTCATCCAACATCTAGTTTCAAATTTGTCATCATTAGCATATTTAGTAGTGTTATCTTAAAGATAAATATTGAAACTACTCTGAAGAGCAGTCTTTTTTGTTGTGATCCTCCAGGGAGGGGCAAGAAACTGTGGTTCCCAGAAACCCTACGAAAAGGACACTCGACCTATTTTATTCCCAGTCACAACTCAATCCCCGTGTCTTTGCTGCCATCTCTGGAGCTGTATTGTCTTTGATCGCCACTCACATGTCCTCCACTATTTAGCACCCAATGTGCTGAGGTTTCTTTCTGTACTCATGGCAGTGCCCTCACGTCTCCAGTCTGTGCAGGTGATAATGAGCCTCTTTCTGAAATATTTCAGATAGCATTGTCCTGTCCTTCTCTTTTAATAACAGCATGTATGTCCAGTATGCTAAAATCTTCACAACAGTCTAGGTAAAGAAACAGATAGGCAAAGGAAAAAGATATGTTATTTCTTTTACGAATAATTAAGTATATTGAGGCAGTGCAAAGACATATAGAGACATTTAAAAACATTGCATAGACCATATTTTTAAATGTTAGGAGCTGGAATGGGTCTCGAAGATCATAAGGAACAAGAGGTAGAGAAAAGAGTGACTTTCCCAAGGTCACGTACCTAGTTATATTTGAACCAGGTCATAGATTTATGCCTTCTTGTTGTTAGAAGAACACTGTACCTTAACTCACCCGCCCTAGACACCGAAATGTTTTACTGTTTGAGTCTTACTATGCCCTTATTATAATGGAGTCCATAAACCTAAGTCTTGAATAATAATATTTATATTAAAATTTTCTGTGAAAATGTCATACTTCCCAATTTGGATTGCATGACTATCCCTGGGAAAACCCAGTGGTTTTCCTATGACATGCTAACAATGCATTTCTTTGCTCCGTAGACAGTTTCTTCATTCCCAATGGTAAACACTATCATTTTCCATAGAAGGGACAAAGTTTTCTGTCATCAAAGCAGTGACCACAAGAGAAAACATTTCTATTTTCCTTAGGAAAAGGCCCTTGGTGTATTTGACCATATATGCCAAAGTCCATTTGTACACATAAAACCTTCATTACTAAATGTTTTATAAACTTGTGAGCTTTTGTAATGTGAAACTGCTTGTCATATCTGCTTTCAATTAGCTTATAATGCATGTGTAAACTCATGAGGGTAAACGTTTATTAGGGCACTACACAGGCACAGACAAGAAACCGAACACACACATGCGTGCATGTGCGCACACACACACACCCCTGACTTCTTGCCAGCTTTCAGTGCACTAGATTTTTCTTGGAAGTAGCTCCTCCATCTTCCTGAAGTAAGCAAGTGGAGGATGAAAGAAATCTATTTTCATATTTTATGCAAAATCGAAGAATGCAGTAGATCAGGGAAAAAGGCTCCATTTTTAAATGTTTTGGCACACGAGCTGTAAAAGATATTTTTTATTTTTTATTTTTTTTTAGTTTTGAACAAATTATGGTGGTTTGTGTAATGTAATGAGAAAAAACAATAGTCATTTCATGAAATCAAAAGTAGTAACAACTTTTTTCATTCCTGAGCCAGTTAAACAAAGTTGACTCCAGTAGAAAGGATCAAATGGCTAAATTTTCCACTCTGAAGTGGAATCTCCTGATAATCTACTATTGGGAGTGCGGGCGGGGGATTCAGTACCCACTTCCTTAAGAACATAGCAGTCAGTTTTCTTGCTTTGAATTGAGACAAGCCTGTCCGCCTACCATTTAGTGCCCTCTGCTCATTGATCCGACAATGAGAATAATATGGAAGAGAGAGATGCACGGTGGCTAAGTACACAGGCCTGGAGTTAGGCTGCCTAAGTTTGGCACCTGGCTCAAGTGTGTGACCGTAAGCAAATAACTGAACCTCTCTCTATTTTAGTTTCTTTATTTTTTTCAAAGGAAGTAATCATAGTACTTACCTCATAGGTAATTTAAAATAAATTAATACATATAAAATGCTTAGCAGAATCCCTGATATGCTGTTCTGTTAGTAACTATTATTTCGTCAAATAGATACCGTCAGTTTTAAGATGTACATCAATGTAATAAAGATGTTGAAACGTGAAAAAAAAAAGAAATCTATGTCTTAGAATCAATGAAACCCCAGCCTCTTCGCATCCTGTCATTGGTCAAATGCCTAGGGCTTTGATGAACTCAGTAAAAAAAAAAAAGAAGAAGAAGGAGAAAGGATAAAGAAAACTTGCTATTAATACAATTAACACATACTATGTTGCACATTCTTTTATTTAATCATTTTCTGTGTTCAAAAATCTGCTAATTAGGTGTTACGCCTTCTCTGTTTGCCATTGGCCACATGACAGTAAGCTCACTGATGGATACCCAGCAAATGATTAACCAAAGTGTGTGTCTGTATCGATTTCTAACTAAATTTATAGTTCACAGAAACTCTTTGTTGTGATCAAAATTGCCTGTACCAACAACAGGAGTGAAGAGAACAAAGAATGTCATTCTGTAAAAAGAGCAGCTTTCCTCAGTCAACATGCCCACCTGATCCATCAGCAGCGAAGCCTTATTTTCAGGCCCTTTTCTCTCAGAAAATAGACTGTTATTATATTTCCACGGTACAGAAGTGAATACATTTTAATGCAGACTCCTCAGCTTCAACTCAAAAGTACCTACTGATTAATCTCCCAGCGTAGTTTTTATAGTAAAGATGGGCCTGCTAGTTGGCAATTTGAGAAGATGCTTGCTTTCTTTGTAACTAAGGACCAGCCTCACCAAGATATAAAGTACACAGAGTCCCTTCCCAGCCAGCTGCCGTTCTGCATCTTGTAAACAAATCTAGTAATACTCAAAGACCCAGCAGCTCGCCCTAAAAAGAAACATTGCATCCAAAGCCAGGGTGTGTGTGTCTGTGCTTATAGCCTTTTATTCTTTCTGAATTTGTATAGTTGTTGGAACTCAAACTGCAACCAAATTCTCAATTTTCAAAGCTTATTTCTTTTGTACTTTTTAATGTTTGTTCTTATACCCACTTCTTTTCAACCTCAAACATTTTCCTTACTGACGTTAAGTAAGTTCCACATCTTTTACACTTGATCCTTTTTTTTTTCTTCTTGGAGTTATACTCGTCCAGGGGGAATCTCATGTAACTCTGGGTTTCTATTTCTTAGTCCTTGTTCTCGTATAAGTTCACCATAACAAACTGGCCCTTGACCATCACTGGATGTTGTTTAAATATCCCAACACTCTAAAGACAAGATCTTGAAGTATCTCTGGTTCCAAAGTAAACTTTCAACTTCAAAGAGACTATAGCAAGCATTTTTAAAGTGGCCACTTTTTGAGTTTTATTTTTATTTTTAAATGAAGTTGCGATTTTAGGGCTAGAGCAATGTGTGTATTTAGAGAAATGTAATTGCAGATGCCAGAGAAAGTTTTGAAGTCAGAGAAAACAAAGTTCATATTTTAATGGTGCCAATTAGTAGCTGTGCTGCTTGACCCTGAACCAGTTACTTCACCTTGTGTAGCTTTGATTATCTTATTTAAGATAAGAATATCAGTGTCTACTTATGAGCTTGTAATGAAAATGAATATATGTTAGGCACCTGGCCTCTTACCTTTCTGTAGAAAGGCAAGCACGAAGTAAATTGAAGGAGCCCTCAATGTGATGAACTTTTAACACACATAACCTACCTATTAGTCACTTGATAACACTAAATTTTTCTTACGAGTCATATTATCTTCTATAACATTCCTTCTCCTTCTTCCAAAAAGAATCTCTATGAAAGCAATTAAGAGAATGTGGAGAGGTGATGAAGATGAAAGGTGTTTATGATATCTGCAAAGTTCTTTTCATATTTTGTAGATAATGGAATTTCTTGAAATTAAATACATAATAAGCATACAGAAAAAAAAATCCTTCTTACCGGTGAGTAGAACCTGTCCTTGTTTCTTTGCTATGAATTTTAATGCCCCTAGACAAGTTGTTTACCTCCCTTGGTTTCAGTTTCCTTATTTATAAGAGAAACTATTCAAATGCCTTCATCTGTTTGACATTTACTGGAGAATAAATGATCAAGAAATAAGCTGTGCCTGGATGAGTCCATATACTCCTAGGTAAAATAGAAAAAAAGAACCAATAATTATAAAAACATGGCATATATGAGTAGGGAGTTGAAGAAAAGGCAGTACTAAGGAGAGGCTTCCCAGAGAACATCTGAGTTGAGGAGTCACTGAAATTTGCTAGCCAAGAGAGAGCGCACACAAAGGCAGCATTAAGATGAGAAGGGGCATGGCTTATGCAGGGCACCCTGATCTCTTCTGTGCCTGTCACTGCAACATAGGGGTCACAATGTTGAGCGATGATCTGGGAAAGGTGATTGCCCTCGTGAAAGGTTGTGACAACATGCCAAAGAATCTGCACTAGATAACCTCAAAAATATTCTCAAGACCTGGAAATGATTTCCTGCTTCTCCTTAAGCTGCGAGCACCCCAGAGACCAACCAAATGTATCTATGTTTACGTCACTTGTGAGGACAGCTCTTGGGCAGAATTTTAACAATGCTGCAACAAGAGATTGGAGCAAAGAGAGCCTGTTGCTGCTCGACACAATAGGGATGCCTTTGCTTATTTATATATTTCTTTTTAAATTTAATAAATGGTAGTGGCAGTATCATTTGCCATGGTTTTTCTACTGTGGCTAAACAGTTCATCATATTTGAAAAATAATTGGCGGACACATTACTATGTCAGGAGTACAGAGAGGATAAAAGAGAGCGATGTAAGCACTAAGACATTACATGAACTTGTGGATTTAGCAATGCCTTGGGAAACATTTAGTCATCATGGATACAGCAACTGGAGTGTTGGGCTTCAACTAGCAAGTTCATGCATGTGGCATAATCAGAGCTGCATTATTTCTCACTTATTAAGTAAGATTCCTTAGGGGTGGGCATTCATTAGTCATCCATACTTCATCTCATGGAGATCCTTAAGTTTATTCATTCTTCCTTCTCTTCCCTTCTCTCCCAACCCACTTTCTCCTCTCCTCTCTCCCTCCTTCTTCCTCTTCCTTCTTCCTCCTGTTTTTCAGAATGTTTTTTATATCTTCTTCTTCAGTATCAAACTGCATAATGTTTTAGTATCATGATAATAATAATACTTTTCTACAGGGTTTCAGGTGTAATTATGATAATAATTATGATAGTATTTTGCAGGCGTAATTATGATAGTAAAGGTTTGTATAGCACATACCTTGTGCCAGGCACTACTCACAACGCATTACATATATTAACTCTTTCAGTCCTTTCAGGTGGTACTGTTAGTATCCCCATGTTGCAGAAGAGAGTATAGGAAATTTAATTTATTTAACTTGTCGTCTAGATAGTAAGGGACAGAGCAGAGATGAGAACTCACATGCCTTGGTGTGAGGATGACATTCTGACCACAAGCAGTGACTGCATTTGTCTTTTGACCTTAACTAACTCATTAGGAAAATATAGTGAAGAGAAAAAGCAGAAGTAGGTATTTGAAGGATGGGAAGGCATAAAGAGTAAGTCTTCACTCAGAGAAGATAGTAGACTTGTTCATGTCTTAACATTTTAAACTGTAGACCAGCATCTATTTACTAGTTTAGTCTTGACAATTAAAAAAAGTGAAGACATATACTGGCAAAATGCCCTCTTCTTCACAAATCACCAGATTCCTACTTCATTTAGATAAGACACGTGACGAAAGGAGAACTTGCTCACTACAATAAATTAAGCTTCGTAAATCCGTTAAAATGGTATGAAGTGACATTTATCCTAAGATTTTTAAAGCATTCTTTCATATATGCAAAATCCTCTTTTAAGTTCCTACAACTTAACGTCATATAAAAGCTGCTAAATGACTTGACAAGATAGAAGCCGTTACTTCACAATTCGAAGTTTGCCATATTTCGAAATGGTGAGAGTGTACAGACTCATTGCCTACATATATTTATTTCCATTAGCTTCAGGGTTCATCGTTATCGTTTTGTTTTAGCTCCAGCTTTTATTTCTGTTAAATGAACAGTATGTCAAGTGGCATATGACTGAAAAAGCTGGATTGAGGAGGCAGAAGTTTAGCGTGATAATTGGCGATTTCACTGGGTGACCTTTATAAATTCTCTAACCTTGGAATTCTGTTTGTCTCATTCTTATAATACAAGATTAAAAGTAGATATTATAAAGATGACATCTTTCTGATGCCAGGTCCCTTTTTGTTTTCTCTTTGTAGTGATGTCTCCCCTCACCCCCCGCAACCCTCCTCCCCCACCCCACCCCATCACCTGCTGCAGGCTTAGGTTGAATCTCTCCGTCTTCTGTAACTCCAGAGTGCAGAGATGGCTGCAGTGATTGGAAATCATAATTAGCATAGTTAATGAACAGTGAAATGCCTCCCTTTGTATTATGAGCAGTTAGGGAGCTGCATTAAGGAAGGCGATAGAACTTGGTCTCCTTCTCCCCCACAGTAATTAATTGACCTCCTCATCATCAGTGGAGACGCCAGGAGAATAAAAATTTTCAGTCTGAGCATTGGAGTTTGTGGGTGTTGCTGTGCATCTGGGCATTGATTTCCTTTGTCTTTCCTTTTCTATTTCTTCTATATTGATCTTTTCTGTCACAGCTCGAGGGTTCTCCCAATATCTTAAAAATAAAAACTTTCCTAAAATTTTAGAGTTTTGAATCACCGTCATGAAGTTTCCACTACAGAATTGTATTTGAGGATTCCTAAAGTCTTCTACTCTAGTCCACTCATGTTGTCTTATTAAAGAGAAGACATTTTCGAGGAGGTTAAGTGGCATGACCCACGTCACTCAGCCAGTTACCCATTTGACGTTATGTAACAGTTGACGTTTTCTAGGCAGGCTTTCCCTGTCAAAACAAACTCATGGATAAAAGGAAATGTTTTCTGAAAATAAAATGAAACTTTAGTACATCTTAAAGGCAGGGTATCTTAAAACATTACAAAGTTTTGCTTTCTATATGAGAACCCAAATTATAAACAGGACTAGAAATTTAGGTAGCTATCAAGGATTGTGATAAGAGGTGATTTTTATTGAAAGAAACAAAAATGATTTTCAGCAAAAAGTTTTACAAAATATATTTTATGTATTTTTCTTTATCATTTCATTATTGAGATAAAAACTATTATAAAATTTATATTTTTAAACTGTACAGTCCAGTGGATATACTTTGTATTTGAATAGTAAGTGAGTATATTATACTTAAAGAGTTGTTTGAAAATGCTGTTTCAAAATCTGAAGGAAGCATGAATATAGAACAAATATTAAGGTGAGACAGGTGCTGTTCACTATATTTATGGACGATTTGATTAACTCCGTCATGGTTGAACCCATGATATTGCATGGGACTGCAGTCTTCATTGTTTTGCTTGTATGTCTTCCGCTAGAATTGGATCTTCTACAGGATAGGGAAAGAATCATATTTATTGTGGTATCCCTGTGACTAGCATGGTAAATATCTCTGGATTGAATATCAAAATGTTTTAAAAATGAAACAGAAACCTTTTTGTTCTTTGTTTCTCCCACTTCACAAACATAGTCATATGATATTAATTATCAGGTCATGAATAAAGGTGGTTTCTTAGGTTATTATATTACTGTACTGCAGCAGTACAGTATGGGGACAGAGGAGCAGCAACTTTTGGCTTTGGTGGACCTCCCTTGGGCAGTATTTATTAGGTCAGTGTGGGAGATCATCCTCCCTGACAGTGAATGTGTACACGGGTAGGGAAGACATTCAGTGCCTTGCCTAAAATAAAGCAGCATAAGAATGCTGGTTACAAAATGCTTGTTTCTACTCTCCAATGTCTGTAAAGAAAAATGATCTGGAGTATTCATGTCTTAAGGTCAGTTCTAAGGGGAAAAACCATCTTTCCTCAAAGCTAAAAATCTGCCAGCAAGTTTCACAAAGACTAGTAGTTTCAGTATTTATCTCTCTGCAGTTTTATCATTAAAATATTTGCATGAAAAGAACATCTTTGTTTCCTTAAGACTTCATCCTCTCTTGCTACTCATTTGCTCTTGAAAAGGGATATAATCTTTTTGTTTTTGATCTATAATCATTCCCACAGCAACCAATTGTGATGCCACAGACCAAGGATTATAATTTTCGTTAGAGAATAAACAAATGAATTCTGTTAAACAAAGCTGCTCATTCCTTCCAAATACCCCTGAGAACAATGGAAGACCAATTCTAAAAATATTGGCTGCCTCTAAAAAAATTTCCAAGACTAAGAATGCCTGTTTCTTTAGAGGTCTTTATTCCTTTTCCAGCTTTATGTTCCGTTCATCTCATGCAGCAGACATTTACTGAGTTCTTACTAAGTGCCAGGTACTTTGCTAGACTCTAAGAGTACAAAGATGAATAATACAGAGTCCTTGCTCTTGAATTCTGAGTCTAAAGTTTCCTTCAGAATTTTAGCCAAATTTTAGCCAAAGCATCAATAACTGGATTTGTCTGGATTCCAGTATCATGAAGCTATAAGTTTTACTCTAACATAGTATAACTTGGATTTTTTTTCTATGTTTGTTAGTTTCGCCACATGAAGGGTGATGGGATTTTTTTGGGGGGGGGAGGTTAACATTCAGTAAATTCAGGGATTTAGAAATCCAGTTAGAGTGCTAGCACTATCTAAAATCTGTTCTTCAAAGTCTATATTTGCTAATTGCTTGGACAGAAAAATAAATGCTTCAAACTCTTAGGTTTTTGGACCCCTTTTAGAGAAAACTCATATTTCCCTTCTCATATCCTGTTACTTGAATGTATAAGTAAGATTATGGAACAGCATTTGTTCTTTATTATGTTTCTGTGGCAGAACTTATTTCTTCTCTAAGCTTTAGGAGCAGTTATCAAGCATAGAATTTTGTGTTATAATATCAACCAAAATTTCCCTAACTGGATGCAATATATACCTTTAGAAAGAAATAGGAGTTGATAAAGTATAATATAGATCTCTCTCTCTCTTCTTTCTTTATAAATTACTGATGAAGGTAACCTACCTGTATTTTATATCTCTGTTGGTAAAAAAAAAAAAAAAAAAAGGGGGGTCCATTTATTAGAATATGTTCTTTATGTTTGTTACTTAACCCATATTACTATTTATAAGATTGTTTAGCCTCTTTAGATTGTATTTATTATCTTGTTAAATTATCAAAGCATACCCTCAAATTGGAGTAAATAAGGCCTGTGATGTATAATAAAGAACAATCTGAAATCTAATGTTTTTTTCCTTAATAAACAAGTGGTATTTTAAGTAAACTCAAATATGTTATTTTTCTTTTCCAGCGTAAAATTTTACTTTTGTTGAGTGGCTTGATTGATAATACTTTCAATTTTGGAAAAGGGAGTCAATTTTATAGTAACATTACTTATAAATAGATATATACAGATCCCCTAGCAAGAGTATGTCTATTCAACTTTTTCCATCATTGGATCTGAGAAGGGAAATTTTAATTCCTTTAACATATGCTAGGCCTTGTTGAATTTATGCAACTTTCATGAACTATTGCTTAGCCAATGTGTATTTTCAGTAGTCTTGATAATCAGTGTAGATTACTGTAAAGTCAGTGAATTACAGCTGTCAGCATTGATGGAGAAGATATTCTGAAGAATGCATCAATCCGTGACCTTCAGGTTCAAAATCTTTGTATACATTTTAAGACTCAGCATTATAAATCAGGAAGTGAAAGTATAATTGCAAAAAAAAAAAAAAGTTCCAACATTTTAAAAGACCAGCGTAGAACTTGAGACAATAATCTGATATTGTCAAATTGTGTCAGTATTTTTACTTGTACCTCAACTGGGCTAGCCATTTTATAGACTACAAGGATATATAGTAGACTGTATTTTGTTCAGGAGCTTATAATAAAGTTGGGGAATAAAGAAATATCAAATGAAAGAGTAAGTTATAATAATTTAAACAACTTAAAAAGAAGAAATGCTACAAGGCTAAACATAACTAGTTGTCAAATAGATGATCCACACTGTGATGTATATGATAGGGCATGTGATTAAGTGTGTGAGAGAGCACTCGAGGCAGGAGCGATTGGGACAGTGAGATTGGACCTGAACCTTGAAAGAAAGGTAGGATTTGGAAAAATGGAAAGGATCAGAAAGTGCTCTCCAGACAAAAGGTATTCCAACATAAAATGTCAGAACTGAGAACCCCTGACATGGACAGAGAAAAACTAAGCTAGAATTTAGGAGTCTTCACTAGGACTGATTATAACCAATTCAACGTATATATTGAGCTGGTGTACACACTAAGGAACATAGCATCGCGACTTGACTGTAATGAATTATAACAGTACAGTAAATAAGATAACATAAAATTGTATGAGACAAATTTAGAATCAGTGCTATAGGAAGTCATAAACTAATCACCCAAAGAATTTAATAAGCAGTTTCAGAGAGAACTCCAGTGAATCTTTAAAGTTTCAGTGTCACACGGCTATGTTAGTTTTTACTTTTGTCCTCATACACATAAATGACAATCGTGAGCTTTCTGCTGTATTTTGTTTAATTTCTACTGCATCCTCTTAGTATAAATGCACCTCTTTCACTGGCAGCCTACGTTTTGAACATGTAAGCCGTCTCTCTCACAATAGTTAACAAAATACGTGAGACAAAGATGGCAATATAGGATGACAACTGCCGTATTTTTGTGTGTGTTCAGATTCAGTAAATTACGGTTATGTGGTGAAGCAACCCAGTTCTTTGTTAATGACAGATTTATTGAAGACAAGCTTTCAGGGTTGTACTAGAAATCCTATTAAAGTGCCATCTATTAAACCATTAGAATAGTCATTAAAACTGTACAGACTTGTTATTCATGAGTTATTGGTCTCTCACCATTCTCAGTGGCTTTTGCCAATACTGCTTTACCCTTTGCTCCATTGCAGCTATTCAGTTCCAAGGAGTGCATGTGTATAGCTCTCTCTCTTTGCATAATTTGTGGGGTGCAGGGTGGGGGAGAGGGGGAGAGAGAGAAAGAGACAGGAAGAGAGAGGGAGGGAGAGGGAGGAAGAGAGAGAAAAAGAAAGGGAGAGGGAAGGAAAGGAAAGAGGAAAGAGAAGAGAAATGGAGTATGGTTGGGAGTGTAAAAATGAGATTGAAACCCTGTATCTTTGTTTCTAGTTATATAGGATAAAGATTATACTTACTTTCCCACTCTTTTTAATATGATAAGAATCATGTTCAAATCTAACAATGTAGAAAGCTATAGCAGATCTTTTATCTTCAAAAACATTTGGAAGTAAAAAGTACTGTTAAGCCGAACTGACTGAGACATTTGTTATTGAATGTTTTTCTTACTGTCCACAGTTTAAAATAAAGAATTGAACTTTATGTTAGTAAATTTAAAGTTATAACTTATATATACACATTATAGTGTAGTAGTTAAGAGCTCAAATTTCAAAGTTAGAAAACTTTTGATTCATATTTCAGCTTCACTCCTTTGTAGACTATCGGGGGAATTATGGAAAGTGTCTTAACTCCTCTAAGCCTCAATTTCTTTATTCATATTATGGAGATAACATATCTACTTCAATTTTAGGAAACTGTTTTAAGAAATTCATCAAGGTTGAGTGCATAATGATGATGTAATAATTGTTATCATTATAATCAAAATGGCTTCATACTTTTCTCACACTATAAATCATTTGACCAATCTGCTATTATATAATAAGGCTATTTTCTATTTTTTTCACTGTTGTAAACGATTCTACATGACCGTCCTATATATTTATTTGTTCAGGAGAAAGCATAGTTTTCACTTTCAAGGCTTTTAGGCAGAGTTAATGCCTAACACTGTGTCTGCAGTCTAACTCTAGGAGATGATGGATAAGTGACTAGCTTAGCTTAGAGCGCACAGTGGTTGAATGTGAATCAGATGGGCAAGGCAAAGTGACCCCAAGTCAGGCCTCCAAACAATGAAAGTCCCTTGATAAGGTCACTTTACTCCAGAACGTAATCCTTAGTTTTATAAACTTGAGAGGTAATCATGTTCTGGGACCTCATTTTCACTAGTTGTGTGATCTAATGGCCGTTTCATCAGCTGTGATGTCTGGAGTCCTCCATTTTCTTTGAGTCTATGACTTTTCGCTCCTCCTTCCTTTAGATATGTTGCTGCAGGTAGAATTTTTTAAGGAAATGTTGATATATACTGTAAGTGTTTATAACTTACTATATTTGAAGACGTGTATAATAGCTGAATTGGGTAATACTCAAGCAATAGAATAATTCTGTGGTTCCATTTCCAGAGCAGCTAAAAAAGAAAGAAAGAAATACCATAATTACACATAATTTTTCAATAATAGGTTTTAAATATTTTAAAATATATTAGACACAAAAGATTAAAATTTATTTCTGTGAAATGATTAATGTATAAAAACAGTTCTGTAACATTCTTCTTTTCCTTTTCAATTGAACATACCAACCAGCTCATGTACCACCTCATTTTTCTCATCCTTCACCCTGGCTCAGAAGAAGGAAAAAATTATCACCTAAATGGGCTAAATTGATGGTTTAGTAGAGTGCAGGGTAAATATGTGTTCAGAATCACATGTTTTATTATTTTACTTTTTCTCTCTTCATGCAACTGCATAGAAAACTGAACAAGGGTGAATCATGGCATCCACACTGGCCACCTTCTCTCATTCTGGTTTAATATCCCACTCTTACATCAGCAGAGTAGATAAGTAGAGTCAAGTCATGTTGAAATTGTTCTTATCCCCACCTACCTGTCCACATGATAAAGTGTGTGAGTGAACTCAGTATTTAGCAGAACCTGCCATCTGTCTGTCTCTCTCCATATATATGTATTCACCTAGCTATGATGGTTGTGACACTGTAGCATGAAGCTCACTGAGATCCCAAGATACAGATATGGATATGATTAAGTGAGAGCCTGCTCTAATCTGGCAATTTATTGCCCAAACTGGGATACCTTGAGAGTGAAAGATGGTCCTATGAATAATTAAACTGAGACAGCAGATGTAAACTGGGATATAAATCTCCCCCAACTCAAACTCAACCTATACCAGAGCTTGTTATCCTTCTGTCTGATCACGGCCCTTGCACTCTCCCCACAGCCCCCAACATGGTGGCCTTGAGACCTCTTAGGAGCACAATCATTGAAACAAAAAATGAAGGCAAAAACACCACTGTATTAAAATGGTTAATTAATTTTACAAATATATACTACTGTATGAAAAATTTAGTAATATACTCTATAAAGATTCATCACCTGGAAAGCAGCCACTAAGTGATACTTCAGCATATTGAGTGGATGTACAAAAGTTGGAAATCATGGTATGAGAGGCTGTTCCAGATATTCACTAAGAATGAATTTCAGATGTGCCAAAGTCAAGGATTTGACTTTGAATCAGGTTACCAACAAGTGTGAACCTGGGAGTCATTCTGTTTATTTAAAATAATTTTACATATCTCTGATTTATTCCAATATATGTTTACTTTACAGTTATATCTTCAGAAAGGAAACTAATTTAGCTATTTCTAATGTTCTGGGGTAAAAGTCGTTGTTGCTATATATCCTGCCTATAATGCATTTCAGGCATTTATTCTACAAATGCATTTTAAAATCAACTATATACTAAACACTTTATATACAATATCAGATAGATTATAACATCTGTGGTGGTATTTCAGGTGATTCCAATTTTTTCCCAAAGGACTAATATGTAAAATTATCAATGGACTGATATTTTTCTAATATATTTTGCCTGAAATAATCTTTAATTTTATTTTATAAAACCAGTATACATTTTAAACAGAACAAATTAATCTTTGAAATTAGTTGTTTAGTTTAGAGAGAAATTAAACTCTAGAATTCTAGATCATGTTAGTTGGTCCTAGTCTTTCTAATATGCTTGTCATGTGAAAGTAAGTATACATGACACGTAAGATCATAAATACTTTCTGAGATACTTTTCTTCTAATTAAAGAAGCCTATATTCAGTAAGGTGTGCTATTATTACATTGCCCATAAGGAATAATGACCTTAACAACAAGGCATTCTTGACATATATACTGTGCCACACGGGCACAAATGGAAACACGTGTCAACTAGATAGCTGTACTAAATGCATTTGGGAATAAAATGAGGGGAGGGGGACAGTTTTTAAAGTGATTGTTTAGGATTTTCTGTATTCTATCGCAGCCTTGGAGGAGGCATATTTTCTCATTTCATTTCAGATATAGGGTTTTTATTTTTCGGAACCAGGAAAAAGATATGAAAGGCACTGACTAAACATTAACAGAAAAACGTATTCAGACATTTCAGTTTGCAAATTCATATGTTTTTCCTTTCACATCTGAAAAATAAGTACGGGAGAAGAAAAGATTTAGCAAAACTTTTTATTAAATGGCAAGTAAGGCAATGCTGAAAGCCTAAAATGTATCTGTCTACAGGATGCAAAGTAAAATAAGAGAGAAAAAATAGTATGTTGTAAAATTAAGTTAGAAATTTCTACATTTGATAAAGAGAAATGAGTGTTATCACTTAAAACTCAACTATAATCAAACTTTCAAAAACCAATGATGATTTAGCTCCCCTGTTTTTCTTATACTGTTGTTTATAAAATAGTGCTGTAATGTGCGTCGCAACAATTAAAAAAAAAAGCTATTCATTTATCAATTGGTTTTTCTTTTGATTCTACTTTTGCACCCAATTTCTGAATGGTCAGGTCTCCAGCGTCAAGTGAAATAGAAATAGTGAGAAATATGTGGCTACTTGTGGGGTCTTTGTTTGTGTGTTTGTTTGTTTGGTATCTCTGCCAGAAAAGTATCTCTGCCAATTTGGAACCTGGTGGACATACTGGTACATAGCATGCAGGAGGGCAGAAAGGATTTTTTTTTTTTTTTTTTTGTCTAAGTTAATTGGGTAATTATCTCAATTTTATGCCTTATTGTTAAAGAAGATACAGTTAGCATCAAGGAGAAAGCAGATGTTACTTGGCTGCTAAGATTGTCTTAAAGTAGGATATTCTTACCTGAGTCAGTGGGTAGAGGCAAGGAAAAGTAAAATGTCTACCATTCTATTAGTGATAATGCTGCATCAGGCATTTCACATGTATTATTTCTCATAATCTTTTTGTATCTATACAGATACATCAACATTTACAAAGAGTGGTGAGGAATTTATGTATTCATCTTAATTCAGTGCCAAAAACTAGTATGCTGTTATTCATGGAAAAGAACGGATGGCACTGTGAATTATTCAGTTAAAAGCCACACATCGATTTCATTTAACTTTTATTTGTTACCTCTACATAATTCTTTTTATAAACATTGCAATTATTTTCTATCAATTCAGTCAACTTTGTCTCTTTAGAGCAGTTTAATAAAATTTTAGTAATTTTTTTTTGCCTCAAACTATCTGCAAAACATTTAATTTCTTTTGCTTTTCCAAATAACATCAGAAATTACATTTTGTGAATTATGTGTGTAAAATGATTATCCACAAAGCTCTAGTCTTTAAGAACATCAACTATAATTCTATCTATTCCTTTCTTATTATCCACTTTAATTTGCTGTAGGAGATGAATAGCTAAAACTAAAACATTAGGATTAAAATGTATCACTGCCGCATTCCTCAAGAATACTACTTTTGGGAACTAGGAATGTCTGTCTTCTGCATTCGATAGCATCCAGGAAAATGTTGGGGTATATTAAAAAAAAAGAGCATGATAAAAATAAAAGATCTAGACTTTTACATCTTCGGATCTTAAAGTTTTATCTTTTTTGAACTCTTATTTGAAAAAAAATTTCTCAAAAAATAATCCTTTTCACAGTCACACATATAAAGCAGTAAAATGGCTTATCTGAATTCTAGAGATCAGGTGACATTGTCCTACTGAGTCAAAAAGAATCCAGTTTTTGTTGTTGGTTTGTTGTTGTTGGTTTTTGTCATTTCGAATCCATAGTAAATTAGGATAAGTTAAATGTAGCAGTAAATGGTATCCTCAGAGAAATAAGCTAAGTCATCCTTGGTGCCAAGATATAATTTAGAAGAAAATATTTATCAGAGGGTTCTCAAAAATATTTACTCATCTCATATGGCTAGATGCTTTACTATGAATATAATTTCTCTTCTCTACATATCAATTCCAATAATGTAAGTAAATAAAATGTTACTGTAGGAAATTTTCTATAAGTACTTGTTACATAATATTTTGTAATCAGACTTTCAAATTACACCATTAGACAACATATGAAGTTGGTGCAAATTTATCATTTATCTGAAGAAAAAAATTAACTGCATACAAAAATATCTGATTGAAACACTTTTGATGCCTTTGACGAGGGTGGTACGTTTGTAAAATGTACATCTTTCCATATTAAAGGTGGTGGACTGTCACATCCAGTCATTAGTTAACACTAAGTCTTAAAAAGTCCCTATTTCAATCCTTCAGATGCAAATGGTGGTCTAGATCAGATGTTTTTTTAATAGAAAATGACAGGAAGTTTTGATGGCAGATTAGATAAAAGGAGATAAGAGAAAATAGGAGCACGAACCTAACACTGAGATGACAGTGATAGGAAAAGGAACACAGAGAAAACCCAAGTTACATGACCTGCCGAAGCTAACCAAGAGCAAAGGGAAATCCAGCACCCTGGGCTCTGACCGCCAGACTTTTCTCATCACCATACTTTCCAACCCTTCTTCACATTCCAGTTTTTAAAGTATCATCGGATTCAATTGAACTCATGTTCTTCTCTTTGAAGAAAGTACTCATTATGCCAATTGCAGGCTTTTGCTAATTGTGCAAAAATATAGCCCTCTCAACTATGCAAACGTTGGTCTTTTTCAAATGGATACATATTAATTTACCATTTTCAAGCTGGGAGAGAGAGAATATGAACAAATGAAAATGAATAAAGAGCTTGCTTCGTTGCAGATATACACAGTGCATGGCAGTTTACTCTTCTAAACCTCAGAAAGGACCTGAGAACATCTGGGGGCAAACCACTCTAAGGACAAAATGAGCCCATTGATGGGGAATTATGTGGAAAGATAGTATTTCTCTGGAGAGTAGGTCACTGGAAGTTCAATTCCCTATCAAAAGGGTGGTTAGTCTGACCATAGTTTGGCTAGTCATGTAGCTGGTCTATTCCTTCTATGTAATTTAATTTCTGTTCGTTGTTTTAAAATACAGACAAAAACAGGATGTATCTTTTTTGTGGTTTTTCTTTGATGAGTTTCTAAAGGGAATATTTTGAGGTTTTTCTCTTGGGAGAGTAGGGGGAAATGGAATACAGACCAGCTGGTATTATATGATGTTTTGCACATATAAATTACATTTTTCTTCTGGGTAGAGAAGTTGAAATTTTGCAGAATCATATTTAAAGGACTTTGCTTTAGGATGACAACATCAGATTTATCCAAAGAAAATCACTATAAAATTAAGATGTAATTTTACTCGGTGACATTAAACTGACATATAAATTTATGAATATCCTTTTGTTTAGAGTTTATAGAAATTTTTGTTCCCAGCCCTCCTTGCATTGTGTTTTAAGAGAACCATTGAAGAAAAATATCAAAAAATATTGTCCAACTTGGCCAGAGAGGAAGCATAGCGTGATAGTTAGGCACTCAGACTTGAGGATCAGGATCCCTGGTCCCCAAACCTGGCTTCTCTACCTAGTAGCATCTTGACACCAAGAAAGTTAACTTCTCTGCACCTTGGTCCTGTTCTACAGAATTGTGATAATAATGGTAACTACTTCTAGGGTGTTTGCATGATAATATGAGTTAATATATGTGAAACATAAAGGAAACAGTAAATGTTACATGTTATAACTATTGGATGTATCTATATTTTAATTCTAGCTTTTTAACAAGAGTATACACACACACACACACACACACACACATCAGTTTTATGTGGGAAGATTATAAATCCATCAGTTATATGTAGGTCTTTTTCTACTTATTTGAAGACAAAGTTCTAGTTGATTTTAAAAATTCAGACCATCAAGTTAAAGATTACATGAGTATAAAATATTCGATATCAGCAAGTGTCTACTTGAGGTTTTCCCTTTCTTCTTTCAAGTCTCAGGAGGACTTTTTTTTTTTTTTTTCTATTTGGTCACTTTTTTTGGTTGTTTTTCTCTAAGGCAAAGCTATTGCAATTAAGCTGATTATTGTCATCATCGAAATGATTATAACATTAGAATGATTTGGTCAACAGCTCTGGCAAGAAGGGAGGGTGTGTGTGTCAGGTACCCAAGAGTGCAGATTAAAAAATCAACGTAAAATGGTTTGGCATCTTAGTAAAGTTTTGGATGCTACATAAAGTTTACCCAGTACCTATCTTTCAAGGGCATTGTCGAATAACTGGAAAAACTACATATGATTTAGTAGCATTCTTATTTATGAACTCCGTGATAATATAATATAAAAATTTTATATGGCTTATTTTCAAAAAGTAATTAATCAACTTTTGGTTAAATAAATCGAGCTTACTTTATTTCCAACTTGCAAAATTCCCCTCAGGGGAGACGAAAGAAAACCTGGCCAAGATTCTTGCTCAGGAGGTAGAACTTTGGATTAAATGCTGAGAAGGAGGCAATATCCCACCAAAATTTGGATAAACAGAGCTAGAAGGATGAATAAAGATATCCGAGAGTCAAGCTTAGGAAAACCAAATACCAACAACAGGGAGGAGTTGACTCTTTAGGAACAAGGGTACTTATTTCGATATTTTTTAATAATATTGGGGTGGCCTCAGCTTAACTTTATAGTTGGAAGATACATAGCTATCATAGTCATGGCAGACTGGCCAAAAATATGATGTTGACGTGGAAGTCAACTTCTGTATCACTCAAGCCCTGTGTTGCTCTTTCTCCATGTTGATCATTCCATTCTTCCTGAAGAGAATCTCAGCAAGAGAAGGCAATAAACAAAGGAAGCAAGCAACTGTGTCATCACCAGCACTAAGAAAAGCCTGGAAAGTGGGTTTTGAGAATTAGGGTCTTACTCGTCCATGATATCTTTGCTTCATTAACATGGATAATTAAAATTTGATTTTCCTCAACTATTTTCAGTTTGGGGTTTTGTTTTTTGGGTTTTTTTTTTTTTGTAAATATAAAAGGTTTTCTTATACCGTACCTGCTAGTAGTTGTTCTTCTTTACTGAGTTTACTGCTCTCAGCATTCTGACAAGCTCTAAAATAATGGCCTATGCTGTGTATTGTTAAATGTTCAGTCAGATAGATAGATACAGATGGATGAGTATGTGTTGTGCAAAGACAAGTCAGCATTATTTAATCAATGTTTGTTTGATCCGTGTAAAACGAGTATTAATGTAAGCTGCATCCCATCTGTTTTATCATCCATGTGAAGTCAAACTCATTTTTAAAACTTGATTTCTTATGTAATTACCCCAGAATGACACAGGATGATCAGTTGGGAAGAAATATCATTTGGACTGGTGAGATAAAGTATAGTTATGTTTAGGTGTGTTTCATGTTGGGTTTCTTCATTTTTGCAGGGGCCCTTCTGATAGTTAAGTAATGCCATGGCTAGTAATTACTAGCTATTAATCATCAGCTGGGCTTTCAAATCACACAGAACTGGGTTTGAGGGTAAATGTACGATTCTAGAGGTGTGAGCAAATTAACCACAAAATAGCGCAGTGCCTGCCACAGAGAAAGCCTTCAGGAAGATTTATTGAATTAATCTTTCTTTACTTCAATTTCTCTGTCCGTAAAATAAAGAAAGCAAAAAGACCTACCCAATAACACTTGTGAAAATTAAGCAGACTACTGCATGTAAAGCATAATGACCTGGCAGCTATTAGAATAATTATTCTGTTATTTACAGGTCTTCTCCTCATGGGTCATACTTTAAACTTAAGCATATTAACATATGTTACATACAACTCATGTTTTCATTACCAGATTTTAAACTTGTTAATCTAAAATGAAAAAGCAAAAATGAGAGGCAGCAAGCGTTTATTTGTGATTAAACAATTGCAATTTGGGGAGCGTAGATTCAGGCAGAAACTCAGATAGTGTCCCAATTACAGAGGGAAGGAAAGATGTTTTTAAGAGAGAAGAAAAAATAATTACATAAAAAGAAGAAAGAATCCCTATAGGTGGTAACAAGCTGAGCTACTTTGACTATACATGAGTGTTTACTGATTCTATCTTTTAGATACAGAGCCCCATAATCATTAGCCTTTGTGATCAGGATGTATGCTTTCCTGCTGGCTTTACAAATAGTGGTTTGTAAAACAACTGTGGTTTGGTCTAGTCCGAAGATTTGGAAAACAGGGTGCACAAGACAATTCCTCTGGATTGGCTGCTCTAGTTCTATTTTAAAATGGTTCCACTTATATCAGTTTTCACAAACTCTTCAATGTAGTATCAAATCAGGCGGATGGCTGAGAATATGTGTAAAAGTAGGAATGTACATGAGTTAACAGTCTTTGAGTTGATAGATGCAATTTCATCAGTCTAATTAAATTTATGTCATTTTATATATCTGTGAGTGATCATAGTCTGACTAACAAAGCCATCAGATGGAGTAACTCTTCCACCAAAGGACTATACCTCAGTAAGTTTAGTAGCTTCTCGGCATATTTTAGAGATGATGTGCAAGAAGCTTATGTACTAAATAATGTTCATTGGTGTAAATCTATACTTCTGAGAATTTTAGTGTCTTTGGAGGCTATTCATGATTGTTAATGGACTTGACTTTTTACACTGGTGAGTTTTACTCATGATGAACTCTGTCATTAACATGAAATGTGCACCTTTAATATTGTAATAGCTGTTGTATATGTTTTTCTTTTGAGTTCTACATATACACATAAAAGAATGAAAAACACCCATCATCAAAAATTATTGCTAAAAATTCTGTTAACATAGTATCTTTACTTTTTAAAAAAATGTCACCTGTACATAAACCTAATTTATCATTAATTTTTCTAAAACTTAAATTTGATCATTTAAAATCATATTTTATATAATTATTGAACTTATGTTTTCATATACCATGAAATTATAAGCGTTAAAAAATTTCAGTGTTCTTTGGTAAAATAAAAGATGTTTTGATTTTGAAAACATTGCAGGAAATTAAAAAGCCTCCCAGAGTTTTATAATCAAAGCCTGAATGCAGTTTTAAAACAATGGTTTTATTATAATTTTAAAAAATACATTTATCATTGTATACCTGCAAAATACATATTTTAGATCATTGAATAACTTTGTTTCAACTAAAGCATTAAAGAAAAGTGTAAAAATCAGAGAAAATAAGTTTAAAATAAGGAATAAAATGAAGCAACCTTTGTAACAGGATAATATATAATGAAAAATAGAAAACAATAATAAATAGAAAAGCAATTATATCTTATCTGCATTATAAATTAATATTCTGACTAAGATGATTATTGCATTTAACTGACCTTCCTTTACTGTTATTCTCAACTGTTCAAAGTGTACTAATAGTCTTGTGATACCGTCATAGTGTGTTTTAGAAAAACAGACAAAATGTTAAGTTGCCATCAAAGCATAACCCTATATAGATGAAGAAAGAATAGTGAACCTGTGCTCAATGAAGCCAGTGAAAAACCAGTCAATTTAAAGAGAGCGGTTAGGTCCAGACAGGAAAGAATAGGGAGAGTAATCAAGATAAAATAATGTTCATGGAACTGGAAGGAATATTGAACCAAGGTAACTTGTAAACTGCAACAGCAGAGAAGGAAATGGAAAAGTAAAAAAAAAAAGAAAAATTAAATTTAAAAACCTGCCTTTCCAATATTAACAGAACATCTATATTGATTTTCTTCCTATTTGAATCAATGTTGGCAACTATCACTGTTTTTTGCTATGAGTAATCATTTCATGTTATTCTGGTTATATTAGTGTTCAGCTTCACAAGTAGGATCATCTTGATGAAGTGCAGCTTCAGAATTTTTTTTTTAAATCATGTTTATTATTGGTGATAAATGCCTATAATCCAATGTAATTTGGTATTGATTTTGTGTGTGTGTGCTGTTTTTCTTTAAAAGTCAATTGACCCCGGCCAGCAGTTCACATGGGAACATTCAAACTTGGAAGTAAACAAACCAAAGAATAGATATGCAAATGTAATTGCATATGATCATTCCCGGGTTCTCCTATCAGCAATAGAAGGTAAGGAAATACCAATGTTATTTATACCTTTATTTTCATGGTTTAAGTATGTGCATAAAAATATAGTTTTAGCTAAGTATTCGGCCATCTGTGAAAGTAGTTAAGATTCAGGCATTGCTTATTCTCTTTTCTTTTCTCATACAGGTATATTATACATTGGCAAACAATATCCCATATATCAAATAACATAAGAGCATTCCTCATTTCCTTCTTGCCTCTACCCTAGATGAAAGACTTGATAACAAGTTGAAGCAAGTTGAGGTTGTCCATTTACTGATGGTTGCTGATTATAAACAAAAAGGTGATTGTTAGAAGATGCCCCTACATTGTTATTTAAGAACAGCTGTGGGGTTTATTTGTTAGTGAATAAATCTGATTAGCCACTAGGAACAATCTAAAGATTAGGAGGTGGTGATATGCTGATTAATACTAATTAAGCACCTTGGAAATGTCTGGTACATCTAATATGTGTACTGCTTGGTAATCTCTCTCACAATTTTAAGGAGTACATTCCAGAAGGAATGCATGTGCCTAAAAAATGAGGATTACTTCTCAGATATATCTAGTTTCTCTTAACAATTCTTGAGGAGAGTATTTTCTATTCATTCCTTTCCAATACTACATCCCCATCACACTGCATATTAAAAACAATCAGGAGTTCATGTTGAACACTCAGCATTTTTTAGTCTTTTCAGCCATGATAGCACATTGGATTGCTGTCTTTAGAAGATAGTTTACAGTGTCCCTTAAATCTGTTCCTCTGTCATAGCAGCTAACGTGGCCCACAAACTGCTACATTCTGCTTACATCCTCATTGGCAACCAGAAGAGCGTTGCAGCTTTTACATACTTGAAAGTTTACTGCTTACCCTCTTCCGGGTGTTTTATAAAACATTACATAATACCAGCTTCAGACTCAGGCCTTTTGAGAACCTTACAGTTCAAACATGTTCATCTATAGGTGTTTAAATCTCTTTCCTTTTTTCTGTTTCTGAAATCTGTGATGACCACCATTTTATTTCATAGCTCTGACCAAGTCATACCTGCCTCCTCAGTGCTCAGTGTTAATTTGAAAATGAGACGTTGTTTAAAAGCTTTCCTAGTAAGCATCAAAGGCAAACATTCATTTCCCATTTTGGGGAACAAGACCTGTCTTTCAGCATTTGAGCAAGCCCTTACCTGTAGCCCCTTTCGTCAAAATGGCGTTATTTATCACAGATATATTTTGTAAAGTTCCCACAATTAATTTTACTTTTGACGTTGGAAATGTTATAGTCCCTTTTTGAGGTGATTAAAGATACTATAAGTTCAAGAGTTAGTCTTTTTCCATGTTAAAAAAAAAAACTGTTTGGATTTATCAAAGTTTCATCAATGCTAGTTCCAGCAGGGTAGTGTCAAACTAGTAATTGCATCTTTCAAGTCCTGTTTAGAAACTGTAATTGGTATATGTTGTGTAATTAACAAAGGGTTTACATTTATCTCTGTATTTCCCATTTTAAAATGTAAAATTAAGAATAGCGATTTCATGTCTCGTCTCTTAAATCATTTCCATAGTAAATGAGAAATTAAACCAAGTCTCAAATAATAGAGAAATCTTATTTTTATTATTATTAAAGTGAGATATAGAAATAAAATAAGTGAATGTAAATTGAGAATGCATTTGTCATAATCTTGGCTGGAGAGCTTGTCAGTCTGCCTTTGCTGTACTATAGCATTGTTTTCACTCAGAATTAGGTCATTCAATACTACTACCTCCCTGTACTTTTGTCTACTTTGTCATTGTTAAAAAAAAAAAGGAATTTTTTACAGTCTTAACAATACAGTATGTCAAAAAAAACAAGGAATATTCCTCCTTGTACCTTATTATGATAGTTTGAAACTATGTGCATTTCATTCCTATGCTATTTTTACAGTATAAAAGCCGAAACACTTGAATCAAACTAAAACCTGCCTTTTTATAGCTCCATGTCCACAAATACATCCTAAATCTAGAGCTGACCTAGAAACCAAAAGTCTTTCAATTCTAAGTGTTATGCAAAAGGTTAGAAGCATTTAATTGAAGTTTATGGGCTATACAGAGAGCTTTTAATCTAGACTACAACCACTAACAGCATTTTATCTCAGACTAAGCTCTAACCAGCAAATATTTAAGGGGGCAAGCAATTATCCTATGTCTTAAGCACAAAGAGAAAATGCTAGCAACTGGAGCCACAGAACCACTAACTGAGGCTTCTCCTATAAATTATGCTTTGATAACAGAGCCAGATTTTTCACATGTAGTAATATATTAAGTAACTTCATGTACAATTTATAAAATTTAACTTGGTTGTTTTGAGTCCTGTGGCAATAACTTAAAAGACTTTGGTAGAGAGTTTCATGTTGCATATTTTTGTTGTTCTCTCAGTGGTACTGGCTACTTTATTTGACTTTGCAGAGTTATGTGGCAAACATTAAAAAAAAAACACGGGAAGTTGCCAAAGAGATTTGGATTGTCTATCTTTGTTTAATAGAGCAAAACTTTTACACTATTTGCATTGAGAGATGGCAGTGTGTAAAAAATGAAAAGAATCAGGAATTCTGTATGGGCACCAATGTGCTTACCAAATTCCTTGAAAATAGTGACGCTTCTTGACATGTTTCCAAATTATAGTCATTTTATTTATGCTGAAAAAAGTGCAGAATAAATTCAAGAGAGCCCTAATTACAAAATGCTTATAATTGTTGAATTATAGAGTAAGTAGTATGTGAACAAAATTGAAGTTTTGACCAATCCAGTTACCATTGGGGTCCCTTCCATGTTTAGGCAGTTTTTAAGAGAAAATAGAAACTCCTGAAGAAGACAGGTGATAGAATATCAATATTCATGATAAATATTGTCAAATTACGTCTAAATGGAAACTAATATTTATATGTACATAAAAATATGTAATTATACCCCTAATCTTAAAGAATTCAAAGTTGCTCAGAAAGTATAATTGTATTAAAGTAGTACAAGAGAAATGGACAACCCAAAAGATGAAGAACAAGGAAATCTGGGTTTGAGTCACAGCTCTGTCACTAACTAGTTATGTAACTCTCACTTCTCTGAGTATGTTTCCTTAGCTGTAACTTCTTTCATTCTTACTTCCAAGAGGTAGCTCTACATAATTTTCTTATCAATTATTTTATTTACTGTATGCCCAACAGTCTGATGAAGCAACAGCTATTTTACTATATATATAGGTATCCATAGAGATGAGAAAACTGAAATTCAGAGGAAGGACTGGCCTCGAGTAGCACAGGATATAAGTTATACAGCTCAAATTAGAATTGAACTCTTTTAATTCCTTAGCCTCGGCTTCCACAGCAGGTATTACCCTCACCACTTTCCTTCTGATACAGGTCGTGACTGTGACTAAGTAATTTGGCATGGATCCAAAGACCCAACCTTTTGCCTAAACATCCACTTTGTTATGGGCATTAACCTGTGGATAACACAAACATTACGTTTTAATATTTAATTTTCCATTTTATGACATAACTAATCTGAGGCAGTGACACCAGTGGGAATCATCGGTGATTGAGATGCATCACAGGCCTAATTGCAATAGGTTGAGTACGTCTCTGTCTACCTGGTTCCACAGGTGATCTACTTACCTCAAATATCTTTTTATGTATCTTCAACTTCTCGTAAGCTCAGAAATATCAATTAGTGGTACATTAGATATTGTAATACCGTGTAACTGGCAAAAATACACTCTTCTTATTATAGTCCTGGATAAAAAGGGTTTTTTTTGTTTTTTGTTTTTTGTTTTTGTTTTTTTAATAAAATGCTCTTCACGTTGCCAGTACTACATTTCTATTAGTAGGAATATAATTAACATTTCACTTTAAAAACCATATTGACATGGAGTTTTTAAATTGTTGGCCAGGTCAAATTGTAAAGTAAATTTAAACCCTACTTCTTTAATTTAACAACAAAGACAAGAAGTTATAATAGATATAATTATCTGTGTACCTACTGTGTAGCAGGTACCATGTGATTGATTTTATATACAGGATATAAAAACATGCATAAATTTTATCTATAGTGTTCAGAACAGTCATGAAAGCTAGTTGTTATCATCAGTTTTATAGATGAAACTGTTAAATTTTAAAAAGTCAAGTAACTTGTTTATAATCAATAGCTAGTAAGTAGCAGAGCCAAAATTCTAATTCATGAGTCAGTCGGACTCAAAACTGCTGTTCTCTCCTATAGGCCACTCAGATCTATAGCCCTTTGAAATTCATAATGGCTAAGCTATACTTGCCACACCTAATTCAAAAATGGTCCATTGTTGGCTGGGGAAACAGTCTAGGAATTTTGAAATATACATTTGAAACGCTTACAATAGAAATCTTAAAGCTAGAGGTCTTCAGTTGTGTTCTTAGACTCCAAAGTGAATTTTTCCAAAGAACAAATGACATAAATATCTTTCAGGTGTTTTTTTTTTTTATATTACTTTTTAAGGTATATCACGAAGATGATTGGATAAGAAGACACATAACTAAAAACGAAATCCCAGTTTAAGCAGCCATATGATCTTTGTCACGTCACTTACTACAATTAATGTAGAGGCGTTGCAGGAGCTGGATCCTTTTTATGAATCTGATGAACGTTTTAAACCCCACTTGAAAACAAAAGGCACCTACACACGTTATACACTAACTTCAGAGAGTTCATGGACACACAAGCCTTTTGCAGGCCCATTCTCCAATTTAGGAACCCCTGACTTAGTGCCTTGTTCTGTTTCCTCATAAAATGAGGATGTGTAAGACTCTTCCTGCATTCTTAGTACTCTGAAAGTTGATTCTAAATCCAGAGATCAATAGATAATGCAAATAGATAAATATTGAATCTTGGACTTTAAAAGATTAGTTCTTTCAAAGGAAAACAGACAAATACTCAAACCAAAGGGTTTACCCCAAATAGAGTTATTGGCTAGTGTGTGTCTCTATTACCAAGCCAGGTTTAAGTGGTTTTATCTATGAGAGTTAGAAATGAAAAAAATAAACAACATCATGGCATATGCATTCTTTAACATTAGTGTTAGTTAATTGATTTAAAAAAAAAGCTTGTAAAATATGAATTTCTTTTCTTTTCAAGTTTGGGGATATGTATTTAAAGTTTCAAAACATAAATATATGTATTTACTTCATCTCTTTAATGGCTACATTCTTACAAGGGCCCATATGGTTCTCAAGAAAAGTGTCCTAGGCTCTTCTCACTTCTGAAAAAGCTTGTTTGGAGAAGTTATTCTGCCTCTGTTTTCTCATATGTGCGATATGATTAATAATAGTACCTGTCTCCTAGAATTATTAGAATTTAATGAATTAATGCATGTAAAGCCTTTAGAGGGTGCTTGGCATACAAAGAAAATGCCTAGTAAAATTGGAAACTATTAAATTATCATTGCTGGTATTATAAATTTATTACTACCAACAATAGGTTCTTTTATCCTCAGATGGAATTTCTTTGCTATGTGATCTATGGAAAAATTAATAATATCCAAATGAGAAAGCTGCATATATTTGGAGTACTCTGTGAAGCAGAAGAAAATATTGGTGCTTGATAAATGAAACCAGACCCATAATAGCATTACGAATTTCAACCAGGGGAAGAATATGTTCCTTTAAATGGAAATCCAGAATATATCATCTGTTGTTTGATTTGCATAATATGAGCAATTCAGAAAAACCAACTGTAAATAATACAGATGATGTTACAACAACTTGATTGTTTGTGAGATGGGCAATTTAGCACCTTTAAAATGAGAAAGTGGCTCATAGGAATAACTGCCCCTAAGATAAATCTAATTTTAAAAAGTAAAGAGAAGAAACTAGTGATATTTCCTGTACTTTGCTTCACATATGCTACCACACTAGTGTTCTGTGTTAAAATTGTGTCTTAGTATCTCCTCTGCAGGGTTCAGGACTGTTTCTACCTATTCATTGAAAACAGCTGTCCACCCACAGAAACATATTCTCTGATTTCACATCATACCCATGCTGTGAATCTTTTTTTTTTTTTACAAGCAAGATCTAGTAACCTGTGATTTTTTAAATAAGTAAAAAAACAAAAGCAGCAAAATCAGTTAATTACATTAAGTGACTGAAAATGTCCCATATGAAACTATAACATCAAAGAATTATTTTTCCCAGTAATGGATTCCTTTGATGGCTGACATACTGTTTCCAGAATCAACTCACTGAATGTGTTACATTTGTCTCCCTCTAGCTTCTCTTTCTCTCTTTCTCTCCTCTTTTCATCTATCTGTCTGTCTGTCTGTCGTCTCTTTCTCTCTTGTTATCCTGGTCACTGGTGACTAGTTTGTGGGTACCCACTATTATTTTATCTTGTTCTTGAAATTCTATTAAACAAACTGAAGAAAATCTGTTAGAATATATGCCCCATCTGAAAAAAATTTTTTTTTCTAATTCTCGTCTAATTATTGATTGAGTTCATTTTTCTCATATTGTTCAAAACGTCAGTCATTGATTTAGTACAGTTTCTTCAACATTTTTGTTCTTTTCACTTTTCAGGTTGCTTACAAGCATGACAGAGTTTAATCAGGGTGATTTTTAAAAATAAATAAAAACATCTCTCTTTTTGGTAAACTGCACAATTTTTTCTAGCTTCATTTGTCTTAAATGAAAGGCTAGATGGAACTTAACATTTGGAAACATGAGACAATGTCACAAGATTCTTGCAACCTGTGTAAAGATTAATTGGAGCTGTTTAAATAGCTTCTTTCTCCTGTATGCAGCCCAGCAAGTGCCATGGGATCTGGTATACAGCTCCTACCTCAGCCTGTATGGGAGTTGTTTCTTACCTGGAAAACAGAAAAAAATTTTTAAGAGATGGCTAGTTGTATTGGGTTTTGTCTTTACTATTGTCCCAGGAAGCTAATCAACGAGTAAATCTGAAAGCTGTTAGTTTATTTTGATCTCCGTTATCTTTAGTTCAGTTTTCAGGATTTTTGTACATTTATGCAGATTGTGCTAATGAATGTACGCTCCGTTACTCTGAGGCTGTAGAGAAACATGGGTATTCTGTGGTATGACTTTTTGTTAGAATAAAGGCACAGGCTATTAATTACTGGGAAGACTATAAGCACAGGTTGTACAGTGCTAGGAAGTTACAATTATTTTTGTCTTCATTGATTTTTTTAAATATGGAAACTCAAAAGAGGCCTTTCAGATATAAAATTACTTTTCATCAGTGGGGTATTTAGGAATGAATAGGCTTATTTTACTTCTGTTTTTTATATTAATCATAAGAATAACTAATATTTAGAAGTTTCAAATGTACTGACTTATTTGATTCTCACAGAGGTGTTAGGCAGGGACAGTATGATAATGTTGCTCATATATTAGATTATATATGTGGATACTGAGGCTCTGAGAGTTTTATACAGACAGAGCTCCAGTCATCATATACCTTGTTTGATTCTGACTACCTCATTGCTGCATGAAGCCTGTAATAATTTCATATTTATTAACATACACTAAGTAGACCAAAACTCTGATATGGATGTAAAGGTATGTTAAACCAGCAAAGGTATGTTAAACTGGCCCAAGCTCTGCTTTATTCCAGGGCAAGTGCTCCCTAACAAGAAATAAGGGGCTGATAATTCCCCAACACTTATAGCTCATCTTGGAATACATTCAAAGAATTCAATCACCACATCCGTCCCTGGGGCCACTCTCATAACCCAGCCTCCTAAGGAGTACAAAGGTGTAGAAAACCATGGAGAAGACACAGAACATTGAGAGGGTAGAGGCTGGGTTTGCAAACTCTTTGAAAGTTATTTATTGCCCCATCAGTATTCACTGTGGTGATGAGCTGCAGTGCCCACCGAGCACGACACACTTCTAAAATTATTGTCTCGTGTGCCCGTAGCAACACAGAGGGTGACTTGCCAAACTGTGGTCGCATACAGGGACCCCGTGGCAGATAATGCACTGTGCCCTTGCAAGAAGCATTTGTTTTCTCGGTATGTAGTAAAGAGAATCCTTCATTTGGCTAGTTCTGATACAGCCGTGGGTGGCTGCCGCAGTGCAAGTGAAGGGGAAAGAAAACCTGTGTTCTTTGGAATTAAATAAATTACTCGTAATAATTTTTATTGGATTTCATTTTTCTATTTTCTATCCGCTAGTTTTGCCACTGTCAGCAAACAAAGTGAACGTCTTTTTCTGTATTGTAGGTTGTAAAAATTGCAATCTAGGTCTTAACCACAATTTGTTGTGGTTAGTTGGGTTTTGTTTTGTTTGTTTTGTTCATGTATTGAAGTAGAGGAGGAGATGTTTACTAAATAAAAGATAGCTTTTGTGCTCTATTGGAACTTGAGTGCTTCTGCCTTACAACAGAGAATAAACTAGTTTACCAAAAAAAAAAAAAAAAAAAATTTGTTTTGACACAAACTTTACTAAGGATTTGTAGATGTTAAAGGAAATAAAAGTACCTGGTTTTGATGCCACACTGAGTTAGAGCAGAACCAGGAGCTCAGGTTGAGGGTCCCTCTCCAGCTCTGCACAGCAGGTCCTCGAGTAACATCCTCCTTTCCATATACAACTGATGATGTAAACTTAACTCTCATTTATATCAATTAGCTTGTGGTAGACGTGGTTCTGTTGTACGTCATTTCACTTAAAGTCGCAAAACCTATGGCAACAATAAGTGAGAACTTACTGTACTACGGTAGCAGTTTGTCCTCTGGAGCCACGGGTGGGATTCTGTCTTCCCTGAAAGGCTTCCCTCTTACTCATTCTCACCTCCACAATCCAAGGAAAGCTTCTTTCTCTGAACAGACCACCTACTAGCCTAATCCCACTACCTCCTCTTGTTTTTGAATTTGTGTGTTTTTTATCCCACCAGAGTCTAATCAAGATCTGAAGTATCAGTCACAGAAAAATCTCAGCACATCAAAGGTGGAAACAGTCAGAATCAGCTTGAAAGAGAATCAGAGCATGTTCCAACCTAATCTGAGACACGAAATCTTATCTTAAGATAACTTCACAGAGATTTCCAAATCTAAGAAGGTTAAGAATACCACAGGGAGACATCTTATTTTAAAACTCAGAAGGACTTGCGGGAATCAATTTGTCCAACATGCCTTGTTTAGTAGATAAGCAAGCAGAGGTATGGACAAGTTGAACAACTGCCCAAATGGCAAAAAGCAAACCGCCAGCAGTCCTAGACAGTAGTCACCATTTCCTAGGCAAATTCTCTGAATTTTCAGCAGTGCTTAATGTTGTCCCTGGACTTCAACAGGCACATGTGACTTTTCCTACAGTGTGGGGTGATACAGAACTATACATATTCTCCTTATGATTACTTAATTTAACATCAATAAAATAATTCATGTATGTTTTAGGTCCTGCTTTTTCCGTTAACATCAAGGCATAAGGCCTTATTATAAAATATGTATAATCGTAAACACCCCTCAACAAGAGAAATCTTTTCAAATCAATTTACCTGCTGACCTGCAAGAGCAAATGCAAAGCAAGTCTTTATTTTAAATAGACCCACTTGACCCAATTAGGCCTCCTCCTCAAATTAAGTTAAAAAAAAAAAAAAGAAAAAAAAACTTAACCTAGTCATGACAAAGCAGTTCAGATATTCTTTAAAATTATAACATGCTTTCAAGGTCTTAAAGCATCCTCGGTAATTATTTATAGCAAACTATTCTTTTGAACAGAGTAACTTCATCTTTCCAAGGATTCTTCCCTTCTGTTAATATTCAAACACATGTAGGAACAATGTCATGAACTCTATCCTATTCATTTCATGCTTAGATGAAGAAAAAGGGTGTTTTCCTTGCATTTTGAACTCATAACTTTTTCAGAGTACACAAATGATTGAAAGAACAGCAGATCTCAAAGTCCATGCTCAGACTTATTTTTCCACTAAAAGCTATAACTAGCAATTCCCAGCAAATACAAGGAAATTGTAAAACAGGCCTAATTCTGTTTAAATAGCTATTTGCTGTGGCTTGCTATGCATGAAGAACACAAACACGGCTCTACCAATTATTCACCTCAGCACAACCTCCATTAGTCTTAAAGGCTTAAGTTTTCCAGCTCAAAGTTTAGTTTGGCTAAAACACAAAGACCCAGTATAAATCGTGTAAATAATATTTTTAAGTATCACAAAATAGAAGTCCATTAACTGATGAAATATACTCTGATACTCGAATGGGGCATACTGGTAGAATATGAAGTCAAGATCCAGCTTTGATCTTCTCACTTATAAGATTGGAATGCAAACATTATTAGTGTGGGAACTATTGACATGACAATTATTAATTGGAGAGGACACATGAACAATATATGGGAATTTATGAAATTTACTTTTATAAATATAGTAAAGCTACAGATTTCTAGGAAAGGCCAAGTTTAGACTGAAACTACTCGTCTTGAACAATGACATTAAAACTGACTTCAGTAGACAGTTCCTGCAGCAATGCCAGCAGTACAAAGATTTTGCCTATGAGAGGCAAAAGGCAGACATCTTTGTTATGTTCTTGTTGTTTTAATAATTTTTCAACACTACCATCCCCAGTGAAAGACAAGCACCATGATTAAAATATTGCACAAAGGTCTCCTTGACTTTCAGAAATAAAAGTAGTCAGCTAATTTATAGTAATTCTATATTCTCTCAGTACTGCATTTTAAGTTAGATTTCCATCCATCATAGCCCCAGAGGAATTAAATTAATTCTCACACACTTTCTTAGATTAGTAGTGCACTCTGATTAGTGTTGCATTAGCAAATGAAATCATTGTCTGGTTAAGACAGGGGATTGAAAAATAAGCAAATATGCATTACTTAGAGAAAGTCACCCCCAAAAAAGTGAAAGAATTTTGCAGATCCAGCTTCTCAGCTGAAATATCACAATCAATAGCTACTGAAGCATTTTATGGCACCAGAACAGTTGGAAAGGCAGCAGGTTATGTTTCTCACCTCCTCCAGCCCACCTCACCACACACATGCACCCACAGGGTTAAAAATCTTTCTAAATGTCTTATTGAAACTGAGGTCTCATTGAATTGAAACACTGCTTTTAACTTCAGCTTCCAGTCTAGGGTTAATATTTTTAGAAGGGCAAGCCACCACCTTTTCTTAAATCTTTTCTCATTCATCTTTCTACATAACTGATTATGCTGTATTGTATGAATATGGACACATTAGATCTTAGAGCTTCTAGAGAACACAGCCCTCTCTCACATCTCCACATTGCAAAGGACACTGGTAGAGAACTTAACCTAAAAAGCCTTTTTGCCAGAGTAAAGTAAGGGATTTGCTAGAAAGAGGCTTTCCTTCCAAGTGCAACCTCCTTGCAGAGAAGTGTCAAAATAGAAGAGGACCCTCGGCATTATTTTCAAGATGTAAACATTAGCCTAAAAATTAGCTCTACTATGTTTTGAACTTTAATTCTTTTCCTTTCAAAATATCAAGTCCCAAATTCTTACAGCATTTGGTGATATAGTATTGATCCTAGGTGCCTAGTAGTTTTCAGGCAGAAATTTTTATTTATACCTTGGAAGTACAACTATTATTCAGTAGCAACCTAATAATAACAATAATTTATTACTTAAACTTGAGGAGTGTATCTAAAAGTAACTTATTATGTAATAACTGTTTAAAATTTATACAAGAATGTTGGATGGGCTTAATTCCCTTGCTTTAGATATGTCTCATGTCCACTGCCTCTGTCCTCAGACACATAGTTCAGACACATTTGTTACCCTTGATCAGGAGGAAATGGCACAGTGTCCAGTTGACATGTAGTCGGAGTCATTAACCCAGTTTTTCTATCTTGAATTTTCTTGGGAAAAAGTTTTATGTTGGTAACTGAGTGGGGCCCATGGCCAGAAGCCCTTTAAAAAAATTTTTGCTAACTGCTAAATTAAAATTTTGAAAGTGGGCTTTTCCCGTGTAGTAAAATAGATTTATTGTTGGCTCAGAAACAAATCCTGTGGACATGTAGATGTGCTGCTTCCCAGTGGCTGTAACCTGAGGACTTTATTTAAACTGTCCTTTGAATCTACAGTAATTTGATGTCAGGGAGGAATAGGATCTTTATCAACAAAAGGCTGCCAGAACCCCAACTGTTTCTTGAGTAGCTGTAATAGATGAATAATGTTACAACCAACTGTGCATTTCAGTTTTTGCTCAAAAGGCTTTTCACTAATGCTGGTGGTATTCCATATCCATGTGTTCATCTCGGAGCCCAGTAGTTTCCATCTGACTTTCATTAGTTTTCTTGAGAGGATCAGTTTTACAACTGGAATCAGAAAAGCAGTCAGAGTAATTACAAGTGGCAATCAGTGAAATATAATAATTTTAGCTTGGAAACATATGTTCCTTTATAAAGAAAAATTTTTTTTCCCATAAATCCAGGACCTATATTTTCCCAGGGCAAAAAGGGTCCATGTACCGCTTCTTATGCTACCTCCCAAATCACAGTGATATCCCTGTAAAGTGCTTGTTCCCCTCCAGGGATAGGCAACTCATTACCTCCCAAGGAAATCTATTCCCTTTTTGATTCTGACAATTTGAAAATACTTTACCGTTGGAGATGAAATCCATATCTCTGTAGTGACATCTGTCAGAATTAAAAACTGGGGTCTCAACAGAGTAAACCCAAATCTCTTTTCAGATACTCATGGGCAGCTCTTTTCCCCAACCTCTACCTTTTCCTTTCTTATATTGAATACCATTGATTTCCTTAAACATTTTGGCCACTCTCTTTGGAAGAAGCTCCAACTTGCCTATATTTCTCTTAAAGACATCATCCTGATGGAAAATTAGACTTTCAATTAAAATATATGCATTAAATTACAGCTCTGCTATTTATTAAATGTTGAAACCGGGGCAAATTATTCAGTTTTTGTCACTAGAGATAGCAAAGATGAATAAAACAGGCATGGTTTAAAGGGCAAAACGGGCAATAAACAAGTTAGCAAACAAATATATAATACAGAATTGCCAAATAATATAAAGAATTGCCAAGAGAGTTTTGAGGTCCCATGATACGAAGGGCAGGCCTTCTGAGAAGGAAGCTGCACATTTTGTGATGGGAAGGTGACAGTGTGTTCTAGGATGTGGGGTGGCACTAAGGAGATCATTGTTTTCTAACAATCAAAGCAAAGTCTAGAGTTTAGAAGTTTAAGAGTGGAGTGGAACTAAATGAGTTTAGAGAAATGTAAAGCTTAGTAGCCATTGTTGAGGGTTTGGGTTTTATTTGAAGTATAAGGAGAAGCCATTGTTGGATTTGAAGAAGTTACAGTGTCTGAAATATGTTTTTTAAAAATTGCTGTCATGCTAAATGGAAAACAGACTGAAAAGTGAAACAATCAATTATGAGGCAACTGTCATAATCAAAAAGAGGTTTATGTGATGCAACAACCCTGCGAGGTTGTTGCAATACTCTACAGAGGTTAAGAAACAGTCATAACAGACTGCCTGCCTATAATTAAGCTTGACCTCCCCAGCTTGAGCAAGTTCTTCGATATCTTGTATATCTCAATTTGCTCTTGTGAAAGCCAGATTGTCATAGGACTTACTTCATAGAGTTGCTATGAGGATTAAATGAGTTCTCTGTTAGCTAAATCTGCAAAGAATTTTTCACCATTATACATGATCCACCATATATTGCATTTTTCAGACTCAGGCATTATTTTTAGTTTTTTTCTGTGAATGAGAAAGATAGTGAGTGAAGAATGTGACCAAATAATTATGTATCTGCCTTTGCAAGCTGTATTTGCTGATGCAATTGAGAAAATGTAATGTGTGAGAGAAGCAGTCTATGGACAATTAGTTGTGTTTAACTTTCTTTGGTAGTCTACCTTGTTATTTTATGAAGATTCAACACTTTGAGCATTTTGTTTCTTTAACCCTATAAGACCTGTTTTTAATCTTGCTTAAAATTCAAATTCTACTCTATTGCTGTGACTCTAGTATAGTGTGGAACAATAGTATAACAGTGCCATTAGGCTGTATCCCAGGCTGTTTCCTCTTGTGATATGTTCACCTAGTTGAATGACACTCATTGTTTTATAGGCATCCAGGAAGTGACTATGTGAATGCCAACTACATAGATGGCTATCGGAAACAAAATGCCTATATTGCAACACAGGGATCTCTCCCCGAAACATTTGGGGACTTTTGGAGAATGATATGGGAGCAACGGAGTGCCACAGTTGTTATGATGACAAAACTAGAAGAACGATCCAGGGTAAGAATAAATATCTTCCTCTTCCCTCTCAAAATCTCCTCTCATCCCCTGTGCTGCATACTGCATTCTGTTTATAATCTAACCTTAAGCTTTGATGTTATAACATTCATTGTGAGTGGGCATCAGCAACCCTGACTAAACCATTCTTCTAAGTCTTTTCAAAAATGAAATTTTCTCATGTTACAATGTACATGATTGCCAAAAGGAAAAAAAAAATTACTTAAAAAAGTAGAGAAAATGTTAGAGAAAATACATATTAGCTCAAACCAATTCTTTCTGAAACACACATTGAAGAAGAACACACAGACTTTGAGATGTTCACCAACATGTACTTCTAGTATTTTCACAATTCGCAATGTGAGATCTAAAATTCTGTGATAGAGGTTCTTATTTAAATTATTCAAATTGGCTAAATTAAATTAGGCAGCCTGAAAAATGATGTGGGTTAATACAAAGCTGGGAAAACACATAAATGTATGGAAGGCACTTTGCTAGTTTAGCATTCTCAAAAATAGAGTTTAATAACAAAGTCATTGCTTGATAAGGTCTGAAAAGTAAGTTTTATTCATCATATGGGTCCAATGTTACGGTGCATGGCACATTAGTTAAACACTGTTGGTTAGAAAACTAAAGCGTAATGGGTAAGCCATATTACCAAAAAAAATGCATATATTATAACAATCTGATGAAAGTCAATCTTTAACCTTAAGAATTTAATGAAAGTCTCTGAAAAATCACTAAAGACAGCTCACACTCCCACTGAAGAGTGGGACATTCAGGTAGAGTTTGAAACCACCCATGAGAGGCCTCTCACTGTGGCCACAATAGCCTCAAAAATGGTATTTGGACAGCAGCCAAAGCCCAGCTCTCCATCCTTGTGGGACAGCTGAGGGTTTTTAAATGGTCATCTAAGCTAAATTCATGGCAGTGTCTCTTAGCCCAGGTGTGTGTAAGAGGGAAGAGTTGAAAGCTGCTCAAAGGATTTATAAGGGAAAGGCTCAGACATAGGAAAATGCAAGAAGGCCCAGCTGTTGTTACCTGACAAATAAGGAGGTAAGAAATCAAAAGATAGGATTCACAACTGGTTTAGTAAATGTAAAAAAGGAATCAGATCTTTTTAAAACATGTGAATTCTTATAGAATTATCGAAATATTATCTGAAATGAATTTAGATAAAAACTGTAAAGACTATAAAGACAAATATCTGTCATACCTTACATGCAGACTCCATTCAGAAGGTGTAAATGGGTCTATTTTGATTTGTACTCAGGGTATAACAGCTATATCTCAAGTCCTTTCTTTAAAAACAGCGTCCCACTTACATGATTCTTGAATATACCTGTTAATAATTATAGCATTATCTAACATGTATTAGGTGTATGGATCTTTCAACAACCCTGTGATATAAATACTACCATGATCTCTACTTTGCATATGAGTAAACTAAGTCCAGACATTCCAGAAGGTCACCCAAGGTCATTTAGCTACCACGGTCAGAGTTTAAAATTGAAGACAGCCAGTCTGACTCCAGAACACCTATGCTTAACCATCAGACCATACTGTTAACATTTCCGTGACTCTGAGACAGAACTATTATATTATGGCATGCATGTAAATCTAGCCTACCTGGACCACTCTGCTTGGCGATACCGGCTGGTAACAAGCAGTCATTTGCAAAGGCTGTTTTCAGTAAAACACACATTTTTATCTTGACACTGCAGGCCTTCATTAAACCATGCACAGAAACTTGTTTTGAAATAACTAAATGAAATTCTGCCCCTTTTCTCCCTAATTGCTTCTAATAATAAAGTTAGTTCTAACTGGCCCCACTGCCACTGCAACATCTGATGGTAATGACAGTTCTTGGCGGAAGGCATTGTGACTTAAATACCTACAGTTTATCTTTATGTTGCAGGCTACCTTTTTTTCCCTACCTCAGACAGAGAAACTTATTTGGAAGTTACTAAATGAACCTCTGTTTGCTCCCTTCATTAATTACTCTTTGCTCTTGCAAGCTAGCTTTCTCTTTGTTAAATGACCTAAAGGAGGCCAATTAAAATGCTGTCTTGTGATTTGCATTCAGTGGTGATTCAGCCTGTACCCAAACTTGCGATGACCTGCATAAGCCAACATTGAGGAGTCTCAACTGTTATTAATCTGACCATACAAATGAGTTCTGACCACCCCCCAAGGCCCAAAAGTCTTTTATTCTCAGTGTCTGGAACACTTGAGGATAAATGACTAAATGCAACAGAGGAATCTAACAGAACACTGGTCCCTCAAATTATTTCACCAGCTTTTCCATCTTTCTCCTTCACATCTACCCACCTTACCTGTTTGTTTTTTTTTTTTTTTTTTACCTAAAGTCTCATGGAGAGAGGGCAAGGCATTGGATTCTCAAACAAGAACTTGGGTTGAGTCTTACTATAAAAACAATGTTGTAAATAGTGGTTAGTTGTTACTGAAATATATAGTTACACACTTTAGGAACTTTGTGGGTAATGTGGCCTGACCTGGGGACTCAATGCATTCTCAATTCCCAGCAGCCAACTTCAAAGCAGACAGCTGAACTAGCTTGGTTTTAGTTAGGAATTGCCTATAGTCTCCCTCATAAAGGAGATGGTCCAAGTAGTTTAAATATATCACATCTCCAAGGCTGCAGCCTAAAAGCTCATTATTTTGATTAAGATTCAGATTCTTGAAATAATTAATATTCATCCCCTCGAAGTCTCATTTCTTCTTTTCAGTTTACATGGAAGGATTATTTTGGGTATTGACTGAGATAAGGAATGTGACAAGGGGCTCAATGAGTCTCAACTATTATTGTTTGGTTTGAGAGAGAGAAGTTGGAGGCTTTACCATTGCAACGTTGCTTTCCCCTGAAGCTGTCTTCTGAATGATTCAATTTTTGTTTCCAAATGAAATGAGCTTGTTTTTCTGCGGCTGACAGTGAATCCTGACCAAGTTTATAGAGTCTCTGCACATGGCGAATCCTGCCCACTGTTCCCAGTGTAGGATACCTATGCATTATGGTCAAAAAGAGAGTGGCTCAGAACATGGGGTTCTTTTGCACTTGTCTTTTACCTAGGACAGAATCTCAAGAATGGAGACTGACCCTGTTGCAGACACTTCTCAAGCAGTCTGCAAATAGACCTTGGCTATTTTGGCTGCTACTTTCATTGCAGCCAAACACAATATGAGAATAGCGATATTGACATGAGCAATAATTATCACTAAAGATAATGTACTCTCGAGATCACATTTCTTTTGTTTCAGTTTTGCTTTCTCCCTTCTCATTCTTATTTATCTGATGATGCTAGGAAATTCTCTCCTTAGTACCTGTCTCTTATGTTTTCCAGCTTTCTGTTGTGCCTAGTCCTGCCTCTCACCTTGTCACTCTGGCCTGCTGTTGATAAAGCAGCAATGTTTGTAACTTTTGCCAAATTAGAACAATTTACTCTCACAAGAGGACACTGGGTTCATTAGCAGGTGTTAGAAGTTTCACTGGTCCTTTGTTAGAGAACTGACCATTCTTGGATTTGAAAGCCTAAAGAAGGTCTTACACATGTGAGTATGACTTAGGACTTCAGTTGGCCATTTGAAAACTTAAGTTATTTGATTTTCAAATGCCATCACTCCCTCTCAAATTTGGTCTTGAAAAGATCCCAAACCTAACTGTAAAGATTATTTGCATGGTGTATACATTCAATTTTCAACCCTGAAGAGAAAATGTATATAAATTTTCTGTGCGTTTCATGTGGATAATGAAACAAAACAAAATGTAAAGCTAAAATCTGGAAATTTTAAAGGCAAAATATGATTGCTGTCTGAAACACACAGATCAATTTAAAGGCTTGTAAACTGTGCTGTGTGACATGAGATACTACTAGTGGGTTCTATTCCACAGTTTCCATCTTTTTTGCCAAATCCTCTCAAGTTCTGCGTAGTTCATTGATTCTGTAGAGAATCATTCTCATGCCCTAGAATGTGGTCTCTAATTGTTTCCATGTTTCATGACATGCCAATGACACATGAATTGGTTTGGGCAACCACATGGAGGGAAGAAAAAGTTCGGAAAAAATGAAACAGTGGTAGGAGTGTAAAATATATACAGCTGGGATTTCTACTCCAAGGGTGTTATTTGCGGGCACAACTGGGACACATGGTTGGCTGCCTCACTTGAAGAATTGGAGTCTCCAGGGTAGTATTTGCCAAGGTGATTCCTAGCCCAGAAGCTCTATTATTTTGTTGGTGATTGTCCACTTTTTTCCCTTCATCAATCTGCTTTTGGCCATTTCTCTTCTACTTGTTTTCCATCTTGTGGTACACAAGTAGAGGGAATGTGTAAAGCCCATGCTTGGCAAACCATTGAACAGCCTTGGTTAGTGTTAGAAGCTGAAATGGCTTAAAAAGTTAAGGGATATTGGGCTTTCACTAGCTCTCACCTTCTCACTGGCCTGCCTTCATTACTGCCCATAGTTGATAGTCACTGTTGATTTGTTGTTGTCTTGCAAGCTTTATGGTGGGAGCTGATTCACTAGAGCTATTATTGTAGCAGTACTTAGTGCTGTAAATGTAAGGACAGGGAGTGAAATTTTGACAGTCAACAATTGGGATGTGATTTACAATTCGAATTGTCATTCATTGTGAACCACATTGTGTGTCATGAAAGTATAGGGTAGAAGTAAGGAATTCTACGCTTGGCTTTCAAACTGTGAATCCCATATTCTATTTCCAAATAGAGAATCAGCAAACCAGTTGACGGCATCCATTGCTAAAGCAGATCAAATTTCATGCATTGTGACTTTTGTTTACCTTAGGCAAGAGAATGGGAAAACTGCTCCACTAAATTTTGTTTTGTGTGGTAATGAATGGAGGTTAGATCCTCTCAGACTAGAGACCAGACTGGTTTTAACTACACTAAGTTAATAGTTTAGGCAATTAAAGTATAGAGACTTGGCATTTGGGCAGTGGAGCAGTCCAACCTAATGACTACTTGCTCCTACTACTGTGTCCTCCCCAGTTTTCAAATGTCACCTTTCAGCCTTACAGTTTATTTATGAGAATGAAGGTCAGAAAGAGACACATTCACACTTGGTTCTGTGGCTAAGAGAAAATTTTAGTGAAAATCAGCAAAAAAAATTCTGGTCAAACATTCTTGTTTTCCTGTAAAACAAATCTTGAGATTCTTTTCAGATGGTGAGGTCTTTTGGGGTTAAAAGTTGGCAGAACTCCGTGAAGATTATAAATGGCAGTGTTATTGTTTTCATTGCCATTATCAGTTTTGAAGCCCGCCTTGGCCCGTGGCACGCTGATTCTTAGCCCCTCTGGCTTGTCAGGTTCGGTAAGTTTAATGGAGAGCAAATGCTTCCAAATGCCAGGTCTGTGTCCTCTTCCAAGTAGAACTGGAAGTGCAAAGGCCTTGAACATTTAATTTCTCACACTGCAGCCTGAAGCTCTGCCTATCTAGGGCAACAGAAACTGCTTTTTCCTTAAGCAACTGGAGGAACGGCAGTACAAACATTGCCTTTGGAGTCTGCACATGATGTATGGGATTGTTTTTGAAAGTGTTGGATACTTAATGTAAATAGGACACTGGCAACAAAAGAATGATGCTCAGGCTGGCAACCTAAAGGTTGTTTGGGCCCTTATCTAGCGAGTCCCACACTCTTCGTTTTCTCTTGTCAACAGACATGATTCAGATAAAGGAGAAAGAATCCCACCAATTTCTTACAGTTAGCTTCTGGAATTTCTACCTTCTTTCCCCACCCCACCTCCTCTGTTGAGAAGGGAAGCCTATAGATTCTGGCTCAAGACATTCCTATTAAAGTGAATTGGAGGCCTCATGCCTAAGGAACTGGACTAAGTAGAGAAGATACAACTTTGCTCCTGATGATTTTGTGCAAAGCCCTTCTTGTTCTCTGAATCATGTTTATAATAAACCTAGGCTGGATTAGGTACTTTCTAAGGTTTTGAGGAGTGTAGCTTAGTCTCTTCTCAGGCAAGGACAATATTCAGCTGATAAGCATTATTATGCGCGCTGATACTGAAATGCTGTATACTGACTGGTATACAGAAATAGCTTTTTAATTGAAACTTTATGTCAGTGGCAGTGATGCCAGAATGTTGCTGGGCCACAGGTAGCCATTGGGCAGACCACAGCAGAAGCAGAGGTGGAAGTAGGGCTTTGGGAAGCACCAACCACTGCCAGGATGAGCGGGGCCCAGGTGAAAACTCTAAGGACCCACGTCATGAGGCAAGTGCTAATATCCAAGTATTAACTGGCCACTGAAAATGGATTTCATACATTCCTTTATGACAAAGTGTCAGAAACTTAATATATAATGACTCTCAATTTAATGAGAGAAGTCATTGGAAAAGTTAAGTGTTAAATTCCCACAGACGCATTGTCTTAGTCTGTTTGGACTGCCATAGCAGACTATCATAGACTGGGCCAATTTATTTCTTGCCATTTTGGAGGCTTGGAAGTTTAAGACTAAGGCACCAGCAGATTCATTGTCTGGTGAGGGTCAGTTCTTTGTTCGTAGACAACTGTCTTCTCACTGTGTTCTCACATGATGGAAGGGGCAAAAAAGTACTCTGGGTCTCTTTATGGGGCACTAACCCTATGTCTTACTCTTTTGACCTTACTTCCCAAAGGCCCTATATCCTAATACACTATGGGCCCAGGTTTTAACATATAAATTTTAGGAAGACACAAACATTCAGTCTATTGCACATGTAAAGACCAAAAAGAGATTATATTTTTTTTTAAATTAATAAATGGTTTAGAAAGTATTAGAATAGTTGAATGAACCAATAAACAGTTTTATGATACATAATTTGATTTATTTAGAGAATGTTTTTCAGCCTTATAGTTTTATTTATGAAAAGCCATCGCTTCACTTGTAGTCAGATTCTTTAATATCACTCTCATTTCAGGTATTCCGTTGCCCTTGATCTTCCACTAAATTGTGGTCGGCAAAGAGCAAATGAAAAGGGAAAATACATACAACACACAGTTTTGCCATTTGGAAATAGACATGGTTAAATGTTATTTGAGTGCAGAAAATGATGCTGTTGCTAAAAGAGAATAGAATCATTGAGATGCTCCCTGTCCTGATGGTGGAAAATCAAGTATCAAATTTGGTCTTAAAAACTTCCGAAAAGAGATATTACCTGTGGAAATAAACAGTTCGGCATATAATCTTTCTGTCCACTAAAAGATATCTGAATATTGATCTAAAACTTTATTTTATTGCATTCTCCCTTATTAAATGGGTATTGATAAGTGTGTGTTAACATGTCCTATGTCACAATAACAACTTGAATTCATGCTATCTAATGTTAGCATACTTGCTGCCCACTCCTCACAGGAGAAACCTCTGCCCAAACTTATTAGATACTGATTTCCAGTCACTTCAGCAACAGTAACGGTTTTCCATATATCATTTTTTTGGTCTATCCTGTGTCCTTCTGTGGAAAAATAATCTGGCCCTAGACAGGCTTTTCATGATACCATGTAGCAAATGCATTTGGTATCAGTGATGCTGAGACCTTTTGGAGGCCTTGCTTTACTGTATTTGGCATTTGGATGCTTTGCCATCTGCCATGCTCAGTAAGTCTTTATTATAATTGAAACAAGGAGGTTTTATTTTCACAAAATTTTAGGCATTTTAAAAATAAGCCAACCTAGACCACAGTATCGTCACTTATAACACCGGCTTTCAGTTGTTGAGCCTATGACATGCCAGGCACTTCCAAGATAAGCCATGTGGGAGCAAAAATGGAACCAGAAGGAATGCATCTCCCCAAAGCAGAGTTAGCAGACCTACTGGATCAAATCCTATAAGTTATTTCCAGACACAAGCTTTTCTTTTGAGTGCATTTAAATATGTTTTATCACTCCATCAACTTGCTTTTGATGGTTTGTCATGAAAAGGTAAAACGAATCATTCTATAACAGCATTTAGCCATGGTCAACCTGTTCTTTCCATAATTATAGAGAAATGACAACTTTCCATAGAAGGTGATCACTTTGTGATAGTAAAAAGAAATACCTCCCCAAGATTCAGCCAGAAGTCTTAACTGTCTCATGCAGTTTAGACCTCAAGGAGAGTCACTGGGTCACGCTTTGAAACTGAGTAGCAGGCCCTGATTCTCTCCTTTTTCACCTCAGACTCTAATGTGTTCTCGCAGCAGACTGGGGCCAGGTAGATTAGGGAAGTTGTTTGGAATCTCACAGCCACCGATTTGAAGAACCAGGAGATGTAAAGGCACCCCGTATTTAGTCAGTAAGGCTGATGGATTAGGGGCGTGGTCTGCATCTCCTTTCACTTTGGTGTCCCAAACCGGTGCTAACACCTTGCCTTCTTCCACATAGAACATCCTAAATACATACCTGTTGGGATTAATAGCATGTGCCTTTTTTCATTTCTAATGATTTCAGTAGCTTATAATAACAACCACAAAAAAATCAAGAACCTAATCTGACAGTTAATAATAGTTACTGTCTGTTGAACACCTACTTGTGCCAGCCATTGAGTTCAGAGTTGCAGGTGCATGATTTTGGAGCCTTACAATAGCCCTGTCATGTGGGAGATACTGTTCCCATTTTAAAGATGGGGCCTCTGGAGTTTGGTCCTGGACATAGAGAAGCAGTTTACTGGTCATCTGGTGACGCTGCCAGACTTTATATGAAGCAGTCCCGAAGGCCACTTGTGGTCACATGAGTATCAAATAGGAAAAAACAAAAATCAATATTTGTATTTGGGGGCTCCTGCCTTCTAGTTTGTATATATTTAATGGGGAACCTCCTACATTTCTCAACTCACACTCAGCTAGCTCTATGCATAACAAATACTTAGTAACTCTCTAGAAATAGCTTCAGAGATTTTCTCCCAGGGAAAAAAGGTGGGGGGAGGAGTTGTCAAAGAAAACATTTCAAGAGAAAAATTGAACTAGTTCATTTACATTAGCTAATTAGAAAAAAAAAAAACATTTCTGTTCTTGTCTTTTTTTTACTGCACTTCTAAATTATCTCTAATGTTGAAATCAGATATTTGTTTAGTGCGTGGCTAAGAATGAAAGACTTAAAAGAATATTTGTCAGTAAATCTAAGCCCTTAAATTTAGCCCTCAGAAATTCAGCTGAAGCCTGTACAGGCAGCTCAGAGAAAGAGGTTGGGAAAAGTACTGAGGTATTTACTAATGAAGGAAGAATGTATTGATGTAGCTATTCAGATAAATTCAGGGTAAGCTTCTCATCTCCCTCTGCTGAGCCCATATGTGTGAATGCACACATATGTTAGAATATTATTTTTCATAAACACCCTTTGTGAAATGTTTCCTGAGAGAAAAAAGCAATGTTTAAATATATTCGCTTTAAAAAATGATTCTCAACGTTTCAGTTGAGTTTTATTTTAGGACATTTTTTAGTAAAGTGTAAGACTAACATACATTATTTAGATTGCATAGAAAAGCTTTTATTTCTTCTTTTAGTTAAAAATGTTTACAACATGGACTCTTTATAGTAATGCTTTGTGGTGTTTGTTTTTTTTTTTTTTTCTAAAGAAGTCAGAGTCTAAGCCAATAATAGTTGTAGTTTTAAACTTGCTAGAAGTATGATAATAATTAGTATTATTTTGGTTTTTCCTACATATTAACTATAAAGGGTATTTGTAAATGAAAAGTCACTAAATAATGGAGTCATTTTTCCAAAGGGCACATCAAGCCTGGCTTATGATTATTTCCTTTATTTCCTTTGTCTTACCTCACCCAACGGTCTGAGGATAACTAATTCTCAGCTTTGAAATATGATTGCATTGAATTTGGTTCAGTGCATTGAACTGACCTTATAGATCATGTTGTTGTATTAACTTGCTCTTTTTGTGCCCTTCATAGTGATATTTGTCCTCCTGGAATTTGATCTGTTGGTTTTAATTTGAAAGGGTCGCCATACAGCTGAAAGTGTTAAATGATGGGTTTGAGTTTCTCTTCATTCTTTAACTCAACACATTGCTGCATCCTTTCAAATATTGCAATGAGAGGCCTCCAAAGTTACTTTTGTGTTTTGCAGCAAGACATCAACTTAACATCAATTTCACAGTTTAAAACAACCTTTGGCCTAATTTTTGTGATTTTTTTTTTCCATCTGAATCGTGGCTATTTAAGTACTATTGGCTCCATTCAACTGGTAGCCTTCATTAAGTCTGTCCAGATATGGTTTGGATTTTAATGGATGGCCAGAAAACAGAAAGGTGTTAAACTTGATCTTGTTGCATTCTTCTTAAAGGATTTTTTTTGAGATAGAATATATAATAGAAATATATACACAGAAGACTATTTGTGCATCTAAGAAACACAAATATATTTTACGAGACAAATTTTCCATTTTACTATGAAATATTTTTATTTTTCATGAAATAGGTGATGTTCGTGCAGTCTCATGGTTGAAATAAATGCACAGGTCAAACTTTGTGAATTCAGTTTCTGCCTTACTATATAACTGTAGGTTAAAGTGCTTTTTCTCTTTTTTTTTATCTAAGAAATTGTGTAGAAGATAAAAAAAAAAAAAAAACTCTCCCTTTTTAGAAGGTCCAGTGTCTAGTTAGAATGAGACTGAGTCCTTTGAGGAGCAGATGCTATATCTGTAAAACAAAATTATAATACTTTTCACAGAATGCTACTAAGATTTATATTTAACATAAAAGCAAATAATTATCTAGTAACTCTATTCACTGGACCCCAAAATTCAAGTGTCTATGATAAAAATGTCTCATTGCTGTGTTTAAATACAAGTATTGTAACTTTCAAATTCTTCTTTTACTAGTATAAATTGTTCTTCCTAATATTAAATAGTACTTGATTTCTTTCCTAGAGAAATGCATTTTGGTTGGTTTCAATTAAAAATGACTCCCATTTTTTCTTTTAAGCTGAGATAGAAAGGGTAAATATATTCTGATCTATGGCCTTACTAGAAAATACAGTGTTGTGTGTGTCATTTTTTATTATATGTTTTAATGCCCAAAGGACACATTCAGTAAATTTGAGACTTATTACAAATCTTGAGTTATTCTTTGCTGCATGTTAAACTAATTGAGTTGAATACTTTTTATGTGCTTTTGTTCAACTCCACATAGAAACTGTAGATTATTCATTTCAAATGAATGAATTTTAAATTATTTAAACTTTGCACTGCTAGTGTATGACCCTCTGAGACTTTTTTTTTTTTTTAGAGCAGACAGCTCTTTTTTTCCTAGACGTTACGGGTTTAATTTGCTTTGGATACAAGTACCATTTATCTTGAATGTTAAAAACTGCTATGTTGTTTATTATACTTTGATAGATTTACAAATTATTTCTACTTTTCTTTAAACAAGCATATTTGGAAATTGTGATAGCTCAAGATGAAATAGCTTGTGCCTTTTAAACCTTGATGGATGAACACTAACTATCTCACCATGTGGTTTAAACGCCTAAGAGTAATCTTCCTCATGCAATTCATATGTCTATCCCAGAATAAATTTGTGTTTTCTTTTCAAGTACTGTGAAGTTTCAAATACCTCTCTCCTTATTTTACTCAGCAATAAACTGCAATTTATTTTTTTCCAGAAAAATTGAATCTGTAACTGTTTAGTATTCCTACTAGTTTGAAAAATGTGTTTTATATTGGCATCAGAGCAGTAATTTACATATATTGGGATAACAAGAATGCGTGCCAAAAAAAGATCAACATTAAATGCAGAAAAGCTGTTTTCCTTCAACAGCAACTCAAAGTAAAGCTAATAAAGAAATTGATGAGCATCTGCCCTGAATGTGTCACTTGTTTCTCCTAGGTGAAGTGTGACCAGTATTGGCCCAGTAGAGGAACAGAAACCCATGGGCTGGTCCAAGTGACGCTGCTTGATACTGTGGAGCTGGCCACATATTGTGTTCGAACATTTGCACTTTACAAGGTTTGCTTTTTCTTTTTCCCTCCTTTTCCCCTTTCCATTATTGAAAGAATTCTTTGAAATCAAATATCTTAAAGTTTTACTCAAATGTGTTGATTCTGCTGGCAACAATGAAGGATGAAATAGTTCTCATTATCACTTAGCAGTTTTTCTCTTTTGTTGATTTATTAATAAATATGGAACTCCTGCTCTGAACAAAAGTTTCAGCAAATGAAGAATAAATGGAGATAGTTTTTCTCTAAAATATAACAGGAACATTCCTGATAGGTACACCTGAAAAATGTAATGATTCTTACCTAAGAATTTTATATTCCTGAGAAACTATTTGTCATTTACAAATATCTCCAAAGAGTGTGTCTTTCCTTAGGATAGAGTTGGGTAAGGCATTAAGATAGTACATTTTCATATTACCTCTTCCGTGTTATATTATTCATCATCACAACCTGATGCTAGGAAAACAGGATTTCAGCCAGTGTTCTTACTTCACAGAATGGTTCAAGTGAGAAGAGAGAAGTGAGACAATTCCAGTTCACCGCCTGGCCTGATCATGGTGTTCCAGAACACCCAACACCTTTTCTAGCTTTCTTACGGAGAGTCAAAACCTGTAATCCTCCTGATGCAGGTCCAATGGTTGTGCATTGCAGGTAAGAACCGTGGAGAATGTTTGTTTTTCTCACAGTCAGAAGGTCTGTGGGGAAACAGCTAATATGATTCCCCATTGGATATTCTCTTTCCAATTTCTTGATACTCTGGGTTAGTAAATGCCTTCATAAATAATATAGGTAGTCTTTTTTGGTTAAATGAGACCTATGCTAACATTAATAGGAAGGATTTGATATAGTTGCATATCACCACCACCCCCCAATGCTATTTTATCTTTGGACCAAAAATGATAAACACAAAATTAAGTGTGCACATGGTCATACATATATGACAATGAAACAGAAAATAATTGAGAATCAATCTTGTAATTAAGTTTAATTTTCAGCTATGTGGAAGAATGTTCTTTAATATATATTTAAAATATATTCTTTAATAATGTATATATATATAACAATTGCTTGATAAATTCTGTGGGCTGAGCTAATACAACCTCATTGCTATTTAGGAGAAAATGCTTAACAAAATAATATTGTAAACATACAAGCTTTCAGAGAGAATTTCTTACTACTTAAAGGCACCTTCTACATATTAGTATTATCAAGTCTAACAGTCTCTATATCATCACTCAGACTCTACTAGAATGTGTTCATACATTCTCAATATTAAACTAATTTCTTCCAATTTTCAGAGTGCCTCTCTAGTATTATTACTAACAGATTACTAAAGATAACTAGTCAGATTCTATTTACTACTATATAAATCTATAGTTCATATAATTTCATAATAGTTCTTTGTAAACTGAGTAATTCATATATGAGAGAATATGGCTTCTTGCACAGAAAAGTAATATTATAGTGTGAAAGTACATTAAAAAGGAAGAAAATCATCTATCATGAACTACTTCCATGGTGACTTAATAACATAACTCTATTTTTACAAAAAGATGGGGACAATGGCTAGATCATAATAAAACCAATAAAATATACCTGACTAATCCATGCTACAGTGGTAATTGTTAAACAATGGGCTGCAAATTTCAAACAAGATAATGTTTTAGTTCTCTTTTCCAGCAGTTATTTTTCCCAACAAAACTAATAATATTACCTTATATTTATAGAATATTTTATAAATTCCAAATCACTTCTCCAAGCTTTATATTGTTTGATGTTTTTAATAGTATGTCAGGTCAAAGGATGAGAACACAAGAGAAATTATAGCTTTTGATTCAAGAACTGATAAATAAAGTGGAGGTACAGCCAGTCTCGCCTTATAATCTAGCTCTTGCTCCTCTGTAACCAGGACAGGGGTCTTGAGGAAATGCCCCTGTATTTTAGCTTTTTGCATGATTCTGAAACACTAGGAATTCTTTTTATTAGTTTTAGCAAATGCTTTTGCACATGAAAACAGACTTCTGATTCTCCTGCCTGTTGGCGTCAGCAGGCACTAGTTTAACCAACCAGTCTCTATACTCTGTTATGCATCTTTGCAGGCCTCAAAGAGCCATTGCATCTAGTACAGGGTGCCCCTGCTTGGTTCCAGCTCAGCCTGATTCTGAAGGTCACACATGAAATGTTTTCAGTTGGAGTTTGGCCACAGGATTGGGAAACTGGGAGTTTGAGCTCACTGAAGAAACGCTGCACTTGTAGGCCTATGGCAGAAATGCGGTTCATACATATGTGTGTGTGCATGCGTATGTGCATGTGTATATGTATGTATATGTGCACGTGTAAACACATTTATTTAGATATAAAAAAACAGGAACAAAAATTAGGGAAACCTAACTTGGAAATCTTCACTGAAGAAAAGCATTATGATACTTTCATTGCGTTTTGAAATACAGCATGTTCCCTCTCTCAAAATGTGCTTCCCATTCCTGTAAATTAAAGGGGAAGCCTGGAAAACTAAGATAGATGACAGATAGATAGATAGATAGATAGATAGATAGATAGATAGATAGATAGATAACAGACAGACCGATAAATTTTTTAAATACAGTGTATCCTGTGTTGATCATAAGCAAGGTATAAGACTTTATGCTAGTTGGAGGGATCTGGAAAAGTTTGCAAGCAGGTATGAGAGAGAAAATAGATAGCTATAATGTCTCATTTTAAGAAAACACGTATACCCCCACATACATACGTATACACACACCCATGTTATGTTAAGTCACCTGGACTCACCTCTGAGAGATATAGATGACTCAGGAGAAATAAGGAAACAAAGATAAATGTGCAGAGCTAATAGGAGCTGACATTTGGAAGTGCTGTGCCTGAGGCTTCAGAGAAGCTGGTATTGAAACAAACAACAGAAGAGTAGGTCTATTGGTGGAAGAAATTTGTTAGCAACTGCAAACAAAGAGGGAAAGATGAAGCATAAACTGAGCTCTGGGAAATGATCAGTATTAACTTATAGGTAACCTCACATGGCTGGTGAGAAACGTTGGCCTCTTTATTTAGAAGAGGCCATGTCCGTGTTACCAATGTCCAAACCATCATGAATCTTTGACTTGCACACCAGTATGTTAAAACTCAAGAGCATAATTTTTTTGACAGAGTGGCAAAGTCAAGTCATTCCAGATAACAACTGCTTATGTGGAATCCCAGAAATGTTGGTTTATAAATCAACTCTGAGCAGGAAAGAACTAGACAGAAAGTGACATTAGCCAAGTCACAAAGAAATACCATTTGTAGTTAGCATGATCATGTCACAAATAATCATACAAAATACTCTGGAATATAAATAATGTATTTTATGTTGTGATTTCTCTTATACACTTTGAGAATGGGCTTGAATGTTTTTCTCTGTACTGAAGTACTAACAAACTCAAAGCTTTCTGCCTAATAGATTTTGTGAGAATGGAGAAGGTTTTAGAATTCTGGTGGTAAACCAAAAGTGGGAGAGGCAGAAAAAGAGAAAATTCATGTTCCTCCTATAGTTTTGTCTAGTAATAAATGTGCCAGGGCTAAGAAGTCATTATAAATAGAAGAAATTCTAACAAACAAGAAAAAGAAAGCATTACCAGGATAGATGAATGAAAAAAGCATAGACAAGATCGTGGATAATCAAGGAGAAATTATCAACCACATTTCTAAAAGAGAGAAAGTCTGGCTCAACAGGTATAGAAGGAAAAACCAACTCTAGCTGTCAGTCAGTTCATGCCTAACATAATGTCCATTAAGAGCATACACTTTGGAGAGACGGACTGCCTGGGTAAAACTCTGCCTTGTTTTCTTATTGGTTGTGTGCCTTTGGATGAGTTATTTCTTATATGTCCACCTTTGTTTCTTCACCTGTAAAATGAGATAAAATAATTCATCACAATAAGAATTTTATGAAGATTAGATAAAATGATATGAAATGATACACATAAAGCACTCAGGACAGTGCACCGTATGTAGAAGTATGCAATAATGTTAAATTATTATTATATTAATTATTGAGTTTTAAGAGCTATATGGATATTTACAGTCTAGTGAGAAAAATTCCATATGAACTCAGAACATCTGTATTACCTGAGCCATCTATCCTATGAATAACCCGATGTTTAGAAATATCCAAATATTTAATTGAATGATTTCTTTAAATTTAAATATTTTTCCAACATGGTAATTTCATCACATTTTTCATAGTGACATAACATTTTAATGCTATGAGTTAGAATCATTTAAATAATAAATCTGCTCTCATAAAGGCCTGAGAAACCTTTAAACTCTTAAAATGATGCTATTAAAGATACATAAAAATTAATGCTGTGGTTCCTGATGCCTTCAAGATAAAGTTTGAACTCAGCATTGTGTTCATGGCCCTTGTAATCTAGGCTGATCTTGCCCTTTGTGCCTCATTATTTACTCTTTCAGCCACTTACCACTTGCTACACATTCTAAGTACTTTCATCTCTGCCTCTCAGCACATGATATTCATCCACTCTAGAACCTCAACTTATTTGCCCTCTATACCTGATAGTGTTCAACCTTGTTTCCTAATCCAACTCAAATAGTACTTCCCATGTGTATTGCAAAGGCCTCAAATGTCTTTGTTGATATATATGGTCTTTAAAAAAAAAAAATTGAACTTGAAGGCTTTTAAACCGGAATGCACTATCCAGTTTTTCAAATCCTCACCACTCCCTATTGTTTTACACACAGCACAAGTCATCCATTTATATGAATTGCTTCATATTGTAGACATTTGAGGTGAAACTGTAGAGAAGCCTTTAAAGCACATTCGCCATTCCTCTTCCCGCAGGAAGAATTAAACATTCTCTTTGCTGAGTTCCCATAAAGTAGGTTCACATTGAGCATAGTTAGCTGTATATGTGCAGATCGCATGTGCCTTGAAATCTTGAAGGGTATGAGCTACATCATAGTAGGTGCTCAATAATTGCTTGATGAAGTTAGTTGAATTCCATATGGCATTTTAGAATTTTTTTTTTTTACATAAACCATAAGATCATATCAAGGCTGTATTGTTTTTGTTTTTTTTTTAACATGAACTATATTTTTATCTCTTTATATTTATATAGGTATTTTTAAGGCAATTTAATTATTTTAAATTGACTATTTTTCTTATGCCTATTTCTAAATCCATTTTTCTTCTACTTTGTTAAGTCTTTTCCCAGATGCCCTCAGTTCCATGATAACAGCTTCTTATTTTTTAGCTGTAGTAATAAAGACTGTTGAACTCTTAATCACCATCAAATATACTGTCTTCTCAACTAAAGAGGTCCTCTTGTTTTACATGTGTTTTTGCTCTTTTCTCCAAATCATCTTCAGTGAGGAACCTTAGTAGGAACCTTATCTCCCATTTGACCCAAGACAGAGGCCAAGATGTGCCCCCAGGTGTGTAGCCCTATAGACCAAGGGAATTCAACAGTCATTAGATCACATGGTGGTCTTCAGCCTCTTTGGCCACCCGCTTGGAGGGCTTTTCACTTTTAAGTCTACCCTGATGACCAAGTCAAAAGGACCCACTTCTTCCTTCCAGACCCCACGATACATTGCCATTTCTCGACTTTATTTCACTTTTTCTGTATCAGAGGTGATTGTTAGCATATGAGTCTCTTTGACCCTTTAAACATTTTAATATAATCACAATAGCTGCCAATTACTGAACCATTACTATTTTTAAAGTATTACTAAACACTTACAGTTACACTCATTTAATCCACAGAACAATATATTTTACCTGTGAGGAACAATTAAGCACAGGGAAGTCGTAGGTGATTTGCTCATGGACACACAGCTTGTAAATTTGGGTCTATTTCAAAGTCTATGACCTGTTTGCCTATCATTAAGTTCAGTTCTCACTCTTCTTGTTGCAAAGACTGTTTAATTCCTTATGTTTGCCTCTTTACTATATATTTATTGACTGAATGGTTGTCAGGTGCATATGTGCCATTTACTTCTTCACAGATTTCTATGTAATGCATGAAAAGACATGCAATATTTTTCTCCTTATTTATAAAATTTGATTTTGAAAGAAACAAATGGAGAGAACTTTCAAGCTATTTAATAAGCTTTTTATAGAGTTCATATATTACATTTTCCCATATTATTTTAGTCTTCCACTTAGAAAACAAATTTTGTTCCCCGTTCTCCCTTTTAAGCCCTTTATGTTGCTTTATAGAAGAACTTATGGTTTATATTTTAGTAACAAAGGGTTATAAAAACTTATTTGCTTTAAGTATTTTCTTCTTGTTAAGAATAAATAATTGTAATGAAACTATAATTTTATTGAGTCAGTCATAAAACCTTAACTCTATATTAACTCTGAGTCATGTTAACCCCTTTTTGGAACAAGGGAATACATTTTATTCATAGGAGAAATGTAATCATTTATGAATAAATATGAAAAAGGAATAGATCAAGACCCCCATGAATATATCTTCTAAATGAAACAATCCTCAATAGAGTAAACTAGACCTCCTGAGGATAATTTAAATCTTTCACATCATAGACTCAAAACAGTCTTCAAAACTGGAAGGAACAGCAACTGTGGGCCACATGTGTATAGATCGATAATGTGCTGAAAGCATCAGTGGGCCACTGAGGGAGGCCCAATAAAAATCAAATGACAATTTGAGGTTGGAAAAATTCCTAAGATCCAATCTTCATAGTACTTTTTTATTTTATATGGGAAAGCAGAACCAAGAAACTGCTTAGATCATACTCATAGCACAACCATTTACTTCTAATACCAGCCCAATGTTGACAAAAATAGCCTTTTTAAGGTCAAAAGATTTTGGAAGGCATTGCATCTGAACATAAAAATAAAAGACCTTGTGATCCAAAGGAGCTAAAAGTGCTATGGAAAATTGTTTAATGCATTTTTAATCATTTATTCTAAATTCCATCCTTTACTCTTCCCAATGTTTCATTCAAATATGTCTTTAGATCAAAGACTGCAAGTATTGCCAAAGCATGTGATAGCTTTGAGATGCTGACAAGTACAAACTTATATTTTCCTTAAGCCTGGGATTCATTTTCATGTATAAATTAAGTAATATGAGAAGCTAACTTTCTGTAGATGAAAGACTAGATTGTTAAAAATGCCAACATCTCTGGATAAGAAAATGGGTGGAATATATAAATTATGTCCTAATTTATTGAAACATTTTAAGGTGAAGAGAAATAATTATACCATATGGAAACTATTATGCCAGGTTCTTTCTTATATACCAATAGTTCTATATAAAAAGCAAATTCTTAATGTATGAAACAACTTAGCGATTCAAAATAGGATGCCAGGTCTGCAATATTTTGATGGCACAATCATATATGAGAAAAATATCTTACTTCCACTGAAATAGTTTAAAAGTAATTGAACCAAAGAACCAGTAAAAGGAATTGTACAGTTGCCCCAGTAGAAGTAAAACGTAAAACTCAAAATGAAGAAGGCGTTTGGGGTACTGGTTGACTGCCTGAGAAAATGGAATGTTTGTTTGCAAAATAAGTATTAGATAGATCTAAGCATATATATCTAAGGGCAATAGAGTAGGATCATGTATCAAGGCTATATCATGAATCCCCTCAAAGGCAACTGAGAATTTATCACCTTCCCATTCCATTCCCAAGAATCGCAACCAAACCACTTTCATGTAGGAATGCAACCATTTACAGAGCATCTTTCCATCACTTCTTTGATGCAGTCTTTTCAACAGGCATGGTAGGTGTGGACTATTACCATCCTCACTCTACAGATAAAGAAATTGAGACTCTGAGAATTGACATGACTTGCTGAAGACCACATACTCAACCAGTCAGTGGAGTCTGAGTGAGAACCCATGTTTTATGATTCAAAGTCCTCTTCTCTTTGTCTATACAATGCTGCCACTTTCCATTTTGCTTAATTTATGTTATACAAATGAGAGAAGAACTGTCCCCAGCCCATAACAGAGATGGCTTTTAGCAGATCTAAAACCCTTTGGGGTCAGCATTACATGGTGGTGAAGACTGTGCACTTGAAATTAGCTTACTAGAATCAGATCCTAGTTGCAACATTTATTACATCTGTGACCTTTGGCAAGTCACTTAACCTTTCAAAGCCTTCAATTTCCTGATCAGTAAAGTGGGGATAATAGCAATGTGACTTTCTTGCTATTGTTTATAAATATTAATAAGGTGATATGTGTAAAATGATAATGAGCTAGGTATCTGCCACATATAAAGAAGTCAATAAATGTTTGTAGTTATTGATTATTTTATTTTTATAATTTATAATTATTATCTTATCATTGTTATTTATCCCACATAAAATAGGTGGTTATTTAACTTGACTCGATTACTATCAAACGACAAAGAATACAGTCACGTTTTCTGAAATGTGAGCTTGACATCAATGTAATTTGTGACTTAAAGAGTAGAAAATGTATGGATGTATAAATATTAATCTACAAAGTACTAATAAGCCAAGAAATTTAACACTTTAAAAATGCATAAATACTGTAGTATTTATTTCATAGTATTTAAGCAAACTACTTGTTAGAACAGATTGTTACTATAAGACAAGGCTTCTCAACCTCAGCACCGTTGACATTTGGACATGTAATTTTTGTTGTAGAGGACTGTTCTATGCATCGTAGGATGTTTAGCAACATTTCTGGACTCTGCCAATGAGGTGCCAGAAGCACCCCACCCCCAACAATAGTGTGCCAATCAAAAATGTCTTCAGACATTGCTAAATGTCCCCTTAGGGACAAAATAACCACTGTTTGAGAACCACTGCTATATGGTAATGAAATTATTTTTGATTGTGCAGAATGTATGCATCCAAATGACAGCTCACCTTAAAGCTTCAAACTTGAAAATACCTCTTTGCATGGCATTACTATTTTAAACATTTGGACGATTTCCGTATGAGACTTAAGCATCATTCTTTAAAGCGCATAGGGAAGTAGCCCCATGACTTGGAAAGTCAACCAATATTCTCCACTTTGATCACCAACTATACAAACCAAAGACTTAGCTCTTGATGTCTTTTGGCACTTAAAAATGTACATAAGTAAATCTACCTTCAAGAACAAAGTTGTGCCACCATTAGGGAGTTCAAAAGAACATGCCACAGATTCTTAACTCTGCTACCAAAAAGTTACAAAAATACTTTTGCACTATGGCAGCATTCTTGAAATAATTCTTCAAACTCCCAAGGTGGCAACTTTTAAGGGCCATGCTCTTTGGGGTTGATAAATGCTAGTCTTTTTGCTAGAGTATGTTACATTATGTTGTATTCATGTTTAATCTGAATGTCCAGGATTCTGACAATTCAAAACAATAAGCCATAGGAATGCCCTTAGATGACATCTGAATTAGTGACTGCCCCCTTTTTTAGTATTTAGTGGAAGCCATAGATGAAAGATAAGGTGGATGGAAGGAACAAGAGTCATACGAGACCCCCTGCCCAAGCTTTCAAGTCCTTGGTCATTGATTTTTGGAAGTATGTGTTTTTTGGAAAGCACATTCTATTTTTAAATCACAGATTTTACTAAAGATGAATTTCTTATTAAATTATTGAATACTTTTTGTTTACTTTTTACACCTTCAAGGGGCTTGAGAAATCTCTTTTTCTCTCTTTTCATCCAACCTCCCTCTATACCTCTCCTCCCCCCTCTTCCCCAAAAATTCTTTTTGACCTTTTAGTCCATCAAAAGTGACTAATTAAGACTTTCTTTGGTCTACTGTTTCTTAGAGAATTTATCCAAGCAGATAAAAAAGATGAACTAGACAGGATGGGGCAGAATTAACTGTGACTCTTTGATTCTGATGATAAAGACTAAACAGCTAGTTGTTCAAATTCCCTTTAACATTATGAAAGAGAGGACTATGAGTATTATGATTATCATGAAAAACTATACCTACTCTATCATTTTGTTCATTTGTTTCAGTTCAGGTTGGTTTTGAACAGTGAATTATGATTATATTTTAATGTAACCATATTTCAGTTTCTGATACATCTGTGTGCAACCGTCCTGAGTGGAGCTATAACGGAAATTTAGGCTATATCAATCATTTACCATTGTTGCCTGAAAATACCAACCCTAATTTAGTGGCTTAAAATGCCACAGTCTGTTGTTTCTTACTATTCCGTGGGTTGAGTTGCAGTGGGCAGGATTCTTTTGCTGCTCTCTTCTGAACTCTACTTTGCCGTCAGCGGGAAGGCTGGGAAAGCTGGGCCTCTCTCTCACGGTCTTTCATCCTGGTCAGATAATCTCAGGGTTCTGGGGAATCAAAGGAGAAGTTTACAAGGCCTTTTGACAGCAAGGCTTGGAAGTCACACATCATCACTTCCACCACTCATCCTTTTGCTCAAAGCAAGACAGAGGCCAGTGCAGGTTCAAGGGGAAGGGAAAGAGACGCCACCTCCCCATGCGAGAAGCAGGAAATAATTGTGACCTCATTTCCTCCACCACCGAGGGCTGCCTTGCTGAAGCTTAGTTACTGGACTGACAGCTTTTCTTTCACTCTCACCAGCTTGGCTGAGTCCATAGGAGGATTCCCTCCAAGGCTGGAACTAAGGAGCAAAAGCCCCAGAGCCTACTCCAAAATATCATTTTCTTGTTGATATATGACATAGGTAATTTTTTAAAAGTGGAGGAAAAGTCAATTTCTTTCCTAACTGCTACTTGATTATTTTTGCTGAAATATCATCTTGTGTGGCAAGAGATCTTATACTCTTTACTTTACTTTCATTCTGTCTCAAAAATATTTCCTTTTTATCTTCCAGTAATTTAGGATTTATTATGGTTGATAGTTTTTTTAACTCAGAAACTCAGAAACTCTAGGGTATGTTTTACTTGTAGTGAATAGGTGAATTATAGAACTAGAAGGGACATTTTAAGCCTCCCAGACAAACCTTGTTCCCTCCTCCCTCCCTCCATCTCTCTTTCTCTCCCTCCCCTCCCTTCAATCCTTTCTCCCTCCTCCCCTCTGCCCTCCCCTCTTTTCTCTCTCCTTTCTTCCCTCTCCCCACCACTCCCTTCTCCCCATTTCCCTCCATCTCTTTAGTTTTAGAGATGAGGAAATTAAATGAAGCCCAGCAAGATTGACAGCTTTCCTATAGACTCTTTCTGGATTCAAATCTTCAGACTGCTGCTCCAATTTGTATCCCATTGCATTATGGTCCTTTTAATTTTGTTTACATTAATTTCATTAAAGAGTCCTTTAACATTTTCTAGGTGAATTAGAAAGTAATCAGAAAGCACCTGTACAATGGCAGGATGCATTATGTTTGGGACCAAGATGGTCAGAGTAGGTAATTTTGATGCATTAGAGCCAATTATCACAGATCTTCAGGACCATGACTGATTGAAAGAAGGGCTGATGAGCAGCTAGGGAGCAACTTGAATGTGCTAGGCTTCCAGACGGGGGCAGCCCAAACTGGTAGAGGAATGCCAGAGCAAGAAGGAGAGAATGTCAGAGATAAACTCATCCCACTCTGCAGTAGTGGCTGGAACTGTGGTGGTAGAAACCACTTCAGGCCACTAAAAATGACTTTACATGCTGTCTTGGCAGCCCTGCTCTGTTTCGCAGTGGCAGCCTTGTGTATCTGCTGCTCCCATTGGAGCTCTCGCCTGGCTGTGCCATGGCTGTTGCATGAGCTTTTTAGTGGCCATATGCCTGGGAGGCTCATCATCAACAAATTTCTCATCCCAGGATCCAGCCAAGTGCAGCAGATGCTATTGTTACCTCTTCTATTGAATAAAGTAGGAAGTAGAGAGAAAGAAAATTGTCAATATTGTCTTTCTGTTGGAATCGAAATAAATACTGCGTGTGGTATTGTCTGATAGCAAGCCATGTGCCAAATCCCCATTTTGTGTAACATGCTTACGTAAGATACGAATCTGCACCTATATTTCTTAACGTAATGTAAATGACCTTCTTCATTCTACTGTAGATGTGTTACAATTAGAGCCATTCAGACTCTCAATTTGGATTTGTGCTATTTCTTGCATTTGCAAACCCTCTACTTTTGACCATGCCATCTGCTGGAATCACTTATATTTCTCTCACACACTCATAGTGTTTATTATGTGCCCTAAATCTAGCTGTGCAAACCTCTGAAATTTTTCATATAAATAAACAAATGTTTAGCAAGTATTTTTAAATGCTTTGCCTTGAGAAATAGCATTAATAAGGTACATTTGCATTTGTAAATTAAGTGCAGCTGCTGAAAAAATTTCTTGTTGCAGAAATGTATGAAGTGACACAAAAATCAGAAGAGAATCCATTTTGAAATAAAAACATGCACATATAAACAGTGTCTCTGCTGAAGACAAACTAAATGATGATAAATTAAGCCAATGAAAATGCTCTTTTTGGACATAGGACATACCTGGCAGGGTGGGGGAGAGAGAAAGTCTTTAGTCTACTAACCCTGCCCCCCATGTTACCCTCTCAAACCTTCTTTCAGCTCAAACATGACTGATGAGCCTGCAAAGTTCCGTTTGCCTCGTCCATATTTCTCACTGCTCACTCTCACCTTGGTTAGATACAATAAGAATTTCCTTCACAGCACTAGATAAGAAGAGCAAAACCTCGTCTAACCCAAACCATAGGTTCTTCCATCAAGTGACGACATTTCACAATGTATTGTCAGTGTCACCTGGTTTATTTCCTGATTTTTTTTTTTGTTGTTGTGTTGTTTTGTTCTTACATTTTGGATCCATAACTACCCCCAGATGTGCAAATCAGAGATGCGGGTTGGAGTACTTTTTTCTCTCTAATTTTTCTCCTCACTTCTGTGTGTGTCTTCCATCTGTAAAGAGCAGAAAGTGGGCAGAGCCCTCCAGTTACTGAGGCAGGGCTTTTGCTGTGATTTGAGCCGCTGCCTGAATATAGGTTATTTTAGGATGCTTTTTTTTTTTTAATTACGCCATCATTTAAGACCAGGGTTAGTTTGAATACTATAAGTGAATACAGAAGATAAATATACAAAAGATATAACCTCAGTAGGTCACAATGGCAAGCTTCTAAATTTTATCAAGAACAAAGGTTGTTAAGATTTTAATGTGGATAAAGGAGGACCATGTCATGGATCATCTCAAAATACGAGGCATGCTTCACACACATCCTAGAACTCTAATAAAAATCAAATTCTTTCTAAAGTAGCTCATGCATAGTAGGAAATTTAAAAATGCAATGTAATAAATGAAGCTCCTGGCTTGTAAAGGTTCATTGTGTGTGCTAATAAGAAGAACTCTGAATTATGACTTTTATTACATATTCAGCTTTGGGCCAAGAAATAGAGATTGCATATATAGAAAAATAAGAGAAATTGGACTACTATAAAACTATGAGATCTTATAGAAGTTTCTGTTTCTCTAGAAAGGTGAAGAACAATTTGGTTGTTTGCAAAGGCATTTTCTCTGTAAAGGAAAACTGCATAAAATTTGGTAGATTAGTGCTGACTTACTTTGATGGTGGTGATGATGGTGATGACCATGATGACTAGGGATTTTCTCTGACTGCCTTCAAATTCAGCCCCAACTTGTGTTCACAGGTGATCAGTCATTCCAAGAAAAGACAAAGACTCTTACATGTAGGCTAAAAACATTTTTTTAAAAAAAATGATACAGAGAACAAATTGGAAGTTGCCAGAAGCATAGGAGGTGGGGGTAGTGGGAGAAGTGAGTAAAGAGGCTCATAAGGTTAAATTATAATATATTTTTTTTAAGTCTCACTTTGTCAACCTTAACCCAACTCTAATTCTAATCAATTGGGCAGAGAGTCTTACTCAGTCTGGACTCATACTCACTACTTAACGTTTGAAAAACCATAACCAATTATGTTGCAAACCACAAAAATCCTTTATAACCTACAGTTAACATTTCATTCCTCTTTTATGTGACTGGAAATGATTGACCTGGCTTCTCACTATTTTCTCTGATGTGCTACAGCCTCAAATTCACTTGTTATCTTGGTTCAATTAAACTCAGACTTAGTGGTTTGTAGGGAACAATAGCAAAGCCACAGGCTTAGCAAAACCTTTCCCAGAATTCAGTAAGAAGCTCTGTGAATATAGTCCAGTTACAAGAGCTGTGTATGTATGCCTTTGTTGTGTTTATATTTCCTAAAGGCTTATGAATAAATACATTTTACAATATTAGATAATTCTGCTTGGAAGTCATTTTAGAGTGAATCTTTGTGGCATACACAATGTACAAAGGCACAACAATTCCTAAAATCATCATCATGCCTTTGCTGAATTCTCTGCCTGTTTCCATATGGATAATCTTATCAAGTATCACTTCTGGAATATCACTAATCTTTACAGTTCCTTTTTAAAGCTGTATCATATCGCAGTTTGGCTATATGATGTGCGTAATTAGGGTCCAATCCTAGCTGTTGGAACTAGGCTAATGGTTATAAACAACAGCTTTTTCTTTCTCCCACTTAGGGACTGTACATTTGGAAAAACCTTTGTCTTTGGAGAAGGAAATTAAAAAGTTGTTTTCTTAAACTTTGTGTTTGGACATTTGCAAACATATTGAAAAGAGGAGAATATGTAATGAACCCCCAAGCACCCATCACCCAGCTTCAGTTATCAACATTTTGAGCAGTTTATTAAATGACAGTTTATTTTCTGTTTTTTAAAAGAAACTCATTACATAACTGCCATTCAACATTTGAGATTTTAATAACCCAGGCAGCCTTATCTCAGGTAAATGTTTAATTTCCATGGACGTATTTAATGTAAGGCATACTCATTACCACTTCCTCAGCTCCAGGTTAAGTATTCCTGTACTATATCTCTTATGCCACTGTAATCTGTTACTTTTACTGCTTTTCTAAGTCTAAAGTCTTACAGCATCAAGTTTTAAAATGATTTCTTTTTTAGCACCTCCAGTTTTAAATTAAATGTTATTTTGTTAAGGCTCAGTTCATCATAGGCCCCACCACTGTTATTTTTTCATTGCTTAAATTTTATATTAGTTTCAGATATACAGTACTGTGGTTAGATGTTTATGTAGTTTATGAAGTGAGCCCCCCGATTTCTCTGGCACGCATCTGGCTCTGCACACAGCCATCACAATATTATTGACTATATTCTCTATGCCGTGCTCTACATCATCGTGACTATTTTATAACTACTAATTTGTACTTCCTCATCCCTTCACCTTTTTCTCCCAGCTCCCCACTCCCACTTGGCAATCACTAGATTTTCCTTTGTATCTGTGAGTCTGTTTTCATGAGTTTGCTCCTTTTGTTCTTTAGATTCTGTATATAAGTGAAATCATACTGTATTTATCTTTCTCTGACTTATTTCACTCAACATAATAACCTTTAAGTACATTTATGCAAGTGGTAGGATCTCATTTTTTATGGCTGAATAATATTCCATTATATATAAATGAACCATATTATATAAATGAACCATTATATAATATATATAATGTAAATATATATTGCATAATATATATATATGATATAAATATTATATAAATGAACCATAACACTTTTTAGTGCAAGAAGTTTTTTAACCTATTTTTTTATTTGGTTCTTTCCTTCATATTTTCTTAGCATCTTATTTTATTATTAGTTTCAAGTATACAATACATTAGTTAGACATTTACATGTTTATGAAAAGATTCCCCAATTACTCTATCACCCCTCTAATTCTACACCTAGTCATAATATTACTGCTGACTGTATTCCTATGCCATGCTCCCCATCCCTGTGACCATCTAGCAACTACTAATTTGTACTTCTTTAACCCTTCACCCCTTTCACCCAACCCTCCAACCCCCTTCCCTTAAGGTTGTCACCAGATTGTCCTCTGTATCTGTGAGTCTGTCTGTTTTTATTTTTTTTCTTTTTGTTCCTTAGATTATTCATATAAGTGAAGTTGTATTTATTAATCCTTGTATGATTTATTTCACTCAGCATAATAACCTCTAGGTCCTTCCATGTCATTGCAAATGGTAGGATTTTATTTTTTATGGCTGAGTAATATTCTATTATATATGAACCATAACTTCTTTATTCAATCGTCTGTTGATGAGCACTTAGGTTGCTTCCATATCTTGGCTATTGTAAATAGTACTGTTGTGAACGTAGGGGTACAAAGACCTTTGCGAATTAGTGTTTTGGTTTTCTTTGGATAAATACCTAGAATGTGGGTCAAAAGGTAGATCATTTTGAATTTTGGGGTGAACTTCCACATTGTTTTGCATAGTGGCTGTACCATTTTGAAATCCCACCAACAATGTGTGAGGGTTCCCTTTTCTTCACATTCTCTCCAATGCTTGTTTTTTGATTTATTGATGATAGCCATTCTGATAGGTATGAGGTGATATCTCATTGTGGTTTTAATTATCATTTCTCTGATGATTAGTGATCTTGAGCATCTTTTTATATGTCTGTTGGCCATCTGTATGTCCTCTTTAGAAAAATACCTAATCGGGTCTTCCACCCATTTTTTAATTGGATTGTTTGGGGTTTTTTGGTGTTGAGTTGTATGAGTTCTTTCTACATTTTGGATATTAACCTCTTATCAGATGTATGATAGGAAAATATTTTCTCCCATTCAGTAGGTTTTTTTTTTTTTTCGTTAGTATAAGTCTTTAGTGTAAACCATGCAACATACAGGTTGCATCCCTAATCTGCCATTAGGCCAACTATGAGATCCAACTCTAGGTCCTCAGTTCATAGGAAAAGGAGAGTAAAATTAACAGTAATCAAGAATGTATTAATTAAAAAGCATTTTGCCAACAATAGCCTTTTAGCAACCTTAATAAATACATGTACATTTCACAAATGAAAAAACTGAAGCTCAGGGGAGATAAATAAATGGCCTAATGTCACACAGCTTGCAAGTGGAAGAGCCAGATTTCGGATCTCTAAAGTCCATGCTCTCTCCATTTGCCAAATTGACTTATAAACCGAGCATATCACATCAGAAACTACTTTCCCTACCATGTTTACATAAAAACAAAATACATAAGCAGTTTCATCAACTCAGTCCATGCTTTCATTATATTTAAATTATTTTAATCAGTAAAAATCAAACCTGCAAAAGAAAAATGGGGAGGAAGGCTTTTTAAGTGTGGTATTTAGTCCCATGGGCAAAAAGTGAATTTCTTCCTTGGGCTGTACTATACAACCATTAGAGATATGAGGTCATAAATGTTGGCTACTAGTTCACCATTGTATCCCTCTCCCCTGGAACTATGCCACATATGAAAAAAAAAAAAAACATTCAGCAGATACTTGATGGATAAGTGAACATTAAGTGGAAGTGTCACTATCCAAAACATAACTAGGAGCAAAGCCATGCAAGAATTCTAAATGGTATCATCTGTGTTGTATAGGTAAAAAATTACAATAAATGGTAGTAGCATTACTCTTAAATGTTAAATAAAATGGTTTTTATTTGCTTGGTTGGGGGAGAGTCTGGAAGTAGGCTTTGGACCAGATTTTGTGGACCCCAAGCCATGTAGGATACTTTATGTTCATTATGTAAGACTTTGTAAATGTTGAGTCTGGGGCTTGTGTTCTAATTAGCATTATGTCTGGTATTAATGGAAATGTATGCTGCATCCCTGAGAATTATTAGGATAATCACTACCCATTCTCAATATCCTCCTCCCTATGTGAGGTAGATTAAGTCTGCAAAAAGAAGCATTTAGTGTTCCCAGAAAGGGAAGCACCATATAGTGTCCCTGATGTTAAGAAAAAGTTCATTTTCCTTGAATGGGTTCCTTACTAAGGAGCAGTTTGCTCATCCCTGATCACCACATTCCTTCCAATTCAAGAACAGACAGAGAGGAAATAAAACGAGCTATTGCTCTTCTCAAATGGAGTGTATTTGCTGCTTATATGGTCTCTGCTGAAGCCAACCCTCGGTTTACCTCTCTTTGGGGGTTCCAGTCCACTAAGAAAGGCAGCTTGGGGTCCCCAGTTGGCTTAGACTCAGTGAGCGAGGCCGCCAAGGCATTTGATAGAATGAGCATTGCCAAGCTGTTCCTGTATCTGTTGGGAAGCCACTAAAATGAGGTGTCGCCTCTGAAGAGAATCTTCCAGAGGAAATAGGTTTGACTTTAATCTGTATTCCTCTCCTCATGAAGTTACGGAGAGCAGCTCACCACAGTAGTGATTGGATTGCTGGGAAAAGACTTGCATGTCCCCAGAAACTCTCCCCTCCAGAGGAAGATTATCTGCACAGCAAAAACGATCGCCCTCGGTGTGTTAGGTTCTTCCTGACTGATGTTGGTCATGGCACACATCTCAGGTTCTGTGTATATTCTTCATTAGATAGAAATTTTGGAGTTGATCCTTCAGTAGATTAAATGCCCTATCGATTACTCAAATGTAGTAATTTATAAGTTTCTTTAGTAAAAGGATAAATTTTCAGATGCTGCCACTCATCGTCTATATACGTTAATGCTTGTGAATATTTCCATGTAATTATATTTAATACTGTAAACTGTACGTGCTGTAATTTCGTCTGACCTATGTTGTCGTTAAATACATTACTTGATCAGTGCTCTCAATGAATCATTTTATGCACACGTATTTAGTTAATTGGTTATTTTTTTTTCCTGCCTCTGTTTATATGTAATATACTCTATAAGGGAAAGGAAATCAGTCTGCTTGCAGCTGAGTCTGGTAAAGGAGCAATTAGGTTTATCAGAACAAACAGCTGTCAATAATGAGTTCTGAATTAAAATTACTAGGAGAGAAAGGAATCGACATCTGCAGAAAATGTGAAAATATTTTTATAACCTAATAGCTGAGATCTGGACATGGGTATCACTGAGTTTTCCCAGCTGTACCTGCAATGTATTTTGAAATATTCTCATACTGAAAGAACACTGAAATTCATTGCATAAAGTAGGTTGCATTTTTTTCAAATGTTGCTGCCTTTGAACAGCGTATTTTGATTTCATGTAATCAGCATGAAAACTTCCTATTTCCACTACTTTGCTGTGCCCCTGGCCATAAAATGAAGCTTAAAAATAGTTCTGTTATCTTTGCATTGTGTCTTTCCAATCAGTGGCTCTATTGCTTGGATATTTTTCTTTCTGTCTTTGGAAAAGTACTTTTGGTCATATTACATGGTATCTGATTTGCTTATATTAGGATTATTTCTGGCAAAGAAAACTTGGAAGGTGGGTTCTGGCATCTGAGTTTTATTACAAGATAATTTTATATATCTTAAGGTATCTGGAGATGGTAAAGTATTTGGTCTTTAAAAAAAACTTATTTTTTTTTGAAAATAGACTTTGCAGTCTTCCTCTTTGTACTAAAGTTAGAAATCAGGTCAACAAACCTATATGAATGAGAGATCGATTTAAAATTATATATACACATATACATACATAGATCATTATATTTTATACATCTTTTGTCCTCATTTACTTATAAAAATATTAAAAGAGGAGTGTCTCTATATCTTTGTTACCCAAAGTATGGCCCTTGGCTAGCAGCATCAGCATCACTTTGGAGCTTGTTGGGAATGCAGTCTTGGGTTCCATGCCAGACCCACTGAATTGGAATCTATGAGGCGAACCTAGGAATCTGTTTGAACACTGCCCGGGAATGTGTACAGATCACTTAGGTGGACCCATAATGAATAAATGACTGGTGATGCATTGCATGGTGATTGATACACAGGAGCAAAATCTCTCATTTATTGAATTGCATTATCAAATATGAAATTTCATCTCTTTGGCGTCACAGTCTTGTGACTATGTTTTCCATTTTCTGCTATTACCCTGTGTGAGAGGCAACCCTCTTTCTCTTCTCCCATCTGCAAACATGATCAGTATGTCATTCTAAATACGCTCAATACTATTTTTCATTAATTAAGTATTATTCATGTATTAATACTACACTTACTGGAAGTCATCCATCTATCTGAAACAGAGCTGACATCAATATAACTAGTTAACACTTACAGAAAGATCTTTTTTGACAGAGCTTCGAAAGCCACTTTATTCATTTCTCTTTGGGTAGTTGAGTAGAATGAGAGATCTAATGTTTCATGAATAAAGGACAATTACTGACACAGCATGTTTCTTTTGGACCAACACTGTTGCAGCCTAAATTGATAGAATCACCGCCTTTGGGTCTAACTGGGGAGCTAAGGAAAGCTGTCATCTGTTTTCAATAAAACTCCATTGCTGAGAGTATGAGTCTGGGAAAGAGGCAACATGGACCTGAGTCTCGACTTTGCTAGTAACAGCCAATGTGACCTTGGTCAGGTTCCTAACCCTGCCTAAGTCTCAGTTTCCTCCTCCAAAATATCCAAGTAGGCAGATGAATTGGAAGTGGCAGTGAGCAGTACTGATGCATTAGTTCAGAAAATTGTGAGTTTAAGATGCCAGATTGGGCCCCTATGGACACCAACACAAAGGCCTCCTGGAGGTCTGCAGAGTGACATGAATAAGTGAAGCAGGCTCTGTATAAGATACTAGCTAAGTTGATTGTATTGAGTCTGAGATTTTCACTGCCCAACAAAAGCTTGTGGGGATCAAATGAAAGGACCAAACAAAACATAGAACTACCAATTTGTAACCCCTGAGATAGGGCCTTTAAAACCACTGGACCATTTACATGAAGATAATAACATTTTTAAAAAGCAAAAACAAACCCAATATCTTGCCCTTGTAAGAAAACATTTGATATGCTTTTTGAAACAATGAAATAATGTTGTTAAAGTTTGAATATCTTCTGTTTGATTCTGCTTAACCTGAGTGAGGAATAATAGCACTTTTGCTACTGATGGTGAGCCTGCTGTGTGGGCTGAACAGATTGTACATGTTGTAGTCTATATGCTTATTACTTTCTTTGGGTTGAGGCTGTAAACTACCTGTGCATTAGGGCTGGTTACTAGTTGTATCCACTTTCAAAACGCTGATAATTTTGTGCCATTCTAAACAGAATATAGAATATGGACTGAACTGATATGACAGTTCACAAAGATAATCTCTGTGAAAATGATATAGTTCCTTATACTTCCAGAGCATCATTTAGTTGACCTCATTCAGACCCAAGTCAGCTACCAATTATCAGGGCCAGCTAAGTCTGTTTTTATCTATGCCTAAAGGCCCCCTCTATTCACCTATAACATAAGACCAGCTATGGCATACTCCGGTGTTCTTTATATAAATGTATTAGCCTTCTAATTTATCTTGAGCATCACATTTTAAGAATAACAGGGAACGTGTTTGGCAGAATGTTGGGACAGAGCCAATAGCATACAAAAGTCTGTGGAGAATTTTTGCTTGAATCAACATACTTAGAAAAAAAATCAGATTAGGCCCACCCTTGACTTCTCAGTATTCTAGACTAGGATCCTTATCTGGTCAGTTTCTCTGTGCTTACTCTTTGCCTCTTCCCTGTTGCTGAAGTGTGAACTTTTGATCAACAGGAGAGTGCAGTGCACTTTTTCTTTCTAGAGTGATGAAGATTCTTTGCTATCTCATCTTAACTTTTGCTTATTCTAACTCTTTACTAAGCTCCTCTCTATGATGTCTTCTATATCCTCCTGATTTCTGAAACCCACTCCTTAAAAACCAGCAAGGATGCCAGGACCAAGTCTGGGTTGCAAGAACCTGCCAATATCAAATCACTTCTGAGAAATCATCTCAGGGCAGTAATCCTCAGCTAGAGTAAATGGGGTTTCATCTTGTCTCTCTACTTCTTGGGGGCCTTAACTCTTCATTGATTCTTTATGTTTTATAATAGTAATTTTGTTATTCAGTATTTATATGTTTTTAATTCCATTACTATGTGAATATGTTGTTGTTGCTAAAAAAAAAATCAGAACACTTCAACTAAAGTGAAAGTCCCCCCTATACCACCACCATCACTAATTCCATTTTCCACTAAGAGGTAACTATTATTCTAATTTGTATATCTTCGCAGATCAGTGCATCAGCATGTGTGTGTAAAAATTGCTTAATATTGTTGTGTGGAATTTTTAGCACTATAAGTGGCACCGTGGTATTTATATTGTTGTATGACATATTTTGGTGGACTCGACAGTGTCTTGGAAACTTTTTTTTTTTGTCAACACATGGATTTACTTTATTTTTTTAACTGCTACATAGTATTCTGGGTATTTATATCCCATAATTTATTTAACTTTTTTTATCATAATTATTTCACCTAATTAATTTGCTATTTCAAATAATGTTACAATGAAAATCACTTTCTAAGACTCTCTGTTGCATGTGTGTACATATACCTCTGTGACAGATTTCTAGATATGAAGGTGCTACATGAAGTAATGTGTGCATTTAAAATTTTAATGAATACCAAAAACTGTCCTCTTAAACAACCACATTACATACACATACAGCCTATAGTTAATAGAGTGGATAAATTCTGCATTTCAATGGCAATTTTTTTCAAAAATATTTTTTGATTTCTTATTTTACAATAATATATAAAAGTAAATTGGGCAGGTAAATATTAATGTCAAAGATATCTGTATAACTGCTCTGGTCATTCTAGGTAAAAGAGATAATAGAGGACATAATACTAAAATGCTTATGGGTTGAATTTTGATAGGTAGCCCTAAGTATTCCAAAGATGCCTAGTATAGCTACATATTAAGTTAAATGTTAATTTTAACAACAACAAAAAAAGAAGGGTTTCAAAATGGCAGCCATATTAGAATCACATCACAGCTTTATCAGAATAGTCATCTGATTAATCTTATACTCCTCAATCATAAAACACAATCCATTCTCATAGATGTCCTTTTTTTAATATTCTCACAATTCATAAATGCCATTCTAATTATAGCTGAACTGTAATATCCAATCAAATTATGAGCTGATATATGTGAGCCTGCTGCGTGGGCTCATCATGATTTTTGGTCCATATTTTACTGTCTTTACACCCAACGAAATGATCTGTAAAACCTTCTAATTCTATTGTCTTTCTTTGCCAGGTCATTGAAGTGTCAGTGAAGGGTCAGCATTAAAACTCCACCAAATTAATCAGTAAACCCAATTCTATAGCACATCCCCAGAACAGCTTTAGCACAAAATAGCCCCCTTATGCCTCTTAATGTTTTCCTTTTGCACATTACTACTGTATCGCATCACGGGACATTAAGCATATTTCAACTCGTGGGACTAACTCAATCATGTTTTTAGAAATTGAAAACAAATGTTGTAACTGGATGAATGATAATATCAAAGTAGTAACAATTTCCTAGTAGGCGTACTTGTTTAATGGATTGCATAGTCTCTCACTCACTGAAACCATTTTGTTTTGTTTTGGTTTGGTTTGTTTTTAAGGCAAAAAGTTTGTCAATAATTTGGTTTGCCCTAGTTGAATTATTGTCCTTATTGGACGATAACTTAGACAGTTGATTTTACTTCAGGGGTAACAGAGACCAACCTAATACTAGGCTTGATATAAAGTGCTGTCCTCTTCCCTTTTTTGCTGGAATTTTCTGTAACATAATAAATGTTCTGAGCTGTGCTGGCCTCAGCCTCAAGCACAGGGTTATGCACTTTTTTTCCTTTTTTTTAAAGATATTTAGAAAAATCTGTCTCTGTGCTTGGCAACTACTCCGACAGAAAACAGATAAAAATAAGGGTGGTTTATCAGTTTTGCTGTTCTTATCATGTTTCAGGTTGAAGGCTGTTGAAATGATGAAAAACAAACAGCACTAAATAGGGTTCCGTCATTATCGCTGCTACAGGGAGCTGAATTTTTCAGGATCAAAGAAAGATGCATTTGCTTTTAGAACTACAATCCTTCATTTTGAAAGGTGCACTGCACTCGGATACTGATGGGTAAAAAATAGAGGAAATTGGAGAAGGAGGTAAAATATGTGCTGCTATGGGAACTTGGAAATTCAAACTAGAGTAGGCTCGCACACTTTTAGAAGCTCCAAATTTTCATCATTCAATTTCTTGAGAAAAAAAGTAGTGCCTGAGGTTTGTTATTTCTAAGCAACTGGAGTAAAGCATAAGCACTGGTTGTTTCTATCTCATAAAATTATAAGAACTCCCTTTATCTTTGTAAACATCTATCAAAGAAACGTTCTCATGCTGGGGGCTTTAGGGGATGTTCCTGTATATATATATATCATTGATTCAGGAGAGGGCTTCATCGTTTTGAACTTACATATATATTTTCTTAATTTTGCAACTCACGTTGAGCACATTTGATTTCCCGGGCATGGAAATCACCATGAGAAATTACAAAATGCAGTAGAGATAAGTGAGCTGTTGTCCTTCCCCTCAAGGAGAAGGACATCAACTGGCATAAACATAATAAACAGAAAATAAAAATAAGGTAAGGCAGTGGCCGATAGTTATAAATTGTCATAGGAATCCAAGGAGGAAAAAACCAAGGGGAGAGTCTTCATTATGGATGCAGCGCATGAGCTGCATCTAGAAGGAAGGTAGATATCAACAGGTAGACATGATAAGGAGGAGGGGGGCCCTGGGCCGGACAGCTCGTAATATAGTTAAGTTGCCTGAAGCTGAGGGAAAGCCATGACTCTTGTAATAAACATACGGCCTGAGAGCTATGAAGTTATTTTAAATCATTGCTGTTAATATGGTTATACATTTAATAAAAATGTTATAAATAGTACTTAAAATGGAAAATAAATATGTGGAATTTCCCTTTTCCCCTCAGTGCCTTTCAGCCACCCTGGCTTGCGTTTAGTCAGTCAAATATGCTAATCTATTTTCCATTCCAAGACTTTTCCTTGGGCCCTTTTCTCTACTCAACAGCTTTTTCACCCTTATTTACTCAGTAAACTTTCACTTGCCCTACCTATTGTATTAGTCTGCTAGGGCTGCCATAACACAGCACCAGAAATTAGGTGCCTTCGACAATAAACATTTTTTCCCCTCGGTTCAGGAAGTCCAAGATAAAGGTGCCGGCAATGTTGATTCCTAGTAAGACCGTTCTTCTTATCTTAAGATGGCCACTTTCTAGCTGTGTCCTCACATGGACTTACCTCTGTGTGTGTGCACAGAAAAGAAATCTCTGGTTTGTCTTTCTATTCTGCTAAAGCTCTAGCGGTTTGGGCCTCCACCATTATGCCTTCATTTAACCTTAATTATCTCCCTTAAAGACCCTGTCTCTGAATAGTCACTTTGGATAATGGTTAAGGCTTCAACATATGAATTTTTAGAGGACATAATTCAGTTTGTAATGGGTATCAATTTAAATAACATTTCCTCAAAGGTGCTTGGCCAACATCCTGCACATTTACTTCACAACGGTTATTGAGATGTATAGTTATATATTTATTCATATGATTATTTAGTATGTAATTCCCCACTGAACTGTAATCTCCCTGAAGAAAGGATCATGTTTGTTGTGTTTACTACTTCTCTGTTGTCTTACACATAGTAGATACTCCATAAATATTTATGGGAGAATCGCCTACAGAGTCTTATGAAAGAGTATATGTGGACAGAAGAATAAAACAGTAGGCACTTTCCTGTCTGTCCCTGGGTGGTGGGAATGGATGAATTAGGATAGTCCCTCCATACTGGTGAAATGTAACAACTGGCTCTCCAAGGGAAGGGGGAAATAATATTTGCCAATTTTCTTGATGGTAATACTCCCACCATAGCTGATTTCAAGCTACGAATGTGACATCACTGAATGCAAAACCGGGGAGAGGTAGTCAGTGGCACAGCATTATATAACATTCTTTCACCTCAAGAGTATAAATGTAAAATAATTCAGATGTAGTGTGTTTTGAGTATTCTCCTTATTTTTAATATATTTATTCAAAATTTCTGAGAATTTAATCATGGACTTTTCCCAGCTCTAGCACATTACTGATGGAAAGTTGAATAAAATCGTAGAGGTTTGAATGTGCGGAAATTTATAATTTATTATTGTGCAGGGCAAGAGGCAAAAATAGTCTGAGCTGATTCTTAAATTTTAGACCAGGATATCCAGGAAAGAGTGAGAGCGGGAAGAGAAGATCTGAGCAAATACAATACTAATTAATCTTGGAATCTGTTTATTTCTAGAGAAATTTGAGGGCAGTTTGAAATAGAGGTCTCCACTTGTGCTCAAAGGAAGGGGCTATCACTTTAGGAATCAGTCATTTGAAGATTATTGCTGAACTAGGAAGGGGAATGAGAGGAAGAAGGACAGAACTTTGGGGATATTATCTACATTTTGGGTGCTGGTAGAGTATGTAAACTAGAGAAAGGGATACAGACGGAAAAATCCAGAGACAGGAGGATATTCAGTGCAGGGATCAAATGGGAGGAAAAACATTACTGAGGCACAGTCTAAAAGGGTTGCTGGTAGATTTGTAAAGTTGACACTTAAGAGTTCATATCTGATTTTGATTTCCAACTTAATTGAACTTCTACCCTGTCATGGTGTCAGTGGAACCATTGCCTGAGTCAAAATTCTTTTTGACTGATTTTATGTGCTGCATGTTTCAGGTTATTTTGTGTTTGAGGTCACTGTAAAATCTCTTCCTTCCTACCATCAATTTTAAGGGGGTTTATCTGATGTTTCCCATACTCCCTCAGTTGATGACATGGAAGCCAAGGAAGAAATGCTTTTCAAGGAATCCACGTTAGGAATAGTGAAACACTTCTAAAGGAATGTTATTGAGGGATGAGCCACCAGAAAATTCAACGTATTGGGCCGTTGTCACTGATGCAAGTAGCAGAAAGCATTGTGAAGCAATGATGTTCCTGAGAAACGTGGTGCTAAAGTTTAACATCTCAGAACCTGCATTTGACTCCTTATTTGGCCATTTACCATTAGTAGTATGACTTCAGGGGTGTTCCTAAATACAGTGAATCACAGATGGGAAAAGGAAACTGACATATCTGCTGAATTCCTCCCAAGCACCAAACACTGCAGTAGGAAGGCACTTTACTGCCATCTTACTTACCATAATAGTATATGGGAAAGCAGAAAGTGCCTCCAACTCAAAATATTATTGGAAATAAGAGGAGAAAGGGGAAAGCAGCTTGAGAGGGTAGATTAAAGCAAGATTTTGAAAGCCTAATCCTAAATTATCCAGCAGTGGTTCTATCATAATATTCCCAGTTAACAAGTTCCTTGTCAGCTTCAGAGGTTGGAGTTTGTATGTACAAAGTAACTGCCACCTTCTTTATGTTTGCAAAACATGTGTGTGTGTGTGTGTGTGTGTGTGTGTGTGTGTGCGCGCGCGTGTGTGTGTAATTCAGCAGTAAGACCTACTAGATAATTAACTGGACTTAATTATCATTATTATGATTTAAGAAAAACGGAAAAACAGGGAAAAGGTTAAATGACTCTCAAGGACACCCAACCACTAGCATTTGGGTAAAAGATCTTGAACTTCCTGGTCTTGCTCCAAGCTAAGAGAGACTTCTAACACTTAAAACCCGCAAGGACTCTGATCTTAGAGAAGAGGTAACACATCAGTTCATGGGTCAGCTCCTTCCCTACCTTCCATACAAACACCAAGATTGAGCAGCTAATGATAGTTTGTGTTTGGGGGAGAAAATAAATGATTTCTTCACAAATCATAATTCTTTTTTTTTCTTCCCACAATTCATAATTTAGACTCAGGAAAATATTTGATTTTTTTTCTCCCTCATTTTCTTGTCTCCCATTACCACCATGAAGATGTTGATATTGTTTGGCTCTGGAGTTATTCTTACCAATTTTTCAAGGTTCTGTGGTATCTGTCTGCCAGAATATAGAACCATGCATCATCCAGAATTTGAAACGGTTCCTAATGTGTATTTTAAGAAAACATCCCTGCTGTTATCTAGAATTGAGACATACAGGGCTCAGTTATAAGACTTTACAGAGTGGTTTCCATGAGGTCATAGCCAGATAGAAGTAATGCACAATTAGGATGAAGCCAATTTAGAAAGACAACACAGAAAAAGAAAAAAATATGTATTACTTGTGGTCTTGGAACCTGCCAAACATGGGACTACCTCCCTTTTCCAGGTTAAGTCTTGCTGAGTTTCATTTCATTGCGACATGATGGCATATCAGGAGATCAAGGCACAAAGATAACTCAGAGCATTTGCGGTTGCTCTGTTCCCTATAAAACACTTTGTGGAACGGTCTTCCAGTATTCTCTGCATAGTTCTGATCATTTGTCAAATGGAGGACTTCTTTCACTGACTGGAGAGTTCTGCTTCTTTGGTAGGCTTACCAAATCTGGATAGGCTGCTCATTATATAAGGCCTCCCATGCCGATCACTCATCCATTCACTTATTTTATAAACACTCTTGAACACTGACTGCACGCTTGGTGCAGGGCACACAAAGATAACAGAAAATGCAGTTGCTACTCTTGAGAGATGCTGTATTATTTATGGATGATGGCCCTACCAGACTAACTAATAATACGTTTTGACTGGGACTGTAATGGAGTGGTATTTAAGACACCAGGGGATTTGGGACATAAGGGAATTAATCCTGCCTGTGGGTCTACAAGTGGGAGGGTGGGGAGTGTCAGGGAAAACTTGCCATATCACAGGTTTATGTAGCAGAACAAGCTAAACAAAATGGAACTCCGTACTTCTCGGTACCTCTATTCTGTTTTGTGCTAAGAAATGTGCTATCATTTCTAAGACTCTGTGTCACAGAAGTCTTTTGCATTACATCTCAATGCTACGTCACTTTGTGGTTGAAACCTTGAACGGAGTCTTAGAATCAGCATCCAGAGGCTCTCTGATTAGATACTGAAGGTCATTTTTGTGTGTGTCTGACAGGACATAAAAAGGTATAAGCAATTTTTAAATAGCGGTTATATCATATTCCCACTTAACCTAGTCTACAAACAACAGGGCTCCTGAGTGGAAGCTGGATTTGACCTCTGTTGCTCAGGAGTTAAATAAAGGTATTATTTGTTACAAAATACTCACTGCCACCTTCTAGCCACTTGGCACGAGAAATAACCTGTTATTTAAGTAGAATTGGGCACCGTCGGGCACCGTATGCTCATTAAACTCCTTCATTTTGAGTTCTGGTACATTCCTTGCACAAGTGCCTCAGTAGGCCAATGAAAGTTTCTCACATAGCTCCCAGAGCCCAGAGTATGATTTACAAAAGCCATTCTTTCTGTTTTGCAATTCCAGCCTCCTTAACTCCTCGTCCCTTCTGTTCTTCAAATCTTGATTCAAATTTCACATCATTCACAGAGCCAACACACCTTTTTTTTTTTAATTTGGTATTAGAAATAGTTTTATAAAATACTCATCTTCATTGATAAGCTCTGAGCTCTTTAGAGTCTAAGTTATCTTTAACATTGTATCCCCAATGTTACTTAGCAAAGTATTTCATTGTTCATTGAAAAAAGAGATGAACAGATGGACAAATAAATGAACCCACAGATAGATGTAGAAAGACAGAAAACGTGACATGTAGCGAATGAAGGAGGCTGTTGCTTGGTGTCTAAGGTGGTGACATATACCTATTCCTGTTGATTACATGTTTCCCAGTCAGGTAGACATCCATGACAAGAAGGAGAAAAACATTTTGAATTCAACATACTTGACACATAAATGAACTCAGCCTAAAGAGTTTGATAAAATAAGAGACAGACAAGGCTTACCTTGAGATTTAAGAACACACATGTGTCATTTGTTAATATTTTTTTCAACACTTGAGGCATAGTTCAGCTGCCTGACTCTGTGGTCCCGTTCAGTCAGTTAGATTGTCTCTTTGGGACAGCATGTCGTATCTTTGTGCTTTGTTGACTCTCTCGCCTCTTCTTTGAATCGGTTTCCACCAACTGGAAAATGACCCAGGAGTCCAGATGTAATGGAGTCTAAAAGATGCCTCAGAGCTTCTTCAGTAACAAAGATTGAGTCTTTTATTTTCCCACAGAGAATACTTGGATTTCCCCTGGAATTTCAAAATATACTTAACTCTGGAAGAAAAGGGAGTAAAAATGAGGAATACACCCACACTCTCTAGTGATTCCTTTTTATTAGGAATTTCTTTCCGTTGAGAATACCCTGCACTATTTATAGTGTGCGACATCATTTTAATATTTTAATTACATACTTCCCACTAGTTTGGTTTTACAAGTTCCTTGCTGAGTTTTAGAATATGAAATATTTCAAGTTGAATGATTTACTAGTTTTCTTAGTAATTTAAATTGAAATAGGCTGAGATTGCTTGCAAAAAGATATAGCTGAGTTAGATCTTTACCAATTTTTAAAAATATCTTCTATTATAAACAGCCTAAATGTTTTTGTTTTCATAGCAGTTTCAAAATAGTACCTACTTTGTGTCATGTGATCAAGGAGCATAGCATTTATGAGTTTGGTTACATGTTGAAACCAAACTACTTTTATTTGGTATATTGACACCCTGGTTATGGTGACTTGATAATACTTTTGACTTTAGAGTGCTACAAAACTATCACAATAGCCATTTGAGTAGAATTAATGACAAAACCTCCTTAATGAGAATATTGAAAATAATTTTATGTGTTGGTTTCCTGATTTATTGGGACTTTTTTTCTCTTTTTTTTTTTTTTTTTTTTTTTTTTTGTAGTGCGGGAGTTGGCCGGACTGGTTGTTTCATTGTAATAGATGCCATGTTAGAAAGAATAAAGCATGAAAAAACTGTAGATATTTATGGCCATGTAACTTTAATGAGAGCCCAGAGGAATTACATGGTTCAAACAGAAGACCAATACATCTTTATCCATGATGCACTGTTAGAAGCAGTGACTTGTGGAAATACCGAAGTGCCAGCTAGAAACTTGTATGCCTACATTCAGAAGCTGACACAAATAGAAACAGGAGAGAATGTCACAGGAATGGAGCTCGAATTCAAGGTAAGGTATTGAATGTGATGTGGTAATTCAGGAGCGAGTCAATCTGGAATTGTCTTTGAGTAGTGGCTTCACTTTCTTAACCTTTCAAATTTTTGCAGTTAACAAGATTCACTTGACCTTCTCCTCAGGTGTCTGACTATAAAACACTTTCTTCCTCTTCATTTTTCTATGCTCTGCCTCCTAATAATATCTTGAGCTTTTTTGTACCCTAATTTAAACTGAGGGCTCATACTCTCAGAACATAATATTTAAAACCTCAATAGGCTATGTGGAGTCCACTGGGTAGAAGTTAAAAGTAGTGCAATTTAAAGAGTCATTTGCTTGAAATAAACACATTATGTCTAAAGAGGAAATCTTGGGTATGTTGCATTCACACCATAGGCTAAAATTATCTTTGTTGGATTTTTCCTATTTTCTATCCAACAGCGTCTAGCCAGCTCTAAAGCTCACACCTCAAGATTCATCAGTGCCAATCTTCCATGTAATAAATTCAAAAATCGCCTTGTTAATATTATGCCATATGAATCCACAAGGGTATGTCTGCAGCCTATCCGAGGAGTAGAAGGATCTGATTATATCAATGCCAGTTTTATTGATGGATACAGGTATATACTCTTGTTCCCCTGACAGTCCAAAGCCTTCATATTTGCATGTGCCCTAGTTTTATAGCTGGAATGAATTTCATCTCAATTCAAAGCATTTTTTTTTTTTTTTACTGCATAGGTCAGCATTCAGTCCCTTGGTATTTTTTATTATTATTATTTTTGATAGGAGTAAGAAGGAGCAGTCATGGAGTTTTTAATCTGGCCTTCTGCTCTCTTCTTTCAGAAGCCATTTGGACATGGAAGGAGTTAATAAAGAAGCTGGTTTCATAAAGAAGCGTATTTCATAAATTTAACAGTTTGTGTAAGAGTCCTTTCTACCAAATGAAGCCACACAACTAAGTGTTTAAGCAATTTGTATGATGCGTGAAACTGAGCTATTAGCATTGCACTAAAATTTAAATAATAAAGATAAAAATACATAATAATATTAACAAAACAATTTCTTTTGCAAAGTCTACAAACTATATTACGTATTCTTATTTGATTACACAGTCTTAACAGGGATTTAATGCAATTGCATTAATATGTTTTCTTCTTTACCAGGTGTGATGTTTACACAGCAAGTGTAAACTTTTGCATGTTCTCTGATTGTTTTAACACACAGTTTTCACTCTCTGTCATTTAGACAACAGAAAGCCTACATTGCTACCCAGGGGCCCTTGGCAGAGACCACCGAAGACTTCTGGCGGATGCTCTGGGAACACAATTCCACCATCGTTGTGATGCTCACCAAGCTGCGTGAGATGGGCAGAGTGAGTGTCTCCTCATGAGACACTCACTTCATGGAGAAATGATGACTGTATTTTAATAACTCAAATGCCGGTGCCATTTCTTTGAAATGCAGAGTACTCTGGAAACTTTCTGGGCCAATCATTACTCTGGGTTGATATTTTTAACTTAAAAAGCCTCAACAAGTTTTTTCATTATGACTTGAAGAAAGATCTAGTACCTCATTAAAATACAGTCATAGAGACAAATAAGTAAGCAGATGCCCCTGTTTGACTTATATCCTGACTCTCAGCATATTCTTATTTTCTTTTGCTCTGGACAAGCTGGAGTTTCATGAGAAAATGTGCCATCATTTCTCTGTATGATAGCATTTGACTTCCTTTCATCCTTGAGTCAGATTCTTACTTGCCCATCTTCTACCCCCATTGAATAAAGTGTTGGAAAGTTACATTGCTTTCCTAAGGTAATCTCAGATCTATTTCTTTTTAAAATGATTATTCTAAAAAATAATATTAGAAACTTGTAAAGATATCACTTAAATTCAGTAGATGCAAGCATTTTGCCATATTTCTTGAGATATTTTCTATCTTTTTTTTTTTTTTTTTGGAAAAAATTAAATGGTAGAAATGCATCTAAAATCCAGTTTTTAGGGCCCACAGAGAAGAGGGGAAAAAAACAACTAGGACAGTAACTTGACTATTCTGATTTGGTCATTGACTGCAAGACTTAGCCAAGTCATTAAAATGGCCTGGGCTCCAGTTACCTCAGCTGATAAGGAAGTTTGGTCCAGATCGGTTTAGAGGTTTCTTTCCACATTCACACTTGATGTTCTCTTCATTCCAAACCACAGGGGCGTAAGTCTGCTAAGGCAGTACAGTGCATGATTGACATGGTCAGCATTATGTCCAAGGACTGATGTAATTATTTGGATAACTCGTAGGTATGAAGATGCTTATCCCATTGAAGTATTCAATTCAGTGGATGTGTATTAGCACCTAATATATACCAAGTACTGTACTTGAGACCATAGGCAATATTGAACCACATGACTTTCTTATCCTTGGGAAACTTAATGGTTTCAAAGAGAAAATGAGTCACATGCAATTGGAATGGCCTTGAATTTTGAAATTTTATTACTGAAAGAAATTAAATACATACACAGATGATAGGTAATACTTTACATTTTTTATGGTTTGATATTAATCTTCTCTCCTTTTAGGAGAAATGTCACCAATACTGGCCAGCAGAACGATCTGCAAGATACCAGTATTTTGTTGTAGATCCCATGGCTGAGTACAACATGCCACAATATATCCTAAGAGAATTCAAGGTCACAGATGCCAGGGTAAGTTGGCACACTCTTATGCTCTCAACTGTTAGCTGAAAAGTAGTCTAAAGTCCATGTTCGGGAGAAATATTTGCCAGTGGCCATGTTCCCCAAACAAAAAAAAATCACCCATCCTGGAGGCCTTTTTTTTTTTTTTAATGTAAGAGAAACTTCCTCTGTCTGGCAAGTGTTTCACAAACCCAGGCTTGGCTTCCTTTCAAATGTAACATCTGGCAGCCTAACTTTGGAGATGCACTTGGTGAGTGTATGTGCTGGGAAGAATTTTACTGATTGGTTGGCTGTGCTTATATTCACCTTCTCAGCTCTTTCTCTTTGGAACTTTTTTGGCTTATTTATTACTTGAGGCTGTAAATATGTTGTTGTTTTGCAAAGCCCTTTAGGTCATGTGGGCTTTGAGGTTAATTTGGTATGATTTTAAAACTGCAGAGCAAATGACATTTTTTAGAAGATCTGACAAGCTTTGCACATTCTAATTTGATTGTTGGCATGGTTTATTCCTCGGTGTGCTAATGTGTCAGTCCATGAGAGCTGTCCACCCACGACCCTTGTTGGCTAATTTTCATTCTGCATTTCTTATCTAGATAGCTGAGTCCAAGGTTCAGCTCTGATGTAAGATGTTCTATGCGTAAACTTTAATATCCTTGCCTTTAGCCACTTTCAAACCGTGATTACAAACACATCTAGGAGAGAAAGGGTCAGTCCAGAGCCCTGCTTTGTTTTTAGAACTGTCACAGTGGTGGGTTGAGTAAAACTCCAGTGTACAGCTATTTACTTGATCCATTGTTTTTTCTGGAAAGCGGCTTTCTCAACCAACACTCATGTTTGGAGATTGTCTGCTAATCCCCAAAGCTGGGCCCTGGCTGTCGACCTAAAGTGAAAGAGAAATTGGTTAGCAGCTGGTTGGCCCAGGTGACAGACCCGTTAATGCCACAAAGTCTAAAGTCTCAACTACTCTGAAAGTGACTGTACCCAAGGCAGCAGTTAATTTCTGAGGTCTTGTTTTTGAGTTGCCCATGTAAGCATGCCTTGGTGACCCATCCCAGTGTTTAAAAAAAAAAAAGAAAAGAAATTATGCCCTTTTAAAATTGAGGCAAGTTACATGAGTAAAAATATTAAGTGTGTTCCAAGCAAACTCACCAATTATTTCTGATGATAAAGAATAAGAATCAGGTTCTGCAAATGGCAAATACCTTCTTTAGCATCCCTCAATTGCCCAGATTAAATCTGATCATTGAATCAGAAACTCATTCATGTGTTTGTTTTTTAAAGGCTCCCCATGGTTGTATAATTTTCCTAGCTGCCATAACATTTGCTATTTGTACTCTAGTGTGTTTCTAATCTCTACTTCCCAGTTTTGAAAGCAGTTGGCACTTCACAATGAAGTATTATTGAACAGGTAACTTGTAAATGGAGTCAGGTGGTCTCTCCTCCACATAGTAAGGGTTTGTGCACATGACCTCTTCTTGCTGTTAAAAGCAATGATGGTCAGAAATGACATCCCCAGGATATCCGGAGGAGGACAAATCTGCATTACCTAGCCTCTGGCTTCCCTTCCTGTGCTTTTCGAACCTTTTCTAGAAACAGAAGTAAAACATTGCTTCCTTGATAACCAAGTTCATTACGGGGCCAAGCACTATTTGGCATAGTCATCAGTGTTCTCCTAAAATTGATGTGATGTTCTTGTGTGATCTCCATCCCCAGATGATACCAGTCAGGAATATGCCCTGTTCCAGACTGGTTGATATCTTGAGTTAAGCCATCCCCTCTTCTCTGTATGACTATATGAGAAAAATGAATCTGTCTGCTTACCCAGAATCTTGGGAACATGCACATTTATGTCCAAAAGAACTTTAATGGGGAAAGAGGAGATAGAAAAATAGAAAGGAGGAACAGGTTGAAGTCTTAACTGGAAAGAGTCTCTTCAAATGGGACCAGTCCCCCTAAGCTTGTAATGTAGGCTCTCTCTCTCCCTCCCTTTCACTTCCTCTTTCCTTTTTCTCCCTCTCCTCCCCCATCCCCACCTCCTTCTTTTCTCTAATTCTGTAGAGAAAGGTGATGGGCTTAACTGTTGTTACTGCATATGTAAACAGAGGGTCCCCTTCTGCTTCCATAGTGCTTCTGAAAACACTGTAAAATTCCAGAATGGATCAGAAATGCCTTATTGTCTTCTCAAACCATGTATATTTTAAGAATCAGAGCAATTATGCCTAATCACTGTAGAAAAGAAAGACTCCTCTTGCCTCTAGCTTGTTTTCTTTCTGCCTTTCAGTTTGTCTGTGTTAAAACCCCCATAGAAGGGTTAATTCCTGTGGTCCGCCAGGAAGACTTTTTCAGAATAGAGCATTTATTTGCTAGGAAACTCTTTGATCTACCTGACAGTGCCTCACTTCCTACTCAACAGCATAGTTAGTTAGTTACGCAGTAGTGCTGTGTCCCCTGCCATGTCTGGGAATTGTATGCCTCTCAGACATGTGGCCATCTAGGTTAACAGCCGCTACCTAATTTCTGTCAGATCTTTTCACTGTCACTATTTATCATTTGACGATGGTAGAAATACACGTATGCCACATGCAAAGTTATCGTGTCAATAGCAAAATCTCTGGTCTGGATGACATGCCTAGATTCTCCTTTCAATATTAAGAGGTTATTGGAGTCTAAGATTTTTGAAAAAATCTGTTCTACTTTTGAAGGCAAAATTGGGGTCTCAGAAGCTTTTATTAATGTGAGAACTACAGGGCTCTTTACTAATGAAGTTTGTAACTGGGCATTGGGAAAGTTAACTGATTTGTAATCTAAATATATGTGAACTTAGTGTTCATAGAAGATAAAACAGACACAAATGTAACTAGATTTTAGTTAAACATCTTCTTAACTTTTTCTTCCCTTTTGTCTTTTTGGAAAAAAAAAAATCATGCTTGCCCTTGTGGTCTGTACACTGGCTGAATCCTCCTGGCGTCCTTCTTTGTGGCCGGGTATGCGGCTTTCTGCCTAAAGGACGGTCAGTCCCGAACAGTCAGGCAGTTCCAGTTCACTGACTGGCCAGAGCAAGGAGTGCCAAAGTCCGGAGAAGGATTTATTGACTTCATTGGCCAAGTCCATAAAACAAAAGAGCAGTTTGGCCAAGATGGACCCATTTCAGTCCATTGCAGGTGAGTTAAGAATCAGGAATGTTGAGTTTCCACTTGTGATTCAGGCGGTGATAACTTTAAAAATATGCATCATTGTGTATTCACTGTCACTACAAGCTTCTAGTGTAAATCTGCATAGTTGAAATTTTATTTTCAGAATGTATTGTAAAATCTAAAAGCAAGGACTTATTTCTTTCCATAAAGTGAAAATAACCTGAGGAAGATTTTCATCTCCAAATTTTACCTCTTGTAACAAAGAACCAAACTGTTTTTCCCTTGCCTATTTTACGTTAACAAAAATTGTTGGGACATCCCATAGTGATAATTTGATCAGTTAATCATTTACTACTTGTTTTGCTTTCATGGTATTACATTGATAACTATCTTCCTGTATCTTTCTCTTGTGTTTGTCTTCTTGGAAAAATCATAAATAGTTATCAAGCTTTAATTACAATACTAATTCTTGTTAGTCAATAAGTGATTAGAATAGTACCTCAGTTAAAATCGCAGTTTGTTTGAGAATTGTGGTTAATTTGGTTAATTATTTTCAGTAGTTTCCACAGCATTTTATAATTCAAGTCATTGAAGTTAATAGAAATAGAAAGGTTCAGAAAGGACACTCACCAAAAATGTAGTGCTTTTTGGAAAAAGCAAAAAACCTTCCAGCAAATGGAATTCCTCTATTTTTAGTTAAACAAATATATTTTAAGATTCTAGCAACTGTTAAATCTTAGATTCTAATCTCTTTATGGTCAAAATCTTGAGAGAATTTATTAAATGATTTTACTCCAAAAAAAAGACCCAAACTCTAGTTCTTAGTGACATGGGAGACAGGTCTCAAAATAGGAGCAATCGTAGACCTGGGCTTAAGATATTCACATTCTAGTCCCACTTCAGTCGTCATGGTCTGACACTAGGGAACTTTCTCTGGACCTCAGTTTTCTCAGCTGATCCCTGAGATCCTGTCTAACACACTGATTCCTAGGCATTATATCATATATGAGAATTTATATTTATACATTTCTTTGTGCTATTTGAAATCCTTTGCTCCAACCAAAGAGCATGTAGGAAATGACACATGGACTCAAATATTCATACAAAGTGGATATTTTGGGAGCTTGAATTACATGAATATTCCCCTTAATTTTCCATATAATTTGCCCAAATGCTAATTCAAACTTTTCCAATATAAGGTATAAGGAAAATATGTTTAATACATATTTTTAACTTTAGGCATTCCTATAAGTATATATAAGTGTATGTATGTGACTTTTCATTGCTTTTGTCATCATAAAATGATTTAAACACTCCTATAGTATAAATATTATGACATGTTATTCATATATCATATATATGAATACATATATCTTAAAGACTTCCAGTTATTTTCTCTTATCTGGGACTATCCTAAAAAATACCACTTGTTTATAACTTATTAAACTAACAAGGTAAAATCAATAATGCCAAAGTTATAAGGGCAAGGTCTATTATTTTCTTGAAAGCACTCAGTAGAAAGCCAGAAACCCTCTATTTTTGTTACATTTGAGCAATCAAATCAAAGTAAAATAGACTCTAGAGTACCTGGATCATTCAACAAAAAGATTGTAAAACACAGTCTCTCCAGATTAAGATATTTTCAAGGTTAAAAGAGGCCTTCGAGGTCATCCACTCCATCCTAACAGAGAGCCTTGACTACTCCTGGACATCCTCAGCCACTTCGCAAAGACTGCCCATGGATTTTTAAAAAGTCTTAGTTAACATTTCTGTTTGGAGTCTTCAGAAAACCCAGTCTATAAAGGGACACACTATTTATATATGCCGTCAGCTACATTCCCAAGTAAATGAATCCATCCATTTTCTACAGCCTGTACCCAAGCGTTACACAGGCCGTTTAATTAGGATCCAAAAATGTCGGGATTTTTCAGATTATTCACTGTTCTCCTCATTACCTAAGCCTCCAGATGCTTTTCTACTTCTTAAGAGCACAAAAGCTATGAATTAATTTTCTTCTCTTGCTGCACTGAAGATTCTGGAATTATCTTAAAACAATAAAGAAAAGAGAAAGATTCAAAACTTTGTTAATGTGGTGAAAAGAATCCTGATGTTTTAGCTCCTGAACATCTAAAAATGGTAGATAAGTATATAGCTCATTGGCTCTTAACCATATTTTTTCTTTTAGGTTAGAAACCTCTTTTAGAATCTGTTTAAAGTTATATTTTGAGAAATAGAAAATATATATATAGATATAATTTACACAATCCATACATATAAGATATTCATAGACCCTTTTTGAAGACTGAATGATGCCATATCAAAAACCCTGTTATAGAACCTCATATCAAAAATACTATCTAAATTTGAGTAGTGTATATGCCAGATGATGGGACATCCTGCACAGATTTTAAGTGACTACAAGAAGTGAATAATACACTAGAATACTTAAAGATGCTCAATTTATCTTACCTTATCTAAATTATTTCATACTTTAAAAATATGAAGCAGGCAAGGTCTACAATTTCAGGATCTGCATGAAGAGTATAAATCTGTATTTTAATTACCCTTCCTTTTATCTACTTATTTTATAATATTTATGTTTCCTGATTACTCCAAAATGGCATATGATCCAAATTGAAAAGATATTTTTATTTGATAAGACTTATTTCTAATTACTTCACTTTCATTCTTACATTATCCCAAGTAATTATCTTGTAAATCTGACACCACATTTTCCTGAATGTTGCTGTGGAAGAACTTGATGTGATATGAAATCTGGTAAACACATATCCATCCACCCCCAAGCCGATGTAGCCAAGACTGAGCGTCTCATCCAGTCATGTTGTCTTTGTTTCTGTGACAGTGCGGGCGTTGGAAGAACTGGAGTCTTCATAACACTAAGCATTGTTTTAGAAAGAATGAGATATGAAGGAGTTGTAGATATCTTTCAGACCGTGAAAATGTTAAGAACACAACGACCAGCCATGGTACAGACAGAGGTGAGAAAAACTCTCCATGACTTAGTTTGTCACATCTAAGAGCCAAATAACAGGTTTTATTAGCCAGGACCAATTAGAGACCAGAGATTCTCAAAATCAGTGGCAAAATACAGGAGAATACTGCGGAAGAAGCATCAAATTGTTTAAAAATTTTGAACCTTGTTTCTTCCCTCTTTAAATGGGAGTGACAGTGTCAACGTCTTAGAGTTTTGGGGGGAGTTACATGAAATATATTCGGTTGAACCATGTTAAATTGTCACTATTTAACCATTGTTAGCCTATGAAAATGGCAATCATATAATTCATTATACTCAAATGTATGTATATTACACATATTTATACATAAATATATATAAAAAGCACAATGCCTGATGATACACAGCAGACCCTCAGCTTGTTTTACTTCTCCATTCTCTTTCTGTATGCCTAGGTGTTAGATATCAGCTGCTCTGTATTTTACTTCTTAATAATGGCCTTTTAAAATATTTTGATCCTGGATAAGCCCTAGAGAAATTAGCCCCCTATTTTCTATTCTAATACTTAATGTGGAAATTCTCATATTTCTCAGAATGTGTTCATGATTTAGCCAGTCTGGCCTATTGACTATTTATTTCTAAGGATAATATGAGTGATAGATTGTGTTTGTTTTTCAAAAGGCAACCAAATTATATAATTTATGTGTTCCTAAATTTATCACTCACAGTATCTTTCAGACTTTGATTTCAAAATAGTGCAAGCATTTGGCTTGCAATACTCAAAACATTGTGTCAGCTTGACAAACTTAATGGGTGTTGGGGTGACAGAGGGAAATTGGACGCTTAAAAAGCCTTAACATTTAGCCAAGCAACTTACTGTGACAAGATAGAAAAGCAAACTCCATTTATTTTGCATTACCATTTTTATTGTAGAAAAATGCACATTTAAGCAAAATAGAAACTATCTACTTTCAGCCCCATTGGCTACTGAAAATAAGTTTCTCTTATGAGGAAAATCCCACTTTTTCTCATCCCTTCTCATCTGTAAATTATCATTTTTCCTTCTCTCCAGCAATGCCCCAACTTTTTCCAATATGACTGTGTTCTCCTCTGTCTGAAAAAGGACACATTTCACACCGTTTTATTTTTGAGTGGGCCTTTTTAGAACAGACAACCAGCAATCATACTGAATTAGGCCAAATGGCACAGGCATTCTTATGTGTGCAGCCAATCTTGTGTTGCCATTTTCAGGGGTTGAAATCTTAACGTCCAGCATGCTGTGTAAAATGGCTTTGTGTGCCTAGTGTTCCTCACCAGTTACCTTTTGGCTACCTTCCTCGCTTATATAAGAACATCAGAAACGATGTCGGTAATTCTGATTGTAGGCAGCAAAGTCTGCTGTCTAATAAGATTTTTTTTTTTTTAATTTAAATTCTGTCAGTAGTAACTCAGAAGATAAATGAATCTAGAATTTCCTCAGGACAGTGTGTGTCTGCATCAGCTTCTCTTAAATACGCTGAGAATTAGTTATCACAAATGAGCCAATAATTGTAAGAGACGACTGTGACATATGAGGAGTTCCCACATTCAAGGTGGTGATTGTTTGATACCCCTTGGAGAATGGTTCACATTTGTCTGGAAGATAATGTTCACTTGAATTGTCACTACTTGGAATTAGGAGACTATTTCTGGTCAAATTGATTGGTGAAGTTAATAAACACCCCATGTGGCTGATCGTTCTTTGCTCACTAAAACCGACTGGCCATCAGATTGAATTGATTGATGGAAGTAGTGATTTTTGTCCCCATCAAGACAACTTTGTTTCTAATACTGATTTTCATTCTGTTAAAATCTCTTTCTCGTCATGCTTTGTCTCCGCAGGATCAGTATCAGTTTTGCTACCGAGCCGCACTTGAGTACCTGGGCAGCTTTGATCACTATGCAACGTAGAAACCCCTGACCCATTTTGGATTTTTACTACAGGCCCTTCAATATCCATGGAGTCTCTTCTGAGCCATACAGGGCACTTGAGAAGTCCTTCATAACTTCTAGGTAACAACCACTTAGTGGGACTATTACACACAAAACAAACTAAAAACAAACTTCCGGGTGGACCAATAACTCAGTTTAATAATCTAATCCGAAAGATAATAAAGAGAATCCTGACTGATGAGGTACTTGAGGATTTTAGTGACGGATACCTCAAGGATTCAAAATAAAGGGAAGAAGAAATCACAGCAAAGAACCACCATCTTGTTCAGGATTGCTTTCTAGGTGCGAGGAGGAAATAACGCGGTTTAGTGCGAGCTGTTTGCTGGTGTGGCTTCCTTCTCACGGTAAAATGAACTCTGCTTCGACATTGCCCCTTCCCACCATATTGCTCATAATAACATTGTAGGGGGAAAGTGGGGGGGGAATGTTTAAAAAAGAAAGTCTTCGATTTAATTTTTTAGTATTGTAAAAATACTGCTGACCTGTGCTTCATTTTTAACTGTGCGAACTTTTTTTTAACAAAATGTATCATTCGATAAAGTGAATTTTAAAAAAGGTTACATAACTCTTCATTTTTTATTTCCAAATTGTAGGTTTTTTTAAGCTGTAGAACTGTTATCTGTAACATTTTACTGTAGAAATATCAAATCATTTGAAAAGTTGCACATTTTTGTGCAATGCTCGATCTACAGTATTGGTGTCATCAGATATTACTATTTACATTTCTGTTTGGTTTTGGTTGATAAGAAAATACCGTTCTTTTCACATGAACAAAGAGAACTTTCTTTTTTTTTTTGGAATCAACAGGGAGGCGCAAAGTATAAAGTTGCTGCTAACATATATACATATATATCCATATTTTATAGGGATGTCTATGTATATATATAGACAGTGTGTTCACATGAAATGATAGATATAGCTATCATTCAGTTCTTCATGATTTAGTATTTTTAAGGTAGAAAAGCTATTGTAAACTCTTTTTCAATTTCTTTTATGACATGTTGGTATTTCTTAATATCACGAAAATTTAATTTTTTAAGGGAAATGAGGAATGCACATCAGTGATTGTCAAACCTCACCCCCTAATTTCCTACCCAATGTCACCCCACCCATCTAATCATATTCACAAATACCATTTTGTTAGGCTGCCAACAAGTTCAATATTTCTAACACTCTAGTGCAATAAAAAATTATTAACTATCTAAGAGGTGTGCATGTGGGAAAGGTCAGTGCATATCCCTTTAGGAGGGGAGAATGTTGTAATATATCAGCTATCAAGTTGTTTTAAAAACAGTGTATTCAATCGTATATTGTCTATAGTATGTGCTATGAAATTTGCATTTATGATATGTAACAGGGGCAAAGCCAAACTCATGTTACTCTGTTCAGTCAAACATTTTGTGGCATACAGCATTCCTGGAAAGTGCTGTATTTGTTTTCTTTTGGTTTTAGTTCTGCATTTAGAGTGCCTTATAATTGATGCTATTTTAATAGCATTTCTTTTTAGCTTTTGGTTCGTATTTCCACTAGTTGTTCGTATATGTTACTCTTTCTATTAAAGCATTATCTGTTTACCACATGTACAAAAACTCTTTGAATAATATGCATTCCTAGTTTCCAACCAAGTCGGGGACGTTAGGGATTGTACCAGCCCAAAGCACTTGGATAATCAGGGCCCTTCTTCCATTCGTAATTGTCAACATCAGGAAAAGCTATTTGTTTTATTTATAATCCCGTCCCAAATTTATTCTGCAACACTCAGTAATTGTACCAGACTTAGTAACCAAACATTTAAAACTTCAGAATATATTTGCTATTCCATTGTACATATATATCTCCCCAAATTTTACAACATAATTACTATAGGAAGCCATGGACGATGGCATGAGTTTGCCATATCTTTCATGATTTTAAAGAACCCTCAAAATATCCAAGGAACTCTTAAAGAGTTTTGGTATAGGTATATTTTGAATTAATTTTAGCTCCATTGATGTTCTGGCATATGATTTTTGTTTTCTGCATTTTCCCATCACTAACAGAATGAAATCCAAGAGACCAAACACTTGCAAGCATCGTATATGAGCACTTTTGTAAAAAGAAAAAAAAAAAAAAGAAAAAAATATGTATAATACTTAAAAAAAAAAAAAAGCATCTAGAAGGCTACCTCAGAATGAGACTCTAACCTACATCAGAACCAGAGAAGAATGTGCACTATGTGGGTCTGTTGTTTTCTTTAAGTTTGTATCTTTTGGAGCTTTATCCAAGTGCCAGATTACTCAGTGCTGTAATTTTTATTTAGTGAAACAAAGGGGGTCATTAGATGGACATTGCATTATGCAGACATGCCCTGTTGGACATGTAGATTCTGATGGTGTTCTGCACACCGGAACCATTGTCCAATGAGCAGTTTCTCTCTGAGGCAAAAACTGCCCATTTGACAGAGGGAAAGAGGAGAACAACCACAAGAAGAAAATGAATGGGATGCATACCATAGACGTACAAGGCGGAGACTATTTCAGATACCTTACTGTTCAGGAGCTATTCTGAGAACTAACTCCCTACTGTCATTGATGTGCATTCCACTCTGTGCTTTTCTGTACAAACCGTTCTAGTTTTATTTTCCCAGGTAAACATCTTTATCTACCATTACCATAAACTCTCAAATTTCCAATTATTTTCATCATCATAACCAGTACGGTGCTATTATTTACCTATGTACGTGTAGTTATGTATAATTTTGTAATTAGTTACAATGGAAAAAAATCAAAATATATAAAAAGTGATTTGTACAGAACTTTATTTTAGCTCTTTTTTAAAAATGATTTGCATGGTTAGAAAACGGCGAGGACAGCCAGGGGAGGGAAGGGCCTCTAGGGAACTTTGCACTTTCTATACCTTTGTACTATGCACTGCCCTATTGATTCTACACCCAATAATGTTATTACTTGAACCCATCTGTAAGAAACTGCTTCAGAATTTCATTTGTGTGTGTGTAAATAACAACATAGAAACAGGAAGGGGAAAAATTCTGCAATAATGTACAGATTTTTTTTCTTTCCTGTTTATTTTTGGTTTAGCTTTGTTTTAGTCCCTCCTTTTTATTTTTAATTACCTTCTTTTTCCTTTATGGGTTTTGGTTTCTTTTGGGTTTATGGGTGCCCTGATACTCCAGCAGAGATCAGAAGGCTAAAGATCCATCCTATCCATCCGTTACGTGGCTTTGCCATCCAAGCTTGGAGTGTCTACAAAGATAATAACGGTTGTGTTCTTTGCTCTCGTTTTGGATGCATAGACTGAAAACTTAAAAAAAATAACTTGTAAAATGGCTTGTTAAAAAAATACAATTACCTCTAATTAGTAGTACTAGTACGCGTAAATGTTTTACAGAAAATGGCGTGCTTTTTATTTTCTTACTTCGTTACATTGGTGGCGAAGAAGTCTGTATGAAAATCAGTTCTTTGCTGACACAAGTTCCATTTGTTACAAATGAATTCTAATAAAAACGTCAGTGTTATGCAGCCCTGGCCTTTGCTTTTGTCCTCTCAAGTCCTTTGGTTTTGAACTGACCATATATGTTCTGCCTTCTCTGGTTATCTGGTTAGTACCTTTGTTCTAATAGTAATTTTACTTATTGAGAGGCTGCTATCTACAAGTATCTGCTTCAAGGTAAGCACCTTTCAGTCGTAAGCAACCGAGATACTTTGCCCAAGTTCTGAAAACAAAGACATAGGTCTTAGTTTCATTCAATTTGAAGATCATAGGCAACCCTTAATTCTGTGGAAGATAACTACTATATAATTTATTAAAGCAAGTGGAAGAATTTACTTATTCAACAGCACAAACAGATGTCATAAAATAGAATGGATTCTTTGTGTCTCTCACTGGCCTGACTTGGGATAAGTAGTCATCTCGGAATACCAGTATGGATAGGAGGAGAGAATGTGCTCACTGAGCTGTCAGATGAAGGATTTAAGGTGGCTGTCTCCTTGCCAAATGGGAATATGGAGGGACAAGCAACTAACTGCATATCAACCTAATGAGTTAAGGAAAACCACAGGTATGTTTGGAAATGTTATGACTAGTTGTTGCCATGGAAATAATGAGAAAATGAAACAATCCCATTATCAAACATTTCTTTGGAAATTCTGACACTGAATAGACAATTAGACTCCTTTTCCCACTTTTGCTACCTCTCAACCTAACTGGCCTTTAATTTTGCAAAATTTGATCACCCCATTGATTGTGTAGGTACACAATTCTTAACCAGAAAAACAGGACAAAAAGTTCAAGATAAGTCATAACTGATTTTCTGATCATTATGATCCATTATTTTAAACAGATATCTGGTTGGAATGTCACAGATGACAAGATATGAGCTAATTTCACTAATGTAAGCACATGCAAAATTATTAATAACTTGCTAATAATTAGTTTAGGACTCTTAATTATATTTATGATTAAATTCCATAGTTAAGAGAATTTAAATAAATCAAAAATATAATTGTTAAATTATAGTCTGAAAAATTTAACTTTATGATTTTCAAAGGGTTTTTTACAAATATTAAGGAAGATTTTATAAAAATCTGAAATTGTAGATTTCATCATTTATAATAGTAAAATAAAAGTGGAAACATCCTAAATGTCCAATAGGAAATGATTTAAAAATATATATGTGAAGTTGTATATGTGTACAATTTTATATACATACCATAACCCCATGTAATACATTGCCACTTAGCCATTAAATAATTATTTATGGGGGAGAAATGACATGAAAATGATTATAGTAAGTTTTTAAAGGAGGTATAAAATTATACATAAAAGCCCAACATGCGACCAAAAAGACACCAGAGAATTAATGGAAAGCAATCATCAATTACTGATAAAATTATATTGCACTTTCTACATTTTTGAAAATTTTTGCAATAAGAATTTTTAAATAGCAAACTAGGGGTTTTTAAAATATATGGAAAGATGAAATAATTTGTTAAAATCACTTTTGAAATGCAAGAATGGAGAGAAAAAAGAAGTTAAGATAGGTGGGCAAGTATAAAGCAAAAAAATGATATATTTAAACAACAACAAAAAAAACCTACATTAAATGTAAATAGAGTATATCTGACTTAAAGATGTAAATTGCCAATCATACTAAAAGAACGGCAAGAAATATACTATGCAAATATAACCAAAAGAAAATTGTGCTATAATACGTTACTAAATAATATAGTCAATTCCCAATGAAAAAAAGTTTCAGTGCACCAGGAAGGAGTAACAATTCTGTATACACTTCAGAACATGACCTCAAAATATGGACAGCAAAGGCCAGCCCAAGATGGTGCCATGGGGGAATGCTGTGACACACCAGATGTACACTTATATTTAGAGCAATTTCTCCTAAAAGACAACTGAGGGCCAATTGAACAGCTTCTGCAAAGCAAAGGAGAAAGGCCCATAGAAAAGGTTGGGGAACTGCAAGAGCTCTTCAGGATTGGAGGAGCTTATGAGCACCCTTGTTTACAGTCTCTCTTCTCCTGGATAATGCCAGCAGGAGTTCTATCCAGGTGCTCTGGCCAATGATCTACAAGGCTGCTGTAGTACTTTCTCCACCTAGTGTCCACTCCTGCACATAAAACCAGATCAACAGGGTGCTGCTGCACATGCACGCATACTGGGCCACCCTGACACTCCACACGGCTTGCTCCAGCAGGACCAACAAGCTGCTGTGGCATGTGTGCACTGAACTGCTTCACCCCACTATGGCCACACTGGACAGTGGACAGAGAGCCACACTGCACATGCACACCAAGCTTCAGGCCAGGCAGTACCCCAGGCACCACATGCACCCAATGCCACTCCAACTAGCCTGCCCAAACCAAGCAGCACAAAGTCTATGCAGAGATTGCTTCTGCACAAGACTATTTTTCAAGATTGGGAGAGAATGATATTTTACCAAATTTTATCTAATAAACACAGAAAGTCAAACAAAATGAGAAGACAGAGGAATATGCTCCAAATGAAGCAACAGGAAAAAACTCCAGGGGGAAAAAAATCTCTAATGAAATGAAGATAAATAATTTGCCTGATAAGCAATTCAAGGAAATGGTCATAAGAATACTCACCAAATTTGAGAGTAGAACTCATAACTTCAACGAAATTAGAAAACATTATAAAGACCCAATCAGAGCTAAAAAAAAAAAAAATGCAATAACTGAATTGAAAAAATATACTAGAAGGAATCACCAGCAGAGTAGTTAACGAAGAAAAACAAACCACATCCTAGAATACAGAATAATGAAAATCACCCAATCAGAAGAACAAAAAATTAAAATTAAAAAAGTATAACAGAACTCTGGGACAACACCAACTGCACTAACATTTGCATCATATGGGTTTCAAAAGGAGGAGAAAGAGAAAGGGAAAATATATTTAAAGAAATAGCAGCTGAAAACTTTCTTATTCTGGGGAAGGTGATAAATATCCAGGTCCAAGAAGCCCAGAGAGTACCAAACAAGATGAATCCAAAGAAACCCACCCCAAGATGTACTGTAACTAATATAGAAAAAGTCAAAGATAAAGAAACAACCCATAAGGGAGACCTCAGTTGATTTCTGAGCAGTAATGTTATAGGCCAGAAGAGAGTGGCAAGACATATTTGGAGTGCTGAAAGGATTCAAACAGTGAATCGGCCACTTAAGAAGCTAGTCTAAAGGTTAAAAGGTAAAATTAACTACAATTATGATAAATAGGAGATACACAAGACAAAAAAGTACATAACATGTTAAAATCAAAGCATGAAGGAGGAAGTAAAAATGTGCTGTATGAATGAGTTTGAACCTAAACATCTATCAGCTTAAAATAGATCTCTACAGATATAAATGGGTATGTAAACTTCATAGTAACCATAAGCCAAAGCCCACAAAAAAATAAAGAAAAGAAACCCAAACAAAAATATTAAAGAAAATCAGCACACCACAAGGAAAAAGATCAAAAGAAGAAAAAAAGAACAGAGAACTACAACCAAAAAATAATGAACAAAATGTCAATAAGTATATACCTATCAATAATTACTTTAAATGGAAATGGACTAAATGCTCTAATCAAAAGAACATATGGCAGATGAATAGATTAAAAACAGTCCCATCTATCTGCTTCTTATAGAGACTCACTTCAGTCAAAAGACACATGTAGACTAAAAGTGAAGGGATGGAAAAAATATTCTATGCAAATACTAACTAAAAAAAAAAAGAGCTAGGGTAGCAATACTCATATTAGACAAAACAGACTTAAAAATAGCCTGTAAAAAGATCAAGAAGAGCATTACATAATGATAATGGGGTCAAACCAAGAAAAGGACATAATCATACATATCTGCACAAATACATAAAGCAAATATTAACAAACATAAAGGGAGAAATTGACTTAGTTAAGATGATTTTTTTCTGATCATAACTGTGAAATTAAAAATCAAGTACAAGACAAAAACTGGAAAATATACAAACACATGGAGACTCAACAACATCCTACTAAACAAACAATGAATCAAAGAGGAGGTCAAATAGGAAATAAAAAACACCTTGAGACAAATGAAAATGAAAAACAACTTTTCAAAATTTATGAAATACAGCAAAAGCAGTCTAAGAGGGAAGTTCATAGCTATACAGGCTTACTTCAAGAAATAAACATCTAAAATAATTTAACTTTACACTCAAAGAACTATTAAAAGTAGAACAAACAAAATCTAAAATAGGTAAAAGGAAATATAAAAACCACAGCAGAAATAAATAAAAGACTAAAAAATAAACAATGGAAATGATCAATAAAACCAAAGCTCATTCTTTGAAAGAACAAATTTGACAAGCCTTTAGCAAGACCCATTGGAAAAAAGAGAGCCCAAATAAATCAGAAAAGAAAAAGGAGAGGTTATAATCAGCACCATAGAAATATAAAGGATCGATAAAGAATACTATGAGCAATTACATGCCACCAAACTGTACTACCTAGAAAAATGGATAAATTTATGAATATATACAATCTTCCAAGACTGAACCGACTAATTACTAGCAATGAAATTGAAGCACTCCCAACAAACCAAAATCCAGGACAAGTCAGCTTCACGGGTGAATTCTACCTTCTGTAAACTATTTTTAAAAATTGAATCAGAAGAAATACTTCATTCTATTAGACCAACATTACCCTAATACCAAAAACAAACACTATAAAAAAAATTATATGACAAACCCACAACTAACATCATCCTCAATGATGAAAAACTAAAAGCTTTACCTCAAAGATCAAGGACAAGACAAGGATGCCTATTATCACCACTATTAGTCAATATAGTATTAGAAGTCTAGCTGCAGCACTCAGTCAAGAAAAATATATAAAAAGGCATCCAAAGTTGGAAGAGAAGCAATAAAATTGTCACTATTTGCAGATGATATACTATGTATAGAAAACCCTAATAACTCCACAAAGCAACTATTAGACTACATGAATTCGGTAAAGTTGCAGGATGCAAAGTTAATATACAGAAATCCATTGCATGTCTATACCCTAATAAAGATTCATTAGAAGGAGTAATCAAGAAAATAATCCTATTTTCAGTTGCACCAAAAGAATAAAATACCTCAGAATAAATTAAACCAAGGTGATAAAAGACCTGCACTGGTAAAACTATAAGATATTAAAGAAAAAAAAATGAAGGGGACACGCAAAAAAAATAGAATATACATGTTCATGAATTGAAAGGATTAACATTAAAATGTTCATATTATCTAAACCAATTTACAGATTTGATGCAATCCCTATCAAAATATTAAATGGCATTCTAGAATAAATAATCCTAAAATTTATATGTAACCACAATATACACCAAATAGCCAAAGCAATGTTGAGAAAGAACAAAGTTGGAAGAATCATGTTTCCTGATTTCACACTATTCTGCAAAACTATAATAATCAAAATAGTATGGCACTGGCACAAAAACAGACATTGATCAATGGAACAGAATAGAGAGCACAAAAACAAATCCTTACATGGTTAATTAATCTATGATAAAGGAAGGAAGAATAACAATGGAGAAATGACAGTCTCTTCAATAATGGTACTGGGAAAACTGGACAGATATATCAAAATAAATAAATAAATAAAACGGGATCATCCTTTTACACCATACACAAAAATATACTTGAAATGGATTACAGACTTAAAGACTTGTAGCCATAAAATTCCTAGAACAAAACATAAGTCAAGAAACTTGCTGGCATAGGTCTTAGCAATAGCTTTTGATATGTCCCCTTAGACAATCACAATAAAAACAGAAGTAAACAAATGGGACTACACTAAACTAAAATGCTTCTGTACAACAAAGGAAACATTAGCAAAATGAAAAGACAACCTACTGAATTATTCACAAATGAGATATACAATAAGGGGTTAATATCCAAAATAGTTAAAGAACTCATATAACTCAATATCAATAAAATCAAACAGTCAGATTTAAAAATGGGCAGAAGATATGAATAGGGATTTCACCAAAGAACATACAGATGGCTAAACAGACATATGAAAAGATACTCAACATCATTGTCAGGGAAATAAAAATCAAAACCACAAGATACCAACTCATACTTTTCAGAATAGCTAATATCGAAATGTCAACAAGTCAAGTGTTGTCAAGGATGTGGGGAAAAGGGAACCCTCATGCACTATTAGGATTGTAAATTGATGCACCCCTATTGAAAACAGCATGTATTTTTTCCTTTAAAAATTAAAAATAGAACTACCAATTCCACTTCTATGTATTTATACAAAGAAAATGAAAACACTAATCTGAAGAGATATATGTAGCCCTATGTCCACTACAGCATTATTTACAATAACAAGGGTGTAGAAGCAACCTCTTTCCATTGATGAATAAATGCATAGAGAAGATATAGTATATATACACAATGGGATATTACTCAGCAATAATAAAGAATGAAGTCCTGTCAATTGAGACAACATGGATAGACCTAGAGGGTGTTATGCTAAGTAAAATGTTAGACAGAGAAAGAAATACTGTATGATTCACTTCTATATGGAATCTAAAAACAAGTGAAACAGAAACAGACCTATACAAATAGAGAACAAACTGATGATAAACAGAGGCGAGGAGGAGGAGGAGTGGGTGAAAAAGATGAAGGGGAACAAGAGGTACAAAAATCCAGTTATAAAATAAGCCACAGAGATAATAGTGTATAGCAGAGAGAATGTAGTCAATAATATTGTAATAACATTGCACAGTGACAGATGGTTACTAGACTTAGTATGGTGATTACATCATAAGGTATATAAATGTTGAATCACTGCAGTGCATCTGAAACTAATAAAATATTGTATGATAACTACATTTTATTAAAAAATAAAAGTATAAACAAAAATGGACAGAACTAAAAGAAGTTACACATATATGCACAATCATAATGGGATATTTTTAAAGTTTGTCTCCGTAAAATTACTATTTGAGAACAGACTAAATATTCAGTAAGCATATAAAAGATATGAATAACTTGGTTAACAAAATTTATCTAAATGACCTATGTAGACCACTGCTCAACAACTTAAAAATATACTCCATAACTTAAAAATATATACACTATTTTTAAGAGCACATGGAACATTTATCAAAATCAAGTAGAGATTAGACCGCAAAAGAAGTCTCAACAAATTTTAAGGATTTTATGGCACAGAGTATGTTCTCTGACCACATTACATTTCAACCTGAAGCCAACAAAGATATTTAGAAAATCCCTATATGTATGCATGGTAATTAAGAAATACCCTTCTAAATAGGTCAAAGGAGAAATCACAAATGGAAGTTAAAAAATATAAAATTATGAAACACTGCATATCCGAACTTGTTGCATAAAGCTAAACTGAACTTTAGAGAAATTTAGAGCCTTAAATACATATGTTAGAAAAGAAGGCTGAAAATCAATTATCTTGAAATTTGAAAATTATAATTAATTCCATCCTAAGAAAGCAGAAGGAAATTATAAAGAGAAAAATAAAATTTTAAATATATAGTACCAACAAATATTAGTGAAAATTTTTAAGTTAAAATTTTAAATTAAGTTGGTTCTTTGAAAGGCAATGAAATTAATTAATCTTACCAAAATGGTTTAGAGGACAAGCAAGCATCATGGAGAAGTGAGAAGACTCCTTTGTGTTCTCCTTTTACGTTTACAAGTTAGATGTCTAGAATCCAACAAAGTTTCCTCTGCTGAACACATGGACATGCCTGCAAGATCTTCAGTGCATCTGAAGGTGGGAGTATTAAAATGCATGGAAAAAGTGAGAAGAGGAGAAAGACAGAGACGGTGTCTATAGACTAAGTTCTGTCGCCTATTCAGGACCTACTCGCAAAGTGGCAGTAGGGAAGTTGGGATGGAGCCCCTGCACTATGGCCCAGCAGAGAGCAGAAAGGGAAGAAGCTGCACGGTTCCTGAGACACTAGCTCCCGCCCCCTCAGCCCACTGTGGCAGAGCCTAGGAGCAACAGCAGACATGCACCTAAGGCCTCCCAGCTGTAGCGTTGGTCCTGGCAGCCATAAGGAACATGAGAGCAGTGCAGTGGGCTTGCAGATCCACCTTCCTATCACAGTGGTTTAAGACCCCATCAAAGCAGGGACACCGACAACCCTGGTCACCCGGGCATCAATTTCCAGATGGAGGCAACGCCTCCCCACTATGTCGCCAACGTTCAAATACTTCAGGTCAGAGAAAACAATTCACGCTATACACCATCTACTGGAACACAAAACAACTTGTAATTATCAACCTGCTAAATTGTTAAGATCAAAACAGTATATAAACAAGAGAAGAGTGCACTATCTCCAATGTGCAGGCAATCCAATTCATCGAGTATCATGAACAACAAAAATAACATGGTAACACAAAGAAAATCATGAGTCTCCAGAAACCAAACTCAAAGTCATGGAAAACTGATTTAAATGACAGAATTCAAAATGGAGCACATGAAGATACTCCATGAGATAGAAGAAAACTCAGAAAGGCAGTTTAATAAACTCAGGAATAAAATTAATAAACAAAAGGAGTACCAAAGAGATAAAGCTATATAAAAAATTCTGGAGCTGAAAAACTCAGAAAAATAAAATGAAAGCTCATTAGAAATAAATGGAAATAGACCAGACCTGATAGAAGAAGAGAGAATTAGTGAGCTCAAAAACACAAATCTAGAAATAATTAAGGTGGAAGGAGAGTAAGCACTAAGAGTTAAAAAAAAAAAAATTTGAAAGCACTCTATGAGAACAATCTGACTCCATTAGAAAGAGCAACGCAAAAATAATGAGTATTCCAGAAGGAGAAGAAAGGGAAGGAGAAGGAAACAACCTATTATAATAGAGATGAGAACTTCCCAGACCTAGGGAAAGAACTGGACACTCAAGTACGAGAAGCTAAAAGAACACCTACCTAATTATCTCAATGCAAAAAGACCTTCTCCAAGACACATATTAAAACTGTCCAAAGTCGATTATAAAGAAATATTTCTCAAGGCAACCATAAAAAAAAAAAAAAAAAAGATACTAACCTACAAAGGAAATCCTATCAGATCATCATCACATTTTATAGTAGAAATCCTACAGGCCAGGATAAAGTAGAATGACATTCAAAATATTGACAGAAAGAAACCACCAGCTGAAACTAATATACAACAAAATCATCCCTTAGATATGTAGGAAAAATAAAGGCCTTCCCAGATAAATCAAAGCTGAAGATATCTAACACCACAAGATCTGCACTGCAAGAAATGTTGAAAGGAGCTCTTCTTCAAGAAACAAAAAGACAAAATATACAAAACAACAGAGAGACAGAAGCAGGAAATTGTACTTTGTTTCAGAATAGGGTATTAAGCAATTATAACATAAAGCTTAAGTGGGGGGGGGGAATCATTAAAAATAACTCTAGCTACTGCAATTTGGTAATGAACACACTATATAAAAAAAAAAATCTGTGACAACAAAAACATAAAAGGGTCGAAGGAAAAGGACTGAACTTTATAGGTGAATGAAGATAAGATTCTATCAGAAGAAAAGGAATAATTTAATCTGAGACATTTTATACAGATCTCATGGTAACCACAAAACAAAATCCAGAGCAGAGACATGAAATATAAAAAAAAAGGAAGAAGTGGAGAAAAACATCTCAGAAAACCACTTAACTAAACTAGCAGACAGAAACACAAGAGAAAAGAAATAACACAGATACAGAGCAACCAGGAAACAAAAGATAAAATAACTTTAGTAAGTTCTTATATCAATAATCATCTTAAACGTAAATGGACTGAACTCATTAACCAAAAAGCACAGACTAACTGGATGGATTAAAGACCCAACCATATGCTGTCTTCAGGAGACCCATATAAGCTCCAAAGTCAAAGATAATGTCAGAGTGAAAGGGTGGAAGATAATACTCCAAGCAAATGGCATCCAGAGAAAAGAGGGTGTAGCCATTCTTATAAACAAAATAGATTTTAAGACAAAAAAAGGTAAACAGACAAAAATGGACATTTTATAATGATAAAGGGACAATCTATAAAGAAGACACTACGTTTATTATTATATATACACCCAACCAAGGCACAGCAAAATATATAAAGCAATTATTAACAGAACTAAAGAGTGAAATTGCCAGTTATACAAAAATAGTAGGGGACTTTAATATCCCATTTACATCAGTGCAAAGAACATCAGTGCAAAGAACATCCGTACAGAAACTCAACAAGGAAACATTGACCATAAATGATACATTCGATCAAAAGAACTTAATATTTATAGAAATTTCTATCCCATTGTGATAGAATACACATTCTTAAGTGCACATGGAACTTTCTCAAGTATAGAACATATGTTGGATATGACACAATTCTCAATAATTTACAAAGACTAAAATCATACTAAGCATATTTTCTGACCACAATAGTATGAAACTAGAAATGAAGTATAAGAAGAAATCTGGAAAAATCATAATTAAGGATTAAATAACATCTTACTGAATAACTATTGGGTCCAAGAAGAAAGAATCAAAAGACACATAGAAATGGAAATGAAAAGATGTCATAGCAAAATTTTTGGAATGTAGCAAAAGTGGCACTAAGAGGGAAGTTTAAAGCAATATAGGCCTATCTCAATAAAACAATAATCCCAAATACATAATCTAACATGAAGCCTTAAGGAACTACACCAAGAATAATTTGAAACCCAAAGTCAGTAAAAGGAAGGAAATAATAAAAATCAGAGTGGAATAAATAATATAGAGAAAAAAAGTCAAGAACTGTTCTTTGAAAAGATAAAATTGACCAAACCTCTAGCTAGAGTCACAAAGGAAAAAGGAGAAAAGACAAAGTCAGAAATGAAAGAGGATAAGTTACAATGGCTGCCACAGAAAAACACGAAGGATTATACAAGAATTCTACAAAAGCTTATATATCACCAAATTCAATAATCTAGAAGAAATGGACAAATTCTTAGAAACATATAAACTTCCTAGACTGAATCATGAATGGAAAAACTGAATTGGCCAATCACTAATCAAGAAATGGAAACAATAAAAAAAATTTTTTTTAAGTCCAGGAGCAGATGTCTTCACTAGTGAGTTCTACCAAACATTCAAAGATTTAATAACTATCACTGTCAAACTCTCCCAGAAAATTGAAGAGGAAAGAATGCTTCCTTACCCATTTTATGAGTAAAATAAAACACACACACACACACACACACACACACACACACACACACAGGCAAGGACATCACACAAAAAAAGAAAATAACAGGCCAATAACTCTAACAAACAAAAATGCAAAAATTCTCCACAAAATACTAGCAAATTGAACACAATAATACATTAAAAAGATCATACATCCCAACCAAATGGGGTTCATTCCAGGGATGCAAGGATACTTCATCCACCAAATCAACACACTACACCACATTAAGAAACTAAAAGACAAAAGTCATGATTTTCTCAATAAATGCAGAAAAAGCATTGGGAAGATGCACCAACAATTTATGATAAAACTTCAATAAAATAGGTACAGAAGGAAAGTACCTCAACATAATAAAGCCCATTTGTGATAAACCCTCAGCTAAAATCATATTCTACTATTAAAAAAAAAAAAAAAAAAACCTGAAAGCTCTTTCTCTAAGATCAGGAACAAAATAAGGATGCTTACTCTTGCCACTTTTATTCAACATATCACTGGAAGTCCTAGCCCGGGCAACAAAGCAAGAAGAATCCTAATTGGAAAGGAAGAAGTAAAACTGTCACTATTTGCAGATGTCATAATTTTACATATAAAAACTCCTAAAGATTCCACCAAAAAACTATTCGATAATAAAAAGCAAATATAGTGATGTTGCAGGATAAGATCAACATACAATAATCTGTTGTTTCTATGTACTAACAGCAAAATATCAGAAAGAGAAATAAAGAAAACAATTCTCTTTACAATCACAACCGAAAGAATAATATACCTAGGAGTAAACGTAACAAAGAAGGTGAAGGAGCTATATGCTGAAAACCATAAGACACTGTTGAAAGGAATTGAAGAAAACACAAAGAAATTGAAAGATATTTCTCATTCATGGATTGGAAGAATTAACATTGCTTTAAGTAACATGAATATTTCAACAATCTACAGAATCAATGTAATCCCTATAAAAAAACCCCAATGGCATAATTTCACAGAAAAGAAAACAAAAAAAGTCCTCAAATTTGTATGGAATTACAAAATACCCCAATAGCCAAAGCAATCCTGAGAAAAAAAGAACAAAGCTGAAGGTATCGCACCGTGACTTACAACTATACTACTAAACCATCATAATCAAAAGAGTATGGAACTGACATAAAACAAACACACAGAACAATGGAACAGAACTGAGAGCTCAAAAATAAACCTCACATACATGGGCAACTAAATTTATGACAAATGAGCAAAAATATACAATGGAGGAAAAAAAAGTTTCTTCAATAGTGATTCTGGGAAAAACTGTACAGCCATGTGCAAAGAATCAAACTAGTCCACTATCTTATACCATAACAAAAAATTAATGTAAGACCTGAAGCAATAAAATGCATAAAAGAAAACATAAGCTAAGCTAATAGACAATGGTCTCAGAGGTGTTTTTGTGAACTTGCCTCCAAAGGCAGGGGAAATAAAAGCAAAAATAAATGAACGGGACTGCATCAAACTAAAAAGCTTCTGCGCAGCAAAACAAAACATCAGTGAAACAAAAAAGAAACCAACCAAATGGGAGAAGATATTTGCAAATTATACTTCTGATAAGGGGTTAATATCAAAATAAAGAACTTATATAACTCAAAACAAGTAAGCAAACAATCTGATTAAAAAATGGGCAGAAGACCAGAACAGACATTTTTCTAAGGAAGACATACAGATGGCCAGAGACATATGAAAAGATGTTCAATATCTAGTTATTAGAGAAATGCAAATCAAAACCACAATGATATATCACTTCACACCTGTTAGGACTGTTATCATAAAGACAAGAGTTAACAAATGATAATGAGGATGTGGAGAAAAGGGAACATTTGTCCACTGTTGGTAGAAATGTAAATTGGCACAGCCACTATAGAAAGTTTGAGAAGTATTGGGCTCCTCAGGGTACAAACTATGTCTCATTTCTCTCTGTATCTTCATGGTAAATTCAGGGCCAGCAACGGGCAGCGTGCCCAGGGATGCTTTGGCCCACCCTTCCATCGCCCCATCCGCACGTCCAACCTTGTTGAGGAAAAAGCCAAACTGGCAGCCTTAAACTGGTGGAAAGAGGCAGTTTTGAGAGACTTCAGACAGCTGAGGGTCTTAATTCTGACTTTCTCACTTTAATTGCTGTGTGATCACCTCTCTGAGCTTCAGTTTTCTCAATTTTAAATGCATATAAAAGGACCACCACGACCCCCAGGCACAGAGTGAGGGTGGGGCAGATGTCTGCATTAGTCCAGATGTCTGATCTCAGATGAAGAAGGCAGGAAAAAACTGAGGACTCAAGAAGAAGCCCCTGGGCCTCTGGATGAGAAGTGACCACGTGGAATTGTGGCTCTGGAAACCCCTCCGTCCACACTCTGGCGAGGCCATGTGCAGTCCATAGGGTGACTTGGGTGGAGCGATGGAAGGATCAGATGTGTCTCACATACCCTGGGTCTCCAACCAACCACATGTGCTGGCCTTCTCATGTGGCCAGTGAGCCCTTTGGAGGCCCTGCTCACAGCAAGTTTCTTTTGAAAGGGGGCTCAAGTACAAGGAAGCTGCTAAGAAATTCTGTGAACCTGGGCAAGTGCCTTCTCCATAGCCTCTCTACCACATTCTTAGTTTGGACAAAAACAACAAGTTCACTGCCTCTTGCTTCCCAGCGTGGGCAATGTGTCCGCCCTGGGCCAGAGCTAAGCAGAACTTCTTGGAAGATGTTTTCAAAAGCATCTGCTGGGGACGGCCTATCTTTCCTAAAAGATCTGAGGACACCACTGCCTTTTTTTATTAAACCATCGTGTGTGTGTGTGTGTGTGTGTGTGTGTGTGTGCGCGCGCACGCGCGTGCGCAGATGAGAGTTATGGAATAAGACACTCAATTCACGTCAAAAGTAAGCTCAAAGTGGAGACTTCCGAGAAATTTCTCACTTGTGGCAAATGCACAGGCTTCCCCAAGGCCTTGGGGTTATGTAGGGAATGTTCAGTCATCTGTGGTAGTTGGGTAAAGAAGTTCGAGAAGCATTGGGCACCTCGGGGTACAAACTATGTCTCATTCCTCTTGTATTTTCATGGTGAATTCAGGGCCAGTGACAGCGCGCACAGGGATGCTTTTGCCCACCGTTCCATCATCCCATCTGCACATCCAACCTTGTCGAGGAAGAAGCCAAACTGGCAGCCTTAAACTGGTGGAAAGAGGTCTGTTTTGAGAGACTTCAGACAGCTGTTCTTGGAAACCACTTAAGTTTCTATCAATAGATTGAGGGCTGGAAATGTGATACATGTATACAATGGAATATTACTACTTAGACATAAAAAAGATAATATATTGGGTTTTGACAACAGGGATGGATCTTGAGAGTATTTTGTTAAGTGAAATAAATCAAACAGAAAAAAACAAAAATGATATTACTTCATTCATATGTAGAATATAAAGCAAAGATTAACAAACTATACCCAAACCAAAAATACAAATAGATACAAACTGAACGTGTTTACCAGAGAAAAGAGGATAGGGTGAGGATGAATTGGGTAAAGGTGGTCAAATATATGATAATGGAAAGAAACTAGACTTTGGATAGTGAGCACATAATAGAGTAGACAGATATCAAATTATAATGTTATACACCTGAAATTTATATAATGGTATTGACCAATGTTACCTCAATATATTTAAAAACAGAGGGCAAGCAATTAATATCAGAGATTTGAATAGAAACATAACACCCCAGATCTTATCATTAATATAAATAACAAGTGTCCATATTCACAATATATAACAAATTCCTATAAACATATAAGAAAAAAGCAGATAACCCAATAAAGATTAGGTACTACTATGCTTAAACAGTTATGCCACCAAGAGTATACCCACATTGCTCATACATATAAAAAAGCACTGAATTTCATAAATAATCAGGAAAATGCACATTAAAGCTATAGTGCAATACCAATATACACTGACTAGAACAGCTGATTAAAAAGGCTAACAATATCAAGTGTTGGTAAGGATGAAGAGTAGAAAATCTGTCACACCGTGCTTGTTGGAATGCAATTTTACAAACACTCTGTCAGATGATTATACATTCTATAGTAAAGAGGAATATATACATAACTTGTCTGTTTTACAAGCTGTAATTTTATATGATGAATAGAAATGTATGTGTATGTGAACAAGAATCATAAATATAAGACTCCATGAACATTAATTATAGAGCCAAAAAGCCTAAATAATATCAATGTTGATTCACAGTAGAATTAAATACATTTTGGTATGATGACATGATGGAACACAGTGAATTAACAAAATAAAATTGAGCCAAAAATGTCATACACAAATAATGAATACTGTATGATTCTCGAATGGTTCCCTCTTAGGAAAAGAAAGGTAAGTAGTGATTAAAAGTAAAAGGCAAACTTCTTGGGTATGGCAATGCTTTATTTTTTGACCTGAATCTGCAGTTGTTTGCTTTTTGATAAATCACTGAGCTGTTCCTTTATTTTGTGTACTTTTCTCTATTAGTTATGTGTCAGTAAAGTTTTATTAATGACTATTATCTATGCACATATATAAACTTTTGTGAAACAAATTGGTCTTCAAAATAGGAAAAGTTGCCATATTTGGGATGGTAAACATCTGTCAACACTACTAAGAATAGGCAAAAACAACTGCATAAAATTCAACTTACAGATCTGAAAGTTGAGATGTGGATGAATATCCAGCTGATTACTATAATTGAAATGAATTACTAGGGCAGCTACAGACCTCTTACCCTTCTTGGCAACTGAAAAAGACCTAATTATAGAGTTAGAATAAATTAATGGAAAATATTTTTAAAACACACAACTGTGGTCATTGTTCAGTTGATTATATCAGTATTTGTCTGTGTACAGGATCCAGCACACTATTAGACCACAGGGGATTCTGGGAATGACATGCAATTCCATAGAATGTTTACATGAGTAAGGGCCACTCAACTCATAACTTCTGAGCTATTCAATGTTGCTAAGACATGGTGAGGAAACTGTTCAGTTTTGGTGCAATCAAAATTATTCTGCTCTTTAAAGGTCTTTATTATAAAAACTTTTTTCTACTAAAAACTGGAACTAAAAGAGGTAAATGGGGCATAACGATTTTTACTCTGGGTTAGACTACTAAAGTTATTAAAAACTTGAGTTTGAATTGCATGTAGATTAGAAAATTTAAGTGTGTCTCATGGCCCAAGATTGTGCTGCTAGCCTATCCAGCAAGTTGACAACTGTGGGTTACTGGCTATCAAGACAGAAAAGCATGAGAATATGGAGGGACCTGTACTGGATTTATGTTGTTCCTGGGAAATTACCTGAAAGTACAAATCCTATTGCTTATGACAATGTCACATACCAAGAAGTAAACAAAGATCCTAGAATTAGAGATGAGCTCAAATTCGATCTTCCAAATTTATTAGCTGAATTGATCCTAATCAGTTAAATTACTTAATCTTTTGAGTTTTCTCATCTATAAAATAGAGATGAAATTATCATCCCACCCAGTTTATTATACAAATTAGATATAATTTCTTCATGTGTATAATAGTAACAGATCATGGAGGACTTATGCTCATTGTTGATAAAACTAAGCATTTCCACTTTCCCATTAAAAATGCACACATCTTAAAGAACAATATTAAAGAAAAAAACAATAGTTATCCATAATACATCCATAATACATTAGGCAAAAAATAGATGCATAGTTTGATTCTTTTTCCTGGCTGTGGGACACTCTTTAAGGTACAAAGGAAATGGCCATTTCTGTAGTCGTTTAGAAATTGCTCTACTGACTTTTCCCTTATTGGGTGCCAGGTGAACTACTGTGAAAGAAACTTGGTTTCCCAAGTGGTGTTTGCATAATGCTGTGTATTGAATGGTGCTTTATAGCTATTATTTATTGTCCTCACAATACTGGGAAATGGGCCTCTGCAATCTTTTTGGAGTGCAGATTAGAGTCTGGCACAGAAGGATCACATAACCTGCTGAAGGTCATTCACAGAAAAAGGTATTGAAGACTTCAGGGGAACAGGGGCCCCAGTTTGCCAAAATGAAAATAACCTCAAAATGGAATCCAGAGGTCCAGGATCTAACCTCAGCTCTTCCACTCACTTTGTAATCTGGGCAAGACACATAATCTCTCTGAGCCTTATGTCCTCATGTGAAAAATAATCAAATGGACTCAGATATCATTGAGATCTACTTTCTAGGCTTATAGTAACCTAAAGTCTTCTGAATAGAAACATACATGGATAAATTTATCAGTAAAATATATATCTTTGTCATTTAAAAAAGAGGCAATTACCATCTAAAATGTTGGACTCCGTCACCAAGAAGGAACAAAATTAAAGTTGAGTGGAACTAGGACAGATGAAACCCTATGGAACTGCATTTAGCCTTAGACATCTTGAAAGATGAGTAGAATTTAATCAGTTGAACAAGTTTATGGAGTATATTTTAGGCAAAAAAAAAAAAGCAGTGCCTCAAAGGACAGAGATCTACACATCAGGCTAAGGGAATGGGGTGTAGCTATCTTGTACTCTCCTCATTAAGCACACTGAACATGTCAGCCCTAAGAAGTAAATGTGAACTGGCAGGAGGTGGAGGGGGAGGAGGGTAAAAGGCACTATCTGAGCCTTTGAATAGGACTTTGAACTGTGCAGCTATTAATAAAGTGGTGCTCATATTTTCATTCTGCTCGTATACCATATAGTAAAACCAATGGGCAGTTGAGGTAATTGTCAGGGCACAATTCAGGCTTTCCAACCAAAGCATACTACCATCTAATACCATCTTTAATTTCTACCCACAGTTTATAGATTCTTTGAGGATGCACTGATGGTCTATTCTCTACTCATTTAAAATGTATCCCAGTAGAGTGGATATGAAGATTTAAAAATATCACTGGATAACAGCAACATAAGGAAAAGACATTGCCATATATTTAAACCACTAAGACTGGGTTTACAATCCAAGATGGTAGCATAAGAAGACCCTGAATTCACCTCCTCCTATGAACACATTGAATGTAAACCTACACAAAGAGCAATTCCCCCTTAAGAGGAACTGAGGGCTGACTGAACAGGTTCTGTACAAAAAAAAATGAGAGACATGCCGCATAGAAACAAGATGGAGACATGGTATCATGGGAACCCTACCCCTAATGCACCAACTTATAGTATGGAGGGATTACTAAAGGGCCTGTGTGTAGATTTGTCTGCACTGGGGCACAGTGAAAAAACAGTGGATTAGAGGGCACCTAGACTACCTGGGAAAGAAATCCATTTACTAACCCTAGAGCACCTGCCAAATGAGAATAAAACTGTGGGAACTCTCGCTGGTGTCAGAGGCACCAGAGAGTATAATTTGTAGCCCTCCCCTACCATCTTGATTACATGAACAAGAACACAATCCAGGTGCTCTAGCCGGCTTGCCAATGTCATCAGAGTGTGCATCAGGCCCACATCAGCTCTGCAGCTTGTTCCCAGGACTCTCCCTGGCCTATGCCACTCAAACTACAGTTCTGGCCTCAGCGTGGCTTATCCTCAGGTCTCCCCATGTCCTGCTCCAACTACATATCCAGCTGGCCAGGCAAGACAGTCATAGCATGGGTCGCCTTCCCAGGTTCCTTACAGCTCACATATGCTACAGCTAAAGCTCTGGGCTGTGGTGTGGCTTGCTCCCAGATTCACCATAGCCTGAGTTCCCTCCAACTATAGCACCTACCAGCCTGCCAAGGCAGCCAGCCACAGCATGGTTTGGCCCCAGCTCTTCCCGCAGCCTGTGCCAGCTACAGACAGCAAAAGTGGCCCCAGCAAGGCTTGGCCCCAGGATTTTCCATGTCCTATGCCCACTCCGGCTATAGAGTTGCCCCTGGAACACTGCATAGCCCAAGCCTACTCTAGCTACAGCTCAAGCTAACCTGCCAAGGCAGCCCCATTGAGGCTTGATCCCAGAGTCTGTCATGGCCTAAGTCTGCTTCAGTTACAAATCCAACTTGCCTACCGAAATTATCCAGCATACACAGTATACAAAGAGGAAGCTCCTACACAAGACCACTTCTTAAAGACCAGAAGAAGTTTCTATTTGCCTAATTCATAGAAAGAAATGCAGTGAGACAGTCAAAATGAGAAAACAGATAAATATGTTACAAATGAAATAAGACAAACCCTAGAAAAAGAACTAAATAAAACAAAGGCATGCAATCTGATAAAATGTCCAAAACACTGGTTATAAAGATGCTCGATGAACTCAGAAGAATAAAGTCAGTGAGATGGTCAGCAAAGAGATAGAAAATATAAAAACAATCAATGAGAATTTAAGACTACAATAACTTAAACATACACACACACACACACATACTCACACGCTATAGGGAATCGACACCATATTAGTTGATGCAGAAGAATGAGTCAGCAAGTTGGAAGACAAAGTAATGAAAATCATAAAATTGGAACAGCAAAAAAATAATAATAATAATAAAATAAAATAAGGATAGTTTAAGGGATGTCTGAGAAAACATCAGGCTTACCAAATTTCAAATGATAGGGGTCCCAGAAGAAGAGAAAGGGACAAAAACTTATTCAAAGAAATAATGGCTGAAAACTTCCTCAACCTGGTGAAGGAAACAGACATCTAAGTGCAGGAAGTACAGAGAATCCCAAACAAGATGAACCCAAAAAGGCCCACACCAAGGCACATCATAATTAATACGCCAAAAGTTAAAGATTAAGAATCTTAAAAACAGTAAGGGAAAAGCAGCTAGTTATGTACAAGGGATTCCCCATAAGATCATCAGCTTATTTTTCAGCAGGAACTTTGAAACTTTTCAAAGTGTTGAAAGTGAAAAAAATTATATCCAAGAGTGCTCTGCCCAACAAGGTTATCATTCAGAATTGAAAAAGAGGTTCCCAGACAAGCAAAAGTGAAAAAAGATTATCACCAGTAAACTGGCATTAAGAGAAACATTAAAGAGACGTCTTTAAGTGGAAAAGGCCAAATCTAAAAATAAACATAGAAAAGATAAAATATCCCACTAATAAAGGCAAACACTTAGTAAATGTAATAAATTAACCAATTATAAATCTAGTGTGATGGTAAAAAGACAAAAGTAGTAAGAGCATGTGTAACTACAGTAATAAGTTAAGGGGTACACATACAACACGCACGCATGCGCACACACACACACACACACAAATACCAAAGATGTATAATATGATCTCAGAAACAGAAAAGTGAAAGTTGAGCACAAAAGTGTAATGCTTTTAGAATGTATTTGAACTTAAGTTACCATCAACTTAAAATAGACTTCTATAAATATAGCTTTTATATATAAATCATGGTAACCATGAACCAAAATATATAATAGACGCACAAAAGAAAACAACCCAAACAAATTACTAAAGAAAATCATCAGTGTACAAGACAGCAAGAGATGAAAAACAATGAAGAACTCCAGAAACAATCAGAAAACAATAAAATGGCAATAAGTATATACCTATCCATAATTACTTTTAATGTAAATGGACCAAATGCTTCAATCAAAGACATAAGGTGGCTGAATAAACAAAAAACAGTATCCGTGCATATGCTGCATACTCCAGATCAAAAGACACACACAGATTGTAAGGGAAAAGAAGGAAAAAGATATTTCATGCAAATAGAAACCAAAAGGAAGCTGGGGTAGCAATACTTACATCAAACAAAATAGACTTCAAAACAAAGACTGTAACAACAGGTAAAGAAGGGCATTACATAATGATAAAGGGATCAATCCAGTAAAAGTATACAACACTGGTAAGCATTTATGCATCCAATGTAGGAACACTTAAATATATAAAGCAAGTATTAAAATAAATAGAGCAACATTATTACAATGGAAACTTTAACATGCCATTGGCATCAGTGGTTTTATTATCCAGGCAGAAAATCGACATGAAAAAAGTAGCCTCAAATGATATATTAGATCAGATAAATTTGATATTTACAGAACATTCCAACTAATATCATCAGAATACACATTCTTTTCAGGTATTCAGGAACATTTTCCAGGATAGGCCACAAAACAGGTATCAATAAATTTAAGAAGACTAAAATCATATCAATCATCTTTGATTACAATAGTATAAAACTAGAAATCAATTACAAAAATAAAGCTGAAAAAAAAGAAAAATGAGTGGAGACTAAAGTACATCTCATCAATCAATGGGTTAATGAAGAAATCAAAGAGAAAAATTTTTTAAATAAAAGAAAAAATAATTTTTTTAAATGATCCAAAACACAATGATCCAAAACCTTTGAGGCAAAGGAAACGCAGTTTTAAGATTGAAAATCATAATGATACAGGCCCAGCTCAAGAAACAAGAAAATATCAAACAATCTAAACTTACACCTAAAAGAACTAGATACTATAAAAATAAGGACAAAGCCCAAAGCGAGTAAAAAGAAGGAAATTATAAAGATCAGAGCAGAAAACAATTAAAAAGACTAAAAACGTATATAGAAGATCAATGAAACTAGGAGCCGGTTCTTTAAAAAAAAAAAAAAAAAAAAAAAAAAAGATAAAACTTTATCTAGATTCACCCAAGGAAAGAAGAGAGAAACCCAAATGAATAAAATCAGTGTGAAAGAGAGAAGTGACAACCAATGACAAAGAATACAAAGGATTGTAAGAGAAACTATGAACATATACGCTTACAAAATAAACAACTGAGAAGAAATGAATATATTCCTAGAAATATATGATTTCTAAGAGTGAATTAGGAAGAAGCAGAAAAATCAAATGGACCAATTACTAGAATAATATTGAGTCAGTAACCAAAAAAATCCCAACAAATCCACAACCAGATGGCTTCACAGGTGAATTCTACCAAACATTCAAAGAATTAATATCTAACCTTTTCCTCAGACTCCACTAAAAATTGAGTATGAAGAAAAGCGTCCAAACTCATTTTATGAGGCCAGCATTACCCTGATACCAAAACCAGACAAAGGCACCACAAAAAAAGAAAATTACAAACCTATATCCCTGATGAACATAGATGTAAAAATCCTCAACAAAATGTTAGCAAACCAAATTCAGTAATATATTAAAAAGATTATACACCATAATCAAGTGGAATTTATTCCAGGGATGCAAGGATAGTTAAATATCCACAAATCAATCAACATGATACACCACATTAACAAAATGAAGGATAAAAATCAGAGATCATCTCAATATACAGAAAAAGCATTTCACCCATTTCAACAACGATTTATGATAAAAACTCTCAATAAAGCGAGTATAGAAGGAGTACACCTCAAAGTAATAAAGGCCATCTGTGACAAACATACAGCTATCATATTCAATGGTTAAAAGATGAAAACGTTTTCTCTAAAACCAGGAACAAGACAAGGATACCTACTTTCACCTCTTTTATTCAGCATAGTATTGAAAATCCTAGCCACAGCAATCAGACAAAAAATACAATGTACCCAAATTGGAAATGAAAAAGAAAATTATCACTATTTGCAATGATATATTAAATATAGGAAACTCTAAAGAATCCACCAAAAGACTATTAGAATAAATGAATTCATTACATTTGCAAGATATAAAATTAATATTCAGAAATATGTTGCATTTCTATACACATATGAATTATGAAATAGAAATTTTTTTAAAAAAATTTTATAAAAAAGGAATACCTAGGAATAAATGTACGCAAGAAATAAACACCTATACTCTAAAAAATATAAGATACTGATGAAATTGAAGAATACACAAATAAATAAAAGGATATACCATGCTCAGCTGAAAGAATTAATATCATTAAAATGTCCATACTACCCAAAGCAATATACAGATTTGGTGCAATCCCTATCAAAGTACCAATAGCATTTTGACAGAACTAGAACAAATAATGCTAAATTTATATGTAACCACAAAACCCTGAATAGACAAAGCAATCCTGAGTAAGAGCAAGGTTGGAGGAATCACTACAAAGCTACAGTAATTGGAAAAGGATGGTATTGGCTCAAAAACAGACACATAGATTAATGGAACAGAATGCAGAATCCAGAAGTAAACCAGCACCTATATGGTCAATTAATCGAAGACAAAGGAGGCAAAAATATACAAGGGGAAAAGACAGTCTCTTCAATAAATAGTGTTGGGAAAATTAGACAGATACATAAAAAGAAATGGAATTAAACCTTTTCTTGCACCATATACAAAAATAAACTCAAAATTGATTAAAGACTTAAATGTAAGACCTGAAACCATTGAACCTCTGGAAGAAAACAGAGGCAGTAAGCTCTTTGTCATTGGTTTTAGAAATACACAATCACTCTCTCTCTCACACACACACACACACACACACACATCTCCTTGTTGGGGGGGGGGAGGAAAAATAAGCAAATTGAACTATATCAAACTAAAAAGTTTTTACACAGTGAAGAAAAGCATCAGCAAGAAGGTGACCTACTGAATGGGACAAGATATTTACAAATGATAGATCTGAAAGAGATTAATATTCAAAATATGCAAAATATACATACAATTCAACATCGAAAAAACAATCCAGTTAAAAATGGGCATATGACTTGAATATATTTCTGCAAAGAAGACATACAAATGGCCAACAGACACATGAAAAGATGTTCAACATCACTAATCATCAGGGAAATGCAAATCAAAACCACAATGAGATGTCACCTCACAGCTGTCAGAATGTCTATTATCAAAAAGACAACAAACAACAAGTGTTGGGGAGGATGTGGAGAAAAGGGAAATGTTGCGCACTGTTGATGGGGATGTAAATTATGGAGGTGCTATGAAAAACACTATAGAGATTCCTCAAAAAATTAAAAATAGAACTACGATACGACCCAGCAATTCCACTTCTAGGTATTTATTTGAAGAAAACAAAAATAATAATTTGAAAAGATATATACATCCTCGTGTTCATTGCAGCATGGTTTACAATAGCCAAAATATGGAAGCAACTCAGGTGTCTATGGATAGATGAACTGATAAAAAAAATGTGTTACATGTATAGAATGAAATATTATTCAACTATAAAATAGAATGAAATCTTACCGTTTGAGACAACAAAGATGGGCTGAGTATTATGTTGAATGATATATGTAGGACAGAGAAAGACAAATACCATATGATTTCACTTATATGTAGCATCTAAAAAGCAAAACAAATTAACAAACAAAATGAATCACAAAGTCACAGATAGAGTACAAATGGATGGTTGTGGGGGAAGGAAGGGAAGGTGGGAGATTGGGTGGAAAGGGGGAAGGTGATTGAGATATGTAAACTTAAAGTAAGTCACAGAGATGTAACGTATAGCATAAAAAATAGAGTTGATAATATAGTAATTATGTACAGTGACTTGTGGTTACTAGACATATTGTGGTGATCACTCTGAAAGGTATATAAATGTTGAATCACTGTTGTAAATCTGAAATGAGTATAATATTGTATGTAAACTGTAATTAAAAATAAGTTTTAATAAAAGATAGGGCAAAACAAAAAAGTTAAAAATGAAAAAATAAATCAATCAGGTTATTTGCTCTAAAAAATACCTGGAAGATGTGTTTCAAACATTGCAGGGAATCTGACAATAGATATCAACTAACTGAGTAGGTTCTATTTACCATATTTATTTAGTTGAGGATGCAAGTGAGTTAAATACAGCACTTGCCTTAAAGTAACTTTTTATATAACAAGGGAACTAAATGTGATGAGAGCTTTAATAAAGGTACATATAGAACATGATACAGTACAGGGATATGGAGGGTCAGATCAGAAAGGTTTATCTTTTCACGGCAAGCATTCAACTCTGAGATTTAAATCTCTTTAAATTGAAAATGTCTATCTGGTGCACAAAACCCCAGCATTACTGTGAGCCTTGAAGAAACATTTTAATAGATAAAATCTAAGAAAAGGGAATTCTCGTGGAGAAAGTAAGTGAAGACAACGTTTCGAAGGTAGGAATGTGGGATCAGCCCTTATAGACAAGAGTCATGGGAAACAAGGCTTGATCTGAGGTACCTCTTCTCTCTGCTGCTTCCCATTCCACCCTCACTTCTTTACAAACTCTCAATCTCTTCCAATTCTGCCACTACATCCTCTGTCTTTTTTCCAGTTTGCACCCAGATGGTACTTTATAAGTTGTCTTTTTTTGTTGTTTTTTTTTTATCTCTCCTGGGTTTCAGAAATGTGCCTCAGTTCTGAATAATATTTCTTAGGACTTTTCTATTCAGCCTGTCCTCTCTCTAACCAGATCCCTGAAAGGTGGGCAAAATAAAAGTTTCCTGCAAGATGAGATGAATTTTCTGTAAGCTTCCAGAATATCTCCTTAGAGAAATCAAATGAATTTGAGGAAATAACAAATTATTGTTTGTTCTTTAAAAAAGGAAAAAAAGAAAAAACAAACAAACCACTTTATTCAGTGGTGCATCTGTGATAGAAATTAAGTTCTTGAGTTACGATAGGATCTGTTATAAAACTAAGAGCCTTTGACCTGTGGAAACTTCTTTGGGTGGACCTACAGCTTATCTAGTCTCTGTGGTTCAATTCGATGTTAGATCTATTTTTTTTTATGTAGTTAGAGAAATTTTGTTTAACCTACCATGATATCTTCCAACCTATCCTCAGAAGGTAACCAGGGACCAGAAGGCCACGAAGACTGCCTGTCTCCTCTTTCAGCCATGAAAGTTCATTGCATACACCTGTGCCTGCCTTCACAGATGCAGAATAATCTGCAAATCCAGCATTATAATAAAGATTACTTGGCAATGGAGCTATACATAGGATGCTTTAAAACCCAAAGTGCATTCAGCCTGCTTCTGTCAGCATTAACTAAGAAAGGAGGCTTTATTATTATAGCAGGAGCAAGTAAGCAGGCTTTCCTTGCCAGTAAAAGCAGTATGCAACATACTTAACATGTCTTTTGGAGCTAGACCACAAATCACATGGTCAGTTCTGAGCAGCATAGAAAGGGCCTTCTCTCGTCACAATTATTAAAGCTAAAGCGCACACACACAGGCAGCTCGTCATTGTGAAAAAGAAATTAGTTTCGTCTTCCGTATTATCTTGTGATGCTTTTAGTCGATGGGTAGGATGGATGTAGATGTGCCTACAGTCTTCATTTGATATTTCTGTGTAAAAAAGAGGGTGTAGGTGAGAAAGACACTGAATAAATCACAGCGAGGCTTCGGGATACAAGGAAGATGTATCAGACTGCTCCCTAGGTTTCTATGATGAATAGAATTTGGAGCTCATGGTGGAGCAATAGAAGGATTTTCTGTAAATCAGATTTGTCCAAAGAATGACTGGCATTCGCATTCACAGAGGTATTCTAGCAGAAGATGGTCGGCCACTTGGTCCAGGATGCTAACGGGGGATTGAAGTATGAATGGATAGCCCATATGTTCACCTCAGGTCCTTTTCCCCTTCACATGCTCTAATAAATCAACTTCCCTCAGAATACAATTTAAATCATTTAGTTGACTCCTATTCACTCAGGAAAATTTGCCCATGTTGTCCATAACCCAAAATAGGTTCAAAGCTCCCTCAACTAACCATCAGGCAAGGGCAGACAACTCCACTGCTCTCACACTTGAAAGTCGAATATTTTCAGATTTTAAAAAAAGATTGGAGTTGCCTCCACTTCCATTATGAAATGGGATAAATTCTGGGAAATTAATTTGAAGTATAAACCTGGCTTTGAATGTACTAAAGATGCTTACTACATAAATGAATCCTGTGAAAAAATCATCAGAATTTTAGGGGTCACTTTTTCATTTACCATTTTTTTGAATCCATATTATGGTCACCTGTAGAGGCAGATGGACCCTCACCCAGGCTTAGTTTGTATATCATGACTGATGATACCACACATAAAGCAAGAAGGTATAAAAGGTTTATTACTTCCATAACTGAAGTCTCTGGGAGTCTGAAATGGCTTGAGAGCAAAGAAAGGAGACTGACCTGGGATTTTACTGTGGTGAAGAGGTGGGGCTAGGGGAGAGTCTCCACATGACAAGAGCCTTATGGTTTGAATTTTTACCTCTTGTCCAGATCTGAAGGACAAGGGGCAGAAGGAGAGTGAGGCTTAAAATCTGTCAGAAATCAGATTAAAGAAGTGGTATCAAACTTCTCATCACAACTATTATAGTGGACACACGATACCTTTGATTTGGTTAGTTTGAATTTGAACCACTTCCTAGGTTTGGAGAATCCACTATCGTGTGAATCTTGTATAGAAGTAGGAATTTGACTTCTAGCCCCCAGGAGTCAAAGGAACCCAGATACTGCCTCTCTCTGAAGCCACCAAACCTTGACTATAGGTAAATAATCAGAACTAAATCAAGCAGGAGACGGGATTTATCCAGAGGTGATGATTGATGTCCAGTGCTGACAGGAGCAGAAATACCAGTAGTGGCAACCAGCAGTAGTGGCTGTGGTACCCTAACTAGACTCTTCTGCTGGAATGATTTTGGCTACAGTCCTGGAAACCTGTCTCCCTTAATTCTTTCCTGTTTGTAAGTGTGGTCCTCTAGGCTTCCTATCTGTTTGTGAGCCAGATAATATCTTTCTACAAATTCTTTTTTGCTTAAGCTGCCCAAAGTCAATCTCTGTTGTTTGCAAGAATCCTGACTAGATGATTAGTCACACACATTCACATGCACTCACACATTCATGTATACACACACGGTCAGAGCAGGGTTAATACACTTATAGAGTGGACACAAACATAGTTAAAGGAAATAAATAGCCAAACTTTGGCTTTTTGACAAGTCTCTAGTATATTGTTTGATAATTGGAGTGGGTATATCACATATTTTCTGAAAGAAATTATGGAAACAGAAAATTATAAGCCCCCAATTTTACATTCAACAATTTTTAAAAAACTGCATTGAAACCACTGCCCACAAGTCAAAATTTTAGTGAGAAATACCTTTGATAATACAAAGCTCTCGGTGTGTAACTATCCTGATAGAGGCACATACAAATATTGCCTGTATCTTGACAGTATGAGATTGTGTTCATAGGCAGTTTGTTTGCCAAGAATGACTAGAATCTCTCCTTCGACATTCTGCTCTTTATGTACATGTTTTATTGTTATTTCTTATAGAATATAATCCTTAACCTTGAGGCTACAATTACTGTAAAAATGCTTTCTATATATGTTTGTTATTGGATATTGTATTTACTCTCTGTATATTGTTAGAGGAAATTGTATTTGTTAGAATGTTTGTTGCGGTAAATTGAACTTAGTCATCTTAGTTGTAATGTGCACATCAATTCTATGGTGATATTCTCATTATAAATGGCTCTAACTTAATGTTCTATGCTCACATAAATGTCTTGAAGTTACTCCCTAGTCAAAGAGCATTATGACCCTTGTCTTAGCTTTATTCTTGCATTTGAATTTCCAAAAACAAACTTGAAGTTCTCAAAAATTTGTTTATAAAGGCAATAAAAATCTTTTTGCAGCCACAGAAGAAAATAGAAGTCATTGCCTCTAATTATAAATAGTGAAAAGTTAAACTTACACATATAGATAGAATTATAATAGAATTATCTAAAACTGGATACCAATATTTCTGAAAACTTATAATGTCTATTATTCTAGAGAATGGAGCAAACTTCATCTTTAGGGGCAGAATGTTTTTTGAACTGGTGTTCTAGTAGGCTTTCGGGTCATCAAATGCAAAGCCAGACTCCTATTCAGAACTCATGATGGATGTAATCCTGTGAGAGGCTGTCTCCTTTGTAGGGACAGTTGTTACCACTGTAAAGTTTTATGTTGCCTGATAGCAAGTGCCTGTTGGGTATAATATCAGCTGGGGTTTTTTTTCCCCTTTGAATCTGGTTACTTCCTCACAAAGCCTACTTCTTTCTTTTTATAGGTGTACATTTAGGCTACATCTCCTAGATTGCCTTGCAGGTAGGTGTGGTCATGAGTTCCTGTCAATGGAAGATGAAGTATTCCAGGACTGGTGCATAATAAACTGTTAAATCTGATCCTCTGTGTTCTATCCCTTTCCTCTGGCTCAGAGCAGATATGTACAATATCTTTGGAAGCCATGTATGATGAAGATGGTAGAGTCTCAAAGTAGAAGAGTCTAGATCCCTGAATTACTGCTCAAAGAACAGCCACTTCCCAATTGTAAAAATCCACTTCGAACTTTATGTCAGTGGGAAAACAATGTCTACCACATTTGAGTCGTTACAAATTTTCGGTTCAGCTGGTAGGGTGGACTGGCCTCTGTAATGTAGTGTATGATAGACTGGAGAGAGACATGGCCAATGAGGTAACTGGTTGGAGGACCATGGCTTGGGGACTGCAGGTGCAGTGATGTGTAGTATCCAGCAGAAAAATAGTCTTTTCTGCTTTGTAATTCTGCATTGTTAAATCTTATCACCTGGTATTAAATACATTTTGGCAAAATAAGAGGGAACTGTTTACACTTTGTGCCAGCATTTGAGGTAGATGGCAGAAAGAACCTTTGGGACAATGGTAAAGTACAGAGTAAGAGGATGTTTATGGAGATAAAAGATATTTGTGACAAGTGGAAGAATCCCCGAGGAGATGCTCATAAATACATGAGGATAAAAAGATGATAAAAGCCATAGCCATGTGACTTGGTCCTTCATTACTTGTGTATTAAAAGGAGGGTATCCCCTGAAGGTTGGATAAATTAGGATCTCTAATTTATATAGTTGTACACATGAGGCAAAATAGTATTTCAAAGTATGCACTGCCATTCTAATTTAGCCTGATTCATCAGTTTCAGACCTCTGTCTGCTTGGCAAATAAACAAAAGGGCACCTTTGCAGTAGAGACAACCCCAAAAGAGAAGTCACATTTTAAGCTTCTAAGTTCAAAAAGCATCAACACGCTGTGTATCAGAAGTGATTTTCTCAGCAATACCAACAGGAAAATATTATTTTCTTTCTTCCTCAGATTTGCTAATGAATCCTCTGAGCTGCAGAGGTAGAAGTGCAGAGTATATGAAGAAAGGGAGAAGCCCTACAGGAAAGTATCTTGCCCACCACACCTTTTCTGTATAAATAGAAGGGATTGAGAATAGGAGAAGATATCCTGAAAGTTTGGGTGCTCCTAGAATAGGGAGATTGGGTCTTGCTTCCCTTATGAAATGTTTTGAGTTTTGTTTTTTTGTTTGTTCACTTTTCTTATGAGCTAAAGTTTGCAAATACTTTCTATACCACTGCCCTAGTAATGATAGAGGTCAACAGAGATGGTGACAGGTAAATCTTGGCATCAGAGGGGCCTAAGATCACTACATTGTATTTCTTTCCTGTTAATGGAAGACACAGAGAGGCCCAATACCCAGGAGCACAGGGCTTTGTTAAGAGAGAGCCTGTGGGTCCGCGTGGGGAATTCCTTGTCTGGGCCAGGGAAGACTTCACATCAGAATGCATGAGTAGATACACAAACTGGAGACTGGAGGAATACATGGCTACAATTTAATAAAGATTGCCAATGTCAGAGAATTGAATGAGTACTAAATGAACATCTGCAACCTAACTAGCCACTAATCTGAAGCAAATATTGGGCATCCCCATGGGCAAAACAGATGCGGGACTGGGACATCATCAATGACTGAGAGGAGACAAAACCATAAAGTAGACCAGCCCTCTCTGCATCATAACCAGGCTGTTGCCAAAGACATTTGTGAATCTTGATGGGAGTTAGAGGAGACTCTGAGGGAGGAAGGACATAGGGAGGGCTGACTAGAACTAATTCATAAACTGGAAATAACTGAGTTATTATTGAATCACCTTAAAAAAAAAAAAAACTAAAAGTGACTGAATTCTTTCTACTATTACCAGAAATGGGAATTGACCAGGTGCTGGTACTTTTCAAAGGCTGGCTTTGTGATGCAAAGGCCAAATCTGTTTAAAGGCAGAGAGCTGAGTCAGATAATAAACAGGTGATATAATTATAGCATTTTCTTAAGATAGGACATTTTCTAGAATTTTAGGTTAAAGCCAGGCTATAAGTGAGTTGTGTAAGTGCACATTGGGAGCAGAGAGGAGGTATGCAGAAGGAAAGGGTGGAGAGAAGATAGATATCTCAAACTCAGGCACTCAGATTGCCCCATCCTGAAATAAGTAAGCAAATGCGGAAGTCGAATTTTTTATCTCCTTCTTCCTCCTTCACTCTATTTTCCTCCCCTCCTCATTTTTTATTTCCCAGGGAGGAAGACAACTTAACACCTGAATAATAATAGTGGAGCATAAATGACCCCTCCTCTCTCTTGCCTTCTCTACTAGATGACTTTCACTGTCAAATTCACTGCAATCTTCTTTGTGGTTTCATGTTCAAGAACACTGTTGGCAATCTCATTTATTCTCCATTTAATTTGGCAAAGCCATAAAAGCTCCATTTCAAACACACCATTCCTCAACTCAGGTGGAACTCTTACTATGCAACCTTGAGATATTGCTGCTGGGAATTTAATTGGCAGTGCAGAATGCAGAAAGCAATGCCAGCATCAATTCCCCAAACTTGGGAATCATCTTCAAGAGACCTCAGCAATGGAAACTGCATAGCAATGCTGCTGTGGAAGAGGAAGGGGCCTCCTCTCCTAAGTCTTTTCACTCAAATAAATGACAAGGAAACATGGAGGCAGCAACAATTCTGAAAAGAACTATGTATCCAGAGAGCACAATAGACAAGGAGCAGTGGCTCTGTGCAAGAACTCTTGTTCTCAACAGTAATCTTTTCTGTCCCCTTAAATCTCATCTGAGATATCACCCTGAGATTATCCTGAATCTCTATTTCAATATTTCCAGATCAGAATTCATTTCCGCTGGATATCTTAGAACATCTAACATGTTAACAAGTCACCCCTTAAGATCTGAAAATGCTGAGAGGCCTAAAATAGATTGGAAACCTGGGTGGGGGAGGGGACAGAGTTAAGTATGCAGTTTTTCTGAATTCCAAATTTATTTGACCTGAGAATCCATATTTCCCCAGAATTCCAATTAACCTTTCATCGAAATCTAGTGCTCCAAGGCATATAGCTTAGAAAGAATTAATAAATATCAAACTCCCAAGGGAAAGAATAAATCCAAAAGCTTGATTACAGCATTTCCCAAAGAATGTCTCTTAGAACTTTATCCATGCATAATATTCCTCTGCAAAAGCATTCTACACTTAAACAGGTTTGGGAAAAACAGCCTTACTAGAATTTATTTGGCTTTTTATGCACATAAATAACATGGATTGATCTATATCTTTTTATCTTATCTCCTTTTCTTAGCAATGTAAAAACTATGTTTCTCTAGTTAGAGAGGTTTTACATCCCTGTAGATCCTCTCCTTCAATAACACCTTGAACACAGAAAGTGCTCAAGAAATGTTTATTGAGCAAAAGAACAAAGGGTAACATGGGAGCCATAGCTGACAATAGACTATAGTCCTGAGTAGAAGAGAGGTCTGACCCCTACATCTACCTTGTTGATAGACCCATAGTAGGAGCAGAGCCCTGCCACCCATAAGTGTTCTCATGCCTTTTTAAAAGCTGCAATATGGTCTGCTATTCTTTCTGAGGTGTGCATTCTGCATATACCTGGGGAAAAAGAGCAAAAGCCTTTGACTGAGATTAAATGATATCCAGAGGCTAAAACCAAGCTTCTGGGATGTTGTCCAAGGCTGGACTAGCATGCAGAGTTTTTGCCTTGAGGACTGGCAGCAATATTCTTCCATGGAGATAATTGATCCCTAGCCCAGTGAGCAGATGTTTCTAGAAAGATGATATGTGCAGCAAAGGAGGGCCCCAGGCCATTGATAGCTTCCATGGGAAGCTATTGATAGTTTCAATAGGAAGCTAAAGAAGCTGGCACTTATGGGCAACCATCATCTGCTTGCCTGCATCATCCTTGTGCTAAGAAAGCTACACTACTTAACATGATATGATACATTTCTAAAAGTAAAACCCCATCATCTTCCCTAGGTGTAATTTTGTCATTCTACTATTTCAACATGGCTATGAATGAAACACAGAACATTTTCCCTGGTTGGCGATTACTTGCCTAGGAGCCAAAATTATTCCAATGTGTCCCAATTTCTGATATTTCTAGATATGAAGTTGTGATGGAAAGACAAGGGTCAATCAAACCATTCATAAATGCATTCATTTGTTCATTCTGCAACAGTTATTGTCTACTATGTTCTAAGAATTGCTAAGTTGACTTCTTAATATCAACCAGACGACTCACACAAATTTTGGACACATAAAAAGAAGCTTAAATTTTCAACTCTAATAGTTATATAGGTGTCCACCAATCACCTTCTCTGCTATTCCTTGTTTCTTAGCTTTCTGGTTTCTTATTCCTGCTTTGACTCCATCCTCAGCTTCTATTCTCCTTCTAACTAGTTGGTTTGCATATCAGTGGGCTTCTTCAGAGAAATAAAACCAAGGGGAGATACACTTTTAAACACTTGACTCATGATTGTGGGGGCGGGGGGGGGGGGCTGACAAGTCTGAGATCTGATGTTGTGACCTTGATTTCAAAATCTGTAGGGCAGGCCAGAAGGTTGGAAACTCAGGCATGAGAAGATGTTGCAATTTTGAAATGAAAGTATAGAGCTCCCAGAAAGCTGGAAATGCAGATTTCTATGTTACTGTCTTGAGGTAGAGTTACTTCTCCAAGAAATTAGTTTCTTCTCTAAAAGCTTTCAACTGATTGATGAGTCCCATCGACATACTCAAGGGCAGTCACCTTTACTTAGTCAAATGATTACAGATGTTACAACTATAAAACACCTTCACAACATAGTGTTGACTAGTGTTTGCCAAACAACTGGATACCATGGCCTTGTCAAGTTGACACATAAAATTTAACCATCATAGCTTGATATACTGGATTTTCTCTTTTTTTCCTTTGTTGATAATGTACAATGTAACTTTCAATTCTTGCATACTGATTCCACACCTTTGAGGGACCATTTACATTAGTTCTGGGGTGGGGAGAGAATCTGAAAATGGCAATGTATATATAAGAGAGATTTGGACCCAACGTTCAAGGAACTTCTGATGTAGGTAAAGAACCATTACTTATAATTACTTTATTCAATTATAAGTCTAAATCTCCACAATGGGGAGGTACAGCATGCCTTTTTTTTTTTTAATTGTGCTTCGCTTTATTGCTCTTCACAGGTGTCGCTTTTTTTTTTTTTTTTTTTTTTTTACAAACTAAAGGGAAGACCCTCCACCATCAAAAAGATAAAACTTGCTTTATTGTAATGGCCTGGAATCAGACCCAATATTGCCAAGGTATGCTTGTAAGTGCAAAATGCTATGGTGGCATAGTGAAAGGAGGGATTAGTTTCAGTATTAGACGGAAGATGAAAGAAAGAGAATTCTTAAAGGTGAAATGCTATATCTTGAGGAGGAATATGATGATTTCAGGTGGAGAAATGGTAAGAAAACATTCTGGGCAGAGGAAGCTAAAGGAATAAAGGCATGGGTGGACTACTATGGATTTCATTTGCTCACTTATCTGGAGAGGAGGAGGAGCAAGTAAAGCAGTCAGAGAGAAATTAGGAAAAGAGGATTAGGAACAGACTTAGAAGGATTTTAGATGCCATAATTAGTGGGTGTCACATTACCCTATAGGCAGCAAAAAAGCAAAAAATTCACACAAAATACAAATAGATTGTGAAGGCTCCCAGATAAAGGGTTTGAGAAGATGTGGACTGAGAAAAGAGGCAGCCTTGCCAGGGGGTTGCTCTATCTGATTTTCTGGGCCGAACTCCATTTCCACATTATTATAATCAGACATTAGTATCAGCTGGCACCTTCTCACAGGAGCCCTGTTCTCTCTCACCTGGAGGCCAGAGGCAGCTCACCCAATTTGTAGCTTGTCATCTGTTGGGATTTACATTTTCACCTAATCCATAGCCTTATTAACATTATGTGCAAATGCCTTGGGATTTTCATAGCTGGTGTAACCTTTGTGACTGCCCAAGAGGTGAGATTGAGTTTGTGAGTTGCCCCTGACTTGCCCACTCCCTATGAAACCTTTAACTAATCAACTCAATTTGTAGAAAAAAAAAAAGGTGACTTTTTCTTTCAATTACAAAGGTGGGGGAGGGGGTGGGCAGGGGGCTTCATTCACCATCTGACTTGGTGCGATGTAGCTTAGATAGAAACTGTAAATTTCTCAGATATTTTTGGTTATGTAACTCAAGAAAATATTAAAAACCTTTTTCTGAGAAGAATAATGCCTGTAGGCTAGAATCAAGGCTAATGCCACATGAGGCTTTATGTAGCCACTTAAGGTATCACCACAGAGCTGTTGCTAATAATGTGAACTTCCAGAAATTACCTTGGGGGCCAAGTACTTCATTGACCATGGGGAAGTATAACGGGAAGGAGAGGGTCACTCTTGTCTAACCCTACCCCTTTGTTCCAATAGTCCAGAGTGTGGTGTGGACTAGGTGCCTGGTTTATAGACTTCTAAGCTCAGCGTGGGAGAGTGTGAGTCACTGGGATGGTTTAGGACCTTAGTATCATTTCTCGACTTTCCTCAAAAGACCTCATAATTGTCATTTTGCTCCCATTCAACCAATCAATCTCACTCTCTCTCTCTACCCCTCACTTGCTTTGGACAATAACAAAACAAAAAAAAACAAACAAAAATAAAACAAAGATGACCAATTCCCAACCTTCAGTATACCCTGTGTGGTCACCACATGTTCATAAGGTTCAGAATTCAACTGGAGATCCTGCATCTTTAAATGAGGTTCCTGAGAGTGGGCAGAAAGATCTAGACTCCCTCTCAGTGTTTTGACAACAAAGTCCATTTATTTCCATGCAATTCCCCCACCCTTAGAAGGACAATAGTTTTAGGGAAGAGAAAGCGATTACTCTAAATAACAGTGCCATTTCAATTCCTCAAGAGGTTGGTGCTAAGACTAGTTTAAGAAGATGAAAAGGAAGCAGTGATAGACCAAGACTATAATTCATAGAAAAGATCTTTAAAGGGGAACATTCTTTTATGGGCTGAATTTCCTACCTAACAATAGCACAGGTTCTCTCTAGCCCTCCCACCTCCACTTCCTCTAATAATAGAACTACTCTAAACTTTTGCTGAGCTTCTTTTTGTGAGATAGTCTCAAAAGTGACTTATTGAATGCAAACCACCCAAAGGGCATATTTCACATTGAAAAAGTATCTCACCATTTAACTCACCATTACCAAAACCAAGTTGGTCAGCCTTGCTCCATTTTATGCTCAAAGGTTAAAGAAGTAAAGACTTAAAAATAGCCATCCTACCATATGAAGAATGATTTCAAGAAGCCAATTAAATACCAACAAGGTTTTTTTAAAAAATTACTTTTGGCTATAATAGTTTCCAGGACAATCTTTGTTCTATCAGGTATCTATTTGGGTTGTGTTTTTCCCCAGAAGGTAAGTACATGAAGCTACCTTCTTGCAAATTGCAGTTTATAGGAAATGCAGATAACTGTTGTTAGCAGCTGTGTTATACTGTTACACTAAGGGTAGCTAATAACTCACGCTTTGGGGACCATATCCTTGTGTAATTTCTTCCCACATTGACTCTGGGCTTAGTCATGAGATTTGCCATAGCCAACTGGGCAATAGCAAATGTGAGTCTTGATAAGTGCTTGCTCACTGGGACTTAACCTCTTGGAACACAGTGTTGCCATGTGATGAAATTTGGTCTAGTTTCTTTAAAGATGAAAGACCACATGAAGAGAAAAACATATTAATTCACTTCTTCAGAGAAGCAGATGCCAAGATGGGATCAGATGTGCAAGACATTTACTGGGGAAAAAGCTGGAGGGAAATAGGGGGAGGGTACCAGATGATGGAGGTTTGGTGCTGTGAAGGAGAGGGGCTAGGAAGGGGTGTTGGATGTATTGCTTCCAAAACTGGGAAAGTTTCAGCTATGCTGATAAGTCCTGGAGTCAAAGTTGCCTGTCTCACAGAAATGGGTCTATCTTCCAATGTCCGCCATGCTCCCTCACTGACCCATGGGAAGTGTGGCCCCCACAATGAACAAAACAGTGGACACAGAGCCGGCAGCTCAGGCTGTGAGTCAATTACTCTTCCCTAAGCAGGAGATCTGAGTGGCCCATTTACATGGTTACCTTAGCTACCAACTTCACAATCCCCAATTCCCACCACCAGAGAAAGACTGACACTTTCCCATTGATTTTGTGGAAGGATGTAAATGGCCCAGCTGGGTTTAGTGCTAAAACCTGTTCTAAACAGTTATGTCCAGACAGGCAATGTTATATGTGGTTACAGAGGTATGGCATGGGAAGTCCACCCTACTCCCCTAATGGTGCAGGAGACACCATTCCTAGAGGGCGATGCATCATGAGCCAGTACTGAGAGGAAGAGGAATAGATGCAGCCTGAGGACATTAGCCCATACCACCTGTTTTATGGGATCAGGTTTGGAAAGATGGTTCCTTTAGTCTATGAGTTACCACCTGTGACAATAGTCCTTGGCCCCTTTCTAAGCTCCCAATTCAGGATAAACTATTCCTTCTCTAAGTGCATAGTATGTTCCCCTTATGACACTATGTTTTATATGAAGATTAAATTAGTAAATACATTTAAGGAGCTTAGAACAGGGCTGAGCCTAGGGCCAGTAAGTGTTCAAAAAGTGTGAGCTATAATTATCATTACTATTATTAAATTTATCGTGATGCATAAATGTCTCCTTCACTGGATTATATGTCCCTTACTATCAGGGTCTGTTTCCTGGGTATTTTAGCACACTGTAGAGCAAATCAGTCTCCCAATGAATGCTTGACAAATTGTATCAAATCTACTTTCAAGATTGCTCTGAGGATAAAGCTAGAGAGCTCCATACTTCAACAGTGTGTGAGCTTTTGTTCCGCAGTCAGATCTTAATTAACCATGAGTAGCATCTCAACTTCTTGGATTAGCCACAGCACAAGTTTAATCCCCTGTCACCAAAATGCTCTGGGACTCTGCCCTGAATGGGGATCAGTTGGGAAAGGAAAAGTAATTTTAGTAATTAGCCCATGCAGAACATGATCAAAAAGGTTAATTTTTCTACTCCCCAAAGCACACAATACAGACAGAAATTATGTTTTAGATTCTCCACCCTTTTCTCTCCCTTGTATTTGTATGAATGATTTAAGGTTTCCTATAAAAATCACAATTATCATTTAATCAATGAAAATGCTAGAAGTGATGATCACTAGCTTGTAAGTGGCCATTTTTATTTTTTCAATTTTGTTTATATATTTTTTTCTATTTTTTTCAAATGAGAACGTTCTCTTTGAATAACAAGAAAGAGCTCTCCTTCCCCCTACCTACATAATCACTGTTTAATTGTCAGGATAAATTTCATGGTGCTCATAAAAAACCTAGAATAAATTAACTAACATTAAATATACCATTGTGTGACTTTGATTAAGTTATTTAGCTTCTCTGAATTTTCTCACCTGTAAAGTAGAAATAAAATCATTAACTTAAAAGGCAGGTATGAGAAATAAATAGCACATACCACAGCACATAGTTCAGGCTCTTAAAATTTTTTTAAAAAACTGAGTTTTCATGATTGCGAAGAATACACACCTCCACAGAGAAAATCCATGCATGTCAGCCATAAAATTGATAATAAAGATCTTCACATGCTGCATTTAAACTGTTGCACAGTCTTTTTCTGATATATTTTTTATAAATGTAGCATCCCCAATGTATGATATGTATGACACAGGGTTATTGTCGAAGATTATGATTCTTTGTTAAAATAAAAAGCATGTTTCAAGGTAATAGTCAAGAAAAAAAAAGTTCATCCCACACCTATTTTGCCTCCCCCTAGGCTTTCTCTTTTTTAATCAAATAAGGTATGATTAACATACAAAAATTGTATACATATTTAATGTATACAATGATGAATTTGAGATAAATATATATCCATAAAACCAAGACCACAATCTTTGCCATAAACATATCCATTACCTCCAAAAGTTTCCTCCTATGCTTTTTGTTTGCTGAAGGGAATGGAAAAATAGCCTTACAAGGCTTGAAGATTTGTAGTGCTGTGGAGAAGAGCAATTTTACCTGAATAGAGACTAATAATAAAATAGTGATGGGTAAAAAAAATACCCAGATCAGAGAAATTGCTTTATGTATTTCAAGAGTGCTGAGGCATTCAACAAAAGAAAGTCAGAAAATTTCAGAAGAGAATAGCAGCTTCCAACAATGATAGTAATAATAAATATCCATTCTGATCATTTGTTGAGTGATTACCATAATGCTATACACTAAACCAAGTATACTATGTATATTATTTTACAAGAGTCCAATGAAGTATCTACTATCATGCCTTTATACAGATAAAAAAAAAAAAAGAAGTCTTGAAAGCTTAAATGGTGTCCTAAGATCATACAACTAACACACATCAGGGTCTGATTTGTCTGGTTCAGGAAGCTGAGCACATACCACCATTAGTGTGAGGCAGAGGAACAGCATTGACCTTGGATACCTAATTACTGATCCTACCCTAGGATACAAGAATGGGCATGCAGGAAAGGCAGAGAGTGTCTAAACTGGAGGAGAGACCTTTTGTACTTAGTCATGCAGCACGGTTCTGGTAACTATGCATGATCAGGGTAGTTATTTCTAGAGGAACTTAAAAAGACCGTGAAAGTCTCTTACAGAAAGGAATTATAGGAGGCCCAAGCTTGAGGAGCTATCTGGTTGGACCTGAGATCTAAGGAATTTTGAGGGGGAGCTACAATTGTGAAACCTGTTTATGCTTACTTTATTAGAGGTGGCTTGAAGTGGTATTAGCTCTCCAGGGCATCTATAACAAAATACTATGCAATGGGTGACTTAAACAACAGAAATTTATTTTCTCACAGTTCTGGATGCTGGAAGTCAATGATTGTCAGCAGGGTGGATTTATCTGAGGGCCATAAAGGAAGGATTGGTTCTAGGCCTTTCTTCTTGGCTTCTAGGTGGCCACCCTCTCACTGCTTTGTCCTCACATGTCCCTCTGTGCCCCTGGTGTCTTCTCTCCTTTTAAAGACACCAGTAATATTAAATTAGGGCCACCCTAATGCCTCATTTTAACTCGATGACCTCTTTAAAGACCCTATCTCCAAAAACCGTCCCTTACATCCTTAAGTACTGGGAGTTGGGACTTGAACACATGAATTGGAGGGTGGGGTGGTGACAAATCAGCTCATAACATTGTTTAATAGGAACAATTAGGGAAGGAGCCACTAGGTCTGTGCTTGTTGTGCCCTTTGTAATTCCGATTATGCAATGCGGCCACTATTGGGAGGTGACAATCCCATGGGGGTGCCTCCAACTGTGTCCTTGTTAGATCCCATCTGTTTGAAAATCTACCATGAGCAGATGCTCATTGTCAAATGAAACTTCTTTCAACACTTTGGGCAAATTGTAGGACCAAGCTGACCAGTGAAGCCTAGTTTCAGTACTAGATGCTGGGTAAGGGTTCAGGACAAGAAACTGTGAGGCCATTACTCCTCTCTCCCCTTTATCAAGTTAGCATGAACCATGGTCCATAAGCAGGTTGTTTGTGGTCACACAGGATGTGGCTAGAAAGAATCTCAGTCTAACAGACGAGTCAACACTGTTCCAGAGTTGTGTAGGCTGGCAACAATCCAGCCATTTGCTATGTTGTTTGGATTCTGTATCTTCCTTTTCTGGTTCTCTTATTCCCTGGGCTGCTTTGAGATAGGTCTTAGAAAGAAATGGCACATCAGAGCAAGCAGAGGTCTAAGCAGTGGTAGAACAAGGGTGTCTCAGGTGGACCACAGTTGGCAGATGGCGCTATGCACTACCCTCTCCCCCAGACTTTCCAATATTTCTATTGCAGACATTGGAACTAGAAAACCTCCAGGAGAATGAGAAAGGAACTCAGATTGGCTTTATAATTGAAATTCAGACTCGTAAATGCTTGTGTAGAGCACTGGGCAAGGACAGGAGGATTTATAATAAGAAAATTTTGCCAGGGACTCCTAAAACCCCAGACAGAGCCTTCATAAAGAGGAAAGTGTGATATTCTGAGGCTGACTCAGTAACCCAGCAGGGGCCTATGGCCAGTAGTTGTTCCAGGTATAACATAACCCAATTCAGCCTTATAGTATCACTTGGATGGTATTGTGTTTTGGGCCAAGAAATAGCCTACATGTGTGTGTAATCTCAGTAACTCAGTGAACTCTAAAACACTTCATTACTGAGCAACTCTACCTGACAGAGTACAACTCACAGATTGCAACCTTCCTCTTTCCTCTCTGGATGACCCCAGGCTGCCCCTGCACTGTAAAAAATTAGGGCCCAGCGACTGAAGTGATTGTCCGGAATCTGCATGCAGGAATGCCACCTGAACTTGGCAAAGACAAACACAGTGGTGGCTACAAAACGTATCCAGCTATTCACACAGAAGCTTCTGTGGCAGGTCTAGAGTCTCTGTGGTGATTTAAATACCCTGGGCTACTTTATAAGTTATCGTTATGTTCAGAACTCAAATTAGCAAAATTGAGGTGTAATAACATCTTTCCCCATAAATTGGTGAAGCCTGAGCATATTAGGGACCATAATCCACAAGAGCAAATTTTTCTTTCTGCTTTCTCTCCTAGTTTCCTTTTAGGTTAAAAAGGTTCTGCTTTCTAAGCTGTTATTTCCCATCAGAGAAATAAGGCTAGACCTTAAGCCTAGTAGGTTCAATTTGGGTAGTTAGGACAAGATTACTTCAAAATAAGAATGTTAGCAAAGAGAAAAAAAAAAAAAAACCTGAGTCTGGGAACCTTGGGCTTTTGAGAAGACTCCTAAGAATCCAGCAAATGGAAAGAGTCAAGTACTATGATATAACACTTAGGAAGTGCTGAGCAAGGGCTTGTTGTGTTATGCCAGGTGCCTATCTCTTCCCAACCACCACAGGACCTCAAGACCTAGGAATCTACTAGCTATTAACACTCAAGTTGTTTCTAATTAAACCTGTTATCTTCTACAATAAATCTTCCTAGTGCCAATAAGTGGTGGAGTGGGGATTTGAACCCAGGTAGGGTGACACTAAATTCACATGCTTCATCACGATCCTATGCTGACTGTCCAGCCTAGTTAGCTTCCTCATACCTCCACTTCTCTAAGTCTGCCCGGTTCCTTCTCATCTTATGTTTTTCCTCAGCCTGAGGGATGAATGGGGACTGTACTCCATTCTCCTGGAACTCAGCCAGTACAAAGGAGAATATATTAAGTGGCAAACAAATGGTACAGACGAGTTCCTCAGACAGAAGGGGAAATGTGTTTTTCAAGGCCACAGTTTTGTTTAGTTTTGTTTTGTTTCCTGCAGGGATTCAAAAATGAGCTCACAGCTCCTCAGGTCTGCAAGACATTTCTTTCATTCTTGAACTTTCCATAGGCTTCTGATTTATAACATGTGTTCTCTGCAGATTGTCACAGAACAAGAAACTTGCCTAACTAAACACAATGGAGGCACCGGACCTCTGCTGACCTTGTTGGGGGAGCATCAGCTTGCCTGCCAGGGTGTGAACAGTCATCCAAAAAAAAAAAAAAAAAAAAAGAAAGAAAGAAAGTAAAGGAGGGTGTGGCAGAGACCAAAGGGGAGAACAAAGTGTCCTGAATAGCAGTTTTAAAAACTACTTCCTCCCTGTTTTATCTGTATTCTGATTTCTGCGTTCCAAGACCAAGAAGGTAAGAAGAGGGTATCTAAGCAGTGTCGAAATTAAGTGGTATTGGATTCTAGCCATTTTTTTTATTAATTCATTTTGTGGTTTTGAGCAAGACCCTGACTTTTTTAAGACTCATTCCCTCATTTGGCACATTGCTATAGTAATATTTGCTAAGAAGATCAACAGATACACAATAATTTTAATTCCTTCATGTATTCCATAAACATGTATTGAGCTACAAATAAGAGTCAATTTCTGTGATCTGAGATTATAGCAGGAGGCCCATACTCTGCTACTTGAGCAAGTCATTGAACCTTGTACCTTACCTTTCCCATGTCTAAGATGAACCCAATGTGTTTTTCCCCTGACACTTGCAATGAACGTATCTTAAATTTAAGGAGGAAAAGTGAAAAAAAAAAAACCTTTGCAAAGATATATGTAATTACCATTGTTTTTTTCCATATTACCACACATCTGAAGCCACTAATATATCCATATTAGTAAACATTGTAGTCTTGACAACACTACTCTCTAGTGAGACCACATCAACTCAAATTCTACTATATATTGTCTATGTAACCTTACACAAGTTACTTAGCCTCCCTATACCTCCTATCCCCGTTTTTTTTTTTTTTTAGAGATTGCAGATCGGAGATTGTCAGAATTTTTATAACAATTAAACAAATATATTGGTGATTATACATGGGAAAGAAAGGCAGCAAAATTTTGTGACTCACTCAAAGTCTGAGGCAAAACACGACCTGAAATGAATGAATGAACGAATGAATGAATGAATATATGCATATTCTATTCAACATGCTGCTGGATAAATGCTTACAATTACATAATGGTGTTGTCTATGTTCTCAAATATATATATAATATATATGTCTATGTATGTGATATACACACACATATATGTATGTATGTATGTATATATCTGTGTGTATGTATGTGTGTGTATGTATGTGTGTGTGTTTGTGTGTCTGTATATATATCACATTACTCTTGTAAGTGTACTCCAAGGGACTCTAGTTCCAATTTAAAAATCATGACAGTAATAATAGTGTTTTGAACATCCTGTGCTAGGTGCTATGCTAAGTACTTTATATACATTACTACTTATACCCTTTAAAAATATCAGCAAATATGATTATTTTTACCACCTTCTAGATGAGGAAACTAAGGCATGGAGAATTTAAATACCTTGTCCAAAATTACGTGGGTGGTAGACAATAGAATCAAGGCTTTGAAGCCAGTGGTCTGATGACAGCATTTGAATTTTTAGCCACTGTGCAGGCTATAGAAAGTGATCTCCTCTGGAACCCTCTGTCCTTTGTGGTCCGGTATACCCTGTATTTCATGAACCAGATGGAGCTGGTTAATCGGTTTCTGGGACAGAGATTGCCAACCTTCTCAACCAAGTCTCTTGGGCTGGACTTGGGGGATTGCAGGTGAAGAGCAAGGCTAGGCCTCAAGTTCCAAGCTAGGAAGGAAAGGGCAGTGTGGGCAAGGGCACCAATGATGAAGGGACAGGGTCGTGAGGGGCAGCAGCAGCAGTTTCAATCTGGAGTTCGCTCCTAGAATTGAGGATGGCGGTGTCATGTTAATTATTCAACAGTGCACCCGAGCCCTCAAGTGCCAAGAGGGACCTTTGATAGAGCCTTAATGAAAGGTTATTCAAATATTTGAAAATCAAGGTGGTCTAATTCTTAAAGGTAGTTACTTCTTAAGAAAAGTGACCCTTTTTCCTCCTGGGGAGACATAAAAACATGCTTAAGCAGAGTAATTTAGTATGAGTTGAAAGGCAGAAAGTCATAGGTTAATTGGTTAGATAACAGAAAATGAGAACCAAGATTGAAAATTACCATTAAATACTGTAGAAATGAGATTTAATAAGAAAGGAGGAAAATTCCTGGGGTCGACAGGAAGTGAGTCAGTGAGGAAGCTGAGGGCCTCCTTCAACTTCCATTAATCAGACCCCAGTTTCTGTTGGCCAGGAGGCAGGAGGGCAGGTGCTACTCTTTTCCTCTTCGGCCTTAGGTCTCTGCATCTGTGTTTCTTCCCTCCACAGACTGGAGTCTTTCAGATATGCATGAGAATGCAGGAAGAGAGTGACATCTGAAAACCCAGAATACTCTCACCGACCATCTCAGCAGCTCTAAACAACTGTCATAGAAACTTCCTCTGACCTGGCCAGCATGCAGTTCTCCTCACCAAACTTCTGGATCAAACTCATATTTGGACATGGGTTTGACATTTACTATAATAGTAGCTAGCATTTGATAGTAAGATGGCCATATAATTTATTGTCTAAACCACAATGTTCTGACAGTGAAAAGGTGTTCCATGATAGACATAAACCAAGATAGTCCTGGGCAAATATAGCCAATAGGATCACTCTATTTGTTAAGTATTCACTTTTATACCAGGCACTGGGTTAAGTACTTCATAGGCTTTATATAATTTATTCCTGCCAACAATCCTCTAAAAGAAGTGTTATTACCAGCCTCATTTTATTGCAAGGAAGCTGAGATTTGTAAACTTGTCCAAGGCTGTCATTCAAGTCTAGGCAGAAGTGCTGAGTGTGCCCCAGCCTGAGAGCACCACGAGCCTGGGAGCTAGCATGGCTCAGTTGAACCATCTGATCAGTCACAGCTTCCCATCAGGTTGTCTGTCCACTTTCAGCCTTGAGCTGATGCCTACCTTTCCCACTAGGAAACCACTTCCCCACCACCTGCACCAAGTTCACAAGATGCCATGAGTGACAACCTGAGTGGAGCAATATTAATATTGTACAGAGCCTGGCAGCTACCTGATAAGGCATTCTATTATCCCCTTCACAGCCATGGAAACAGTAAATGTCTCTCCTTTTTCCAGGGAAGTGAGGGCAATGTTTCAGAAATGGTTACATCATAGCCCAAGAGACAGCAAACAGGTGGAATGGAAGAGGGGTAGATCAGAGGGCAGTCATGTTCCCTCTTGTAAAATTTAAACACGAATTAACCCTTCAAAGTAGGCCTTCACCTGCTGAAGAGACAGCTCCATTGTGGTAGCTTTGGAAGGCAGAAAGAACATACTGATAAATGGGGAAAATGGAGAAAACACTAGGATTCCTATTCTTTATTCATATACTGTTCTGCAGCTTTGTGTGCATGGACACATTAATCTAATTCTCTGAAATTCAATTTCCTTCTCCATATAAATGGAAAGAAAATCTACTTTGCAATATAGATATTATCTTCTATAATAGGGTTCAAGGTCATGATCTAGATAGAGTACCTGACTCAGGAGACTGTAGCTACAAGTATTTCTCATGCAAAGCGAAGAAGAGTCTCCAACCCCATGTTTTAAAGTGAGCACCTGTCTGTGGCGTCCCAGAACTCAGATACCACGAAGACCAAGTCACTCTGTATGAGCTGCCTACTTCACGTTGATGACGTATGTGAAGCAAAAGGCTCTCCCTTGACCCACTGATCACAGAGGCAACTCAAAGCAGGCCTTTGCATTTTTGAAAAACGTAAGACTCCTAAGAAAATTAGAAAACCTGTTAACCCACAGAGATAGGGAAAGTATCTTAGAATCAAATGAATGTAATTTTGAATCCAAGCATATTCAGCTACTTGTTAGTTATGTTTTCCTGAGCAAACTTTCCAGACCTTACTTTTTCATCAGTAAAATGGGATGATAGAACAACCAATAGGACATTTGTAAAGATTAGAGAGAACGTGTATAACACATTCATGGCTAATTCAGAAAATTAATTACAAGTGTGTTTTACTCTCATACACAATGAGAAAAGATACTCTCAGAAAAATTTGAATATTCTCTTATAATAGCAACATATTACATGAAAAGAGAATAGTTATACAAATTAGGCTAGATACATAGAGATAAAAATGTTTGATTGAAAATCATGACTTGATGGTCAGCTGATAGTCAACTGATAGTAACTAAGGATACCCTTAAAATATATCATAAAATTGTTTAAGCATTTTACTGGCTATCTTCCTCCTAGAGTACATTGTGGATTAAATTATGCAAAAATTTCCTAACCCAGAAGAGGTTACAAACTTTTCTTTTACCCTATTAGCACAGCACGGATGCAGAGAGATAGTCAATATACAGCAGCTATTCTTCCCGCAATTAACTGTGTGACTGGAGAGCCACTGTCAAGGACTTTAATCTCCAAAACATAGTCTTTAAAATATGCAGCAGTAAATAACTTAGTATAGAGAATGCAAAGCAGGGGGGAAACTAAAAGAAAAAAAAATTCAGGACATGGTTTAAGAAAAAGCTAAATAAGTGTTCTAGCAGCAGAAGTCAATAACTAAATCTATGAGATTCAGCCAATATTTAATTAGGACTATTCCCTGAGCAGACACCAACTTATGGTGAAGAGTAAAAAGAAGTGGCTTTGGGTTTTGTATTTTCCTTAACATTGAGAGTAGAAAACCTACATAAATAATCAATATTGCCTGCAGCATCAGAATGTCTGAAAAGACAACAGACTACTCCTTTGACCCTCCACCGACAGCACTGCCACAGATTCGGTCCTGAACAAACAAGCATATTGTAGGAACAAATTATTTTCCAAAAGCCTTTAGCCTTATGAAAATGCTTTATTTTTTCCCCAACTGCTAAGTGCTATATCATTATATCGTTCTTTTGTTGATCTTACCATAGCTTGCTTCACTTAGAAAACTTTCAGAACTGAACATGTGGTCAAAGCACCAAATGGATTTTTCTGCCCCCATGTCTCCTGGTATGATGAATGGCAATGGTTAAGATCTTTTAAATCTACCAGATTACTGAATCTGAGCTCGAAAGAGACAGGCCATGCCCACTTTGGGTTCCATTTCAAGTACTTTCTTTCATGTTTGCAAATATGAATGAATATACATTTAACTTCTGTTACATGACAATGCATTTAACAATTTATCAATTATCTTTCATGTATATGCTTATTCAGGGGTTGGATTTCAGTACTCTAAACCACTCAGGGACCTGATGTGACCTCACCGGTTGTTAGTTTACTTTCAGTTATGGCTCAGTTCACAATTCCTGCTGTCTTGTTCTCCGCTGTCATTCCCAGGCATAGCACAGTGCCTGACCACTGGTAGGTACTCAATTAGTAATTGATGAATGAATGTGCTGAGTAATATCTAACTATTTTGAACATGGCAAACAGAGTGCACACCACATCCCAAAGGCTTTATCTTATCCAGTTCCAGTCCTTAAATCATGGCATTTGCTTGAGGCATATAGGAACAGCCTTTCGTAAGGTAATAAAGCATACCCTTAGAGCCTCCAATAATCAATCTTTCTGGCCGGCTAAGCCCAATTCATTCTCAGAATCCTTCTTAACACAGAGCTTCAGATAACCACTTACTAATCAGCTGGCACATGAGAACAAGCCTATGTGCTATTGCTACTTAAGAAGGAACATAGAATTTTAACACTGTCTAGATCAAGAGAACCAGAAGTCTTTCCAACAGAAAACTTTAGCTCTAGGGCTAACTAATGCCTTCTTTAAATTTCTGTATCTCTCTTGCCCCAGCCCTCTGGATGTATGTGTATGTGAATGTGTATACTTGTACACACACATATAGGCACACCCACACAGAACATGTGGTTACATAAGCTGCACACCTACCTCCTAAAGTGTACTGGGAGGCAAGAGACATCAGTGCTATGGAAAGTCAACAGCTGCAGTTGATGGCTTGGCCCAACTTGCTCAGCCAGCTCATCATGGGTGATTATGTTCTCATTTCCACCCTCAGTTGCAAAAGGAGAAAGGTCAGCTAGTCTGGGATCCCTTATACAGCTGTTACAGATGTTTATGGAAGAATTTGATATACCCAATCTTTCCCAGAAGTTAAAAAAAAGGAAAGACTTGTGAATGGGATATTGAAAGCTCTAAATTTGTGGCAGCGAGAGAACAGATTTCTTTGTTAACTGACCCAGAACATTAAATTGATTATGTAATTTAACACCACTGCTCTATTTGATAGCTGCCCATTAATACTGCACCCTCCTACATTATAGTCAATTGCAAACTCTAGAAATGGAAGAACTATTTATTTTGCTTGGAATTTGCAATTTTCTGCCATATGAACTATTAGTAATTTGTAATTTCTTTCTCTAGGGGGAGCCTATTACCCCAGGAGAAATGATGATCACCCTTCTTTGAAACGTACAGTCTTTGGCCTTTTTCTCTTCTTTTCTCATTCCCTGCTGCAAGTGGATATGGGATTCGAGTAGCTCAAAAATGTACCTATATTTGGAGGTGTGATTTCTAGCTTTGGGAAAGATAGTGCTCTACCCAGACTCCTTGTCCTCTGTCTCAAGGAAAGACAGGAAGCACAATACGAGAAACTCATAGAGCCACCATCAGCGGTCAAGTAGAAGATGATGAGCTTCAAAGAGGGCACAGATTCACCAAAGATGCTTGTTAAAAATGAATATTTCTAAACTGCACTCCAGATCAACTGATTCTATCTAATCCAGATGGTTCTTAAGCACAGCAAATTTGAGAACAATACTCACATAGAAATGGGATGCTTAGAGAACTTGGAAAGCATGGAATAAGAATATTTTACCAATAAAGAGAATTTTCAGTAAACCAACCCTGTAGTATGATATGTCATTCTCAGCAGAGCCCTAATAGAGATAATCACACCCACCATGGTTTTTTTATTCAAAGATCCAGGATGGTGTGTGATTCAGCATCCCACTATTCCTAGTTTCCCTCAAATCCCTTTTTAAATTCAAAATTCAAATAATGTCCAAGCCTTTCCAAGGATGATCTTTCATTTCTAGCTGATTATGTGCTGTGTGGGCCGAGTCCATGAAAACACTATTTCTTGCTTGTATTCTTAAAAAATAAAAATAAACACTGTTATACAAGTTTCTGCTGGTATTTTCCACTGTGGGTATTCTCCTTCCACATTCCATTTCCGCCAGCGATGATGGCTGGGACCTGACCCCAGGCACAGCTTTCCAAAGAAGATACCAGCCAAATTGTGCTTTCAAAATTCCCAATAACAGTTGAAAAGAGCCAAGGAGGCCAGGTGCTGGGCAGGAGGATATTTTAGGCTTGGCTGATAGTCCAAATTGGATATTTCCTCTTGCCTACCAGAACCATCATTAAGAAAGAGAGCCTTGTCTTGTTCTCCCTGCCCTCCCACCTCCTTTTCTTACTCTGCACTCCTTCCATTTCTCTGTGAATTGTGTGAAATTATTTTTGTAGCATGTAAAACACTGCACATATGTAATCATTTAACTGACAACATGAAGGATCTCAGTGCTAGAAAGACGGGTGGCTGTTCCTCTAATAGTGCTTCTTTTGCCTTGGAAAAGACTATGGAACATTGGGTGGGCAATGGGGACAAGAGGCACAAATGAGTCATATATGGATCTAAGAACTGAAAGTAGCCCTAAGACAATTGTCAAGCTCAGATGTTAGAGATACAGCATTCAAATGCCTTAGTTGTTAACATAGGGTCATCAGTATAGGGGAAACCAGCCTCTATTCTCCCAGTACTGAGGGTTTTTCTACAGAGTGCAAGAATCCTCTTTTATCTTTTATATTCTGCCACATCCTTGAGCCCAATCAATATATTACAACACTATGCTTTCAATTGTCCCCTTCATCTCCACAACCACAACTGCAGCTCAGGTCCCCTTGCATTCTCTTTATATTTCTTATTTGCTGAAAAAAATAGCCTCTGTTCTCTCTGCCTTTGTATAACCCCTCCAGTCCATGCTGCTGCCAGGGTGATTTCTTCTAACACAGTTCTTATCATAGTACACCATAAGCACCTTGTTTGACTCTCCCATCACTCAAAGGAAAAAGACTAAACTCCCTAGACCTTAATCAAGTTCCAAAATACCTTTTCAAACTTATCTCCTAAGATCCTTCTGCACACCCAGTTTCTCCATATTCAACATCTCAGCCCTTCCAAAAACCACTGTTCCCTTTCATATTTTCAGTTCTTCATCTTTCGAATGTCCTTCTCATCCCTGCAAGCATTTTGAAATATAGTTACTGTTTAAGGTTCAGCTAAACAATTATTTCTGTTAAATTTCCCTGATTTCTTTGATAAGAATTAGTCCCTGCTCTGCACTACTATATATATAGCATTTATTTTCCTATCTACTTCAATATGTCTTATATTATAGTTGACTTCTTAGACTGTAAGCTCCTACAGGTTAGGGATAAGCTTATTCATTCTTGTACAAGTAACAGTGTCCAGCACAGTACCTCACCCAGAGAACAGCTCAATATATGTTGGTTTATAATAATTAATGACCCATGCTCAAATCAGGCAGATACTCTTCACTCCCTACATAATTAAGCTATAATGTTCACTCCTGCAGAAAGCCTATAAGATAGAAAAGGAAAAGCAAGCCTAGGGTCAAAAGGAGTAGAAATTTTTGGAAAGACACCTGCCCATCAAGGACTATCTTTATCTCTTCCCAAGACCTATGCAAAGGCCCTTTTTGCTGCTTCTCTTAACCTCCTTCCAGTTTCTAAACTTCTTTTAATATTCTTATCTCAGCTGCACATAGTTTCTTGGGAGTAGTTTTATTAAAATGTATTTGAAGCAGTTGCTGATCCATTAGCACCTTCTTTCATCCAGCTGTGTCAAATAAACACAGAGAAATTTATTTTTCTCAATTAAGAAAAGCTGCAGCTCCAGAGGCAACGGAGAGGCTTTTAGGTCTACCAAGGATGCAGTAATATCATGGCAAAAATAACACAATTGTTATGCCTTGGTAGCTAGTACTCATGTGGTTATACTGAGACCACCGAGCCAGGAAAACTTCTGTAGCCACCACATCCTCCTGAAAGAGTCTATAGCAGATTCTAGATCCTGAAGATCAACTAGAGGATTCACTTTCAAAGCTGAAGTAAAAGAGCAAGAAGCTAAAAGATCCAGGAGCAATATTACTGCAACAGATAAATGTTTCTAGTTCTAACCCTGATTGCCCTCTAAGAAGGGTGGGTAACATCATGTAGAGAACTCTTGCTTGTGCTGGGGATCTTGAGGGATCTGGAGTTTGGGACAGGTACTGGGGAAAGCTCATACTTTGCATAATAAAAAGGAAAGAACTGAGAGTTCCCAGATAGTAATGGATATAGAAAGAAAAATGAGAAAAGGAGAGAACAAAGGAGTTAGAGTACATGGACTTCCAATCCCTTATGTCATGTGAGCAATTTTCTTATGGAAACTGATACGATATTCAAAATTTCTCACCCCAGGTTGAAAACCAAAGAATGGAGTTAATGGTACAGATAAGAGAGCCTAAGATAGAGAAGCCAAGGGCCTGGACAAATCTTGAGTCAAAAGCCAAGAACTTTGAAACTGAGCCATAGGAAAACCTTTCCTTAATCTGAAAAAAAAAACTGATGGACTTGATAAAATATTGCTAATATTCTTGAAGCACGAAACTGATAATTTGTGTACCTTACAAGGGAAAAGAAAACATGAGATGTCTCACAAGTTTATTTTTAAAGTATTTTCTCTGTCCTTGAAATATTATTCATGTTTACTATTTTGTAATATTTCTCTTAGAAAATATGAAGTCCATGCCTCAAAGACCCAGGTAGCAAAAAAGAACTATGATTGGATGCCATCTCTGTCCATCATCTTGACTTAAAATGGAGTTGGTCACCTTGTTTCTAGAAAGTACTGATCTTATATTGCTCATGGCTTTGCAGTTACTGGAATCTTTTAATTTGATTCTAATACAAAAGAGATAAGCAAGCCTCTGCCCTTTGAATATTTGAAACAAAGACAGAAACCTCCCTAGCAGAGGCCTGACAAATCAGGATAGGAAATACCTTACTTGATATTCTCTTGAGTTAAAAATAAAAAACTTCCCTGGTTTTTAACACCCTTGACTGAGTCTATCTCAGATTGAAACATTTGTTCTCACTTTTAAGAAAAGAGCCAACTAATTAATTTAGGGCCTGGCAAGAAGAGAGTGGCCCTTGATACTTTGTAATGAATGTTCTTCAATAGGCCACAGGTCATTGCCCTAGGGACTCACCAGACATTTTTTGGGGGGAGGGCTTTGGATTCTTCACATCCTAGGACTGAATCCAGCAAGTCTAAAAATGTTTGAGAGAAAGGGCTCTAGCTGACATGTAGGTTACTTGAAGAAGATTAAGGGGACACGAAGGAGAAGCAATCATGGCAAAATAAGAGAAAATGGGGCAAATTGCAATCATTAGCCATCAATACAGACAATTTAATGTAATAGGAGAATGTGATAGATAAAGGAGAGTTTCAGAGATAGAAGATAATAAGATTTGGGAAGGGATTTGAAGGTCAAGAGTAAGATTGTGACATGTAGCCCTTGTTTCTCCAGACCTCTCCTGGCCTTTGGAACATTTACTTAATTGTGCACCAAGCTCCGTCCCAATTGGGCTGTCAGTACAGAAGAGCCCTGTGTACTCTCACTGTCCTGTGAGTCTTAGATGCCTGAGGCTTCCTGGGGGTGGGGGGAGGGGTTGTATTCAGTCTTCATCAAAGGTGAAAGTCTCCTTTTCTGATAAAGCTTGCATAGCATGGACTTCACAGTAATTATAACTTTTTATGTCCCCATTCATACCTTGGCACTGAAAGTAAGGACTGGGGGTGGGGGGAGGTAGGAGTGGGGGTGCACTGAATAAAATTCTTTAGCAAGCCTGGGGAAGTGGTGCCTCTGGCCTACAGACTTCACTGTTGCTGGCTCTGCAGTGAGAAGCAGAGGTCATTTCTATCTGGTTGCTGACATAGTTCTGAAAACTATGTAACTTTGTGTGTGTGTGTGTGACTGAAGCAGGACTTAAGATGGTTAGTGTTCATCTTAAACCCATGCCTCTACACTGGCACAAGTGTATGTGTGCACATGTACATACACACACGGCTCATGACTAACACAGAAGAAAAAGTTTTATATTCCATGTAAGATGATAGTTCTGGTCCTCCCTACCCATGCTTTCCACAAATTGTTTCATTCAAGCATCTAGCCATTTCTTTCCCTTCATTTCTTGATTCTGGACACCTTCCTTCACTACCTTTGTTTATTCTCCTGGATTTGATCATGGCTTTGCCTCCTGGGGTATGAGTCCTCGGCACTTCCAGGGCATATTTATTCTTTTCCTTCTGGCTTCTCACACTTCTGGCCACCAGGACAAGTATCCTATGCAAATGTCAGCCTGAATCACATGGGCAGCACTCCTGCTAGGCTCCAAGTCAGAAAGTTACGGCCTTGGGAAGGTGTTGTGCCATTGTATACACTTTGCAAAATGTACTTGGAAGGGTGGTCTTACCACTATAAAGAAAAAGATATTATCCAAAGACATTCACAAAATGAATCTCAACAAAAGGGGGGGAGAGGAAAAGTAAGTTTCAACATGTTGCCAACTATAAGATTACACAGACCCACTAACAATACTGTGATCAAGCTCAAAAGATGTAATCTTTTTTTTTTTTTTAAGGTGACAGTGAGGCCTTTTTAATTTCTCTTTCCAAATAGAAGATGCCATTTCAAAAGCACTTCGGGAACCATCATTAGGTTAGAACTCCCTGACTGCTGAGATCCAGTGACAGAAATAACCTGAGACAAAGAATGCATGTGTGAAGATGACGGAGAAAGCGAAGGGTGGGGTGTGGATGGTGCAATTTGAGCAGAACACCGTGGGAATACTGAGAATTCAAAAGCATTGTAGAACGGCAGGATTCCTCCACCTCGGCAAACTCACCCATCACTGGAGGCGGTGTTGCTATCCTGGAGGTTCCACTCTGGACTCAGGCTGCCTGTGCAGGATCCCAACTCTGCTACTGACCAGCTGTATGACTTGCAGCAAGTCCCTTAGCCCCTGCCTACCTCGATGTCCTCACCTGCAAAATGGATATGATAATGAGGCTGCCTCATAGGGTTCAGATGAGGATCAGGTGAGTTGATGATAGATGTAATGAGCAATGTCCTCACCTGCAAAATCGATATAATTATAATGAGGGCTGCCTTACAGGGCTTAGAGGATGATTAGGTGAGTTGATGTATGTAAAATGCTCAGGTAAGTGCTACCTCAGGGCTGGTGAGGAAGGTCTGACAAATGAAGCAAGGGGTGAAAGGTGGGGCAGCAGCAGAGCCCCTGCACTGTTAGCTGGATAGGGAAACAGGAAGTGCCCCCAGGACCTCAAGAGGTCACCTTCCTCTTTCTCATTCCCTAACATCCTCCTCCCCAATCCCAACTAGTATGCCACCACCACAGTTCCCCAGAAGCTTTGTCACCTGGGGTGATTTTAAGGAGTTTACAGCTCTCACTTAGAAACTCCAGAAATGTGGCTTCTCTTCCCCAACACCTCCCTGCTATTCTATACTGCCAGGGAGGAACTGCTTCTCCCCACAGAGAGTTAGAGAATGCCCTGCCTACCAGTACTGCCAGGGGACAAAAAACTCTGACACACTCTTACCAGGGAACAACTGACTGACAGCAATTCCATTCCAGAAAGGAGCTTTAGATGGGACACCTGAGGAATTGGCCCCTGGGCTTTGAGATAGGAAGACAAAGCAAACTTTAGGATTCAGAAAGGGGAGGTGTTAATGTAGCAGAGAGGAAGCTTCAGATGAGTGCCTGAGGCTGCTGTGTCCCTGAGCAGATGCTGGGATCCATCAGGACTTCCAGCCAGATAAACCTGCATCGGAATTTATCCTCTATCTTTGATTTGTGCCCTGAGAAAAGTTCCTCTGCATCTTGGAGGCATCAGTTTTCCCCCAAAGAAAAATAAGGCATAATAGTAGCATTTACCACAGAGAGATGATATAAGGATTAAATGAAGTCACATTAGAAAAATCCCCAGTTCTGCATCTGGCATTTAGTTCTTCCATTTTCTCCATCTCCCAAATTTGGCACTGCTTCCACCCCACTACTTAATCCAGCCCCCTACATTGCCCACCCTCCCCTTGGCTCAATCACTTCTGATTCGGTTTGCAAACTCACCAACTCTTTTCAGGCTCTGCTTAAAGCCCAGATTAAAGTGGACTTTGGCTTTTGAGAGTCAGTTGCCAGCAAAATTATCCATCGAGACTTGATTGAGCCCTGGCGAGACAAAAGTGTGAGACTTTAACGGTCTGCATTGTTACACCACCCCAGACAGCCTCGCAGTAAAATTGCCACTCCAGCCCTCCTGCCGCAGGGTTTGTGACAGCCATTTGCCCAGTGAAGTGGGCCCATTTCTTTTTTCTGTATTAAATACCCACAGGCAATAATCCTCATTATGGGCCAATGGCTTGGAAAATGTTATTATTAAATCAAAGCCATTTGCAATAAGGGGAAAAATTCATCTGCAAATATAAACTCTGTTGCTTATAGCTGGATATTAAGAAAACAAATGGTGTCCAAGCCCCCTCAAGGCTGGCGCATCCAAGCTTAGTCCCATGGCAGGTCCTCCATGCCATGTGGAAGAGGCGAAAGAGTGGACCCGGGAGGAAAGTCCCAAATGGAGATGGTTTCTTGTGGGCGATTGGACACAGAGGCAGTGAAACGGGCCTGGGAGCATGATGGCCTGGCTACGACTCAGAATATACTGTTGCCCACCGTTTATGTTCTAAAAAGATATAAGGAATGTTTAATTTGCCTGGGGCTCCTATTTCCTATTATAAAAGACACTTGAGCATGGGCTCTGGAGTCAGACACACCTGGTTGGTGATTCTAGTTCTACCACTTACTAGAGTAAATTTGGACAAGTGACTTAAGACTCTATTTCTGCCCCTCAGGGATGTGATGAGGTTATGGAGATTGTTGTATAAAAACAAATTTTATGAGAACTGTCGTCTTGACTCAGGATATAGATCCTGGTCTAAGAAAGAGTCTGTGCCTTGTCCTGGCCGGGCCCCAGTTAGTCTAGTGTGTGCTCATGCGGTCTGTGCCAGGAGGGCGGCTGATAAGAGTCGCCTAAGACAGGCTTCTCTCCTTCTGTTGCCCAGTGGCCCAGAGACTGCAGGTGAGACTGGTCTCTGCTGAGTCCCAAGAGTCCTAATCACAGCTGCTGATTCCCAATGGAGGCCTTGGTACTAATCTTCTAGTATTAGAACTCCCAGCATTTTCCTGTCCACTGTAGCTCAGTCTTAGCCCGACAGTCTGGCAATTTCTGGTCCTGTTCTTTGCTATGGAATCACACTGGTGGTGGAAGCTGTGAAGGGAGACAAAGTAGAAGCTTCTGGTAAGGAACCAAGAAGAGCCTCTCTCTGCCTTTGGCATGTTGATGAATTAAAAATATGACAAAATTGGTATTATGAGCAATGACCTGTAAAATGTATAAAGACTACGAAGCTTAGATCTAAACCCCAGAACTCATCAACATCCTAAGAAGTCCCGCATTCTACAGAGGAGCTCACTGCAGCCCGGAGAAGTTATTTAATCAGGGTCGCATAACTTGTTAAAAGCAGTTCTTCTGTCAACTAAAATAAGAGTCTTTTAGAACATAAAATTTACCACTACCTACCTAAAACAAAAAAGTTATAACTGTAAGCTCCCACACCTGGCAACTTCAGAGGTACCGGCTATGCATTTGGTCTCTAGAGCGGCTTTTACTGCCTGTCATGGAATGGTTTTCTCTAGTGTTGCACAGAGGAGAAGTCCCGATCAGACGGAAACTGTGCATCAGGATGGGAGTGTCTTCAGGGTTTTCACTTTGGTAATATCCCCACTCCTCTAGGATCTGGCTCTCCAACTCCTACTCAGAAACTCATTCTTGGCTTAGAAATGCTGACTCACATTAAGTCACTTATGTAGGTCTGGAATATATAAATCATAGTGCCATTTCTTTCCATTTATTATAAGAAACAGAACTGTCAAGCTGTTAAAGCAGGTTCCTGATTTGGTTGGAGGAATTAAAAATAGGGAAAAACATAGCCTAGTTGGATTAAGATCTTTCCAGGCCATAAACACTATAAAGAGTATGACGCACCATTCACAAGTAATTAATAAAACAAAAAAACGTCTTACTTTTCCTAAAAAGACAATGTTCATACTTTTTTTCTTTAAATATCAAATTCTTTCCAAAAAATTTTTTTCTTGTTGCTCTAAAAAAATTTTTTTTTTGGTGCCTGGACCGACTTTGGGGTATACAGTAGTAAACAGTTCTCACCTCACTCTTCTTAAAGCCCCACACAGGAATCAGTGGAATGAAAGATACATATGTATCTATGTTCAGTAGACAAAGAGAGAAGGAATGGTATATAGCGTCCATATCTCCTTAACCCTCCACCTTTGCTTTACAGTAGAAGAGTCTACTAGGCCAGGCAATCTGTCTAAGGGTATTGGTGGCTGATGTTGTTACCAGTCTTCTGCTCTACCCCCAATTTAAATTACTTATCAAAAGGAAGTTAGAGGGCAAAATTGGTTCTCAGTGTCTCATTGTTGAACAGGACACAGACCAAGGTCCCACCCCGTCATATCAGGAAGAGCATGACTACGCCTCACTAGGGCATTCTCACAATGTTATTACAATGCCATTCTCTTATTTCTTATTTAATTACATACTTTGATGTTTGAAGGACCTATTAAGTGGCAGTTCCCTCTGAATCCAAATAGAGTGATAAATAAGACATAAGACAGCGATAGAAGAAGATACAAAATCTCAATTTTTGTATTGATAAAGCCTATTGGAGACAGCTCACCTGATGGAAAGTTGATTCCATAAGGTAGATATTGTAAGGGTTGCTGTCTCACGTTGGTCCAGGAGATTTAGTAGTAGCTTCTCCAGGCAACATGTTTTAGATGACTTATTTGTTAATAAACCTCACTTTCCTTTTCCTAATTTTTTTGTTGTATATAGCATTTTGTGAGTGCATGTGTTAGATAGAGAATATATATATATGTATTACACATCTGATTAGATTGGAGATATCTATATCTTTGAATGATTGGCTTTCCCACACCAGCGTAATTGCAAGAGTGTGGAAGAACCAAGGTAGCTTTCTTAGGCTAACAGATTTTTACAAACAGCACTCAACTTCTCAGTTATTACAAAGGTAGTCTGATTCCTTCAAGTATGATTTTTTCTGTGATAATTCAGGTAGCTGTGCCTCCTCTGCTTCTCTTTAAAAAAAAATAGGTTAAAAAAGGTGAGGAGGGGGGTTCTTCTGTCTCAACTCGCTCTTCCCAAACTCCACACCCTCTGGAGGGCAAGGAATATAGTTTTGGCCCTCAACTTGTTCCACTCACCATTAGGAAATAACATTTTGGGAAGCAGTTTCTGAGAACTGTTTTGGTTGCCACTGAAATTTCTCCTCACCTTGTTTCTACTTAACTTTAGGAAACTTCAGTGCAAAATCAGCTATTTTAGCTTCCTTTGAAAATATTTTGGAGTCTGTCTCTTAATTTTACCAAAAGTAGAGTTTTCAATATTTTTCATTCTTTTTGCTGCTGTTGGATAGTTTCCAATGGAAGAAACAGAAAACACTAAGTCTGTTCCACCATTCTTTATTCTTAATATGAACAAAAGCCAAGGACCACCAGACATTTGAAGGACATGCCTAATACTAAAGAGAAAGATGAAAGCAAAAGGAAAAATAGAACTAGCCATGAGGAAACAGAGATAGGGCAAAATAAAACTTTAAAAAAAATTTCCCCCAAACTAAGAGAGAATGCCACTTATGAAATAATATCAGGATCCTATAGTATAATAACCAGAGAACTATAAAAAGATATTAAAAATTACAAGGTAATATTAGAAATTAAAAATTCAAATACAAGAGATGTACTGTAAAAAAATCTTTCAAATTTGTGTAGAACTGAGTATTTTTATTTGAAACATAGGAAAAATTCAACAAAAGAGCTGAAAAGTAAAGTTGAGGAAATCTCCCAAAGGGAAAACAAACAAACAAACAAAAAAAAAAGTAGAAAGACAAGAAGAAATTCAGGTAATCAATTCAGATGGTCCAATGGTTGACTACTAGAAATTCTAGAAAGAGAAACAGACAAAAGGAAGAGGTAAAATAATCATAAGATGAGACAAGAGAATTGTTACAGACTCAAAGAACACGAACTTCAGATTTTGAGTTTCAGATAAAGACATAGCTACTTCAAGGCACCCTGCTTTAAGATTGCAGAACTGGTGATAAGAAAACCTGCTTTAAAAGTCTGTGTAAAGAAAAATAATCATAGTTTGCATAGAAAAGATTAAAAACTCAAAATGGCATTTTCTCAAGTGCAACACTGGAAGCTGGAAGATAAAAGAGTAATGTCTGCAAAATTCAATACAGAATATTTTTCAATTTAAGATACTCCACCCACACAAATTACACTCAAGTGTGAGGGTAGAATAAAGATATTTTCAAGCAAAGTTTTTTTTTTTTTTTTAATGTTCTGCCTTGCACTTTTCCCCAGGAAACTGCTGGAGATTTGTCCCATCAAAAGGAGAATCTAAACTAAGAAAGAGGAAGACCTGGGATCAAGTAAGAAGGGATCTGACTAACAACAGAGGCAAAAGATTTCTCAAATGATGACGAAGGTCAAATGACAGCCACAGAGCGAGCAGGAGGCAGAGAGAGTGTGGGCAGGATGTGGAACTGGTAGGTTTTTTGCCTTGTTTGACCCTTGTTAGAATGATTTTACACCCTGGAAGAGATCCTGCTAATATTTTAGTGAAGAAAGAGAGGCAAATCAAAAATCCACCCAATTCCCTTGCCAAAGAGTGATTAATTCCAGGAAAAAAGAAATTTAACATGAAACAAATGTAATCATAATACATATGGCTGTGTGTAAAATAAATCTTCATAGTGAAAATAATGTAGACACTGAACTTTGATTTAAACAAAAATGATCTCATCTAAACTATCACACCTTTTCCTGCATTCTCTATCCCTACCTTGTTTCCCACCCCATATCTGTTATCTAACTGATAGTGTATCTCTCTCCCTCTCTCTCTCATCTCTATCTATCTATCTATCTATCTATCTATCTATCTATCTATCTATCTATCTATCATCTATCATCTTTTTTGTTTTTGTTTTCTTATTGAAACTTAAGCCCTATGAGAACAAAGACTTTGTCTATTTTGGTCACTATTGGATCCTCACATTGCCAACAACACTGAGTTTATAGTATATCTAGTAATTTCTTCTAAATAAACTGATATAAATTTAGGGGGGAAGTATGCATATGTGTATGTGTGCATAAGGTATTAGAAAACTAAATCTTTATTTACATCATGCTCAACAGGATATCCTCAAAATAAAAACAACAAACAGAGCAATACATCTATATAGCAATATGAAGGTAAACAACAGAAGAGCTACAAGAAGTGGCTCCTCTGGTAAGAAGGAGAGGAGTGGAGCAGGGGCTGCTATGTTTGGTTTTAAGACTTGTAAACTTTTTGACATTGATACCTGGCACACGTAATAAATTTTTTAAAAAGCAACCAGTGAAGGCCTAAGACTCTTATCTCTTGTATACATTTTTGTATAAGACCTATGTTTTTTTTTTTTTTTTTAAAGTGAAGAGTCTAATAGCAGGTTTTAGGTTAGCTTGGTAGAGTAGGATTAATTTCTAGGTACATCAAGTTAAATTTCTATCTCAGATGAGAGCAATCAACTTCTCGTGAATTTTTTCTAAAGAAATACAAACATCTATCTACATTAAATATCTTTGAATTTCTTCTTCATATCTAGTAGATTCTTCTGAAAATCGAGTTAAAGAACAATGGCAATATAGGACTGTGTATATCTCTGACTTTTGACATCCCAATTTTCTGAGGCATGAGCTCTAACAAGCCATTAAATCTCCCTGAGCCCACTTAGTTCCTTCATTATAAAATGGGCCTGATAATATGCACTTCATTGGATTATAGCAGTTATCAAATAAGATATCTGTATGAAATCTCAGTACAATATAGATATTTGATATCTGCTGGTTTTCTATCCTTCCTTCTCACTTCTCACTCCCAGGACTAAGTGGGATCATGGCTGAATTAGATGACCAAAAAAAAAAAAAAAAAAAAAAATGTTATGCCAGTGACAAGATTTAAACTTCTTTAAGTCCATAAGGAGTTTGACAGAAGTTTGTACTTCTTTCCACATTATTGGATATTTCCATGAAGATGCATAGTCCATATGTGTCAGTGTCTGAGAAGAGACAGTTAATTCACAGCATTGTTATTTCCCATGAAGATTGTCATGGGACAAAGAGGACACTCCTGCCAGGCATCATTCATATTTACATTCCCATAGCACTTAACACTTTACCTAAGCACTCACTCAGTGCCCCTGAACTTGGCTTATACACTGAGACTGGTCAATATCAACCAGTTTGGATGGTATTGTTGTCCATGTGCCATTTGGGACACAGGTAGATTCAATTCTACTACAGATGTGAGAACATATGTTATCACCTCAAATATTGAATTAACCAGCTTGTTTGCCAAAGGGATTAGAGACACTCAATGGCCAGAGTCTGCATAATGAATCCTCTAACAGACCTTCTTGCTTCTCTACAAAAGGTTAATTTCTTCCTCCATCACAAAGCCTTGTTAATGGTCCTCGGGGTTGTTCTTGGTAAAGAAAGAGAAGGTCTTGTTAAGTATTAATGATCACAGTGGCAGGTTTACAATATCGGAGAAGGAGAAGATCACTCCACTGACATTTATCAAAAGAGCTTCCACTGGGGACCAAGAGCACAGCTGTCATCACTCTGCACTATGGGCGCAGTGGAAAATGGCAGATTCTCTCCCATCTGCTATTTGCCACAATTTCCTAACCCAGATACAAATGAAGCTACAAAGACACAACATGAATGGAGAGGGATGAAAACCAGAATTTCCACTTGAAGTGAAATTGTTCTAATTCTACCACTATAATTTGAGAAAAAAAAAAATATTTGCTGATATGGCTCGTGATACTTTTCCTTATTTCCCATGAAAAGGCTTTCTTGAAATTCAGGAGAGTTAAATTGTCAATCTCATGTCAATTTGGCATTTCCCAATCAGGGCAAATAGGCAATCAAGTTTCTTCTACACCGAGCATTAGATAAAAGACATTTTATATGAATGTGGCAGAATAAACTAAAGACTATTTACACTGCTACCTCTCCCCCATCAGAAGAATAATTTGAAATTTCAAAAAACTTGTAAAAATTATTTGATGAGGGTTATTAATGGCAAGGATATACGAGGTATTCCTTTTGATCTGTTAAAAGATCTTCCTCTAGATTCATAAAAAGGAACATTATCATTTGCCCCTCTGTGTGCCAGCCTCTGCACACACTCCCTGCCCCTCTCATCCAGGCTGCCACTAAAAAAGAGTCAGGGAATGGAACTAGACTTAGGGAAGGATGCTCCTGTTTTGTCCCCAGACGACAGCAGGACTTCCTACATCTTCTCCCAGTTTCTCCCACACTCACCACCCCATGAGAGGTAAGGGGCTTCTGATCATCTATGGGTTCTTATGCCCTGCATTTATGTAGTAAGGTCTAATCAGGTGAATAGCTAAAGGCTTGAAGGGCAACAGAATCATATTAACTCAACTGCAATCTAAGCTCAGCTGCCTAGTCAGCTACTCTCTACTTGAATTCCTTGAGGACACAGCATAGTTTGAGCATCATTTTTATAATCTGAGTTTTTGAAAGATTAATTAGGCTTGCACATATAAAATGTTCAGTCTAGTGTCTGGCACAAGCTAAGCACCAAATAAAAAGGAGTATTAACTTCTATATATGATGCGTATGATAATATTTTCCTAAATTTCATCTAGGTATGGTTTTCACTCTCACAATAGATAAGCAAATATCTACTGATCCCTTAAAAACTGAGTATATACTTTTGAAATTTTGGAAAACATACCAAAGCATCTCTCTCTCTTTCTGTGTGTGTGTGTGTGTGTGTGTGTGTGTGTGTGAGAGAGAAGAGAGAGAGAGAGAGTGTTTAAAGTATATCATGTACTCCTGGTTTTATAATTGAGATCCAGCAGTCGATAACTGTATAATCAGTTTTCATTGTTTCAAATATTCTCTTTGCCAAAACACACTTTTGGGGTGAATATTTTTATGAATTTCCATAAAGTAAACACTTGCAATAGTTATAAAGTAAGAAGATTAAGAAGTAATCAAAGCTAAGAAACTAAAGAATTATAATTTAGACACTTGGAGTGTAACATCGGTGAGCGAGTATTTACAGCTAACAAGCATTGCTAAAAGACCGTTCTTTTACCAAAAATAAGTTCTTTCCCATAAAGTCTATATTTCTGTGATTATCTTAAGTCTATTACCCTAAATAAGTGAATAGGTTAAGAATATTGAAACAGTTCGATTTTTCTAAATTTTATCATAAGATTATTGGTATCCCAGTGCCTATATTGTACCTATCATTTATTAGTTATGCATTCATTGATTCAATTATTTAAAAATCGATTTAATTAATTGAGTACTGAGTAAGGTATGGGGGAAGATGGAAGGAAAAAGGAAGAATAGCTACACATTGACATTAGTGCATTCACTAGATATCATGCTGCTTTTTTCCCATTTAACTGTAGTAGCCCATAGTCTATCTGCATGAAGAACACTCATTATTTGCAGAACTCCAAGAACATATACCTCAGTTATACATAGGCTTCTTATCTGTACTTATTTTGTTTACACTACCTAGTGTCTAGGACATAGTTAATGCTCAGTTTCTTCTAGGTTGTCACTTTAACTATGCCTTCCATCTTCTCATCTCCACTTTTCAACACTGTACCCATTCCTAAAGCACAACTCAAATATCGACTTCTCTGTGGTCACTTCCTTGACTACCCCTACCTCATTTGTCACTAAATACTATCTATGAGTCATTACTCTTAAACTGATTCCATTTTATCTTAATTTTTGTTTGTTTTTATATGTACACCTTCCCTCCACCCCCCTTTTCAGGTAATATGGCTAGAGGCAGAGGGATGTTAGTAGATATGGTCTGAGAAGACCAAAAGCCACATCATCTAGGGCTTGTCTCTAAGGTTAAGGTCTTTCCTAGTTATTCTAACCATGATGAGAACTTTGAGTGATGATAAAGTTATTATATTTACAAAAGACCAGTCTCACTGCTGTATAGAAAATAGAACACAGGGGTACATGGATGGCAACAGAAAGATAAGTCAAGAGGCTACTGCACTAATAATTGTCAATAATGACGGTGTCTGACATGGTGGTAGTGGTGGATTGAGGAGAAAAGGTTGAATTCTTGGTATCTATTGATATTTATACTATCTATTATATTTACAATATTGCTGGCAGAATCAATAGGTATTGCCAATGGATTGGATATAGTTTGTGAAAAAAAGAGAGGAATAAACATAACTCCAAAGTTTTGACCTAGGCAGTTGGAATTATTCTAAGATATAGAAAAAGGAAGTATAAAATGTGGGAGTCAAGAGTTATTTTTTGATCATATACATTTGAAAAACTATCAGAGTTCTAAGAGAAACTTTTAAAATGAGATTGTTGTATACATGTGTCTACCATACGGCGGAGAAAATTCTGGAGCTACGAATTTTGGAGTCTTCTTGTATAGATGGTGAATACATCCTATAGGAGAGAGTGTGTCCACAGAAAAGAAAAGAAGCCCTAGGAATTCCAATTATACATTAGCATTTTGAAAAGAACTAGGAAAGGAGACAGAAATAGTGACCAATTAGGTAGGAAAAAAATGATAGAAAAATGTGATGAACTGGAAGCCAATTATATGTCATTCAAGAAGAGAGAGGTCTATTGACTGTTTCTGGTAGTTTAAATATAAAAATGGCATCAATTGGATTTAGCAATGGGAAGTCATTCATGAACTCGACAAGAACAATTTCTGTAGAGTGGTGGAGGCCGAAGCATGATTGGAGTGAGTTAAAGAGATAATGAAGGAGACAAGTGGGCAATCACAAATATGGACTATGCTATTTGGAAGTTTGCTTCAAAATGTACCAGAATGGGGCAAGTTGCTAGAGGGCAGTAATTGGAAGGGAACTGAACACACGATAAAAAGGTATTTGATTGTCTTTTTAAGATGAGAGAAATAACAGCATGTTTCCATACTATTGAAATAATCTGGTAGAAATAGCAAAGTTTCTAATGTGCTTTGGGAATGATGCTCTTAAGGAGTGAGAAAAGATGAGCATAGAAGACAAGGAGAAGAATTGGCCCTTGGTAGAAGCGTGACAAGTTTCTTCCTTGTTTGAATTAAGTAACTAGTTGATTTAGCTGAGTATTTTAACTAAAAAACTGTTTTAATTAACAGACCATTATATACACATCAGATTGCTTTTATATGGTCATTTATTATGTTTTCCTTTTTTCCAGTATCTTTTGAAGCTCTCTACTTTTTTGAGGACTTTTCTTTCTTTTTCTTCCTTTTACTTTTTTTGGAGGTTTGCCTCTTGCTGATGAATCACAGATGACTCATTTTCCAGCCTCCCCTCTCAGCTAGGGTACAATAAAATAATCCAACTCCTCCAATCAGACACGCACACACAAACTTAAAATGAGATGTGATCAACTGTTGGGTAGAATTCACTTCCTGGTAAAGATGGCATCAGAGGTGACTACCTTGATTAAAAGCCCGCATTTTGGCATTGGAGTGTCAGACGCTGATATTTGCAGGAGAGTTGAGTTCCTGATGCTCAAGAAATAGAGATACAAATTGGGACATCTAGAGCTTGATGGAGGCAGGTCTTTTATCAGACTGGTCTTTGGAGTCACTTAGTAGCGTGTTGTTTCTGGAAGTTTAGGACTGAGCTTGATTTTCTAGTTCTCCTATGAATCAGAGGGAGCTTCTCACATTTTGAATGAAGTCTCTTTTTTCCTTAGTCTTCCAGACTTGGTTTCTGTTGCTTGCAGTTAAGGACTAGGCCTAGTACAGTGTTTAAGGAATCTGGCAAAATGATAAACCGCTCACCTACTATCCTCAGGATATTTTCGTTGTGGTGTTATTTTGTTGTTTAAACAGTTACTCTTTAAGAATGAGGCAATAAGCCATGATGTGAGAAACGAACTTTCAAAATAGGCAAAAGTCTGTTAATTCTCAGAGCATTTGAAGACAGTAGCCATAACATATCTGTGATATCTCTTTTATGATAAATATAAAATCATTACCGCTGAAGAGAAAATCATGATAAATAATCTAACAATGATAAGGGGATTAATGGAGACATTAAGACAGAATATTTAAAAAGGGCACTTTTCCAGAATACCTAATACTTAAATCCATAAGCATGTGTGTTCATGCACATGTAGGTATACACCATATGCACATGCATAGAGTCTAAAAACAAAGATAATTTGTAAACAACTACCCCATACCCTAGCTGTAACCATAGCAACTGAAACTATTCATTTTCTATCTCAAATAATGTGTGCAAGTCTGTCTCACTAACAATTCAAAAGGGGACATTGACAAATGATCACTATATTCACCCAGCCATTTTAAATAGGAAGGCATTTGGCTGAATTCTAATTTGACCAATGAATATTTAACTGATAATGCTGCCAGATTAAATATTGGCCAAAAGAGAAAGAAAAGAAATGAAGCTGAATTTGCTATCATGCAAAAATCCTTTAATGAAGGACATGAAAGGAATATTGTGAACTCTGGGCTGAAAATCTGTTCTGTATTGGGAGATGGAAGAGCAGCTGGCCCATAATTTAGAAACTTTAAAGATTTTGTGACCTCTAGAATGTCTAAGTCATGGAGGGTGTTTTTTCCTCCTTTATTTAATGTTTTGTATTTTCAAAAGAATAAGAAAAAAAATGCCTTAAAATGTTTTAACTTCAAAGCTAGTACTGGATTATGTATTGGAAAATTCATAGAATCTGCCCAGGTCCTAAACTTGTCAAACCTTTCCTCGTCATAGATTGCTTTGCATCATAACAGCCTAGGTAAACTTGTTGATTTATTTTGAACCTCGGTTGGTCCCAGGAATGTTTAGTACTAAAGCTCAAAGAGAATCAAAATCAGGTGAGATTTTCAAGCAGATTTCATGAGACTAATTAATATTTATTGAATATTCATTATATGTCAGGCCCTCTTCTTCCGATACTGGCTCTTTTCATTTTCACAGGAATTCTCTGAAACAGGTACTATTCTTAGTTACATGTTGTAGATAACAAAATGGAACTTTAAATATGTTAAATAACATGCCCGAGGTTGTACTGAAATTAAGTTAAGGAAGATCTGGGAGTAGAGCATTTATATTCCTCTAATCTTTATTTCTTCTGCCCTTTCTTCTCTTTTCACCTTAATTGTTTTCACAAAGCACAGATGTATAAATTAGAGGGAGAAAAATATAATGAATAAAGTATATATTTGTACCTGACATATAGGACCTTCTCGAGGTCTTGCTAAAATGGTTAATCCCTTAAAAAAAAAAAAAGTTGGTTCTAAATCCAAAAACAAAATTGCAAATTCAGAATGCTTAAATGTCTATTTTTATGTCTACAAAATGAAACATTATGTCAATGTCACTCATTATTATGCTTTGTTATGGTTGAAAGCAATTTGCAAGCATCCCAGAGAATGTATGATGATTTCTGGAAAATTATAGTCAATGGTAAATTAAATGAGTGACCAAGAGCCACGTGTTTTTGAAAGTAAGTTAATAAATTTCTTTTCTACAATCTTTACCCCAAAAGTATATCTTTAATGAAGATATGGGTACATTTATGTATGTTTCAGTATGGTGGGGGTAGAACCCATGAAGTCTGAAGATGGCCCTGTAGCCATCTTTCATACAGGGATATACCTGCTGCTGAGTAGAAAAGAATTCTGAAATCAGCTGTCCAGGCACCCTTTCTCCTTGGATAATTAAGGAGACATGACTGACCATGTAATTTTCTTGAAGAGTTAATTTCCTTACATGATTGGTGAATAACTACTGATGCTTAAATGCCTCTTTTTCCCTCAAAGCTCTAAACTCCCACTATCATCTTTTCTTAATCTAGGATGCACTTAAGGTTGGCTAGGTGCCAAATAGATTGATGATTTCTCCACTCCAGAAAATATTATTAATTGGTTCATGGAATGCTACACCAGACATCTTGGCATTCTATAAAGTCACCTCAGTACCAACAGAGGCTGCATTAGCATAAAAATAACAGGCCACAATAAACAGCCTAGGGAGATAATTGTCTGTTTAGTTTCGGAGTCAGAGATTTCTCTGTAAAAATCTTGATAGGCAGATTTAGTGTGAGACATTCAGGTGAAACTTCGGTCAGTCTGGCTCACTGAAAAGAAATTCATGGGTAACCAAGACTCTGTTATTTCTAAAAGCAGTGATCAAAATGGGGTCTTTGTTGTCTTTGGTAATTTAGTACTTTCAACATATGTGGTCTGATCTTGTGCCCCTAAATCTCCTCAAGAAACAATTCTCTTACAGGTTCCCAGTGCTCTGGATTCAGACCCATCCACACTGTTCATCACCAAGGGATCTGGGTCTGGCGGGTTACAAATTTCCACTCAAAGATCAGAGGCGGATCCATCCAGGGTAATCCCAGGACTGATAAACATGATCTGAAAGAGGCTTCTAAACGAGGGGAGTGTAGAGTCAAAAATACTAGAAAATAGACCTGAAGAAAAGGGAGAGGAGGCCAGGAGTTAAAGTTAAGAACCATTAAAAAGAAAAATCTATTGAATTATAATAAGGAAGGAAGAGGAAACAACAGGGTTGTCATAGTGAGTTGAAATAACAGGTAAGTTTGTCTGACTTCTTTGGGCATGACTACTGTGCCTAGATCAGGTATTGATACTACTATGAAATATGTGAAAGTTGCCCATCTCCTTGGATATAGAGGCCTAGTGAACTCAGCATGGATTTGGGAGTTGAAAGATTTGGCTCAGAGTTCCAGAATGAACTCTGTAAAATGCAGAGGACATTTTCCTGCATAGTGCTGGTGGTACAGTGGATATTAAGTGTTAACAAAGTGTCTAGAACATATTAAGTGCTCAATAAATGATGGGTAGATTTAATTCAATAGTTAAAAATATATCGAATATAAATAAACTTAAAAAAATATGAGACTACCGCAGGATTTTTCCTATACGTCAAAGTCAATAGTACTTTCTTTATTTTACTGCGGAGAGAGAAATTTTGTTTAAATAGACTTATTTTACTTAAGTGACTCAGCAAACATTTATTATTGAGCTCCTACATGTGTGAGGCACTATTTCAGTCCTCCCCAGGTCCAAGGAGAGCTGGTTTCAAATCGGATCAAGTATATAAGCCCCCAAACTGACTTAGTGAGATAGCAAGATACTGCTAACAGCACAGCCACAGGCTGGGAAATTACTGATCCAGAACTTGGTGGCTGTAGAGTGACTGCTGTAGTACCTACCTCTGTTCGTAGCTGAATGTATTTATTGTGTCTTTGTGAGTCTCTCACGGGACTGGTGATGAATCAGTTCAGGGAGTAATCAAAGTGCCTACCCCTACCAAAAAACCTCTCCCTCCTGCCCAAATAAAACCTACCTACCCATTTTTTAGTACCTGGTGCTTTTTTGAACACTTGTTGCATTTACATCACCACATAGTTTAGTGCTTCTTTGTAAAAAAAAATATATATATACATATATATATATTATTACTTTATATTTGATCAATATGTAGTTGTCTCATCACCCCAAATGCTTGTCAACCTACTGAGGGCAGGTGATCATACCTTATACTTCTTATATTTTGCATCTTTGGTAACTAAAATAATACTCAGAAAATAAAAAATAAGAGCAAATAAAATAGCTCTTGATGGATGGA